>OW203771.1:3884971-5084971 GCA_934045905.1 Leuctra nigra
AAAAGCTTTTATTATCATTTTTTATTTTTAATACGTTATTTTTTCTTTCCATTGTGATACCATAAAAATGGTTCTAGTGGCAGAGCAGATTATGTGATAAAGATGATTGGAAGATGATGATGGGAAGGGGAAGGTTGGAGGGGGAAGGAGGAGGTCGCGGACTATTAGTAAGAAACTCTCTCTCTCTCTCTCTCTCTCTCCTCTCTCTCTCCTCTCTCTCTCGCTCTCTCTCTCTCACTCTCTCTCTCTCTCTCTCTCTCTCTCTCTCTCTCTCTCTCTCTCTCTCTCTCTCTCTCTCTCTCTCTCTCTCTCTCTCTCTCTCTCTCTCTCCCTCTCTCTCTCTCCCTCTCTCTCTCTCTCTCTCTCTCTCTCTCTCACTCTCTCTCTCTCTCCCTGACTAAACAGCGAATAATCTTCAACTACGGATGTTGACAAAGCGAATCGAATGAAGAAAAGATTAGTTCTCTGGTTTACCCCCGAGCTTCATGCTTTGAGAAAGATTATTCTAATTTTGAAATTGATAAAAAATAAAAGCGGAAAGCGAAGCCAACCGTTGGAACTTCTCTATTTATTCATATTATATAAAAGTCTTAGTTCTGTTCAGGAAATTGAGTCAGTTATACCGGAAAAGTGATTTATAATATTAAAAGCAGTATTGCATACGTTTCTGTAAATATTTTCCATTAATGAAATCTACAACCAATTTTCATATTTTCTTAAATCGACATTGAAGGATTTTTTTTTTATAAACTATTATTACAAGCTATTTAATTTTTAGAATTTTATGTTTTTGACAATCCATTAAAGTTTTATTTTCTTCATTTAACCATCATTCATAATCTTTTTCTCCACATTAAAACAAAACGACCAAGCTTTTCGGTTGTTTTGCGCAAAACGTACTTTTCCAACCAATCAAAACGCTCGCTGGCCAGAAAGCAGCGCAGTAAGGATTGGTCAGAATATTTCTAAAAAAACAGCATCGATTCTTCGTAGCCTTTTCACGATTTTACAATCGGAACACAAAATCGGAAAACAGAATATAAAATCGTATACAAAGCATGATTTTTTATAATAATATAAACTCCATGGGCCAATTAAAAAAATTACATTTCGTCCCGGACAATATAAGCTTCTTTTTTTATTCTAACTTGTTGTTTGTAGCTATTTCTACGATTACAAAATCTGAATACAAAATCGTTAAACGTAATAAAAAATCGGATTATTACAATGCACGTTTTCTTTATATTAACATAAAATTCCATTAGTCAATTAAAAAAAACATTTTGAATCTTTTTCAACCCGCACCTACTTTTCTTCTTTTTCTACTTTTTTCTACTTTTTTACTTTTTTTCTTTTCTTCTTTTCAACCTTCTTTTTTCTTCTATTTCCACGATTACACAATCGGAATTCAAAATCGGATTATTACTAATCACGATTTCTTTATAAAAACATAAAATTCCTACCGTTTAAAATTATAAAAAATAACGAATGAACATTTAGTCCCATTTCCCTCCTGGCCAATGTTGTACAGCTCCAAGTTTCTCGTCTTACCTGTGTCTGGCACCGCCGCCGCGAACTTGTTGGCAAAGAAGCCGCGTATATTCGAGGCGACCCTCTGCGGGGATCCAGGGAGTCCCGTCAGCAGTTGTTCTGGAAGACGGCCGAACACTCCGGGCCCGCCTGGACTCTCCTCGGGAGCTGCCACGGTCGAGATTACACAGAACACGCTCAGAAATCACTCGGAAACACGCATAACAACACGCTGATATGTAGACAGATTTAACAGACTTATTTGTGATATGTATTTTGATATGTTGAGATTTTTTTTCTTCAAATCATTTTGTGCCAAATTTTAATTGGCCGTAATACTTTTTGATATGTATTGATTACATCACACGAATATCGATCATCGATATTTTTTCTTCGATTTTTTTTCTTTCTTCGGGCGACGGTAAAAAGTAATTTTTTTTAACTTAACTTCATTTATCGAACTTAATAACGTAATTATTATAATTTATGTATATTATTTCACTAAAATTAAAAACAGAAAAATGTATAATTTTTACCAAACGTTAAGCCAGTTAACGCTGGTGACTGTACAACGTTGCCCCCTGTGCTTGAAGGGATAGGCAAACCCGGCCAACACGATCCTTCTCCCGTGTGCTTCAGGTTGCCTAACTCCCCGGGAGAAGGGGAAATCGTGGTGGGGGGATGGATCCTGTGCTTCCCCTTCCACTCCATCTCCTAGCAGGCCACGACGCCGTCGCTTTAGACGCCGCGCTGTGATTGGCCGACGCCGTCTCGACGTCATTGTCTCCGTGACCAATGGGGATGGGGGATGGGAAGTGGTTATTAATAGACGTCGGCTATTACATTGGCATGTGTGAGGGAATTGGGCAGAGCAGAGGTCAAATAGTGGGGATATTTGACTGAGGTTAGTTTATAATGAAAATTGTTTGGTTTTTCTATGTTTTTTACTTTTTTGGTTATAAAATGCTGAACTATATTCCTATTATACACTATCAATGATTTGTCAGACTGTCGCAAACAGATTTCTGGTTTATTTGTTACAAATGAACTGTAATCATTATTTGACGAAGTTCGTGTACAATTTCTCTCTGTTTTTAAACCTGAATTAAACGGAAATGAATGTATTCAATCAAGTCTCAAGACATAATTTAACAAAAAAATAATTTTATGCGTTTGATATTATAAATCGCAGAACATTTAATAGTACAACTTTACGATAAGAATTTCGATGAGAAATTATTTATCAATAGAAATAGTAAGCCTCGATACTCGGCGTTAAGTTTTGATTTTTCAAAATTGATCAGAGTCCAAAATTTCAGGGAAATATTAAAATTTTATAAATATCAATAATTTTCATAGTTTGGGCCAAATTTTATATTATTACTTATTTGTGAGTTTAGGTAGATGAAATGTATTAATAGCCAAAGAAAATGAAAACTAGATAATCCAGTCTAACTTTCATAAACTATTGTAACTCATTAATAAATATAAAGTGAATGTAAAGCGTATTAACAGGTTCGGTTAAAATTAAGATTTAAATAAAATTAATGGTCTGATCATCCATGGCACGCAAAACTGCATTATGGTATATACTGCAGTTAAGCTAAATGCATCCAACGTGATCCAATGGCAATCAAGATAAGAAACCAAGACATTGTCTGGAATTATCTGAATATAAACTCGGTAATTTCCTTCCAATCTCAGTTCACAATATTAAATGTTTACTCTGTCCTTATTATATCATCAACTTGATTCATCACTCGACATAATTAATTGACAAAGTTAAGCACTCGAAGGCATGTTCCTAAAAGCAGTGGATTCATCAACTAAATGTTTCAGCTCACATTTGACATTTAGAGTAGCATCAATTATTTATACAGGATATGAAAACAGAGAGAAAATATAAAAACCTCATTTTTTAACATTGTTTGTATTTAAAAACAAACAGAAAAATATGTAAATAAAGGTAAATGAGATTGCGTAATAGAGATTGCGATGACAATATTAAGCTTGCTATTTTAAAAATGCTGATAAATGTTAGGTTTAAATCTTACTTGTTTTTGATCGATAAAGAAGTTTATTTCGAAAACATATAGCACTTTTATGCAGACATAAAAGTATAAGCGTTGTATTAGAGAACATAAAAGAGAGGATAAAAATATCCATGAACATGTATTGCATGTTGTACGTTCGTTGTCGTATGATCCGAGGAATGAAAGCTGTTAAAAGCTAGATCGTAACTATCATATTCCAAATTGTTTTCACAATACTTATGAAGACAATGAACACTGATTATCATTGACAATGTGTCACAGAGAAAACAGTCAACTGTACTTCCATCTGTAGTTTTAGACAGATAATTTAGTTTTAAATAAAGATAGTATTTTTTTGTAGTGAATGTAAACAGTAGCATTACAAATGGTGGCACGAAATGGTTTTCTTAATTAATTAATATTTTTTGGCATGGATTACATTAAATAATACTACGTATTAAATTAAAATTTACATTATAAAATGATATACTAGATATACTCGATAACCAGACTAGATATATTGTTACAAACATTCATCATTTAATAATATTGAACCTATTTATGTTTTCGTTTTGTCATTATTAATTGTGATGCCTTCAATCTTAACATCACAATATATCCGCTATATACCTTCACAATTTTAACTACTCTCCCCTACAAGAAACTAACAACATTTGTACTACCAAGATCAAAAGATTGCAGCTATCTGAATCTCTCTGTTAAGAGAGCAAGTTGGTTCAGGCTAAAACACACTGGAGGTACCAGGTTCAATTCCCGAGGCCACCCTTCCAGGCCCCTGACTAAGGGAATTACATAGTTTCTCTCAGTCGAGATGAAAATTTTACCGCCTCCTTTCCACAGCCCATCATTGGTGTATATTCATCATCATAAGGACTAGGATGTTTATGACATAAAAAAATGCCTTAAAATAGCAAGAAAAGGACTGAATTCATCAAAAATTGAGAAAAATGCATTTTCAGGCAAAATGAAACACATATTTTTGAAATCAGGAACACATGAAACATATTTATATATCATTTTTAGACTGTCTGAACAAAAACCTAAAAAAGGATATGTCGTAAACATCCTACCCCTTATCATCATCATCATCATCATAATCATCATCATCATCTTCCAATAATCATTAGCCTAGTTGCACAAATACTTCTAGAACCAATAACACGGTTTCTAACGATAAACTTTTAATCATACCTGGAAGTAAGTTCAATTAGAACTCGTCTCTAGTTCCAAGTATCAGAACTAAGTTAACGTCACGGAATGTCCCCATGCTTGTGTCAATCCTAGCAAACTGTTTGCTCGACTCAGATCCAACCCTAGCCCAACTTCTCATTAGACTTAACAAACAGTCCCCGCCACTTGAACTCTCCATGTTCGACGACTTGGGGGTGGAACGCCCCACAGCAATCCGAGGGGGCAATTAAAAATTCATGGTGGAGTAATTCTAATGTTGTTTGTAGTTGGAGGGTTGGTTCTACTTGCGTGTGTTTGGGGGATTAGAGTTGTGACAAAAACGTCGCTTGCTAGCAGTGTGCTGTGTCTTGTGTTCTAGCTGCGTGATGTCTGAAGATACGTTGATAGTTGTGATCGTATTGGGTCAAATCATCCATGCATATAGAACATTATTGGACGTCGCTTGATAGCAGTGTATTGTGTCTTGTGTTCTAGCTGCGTGATGTCTGAAGACACGTTGATAGTTGTGATCTTATTGAGTCAAATCATCCATGCATATAGAACACTATTGGACGTCGCTTGCTAGCAGTGTATTGTGTCTTGTGTTCTAGCTGCGTGATGTCTGAAGACACGTTGATAGTTGTGATCGTATTGGGTCAAATCATCCATGCATATAGAACATTATTGGACGTCGCTTGCTAGCAGTGTATTGTGTCTTGTGTTCTAGCTGCGTGATGTCTGAAGACACGTTGATAGTTGTGATCTTATTGAGTCAAATCATCCATGCATATAGAACACTATTGGACGTCGCTTGCTAGCAGTGTGTTGTGTCTTGTGTTCTAGCTGCGTGATGTCTGAAGACACGTTGATAGTTGTGATCTTATTGAGTCAAATCATCCATGCATATAGAACACTATTGGACGTCGCTTGCTAGCAGTGTATTGTGTCTTGTGTTCTAGCTGCGTGATGTCTGAAGATACGTTGATAGTTGTGATCGTATTGGGTCAAATCATCCATGCATATAGAACATTATTGGACGTCGCTTGCTAGCAGTGTATTGTGTCTTGTGTTCTAGCTGCGTGATGTCTGAAGACACGTTGATAGTTGTGATCTTATTAAGTCAAATCATCCATGCATATAGAACACTATTGGACGTCGCTTGCTAGCAGTGTATTGTGTCTTGTGTTCTAGCTGCGTGATGTCTGAAGACACGTTGATAGTTGTGATCGTATTGGGTCAAATCATCCATGCATATAGAACATTATTGGACGTCGCTTGCTAGCAGTGTATTGTGTCTTGTGTTCTAGCTGCGTGATGTCTGAAGACACGTTGATAGTTGTGATCTTATTGAGTCAAATCATCCATGCATATAGAACACTATTGGACGTCGCTTGCTAGCAGTGTATTGTGTCTTGTGTTCTAGCTGCGTGATGTCTGAAGACACGTTGATAGTTGTGATCGTATTGGGTCAAATCATCCATGCATATAGAACATTATTGGACGTCGCTTGCTAGCAGTGTATTGTGTCTTGTGTTCTAGCTGCGTGATGTCTGAAGACACGTTGATAGTTGTGATCTTATTGAGTCAAATCATCCATGCATATAGAACACTATTGGACGTCGCTTGCTAGCAGTGTATTGTGTCTTGTGTTCTAGCTGCGTGATGTCTGAAGACACATTGATAGTTGTGATCGTATTGGGTCAAATCATCCATGCATATAGCACACTTTCGGAAGTCGCTTGACAGTCGCTATTGGAAGTCGCTGATGTCTTCAGACATCACGCAGCTAGAACACAAGACACAATACACTGCTAGCAAGCGACGTCCAATAATGTTCTATATGCATGGATGATTTGACCCAATACGATCACAACTATCAACGTGTCTTCAGACATCACGCAGCTAGAACACAAGACACAATACACTGCTAGCAAGCGACGTCCAATAGTGTTCTATATGCATGGATGATTTGACTCAATAAGATCACAACTATCAACGTGTCTTCAGACATCACGCAGCTAGAACACAAGACACAATACACTACTAGCAAGCGACGTCCAATAGTGTTCTATATGCACGGATGATTTGACCCAATACGATCACAACTATCAACGTGTCTTCAGACATCACGCAGCTAGAACAAAAGTTGAAGTTGATCTTATTGAGTCAAATCATCCATGCATTTTTTATAACCTCGACAATAGTAAATAAATTGTTCGGTATCAACTGCTCTGGAATTATTCAACCGTGAAACACAGCTTGAAAAATGGAAATTTGTATGTAAAATTCAATAGAAATAATTTTTTTTTTTGTATATATATATATATATATATATATACGATTCGTTTTTATGGAAAATAAATTGCCACCGAAAATTAATACACTTAATATAAAACTCCTTTCTATACCTTCACATCTTTGTACGTTTGTTTTTAAGTAAATAAATGATTACAAATATCATTGTTTAGTCCAAATAATCAATAATGGAGATTGTATTGTTTTTGGTATGGTGAATAAAAACAGTAGGATTACAAATGGTGGCACGAAATGGTATTTTGATAACTAATTAATCAATATTTGTCTTTTGCGCATGGATAACATCAAGTACGGAGCTAAATACCTACGTATTAAATTAAAATAGACATTATAAAATGATGGTACTATTGTGCAATTATACAAAAAGCGTCGTAACTGAACATCAAGTCTGATGACATCCACAATGTTCCAAGAATATTTCCGCTGAGGAAACATTTTTCCTCTCGGTGTACCTTTCCCACGGTATTCCCATGGCACTTTCTCTGTCCGTTTCTATTGCTGAATTCTTGCCTGCACTGCCCAGGTCAAACCATTCAACAAATCGATATGAAATTTGGCATAATATATTTTAATATGTATCATGTATAATTTGTGAACAGAATAATGTAACTTGAACCGTTTAACCGATCAACTTTAAATATTCCATGGTCATCGGAACCAGCCCTTTGGGTGTTTTCCTCAATTTTCAGACTAATCTGTAATTCACTTTAAAGTTGATTGACATTTTACGTAGGTATTTTATCACTGCTTCTCTCCAAGGTCTATAGAGCAGAAACACAAACACATCAATTCCCATACAATACGAAGCCTCGCTCATCAACGCGTTACAGAGCGTTTTCCTTCAAATACATGTCTCGTTACATGAACTGAACTTTGTAACGCCTGTTCTCCTCAACAAAACAAGAAAATCCCCCCGCCTTGACTTCTTTACCTCGTCGTGTATCGATCACTATGTCGACCTTGCTCTTTCACTGCCTCCTAGAGCACTCCACGCGGCTCCATCTGGCCGGTCTCTGGGGGCTGCAGCCCTTCACAGTCAATTCCTGGCCGCCCGTCACACCAACCCCTAGCGATCATCCCCTAACGGGATTACAATCAAGCCAATCCATTGCCTCCCAGATCCCTGCTTGACAAGATAAACAAGTTCAGATAGAACAACGTTTCATACCAGAAATACGAACATGAAAAGTTATTACCATCGCTTTCAAAAACAAGTTTTATTTTCATTTTTAAAAGTAATTAAATAAAATTATTACAGTGTTGAAGAGACAGGACAGTATTCGTCCCTTTACTAAAAACGTTGTTAATTTGGCAGAAAAAATACGGTTCCTTTGACAAGTGTTTTTAGACTTTCCGGTTTCAAATGTAGATATTCATTTTAATTGTTTTATCGTATTGCTTTTCGAATTTTTTTCTGCTTCAAATGAGGTTTCAGAGAAAGGAAATGTCATCTTTCCCAGAAAAAGTATGAAATAATTTTTGTTAAAAATATAATTGATCCCGAAAGTTTTCTCTCGAGGTCCTGTTATTGTTTAAACTCGTACTGTTAACTTGACAGGTGTAATTGTATTCTGACATAGTATGCAATAACTAAGTTTTAAATCAGATAAAATACATTCACAGAATAAAAGCCCAGAGGTATTTAAACATCAGGCAAAAAAGATAGACGAAAAGATTAAAGTTTTCTTCCATGCTGTACGCTATTGTTGAAACTGAGTCCAATACGCTGTGTAGTTCTTTTATCTTGCGCTACATTATTTCCCATGAGGACGCAGCGCTGCGATAGCTTCTATGCATAAGTAGCAGCGACATAAACTCAAAAGATAAAGTACAAATGGGAAATGTTTCTACAAACAAGAAAATGCACTTTTGTTCAAGTATTCTATAACATAATAATAGTTTTGTTACGCTATGCTCTTAACAATAACAAGTTTATGTACGTGAAGGCGGAGTATATAGCGTAGAGAAGGAAAGAAAGAAGTTATATTTGTATTATTATATTCCTTGGTGTACAACAACGAAGACAAATTGCAACTGGAAATTATAGAGCAAGTGGAAAGAATTGAAAGGAAAATAATCTCGAGTGAAATGACTTGAAAGATTATTTTAAAACTTGGGAAACTCTCTGTGAAACTCGTTGATAAGCGAGCCTTCGTATTGCATGCGAATTAACATTAGTGTGAAAGTTGCTGCTTTATAAGATACCTTGGAAATAGAGGAAGACAATTGAACTAAAGTGCGACATAGGGGAGATAATTTATTTAAATTTCTTCGAATAAAATAGATTTTTTTAAAAATTCACGAAAATGGCAATGAAGTTTTTGACTGATTTGTCTGAAAAGTTTCAAAAACTCCAAAATCTTCGTTCCATTCAACCGTTCCATTTTCAACGAATCACACGATCATTTTCAAAACTTTACACCTAGCCGTTCATATGACATTTGTGTGTGTGCAAAATTTCTCGGTGATTGGTGTGAGAAAAACACAGACAAACAGACAAAGAAAAACTCACAAAGCAAGTGTCACCGTAATGATCGCTATCACTTAAAAATGTTGAAATGCCCGTTCTCTTTCCTTCCCCGTGTTGCTCTGGTATTGCATGACCCCCTCGCCCCTATTGTCAGCCCCTGTAGATGGAAGTACGGAGGGTTGCATACCACGCAGGAATTGCTAATATGGGAACATCACCACCTGTCATAACTACCCTGACACAATGCGGGGGTTGGAATAATAATAGCGTTACTGAAACCAACCCCCAGACAACAAGCAACCCTTCGAGCAGCTCTTAATAGTCCGAAGAGTTCAGGAGGGGTAAACAAAACTATCAGGTAGACACGAAACAGGGAGAATTGTTATTGTTCATTTCATTTCAAATGAATTTCGTAGATTAACTTGAAATGAAACTGACAAATAAATTGATTAAAATAATTAATATAATTTTCTATTAATTATCGGCATTTTTATAACCATCCACTAATTTTCATTTGATTATTAGAACGTAGAACATGCGTAAAACAGGAATTTGACGTAATGTGCAAAATAATTCGATTTTCATTCCTGTTAGACTCTTTTTTGGGATCATTTTTGGAGACGAAATAAGTGAACCAAATCAAATGAAATTTGTATCATGGATATAGATAAAATACAAACTTAGGGTTCTTATTTGGGAAACATCTTAAATTTGCTTCTTTTTGGTAAAATTATCTATTTTCGTTTCTTGCTGCGAGCTTTTTTAAAATTATTTTCAATAATGTGCCAAGTAACTACCATCAGAACATCCGCGTAAATGTGCTATTAAAATATGACATCAACTAGATCAAGGATTTTTACCCACCCTCTTCCCAACGAAAATCTTAAATCATTAATTTTCCACGCAATAAATCAAAATTATTATAACTAGTAATACATTTATTGTTTTTTGACTACGAATATAATGGAAGTCAGGTATTCATCTGTTTACTAAAGGAACCCGTCATGTAACACCCAACCCTGCGCACCATTAGAGAATGCGTAAATAAGACTATAAACTATTGAAATATTTATTATTAAACTCAAAATATACAACAGGGTGATATCTTGTCATACAAAATTTGTTACAAGGTTCAACAGTCATCATTGATTGTAGGTCTTCATTCTACTTCCTTGATTTTAATGTCACACCAAACAGTTCCAATTCCTCTCTTGAGCCTGTTCACATTATCACTGTTCACAACCACATAATCATCTTCGTCAAACTGCACACTTGTGTCTCGACTTCGCACCAAATAACAACACTTGAATTCCCCGTCCTCCGAAGTGAATCTAAACCAGCACTTGTATTTGACAGCATTCCTCCTCGGTCCGAAGTATCGCACATAAATACACAGCCCTCTCTGCTTGACATTCAGACCACACCTGAAGATACCGTCGAGACAGTACAGATGCACGAACGTCTGTAGCTTCTGAACTGACACGTGTCCTTCCCATTCTGTATCATGAATCACCAGCCCGTGCTCCTCTGATAGATGTTCGTCCAAGCCATCCAAGTCGCCGTGGAATAATTCACAGCTGAGACACTCGTACCTGAACTCACAGTCCAACTGATGTTCAGCCAACTTGCTTTTCAAAACAAAGCTCTTACAGCCGTACTCCTTGTGTTTGCAGACTTCGCCGAACTCTTCTCTGAAGGCCTCTGCGAATAGGTTTCTGATGACGGGTCGACCTTGGACGCGACAGGTGGGACAGATGTCGACCTGTTGCTTGCAGCTGGAGCAGAGGTTGTGGCCGTTCTTGCACATGAAGATGGGCGCCTCGCAGATGTCGAGGCAGACGGGACACTCGAGATGGGAGAGAAGAGTGTCTCGAGAAGCGATCAGCTCGGTGTTGGTTTGGCGGAGGTCGGCGACGGTCAGTGAGAGGTCGTGGAAGCGCTGATGCAGGTCCACGTCGTCGGCAGCCATCGCGAGTCTGAGGAGAAGTCACAGTGTCAGAGTCACTCGATTCAATTCATAGATACATAAACTCGGCATTGTTAAGTTCAAGAAGAACTGAATCCAATGTTAAGCCATCATCGAGCATCAGCACATACATTTATGACACTTTCTCTGTGTTTATTGTTTTGTTTGTTTGCATATTTGTTTGCTTATGTTTATTCTTTTGTAGGAAATGCCCAGATCAAACCGTTCAATCAATAGGTATGCAATTTTGCACACATACAAACTTCAAGGTCACAAGAGGTGAATCGTGTATAGTTTTTGAACAGGATCCTGGTTATTGTTTGAATATTTCAACTGGAACCGTTTGACCAAACAACTTCAAATCTTACAGGGTCATCGGGACCAAAATTGTAATTTGTTTTAAATATATATTGAAGGCTAATCTATAGCTTTAAATTTAGTTACAGATTTTTTTAATCAAATGATTTTGTTTTAAAAACTAAACACAATACCGCCCTTGTGACATTATGTGAGTAACCTTAACAATTATTGCAGATTGATTGTTGAACAGTGTGACCTGGGCATTGCCTACAAAAGAACACAACGAAACAATCAAAGAAGCAAACAAACAAACTAACGATCATACAAATAAATAAACAGACAGAGAAATTGCAACAAAAGTACAGTCGCTACTGTTTCTTAATTATCTCAATAGTAGATTCAAGTAATAGATTTCAACAAGAGCTTATAGAAACGGCTATCGTCTGGAATATACAACAACCAAGTATGTTTCCGATATCTATCGGCATGGTTAAAACCAAGTTATAGACTTTGTCTTTTTCACAGTATAACTACCGCTAATGCCGATAATGTTATCACGGTAACCCACTTTTGAACACTACTTCACTTCACTAACCTTGTCACTCAAACCCGCTCTTCTACTGAAGTAAACGAATCAACTACTCACTTGTCTGTTATCCGACTCCGAGGAAATGACGAATCATCAGAACAGAACGACACGAGCAAGATCCTGCAGCTCGACGCCTCGATTAGCGACTAACACTTCAGTGTGATAGCAGCTTCTTGGCGACAAGTGATAACACAGGGGGTTATCTTATCTAGTGACCTTAGTGGCAGTACAAGCAGTATGAAATACAGGCTGAATTGTACTGACATATCTTGAGCTTGATCGTATAGGAATTAGATAATCTGGAAGCTATGTAATCTTGTTTCTATTCAATCGTATCTCTTCATAGAAATAGAAAATTAGTTTATATCAGTCAGAAATGTTTCGTATTTTTAGACACACAAAATCTAGATGGAATGTGCAGTCCGGTATTACAATGTTTACGTTTATTTTGGAGTGAGATAGCAATAGTTTGGCAGAGATAATTTGGTGTAAACAAATAGTGACCTATTTAAATAAGATAATGTGATTTACAAAAGAAGCATAACATAGTTATATCTTGTGTGTACAGTCTGTTTTTTTACTGTATGAACTCTCACCAGATGGAGCCACAGTCAGTTGTTCTGCTAGGCCGAGAAAGACTTCATTGCGCGCTCACCTTGCAATGTTGTCTTTCTCGGCCTAGCAGAACAACTGACGGTGTCTCGGTCTGTAGAGAGTTCCAACATAGGAAAAACGAACTGTAGTACTGGTGGCGTGGAGTGTTCTAATCATTTTGCTTACAGCAATTTTTTAATTATGGAATTTAAAACAATTGAATCATCAATATCGATATTAAAATCTATCAATCCATGTTAATAAAGCTGGTTCATATAACGCCTAAAACCACATGTTTTTTAAGTCTCTGTTGGGCGAAATTGGTGTCATACACCTCCCCATCACCTCTTCAGATTATTGCCTTCTAAATATTGGTCCCCTGGTTGTCTAGCCGGCCCTAAACAGGGCATGGCGGGGAAAAGCTCACATTTAGGCAACGCGTATTATTTGTAAGTCATCTGTTGGCTGGTGTTTTGGAATGGGTTTTGGACAGGATCCGCTGCACTGGATGAAGTGTTGGATATGGATGGATTGCTCCCCAGGGAAATGTAACTCTAAGATTGGCCCAAGACACAAGGGGGGAGACTTGTTTCACATGTGTGGTGATGATGCTCGATGTCAGATGGCGTTATTCAGACAGCGTTTCACACCATCAATGAGATAAAATAAAATATATTTTTTGTGTACATTTTATTTTTGTGTAATTTAACTGCTAGTTAAATGATGTTTAATTCGTATTATTTCAATTTTATTGATACTACGATCATTTTATTTATATTGTTGGCTACTGGGTTTGTGATAATACAGATTTATAAATTTTGTGGTAGCTTAGGTATTAGGTTTGATTTTAATTTGATAATGTAGAATAGTGTATTCATTACATTTTCAATATGCACGGTATTCCGTAATGTTCAAAGGTCACAATTCACATATTACATTTTTTTATATATATTTGGGCTACATGACTGAATAACAATCGTTATAAATTATCGAAGCATTAAGTACACGTTATTTTTACGTATTTAAGTATCTTCTGTTCAACGCAAGTCCGCAGAGTATGAGATGATCTGCATTTGAATTTGACTCGTCTTCGAACTTTCTCGCCATCACCATGTGGTTTGTTTGTGCTTTTATGAAAAGCTCGGCGTGAAAATAGCGGGAAAATGTTTGCAGCCAGCAAGTTAGTGTCTAAGCTGTCAGCTCAAGGAGTTCCCATGGGATATACGGGATTAGGGAACGTGGGGAGGGGGATGAGGGGGAGGGGGCTGAGGTAGGAGACAAGATTAATGGCTTACTGGTGAAAGGAGAAGAAATATCCCAACTGGTAAATCGAATTTGCTGAGTTTTGTTTTAAGCGTGTTGGAGATGAGGGCGTCATTAACGTGTTGTCCGAAGAGATAACGAAAATAGTTGTAAGCGTAGGTTTTTTATATAAAAATAAACGTGTAACAATAATTGAATGAAGTATTGTCAAATGGAAATTGTTTTACTTGATCGAGATTTGAAAAAATGCAGGATCAAATAATTCGGTGTTTAATTGACGGTATTTACATAATTCAAACGAAACTATTGTTCGACCCACGAAATATGATTACTGAAACAAAAAGGCAAAACTACATCAAAATAAAACATCAAAATCAAAATTCAAAATACAACAAAATTAATAGGAATACCTCTCGAATGAGGGGATGTGCAGAAAGGTCAGCCAGGAGAGACGGCGTTGAGAAATAGACCCTGAGAGCAAGTCCGAAGCTTCACTCATTGAACCAACTTGCTTAATGTATTTCTAAACAATTAGTTAAAGTTTAGATAGAACTTTCGGTTAGAAGTTGAGAGACGATTTATTCATTTGAAATTAGCCAATTTGAAATCTAAAGAAGTCTTTGTATTTCAATCATTTTTTTTGCACATTGGAGGTAAAATGCCGGAAGTCCAATTGCTTGATTATTGCATTTACACTTATGGAACGATATAATCAAGCTCTATCAATTACCACTTGATTTATGTCAACCATCAGTAATATCAAATACTCATGCATCACAAGGAAGATTTACAGGCTTACAGATCACCTAGAAACATTGCTAATTATGGACATCGGTATTTCTACCTTTGAGATACAGACTTAAGATTTATAAAATAACTTTATATTATAATGTAGGTTTCTGTGGAAAACTTCCATGGAGTCAGGATGATAGGAAGGGATGTGAAATATCCGACCGAACCGGGGCTCGAACCCGGGACTTCTCACTTGCCGGGCGAGAGCTCTACCCTCTGAGCTACCCGGTCGGACTTATATTAAGTCGTGAACAAATTATTAAAATAAATATGGGTTTCCAACATATTTTATTGACATTTTACTATACATAGTCTTTTTAAAATTCAGTATAGAACATTTCTCTTAATTTCAACCCATGTACCACGAAACTTGCCGTGTTTTTTCCACCACAACCCCCGAATCAATGTTACCCCGCCGGACGTGGCTGGGTGGGGGGCTGTGGGAGGGGGTGGAGGGGTAACACGATAACTAAAATATTCATATAGTTTGCCAGGGGTCGGTGCTACAGGGGGGCGACGACGTCGGTAGCTCGCTCGGTAATATCGATCCAGCACACAGAACCTACCTGTCTAGAGGGTTGACGGGCCGACATGAAATGCCCGCGAAACATCCTTCCAAATGAAGATGGAACGTCGAGTTCAAATTTATACGTCGGAGCCCCCATGATTCGCGGACATGAAGCTAGGAGAGAAAATTGCGGTTATTTTGGTAGTGTTTAACGTCGCCCTATTCTGCAACCAGGTTATTGTCGACGGAAAACGCCGCTCATGATTTGTGACTGCTAGCTGGAGCTCTGAATGCTTTCGTCGATGTGAAGGCCGCAATTTTACAACACATTCTGGCTTTACAAATACATATTATTACTTCTGTTTGCGAATAAACTAAATATCAGAAGCATATTGTTGTACTGTGTCAGGTCTTCCTACAATCTGGGGGTCTATTCTCGAAACAGATATCACGTCATAACTCCCAAGTTATGATTCATAAGGAGGTTTGTCCTATCTCTCACCATGTTAATATTATGACTTTTTTATGATTCATAACTTATGACGTGATAACTGTTTCGAGAATAGGGGCCATGGTGAAATGTAAGACGATCTCAGCCGGACTCTTGAAGAGTTTGACCTTGGACTCTACGTAAGAACGAGGCGGCGTGCTTTGTCAGCATACATTGACGACAGGCTTGCGGATCCCAAACAAAGAATCGTTTGTCAGTAGTTTAGCGTCGCACAGGTCTGCAACCGTGGTTAATGTCGACGGATGAAGGATGATGAAGGTAGAGTTTGAGTGGGTAGGAGGTTGTCGTTGCCAATTAAGTGTGGCTCATCTTGTCGTCCTGGTAAATGCGCAGTTCCAAACTAAATATGGAGTTTGAGTGCTGAGCCAAACTAGCTCAAATCTTGCTCCATTTTCCTATCTTCCTCTGGTTATTAGATATGGATTCTGCAGGAACTGAGTGGAAAAACGGTCTGAAATCTGTTCGTAGACGCATCAGAATGTAACCTTTATTGTTATTTTAACCGCAGCGTAGTTAAAACTGTGCAGGTTTGCGATTCAGTTCTAAATACGATTAACTCTATAGAAATACATAAACCAGTTGATTTCCACACAAATTAAAATTATCAGTTAGTAACACGAATCAAGTTGCCTCAGTCATTATAACGCTTTTGACGTACCCAATTCGTTAGTAGAGCTGTGAACATTTACCGCTAATAGGCCTCGACATTCTCATTAACACCGTCCGTCCTCACATATTATTCATCATAATCCCATCATAATTATTAATCATCCGTATAAGTCTAGTTGCAGAACAGTGCGACGTTAAATACTACAAAACATTCTTTTCTCTCCGTCATATAATTAGTTTTGAGGTAGGAAGCTCACGCAATCAAAACAATCTTAGTAATTCAAAATGCAATTTATTTTTACGTACCACGAGGGAAGAATTCTTTCGTAAACATCGTCCAAAGTGAAAATCGATATACAGAAAACCCCCGTAAAAAACAAAGCACAAACCAATCTTCCAGTTGTCATGAAAAACTCACAAAGTTCCCTGAAAGCTCGCCTAAAGCTCCGTCTACTTGAACAACGTACTAAAAGTTTCCCTGTGTAGTTGTTTCAACGCTTTGCCGCTGGCAGCTTATCTGGCGCTGTGAGGTGGGCCAAATGAAGCAATCGTTCATTTGGGGCACGTACCCCCGACCCCCCAGGGGCACATCCGCCCTCGCTGGCTCCCCCAACTTTGGCGGGGGGGGGGGGGGGGGAATGATAACAATGGCGAGGAGACGGCGAGGTTATGTCCCTGCAAATCGAGTTACAGAAAGTACGGTAATGTTGGCAAGAACTTTATTCCTTGCGACTCAGGTGAGGGGAGAGTTAGTGCTAATTTCATTGAGTTTTTATTAGATAATGTTTTCGATTCAGGTTGGATTTCAAAATGACTTGTTTATTTGTCTTGTCAAAGGAAGAGGTGACACATTTAAAATTGTACTAAAATGAAGCTGTACATTTCTTTGGGAAGCCTCGTTTTATAGTTTATATTGGTCGGGAGGAGAGGTGGAGGATGAGTAGGTGGTGGAGGAGGAGGAGGAGGAGGAGGAGGAGGAGGAGGAGGAGGAGGAGGAGGAGGAGGAGGAGGAGAAGAAGAAGAAGGAGGATGAAAAAAGAGGACGATGAGGAGGTGGAGGATGAAGAAGAGAGCGGGGCAGGGGTTAATAGAAAGGAGATAACAGACATCAACATCCAAGAACATGACTAAAAGCGTTCATATTAATATCTTCATTGCTAATCATCCGGATCAGCATAATACTCTAAACTATTTCACATGAAACGTATCACAAAGTAAGTTCTTATGCCATATTACCATACGTAATGCACGCTAGGATATAATTTCCCAAGCCATCTCCTCCAGAGCACTAACTGTCATCAGAGAGTCTCAACTAAAACCTGCTGTTAGTTCGCGCGTACATTCAAGGTAAAGGGTTGGGGCCTCCGTCACTCAGTCTGGCTGTAACAGCGACGTCTATTAGGACTCCAGGATCCTGGAACTCCTCCCTGGGGAACAATCAGCCCTTCAGGACGCGGTTATCTAACATGGCGAGCTGGACTCGTTCAGTTGATATGAGCAAGCTGCAGGGTGAAAGTAAATACTCCATTGATTTGTATTCGTCAAATATATTTGATAAGATTTGTATGCTAATTTTTACCAGGGAACTATGATAACCGGTTATCAAAATGCAATGGAAACTATTGATAACGGAATGGGTGATTTTTGGGAGTAAGACAATAGAGATGAGAAATATTTAGGAATGGATGGTGGAAATGTACATTTTCATTCGTAGGTTAATATGAAATTTAAATTCAGTTGGCATTTTGGCAGGAAAACATTATTTTTGTCGAGTGATGTCTTATTTTATTATAACAATGGCAACGTCGTTGTTAGTTGATCAAAATTACTTCACTCGACAGATTACCGTTTCCGCTAAAATGTCAACTGAACAGAAATTAACTTTCATATTATTAATGAAAATGTACACGTTTGCGTGTGAAAATAGTAGGTATGTTTACTTACAAAAGTTGCTATTTTGAAATGTAGTTTTTAATAAAATCATTCTTTTCTGTCTCAATATTTCCATCAAACTGAGAGAATAATTGAAATGTTCATAGACAACTCGAGATCCTGCAACATGAACTTCTTCCCTTGTTTCTCTTGACACATCAAAGCGCTGCAGCTTGCTGTCTGTCGTCTGATTCGCGTTTGATAAGTTCGATCAGGAATCAGAAGTCTCCCGGGAACTCGACTGGCGCGCTGTTTGCATACTGATCAGTGAGAGATGAGGGGAATGTGTCGGGCTAATAGCCAGCCAGTTTGTCAGCAGATGAGGAGACTCAGGACCACAGCATCATCTGCCATCTAGTGGGAAGGAGGTGGTCGTGGCCTTGTAGTGATATGGAACTCGACTTGCATACTGATCAGTGAGAGATGAGGGGAATGTGTCGGGCTAATAGCCAGCCAGTTTGTCAGCAGATGAGGAGACTCAGGACCACAGCATCATCTGCCATCTAGTGGGAAGGAGGTGGTCGTGGCCTTGTAGTGATATGGAACTCGACTTGCATACTGATCAGTGAGAGATGAGGGGAATGTGTCGGGCTAATAGCCAGCCAGTTTGTCAGCAGATGAGGAGACTCAGGACCACAGCATCATCTGTCATCTGGTGGGAAGGAGGTGGTCGTGGCCTTGTAGTAATATGGAACTCGACTTGCATACTGATCAGTGAGAGATGAGGGGAATGTGTCGGGCTAATAGCCAGCCAGTTTGTCAGAAGATGAGGAGACTCAGGACCACAGCATCATTTGTCTTCTCGCTCGCAAGTGAGATCTTCATTGTTCAGCGACTCTCTTCTGAAACCATAGGATGTAATGACATTCGATGCATGATGATGATGATGATGAGTAGGTAGTGGGGAGGAGGTGGTCGTGGCCTTGTAATATGGAACTCGGCTGCATTCGAGGTCAACATTGGAGACATCCTAAATAAAGGGTAGGTACAGGGGAAGAAGTCAATTTAAATCTTGCAGTGATTTTTAGCTTTCAGAATATACCCTCGGTTGTTAGAAATTGCGACAAAGTCTTGAAAAACGCAATTGAAATATCGATTTGTATGGAAGATAGATACAAGTTCTCAGTTTGTCACTCAGAATGTGACTCAGAGCGTTCTTTCCCTGTAACATTCAAATATCATCTGAACCATTGAACCATTCAAACGATCAAAAATGTTTAAAAAAAAATAGCATTGCTAATTTGCACAGCCGTACAAGGGCGGAAGTCAATTTACTATATTTTACGTTGCACTCTTTTTAGAACGATGTAATCACTATCAATTGCCATTTGACTCATGTCAACAAATACAGTTATATTGAAGTATTCTCTTACACAATGACTCATGTCACCATTACAAATATGATTGGATGAAGACGGAATTACTTGTTTATGAGCTCACCTCAAGAATAATTGAAATGGACTTCAGCCCTTCTACCTGTGAGGTACAGATTTCAATTACAATCGTTGTAAAGCGTAAAAAACAGTGCCTAGCCTCCAAGATCTGATAGATCATAATATATTTCCACAAAAAGATACTACTTATTTCATAATTGGAAGGCCAAGTGTCTCTTTACGTCATCCCCCCGGTTCCATCTCGTACCTACATGTTCCACCCGAACTGGACTGCTAAGATGTTTCCCCCCGACGGCTGCCACCTTATCGTGGTGGTGGGGTTTGTGTTGGCCAATGATCCATTGCAGCTACGCCGGCGAGCATATGCTCATGTGTAAGGGTTGCCCATGCCGGACAGATCAGTGGTGAGGCCCAGACCAAGAGCAGCCAGGGTCGGCCTAACCATGTCCTCCCTTGAATTTGTGGTCCCCTCGGGCCGGTCTCCCCCCTCGAGATGGTGATCCCCCTGAAATCGGGTTCAGCCGGCCCGAATCCTCACACCCCCCGGTCCGTCCCCATTCCGGCCTGGCCTTCCCATCAGTGCTGGACTCCCCCGGATCGGGCCCGTTAGGTCGACCCCCTCCCCTTGCCCTCCAATTATGATCAACAAAGTTAAATATAACAATTAATGTGCGCAATATAACCTCGTCGTTGACGCGCCATTAAACCACACTAATCTAAATCTAAGATGTTATCTCATGCACAGCCTCTCTAACAGATGTACGCGTCACCTCCACCCTGCTAACTCACAAGCCACGGAGAACGCGACGATCCCCGTGCTAATCAGATCCGAAGCGTCGCATTGCTGATGCATGAGCTCGCCCCCGCCACAGCCAGATAGATAATTACAGAGTTACCACCCCAGTCAGTCGATATTGCTTGCAGAAACGTTGAAAACAACCAATATCATCCCATGCAGTGGACGTTATCAATATTAGGAGATTAAACGGTAATTGAAAACGCATGCCGTAATAAGCGTAACCAACCATTATTAGAGGTAGAAGGGCGGAAGTCGATTGCAATTATTCTTGAGGTGAGCTCATAAACTAGTAATTCTGACTTCATCCAATCATATTTGTAATGGTGACATGAGTCATTGTTGAAGAGAATACTTCATTGTTGACATCAGATAAATGACAATAGTTTGATTACATGATTCCAAATTGTGCAACGGAAATCGAGAAAATGGACTTCCGGCCTTCTTTCTCTGAGTATTATTTAAGTATTGTTTATCATCTCAACGTTTTATCTCAACGAATTACCACCTGAGCACATTTGCCACAGGCTTGGTAAGTATAAGAAGAATACATATAAATCATGGGAATTCATTATGTGTACTGAAATCTCCAAAACTGGGGAAGAATAAAAAATGGGTCGGTAAGATATTAAGTATGTGTGTGTATATAACTTCACTGTTCATTGCATCTATTAGGGAGAAATATATAATAACACATTATGGTTCCTCTAAATCAGGGCTCCCAAAGTACCCGGCCGCATGCGGCCCTCGATGTGTTTTGGTGCGGCCCGCCAACTTTGTTTGTAAATAGGTACAGTTACAATAAAACATACCAGAAAAATCAGACAGCTAGCAGGAAATACAATGTCTATACACACGGGAATAAGTAACAAGCTCTGGAAGAGAAATAAGGAATTTCATCGATTTTACAAATGGTGGCAGATGTAGGATTTTGTTTTTGTTAATTTATTTTTAATTTGTTTTTAATTGAGATTGAAAGAATTTCGGGCGTTATGTGTCTCAAAATTGCTCAAGAAATCATGTCGGTGAAAGAAAATTTTCTCCTGGCTTTGCCCCGATCAAATTCATTTTAATAAATATCTGAATTTATTACTCGCCAAATTTATTCCGACATCAATACGTTAAACAAGCTTGCATATAACAAGAAATAGTATCAAAATCAATATGAAAATCCTTGAAAATCCTTTCAAACTCAAAATAAAGATAAATATCGGTGCGAAAACGAATAAACATCTATAAATCGGGAAAATGTTGATCGAAATTCGAAATACAAATGAATCTCCTGAAAACATCATCTTTGGTTTGAGAATGTTCTGAAACACGGGACAATGACCTTTGCCTCTAGTATTGTGATCACGTGATCCGAGGATGTTTCTTAAGCGTAATGTGACGTCACTTTATCAGTCGGGTAATATTGTAACTATCCCGCCTGAGCCAGGAATACAATACCAATCACAGTAAACCACGATCAGTATAGTTGCGTTCGTTCGTGAACCCCGGACTCTGTGAAGTTTCAGATGCTAAGTCACGACGTCCATGAATGTAGCTTACAACACTTTTAGTGACAATCACAGTAAACCACGATCAGTTTAGCCGAACTTGGTTCTGAACCCGGGCCTCTCCACATGTCCACCTGGCAAACTTCCTGAATCAATATTCCATACATTATTCAATCCCCTGCAGAATTCCTTCAAAAATCATGAATGAACTTACTCCATCATGCCTTCGTGACCTGCCTCCACAGCGTGCGTCATTAACGTGCCACGTGACCTGCCAGGGATATTGATCCCGCCACGCCCCCCGCCCCGCCCCCGGCGCTGGCCACGCCCCTCCACCCCCGCACGCGAAACAAGGTCACCTAGAGGTCGCGCAGCGCAGGGGGCACGCGGGACGGACGGTCGCGTGGGGTGCAGTACATCACGAGCGGGGGTGTGGAGGGTGAACTTAGCGGTCTCGGGGGCCGTGGGAAATGCTGACACTGGCAATGCAGTTGTGGAAGAATGAGGGTGGTTTCGTCTAATGATATGTGGCTGGACGCTTCGGGTCTTGTCGGTTGGTTTGCTGATGGTTTTGTGCCTTGTGGGGAACTGTGCGAGATACTGCAGGATGGTTCACGAACTATCATAGATCTGGTTCGAGAGAGGGTCAAGATTAAAGTAAAATCATATTTGAGGAGCTGAGGGGGTCGAGTGCCCCCCCCCCCCCCCCCCCCCTCCGGGGAAAATATTTATATTTCCACATACACTTTCTTCTGCACATCTCTCAATTCACAAATTAATCCGTGTCTTTTTAAATTACAAAGAAACATCTTTAAAAAGTTTTAGATTATTAGATTGTTTTTATATGACAAGTCAAAGTACAAGTCAAAGTATAATGTGGGTACAAAATCAACTTTCAGACCTTCCGTGGCAGTAGGGGGAGGGTTTCTTTGGGCTGGGTCATGGTACAACAGAGAATAGACTACCTCTACTCTTGATTTTTTAAATTATGGCTAAACTAAAAAACGTGTAGCTCCAAAACTAGAAGTATGCCCACTAAGCGACTTGGCACACGTATACATATAGTATTGATGTTTATAATATATTTTTTTGAGATTTTTAAATATTGCATTTTTTTGAGGGGGCCCAAAAAAGTCAAAATTTTACTTTTATCTCCCGTTTTGGGGGGCAATTTTACGTTTTGCATAAAATATTTGAAAAGAACGAATCAAAAGCTATCTTTCTTAAAAAATCGATTGTCTAGCTCAAACGGCTGAAAAGTTAGATATGGTAGATCGAAGGAAAGAATTTTGGGTTTTTGGGCACCCCTTAATTCGGATACCGATGAAATTATGAACAAACAAAAAAACACGTATACGCTCATTTAGGGCAAGGAATAACTTTACCAAGTTTCATCGAAATCTGAAGGGGTCGTGTAAATTCTTCGGCTGTGTTGAGCTGGAACGACTCATAATATCTCAAATTATAGCTCATATTGGTAGTGAATTTCTATGTCTGATGCCCTGAGGATTGCTGAATTCTTCACTACTCTTAGAAGTCCAAGGGAACTTTGACTTGCCAGAAGTCTTCTGAAACTTAAACTTCTTCTTTATCTTTGCCAACTTCTTTGGCCAGAGTTCCTATCTACTGAATCACTGAATTTCTCACGGATTCTTTTGCCAAATACAGACTTCTAGATTTATTTTCTTCAAGAAAGAAGTCACGTCTCATTTTTAAGTAATGTAAGAACTTCTAAGGAATCGTCGAAGTAAAGAAAAAATATCACATGACAAAGATTTGTTGGACAAATATTTTCATGATGTTTATTTAATTCTGTATTTTATGTCCCCATGAATCTTGTAATTTAATTCCGCACTAAATATCTGCAAAGTTTGAACCGTTTATCTTTAATGGGGGGTGCTGTGAACCTACACTTTTTGCTTAATAACTCTTTAGGGGTAGTCGCACTAATTCTGGAACTAGTCGCACTAATTCGCACTAATTCCGCACTAAATATCTGCAAAGTTTGAACCGTTTATCTTTCATGGGGAGTGCTGTGAACCTGGCACCCCCCCACACCTTTTGCTTAATAACTTTTTAGGGGTAGTCGCACTAATTCTGGAACTAGTCGCACTAATTCGCACTAATTCCGCACTAAATATCTGCAAAGTTTGAACCGTTTATCTTTAATAGGGGTGCTGTGAACCTACACTTTTTGCTTAATAACTTTTTAGGGGTAGTCGCACTAATTCTGGAACAAGTCGCAATAATTCGCACTAATTCCGCACTAAATATTTGGAAAGTTTCATCACTCTAACGTGAGTGGGGGGGTGCAAGGTTCACGCACCTCATGCCTGGGTATTATTCTAAACGTGAGCACATTTACCAGTTGTTTCAATTCTAAATGAATCGCCTTTGTTCATGTGAGTCCGTATCCACATCAAACGGCCAGATTTAGATTATTGCTCCCGGCGATACTTCCATTCCTTGATCATTTCGTGCATTCAAACTGCCGTTGCACAAACGCCGACAAGTTATGTGATATGGGCTTTAGGGAAACAAAAGATTTTTAAAAATACATATTTGCATTTATTTTTTTCTTTAACCATTACAAGTATCAAGTACCTAAATCCTTTAAATTAATACCCATCCGAATTTCTTTTTTACGCGCTGTGTCTAAATTTCGTATATTTTTTTTTAAAATCGAAAACCGGCCCTGCAGCGACGAAAAATGATCTAGCATTAGCTACTTTCCTTACTGCATATTATTCCATCAAATATTCATAGAGACAAGAAGATGAGACTTTGGAAGGATAAGATGAGATAAGATAATATGAGTATAAGATCAGATTTAGCAATATTTTTCAACTTTTATCTTATCTCAAAATCTTGAATACGATCATTCAGAAATAACCAGGCATGAATTGGTTTCACTGGTACATTACATTCCTAAATGGTATTTTACGTTTTCACTCAATAGGCCACGACCTCCACCCTATCACTATTCATCCTTACATAATGGGTAATTCCAAACGAAATCGACCAAAAATCAAGATTCTTTACGCGTCCTTCTTTGCTTATAATTAAACTTGGTACATTCAATCTTACATTTTACACCCCCTTATTCTTTCAATTTTTGCATATTTCGCCATGAGGATATCAGAATTAGCAATATTTTTCAACTTTTATAGAATCATGATTCAGAAACAACCACAAATATCAGAGTTGGTTCAACGCATTTTCATTCCTCTGCATGGGCGTAGGAAGGGGGTGATGAGGGGCTTATCCCCCCCCCCCCCCCACTAGAGCAGTCTGACCACCCCTCCCCTCATCCACCATACAAATTTAAGTTTAACGTCCCAAAACTATTTATAAATTGTTTAAATTTTACAAAATTGCACTGCTGTCTGAAATGCTTTGCCCTTCGCCTTTAAATACGATATTTAATTACGGTATTTAACACTTTGAGGTCGTACCAGAGGTCATGCAGTACTCCAGTGTGTGGTATTATATAGTCTATTTAGGCTGTAATGGGTCGTTACTAACTGATTTTTTTAAATTATTTATTGAGAAGACAACATTTAAAAAAAACGCTCTGACGAACCGTGCAATTCCCGTTCGCTTTCGTTTGACAACTGATTTTTTTCTCCCATTTACGGCATATTTGCCTGAAAAGGTTGTCGCTCCCCCCCCCCCCCCCCCCCCCTCCCTCCTGTGACGACGATGACGTTGACGCTTGCCCCTGATCCTGGGGTTCCAACTGTGTCTCACTTCCCTCGCCTAAACTCTTCGATCCTGACGTCAGCACACATATTGATCCAGGAAGTTCAGCAGGAGTAGGTGAATGTTTCATACTCCTGACTCGATGCCTTCTGAGACTCCAACTCGCCGTGATGTGACCACGTGGAATCAATAGGGCAAAGATAGGACGACAGGTCGGTCACTTTTGGCGCTAGCGTCGAGGGAGGTCACTTTTAAATCAAAGTATTTCTTGGTACACAGACCGTATTTTCATAAGAATAGAGAATAAGAATTAAAAATCGATGTTAATATTTGGTTATTTACCGAAATAGTGGATAATTATTAGATATTGTAGTGTAATAGTGATGTTTTGATCGTGTAATGACAGCTGTCAGTATGATTCTTTGTTTCCAAGGCTCTCTTGAAGGGCTCACGGCATAATGGTAACAATGAAACAACTGAGGGGGTGTCGTCTCTCGCAATGACATGGATTTTGATTTAGAAATTGTGATATCTTCTTATGTTTAAACATGTTGTAATACTAGAGTAAAATATGGATATATATATATATATATATAAAGAGTAAAGGCTGAATTACACGATTCAAGTTTCCTTGAATTCAACCCTTTCAATGGGGTTGAATTCAAGACTTGGATCGTCTAAATGAAAACATTAAGCATTTAACACGCGTCCAATTCTTAAATTCAAGACATCTCTTCAGCCCTTTCAATTAGAACATGTCATATTTTCCTTCAAGTCTTGAAATACTTCAAGAAATTGTTAATTTCACTGCAACTTCAATCAACAATAAACATTAAATCGTCTAAATTCCCTTTCAAGTTTCCTTGAAATCAAGGGTTGAATTCAACCCCTTCAAGTAAACTTGAACCGTGTAATTCAGGCTTAAGTACATATTCTTGCCTGTCAAAAATGTTTCGCGCGTTGTAGTATTGAGTTGACCTGTCTCGATGCTAGCGCCATGCAAGCGGGTGAAAGTTTGGCCAATGCCCAATACTTGTCTTCTGAGGACTCCAACTTGCCGTGGTGTGGCCACGTGGAATCAATCCTGCGGGTATTTATAGCCATCTAGGAGGCAGTGACACGCGATGCGGCAGAACAACCATGCAAATTCATGGTTATTTGCACGTGATGTCATCTCATTGTTGCCTGCCACCATCTTGATAGCAAGAATAGCTGTGATTCTCTGATTTTTGACGATTTTTGAGCGAGCGTAGCGAGCGTCACCACGGTACTCTTATGGCACTTTCTCTGTGTGTTTGTTTGTATGTTTTTTTTTTTTTTTTTTTTTTTGTGGTCACAGCCCAGGTCAAACCGCTCAAGCAATCGATCTGAAATTTTGTACACATACTAACATACTCTATGCGGTCCCTGGGATCGTTTTTGAACGGGCTCCCGTGATTGGTTCAAATTTAAAAAAAATTATCTTTCGATTGGTTGCTTCGATTAATTTGAAATTTAGCAAAAACATTGCAACAAACATTGTACCCAATCATAAAAAGTTTTAGCCAAATCCTCCTATTGGTTTAAATTTAAAACAATTTTTCATGTGATTTTTGACATTTAAACTAGAACAGATTGACCGATCAACTTAAAACTTCGCGTGGTCATTGGTACCAACATTTTAGGTATTTTTGCCAATTTTCAGTCTAATCTGTCGTTATTTTCAAAAGTTTTGTCATTTTAAGGTCATTTTATTCCATAATCTTGAAAAATGTATACTAAATTGTCATCCCTGCCTTCTTTAAGCTTCTGTTCCAAGGCAAGGCCTGTAGAGCAGCCAAGTTATCCATCAATGTACAGTAAAATGAAAGCATTTTTGAGCTAGCGCATAAAATCGGATGCAGTACGAAGGCCAAATCCTCAAATTGGTTTAGTTTAAATAATGTCTTCTGATTGGTCGATAATAAAAATGTTCACATTAAATTTTGCATGGTGATCAAGACCAACTTAATATTAAATTTTACATATTGTAAGCCTAATCAGTATGAGCCAAGATTGTATGGTTTTAAAATTGCCTAAATTTCGTTTTAAATATTGGAAATTTCGTGTTTTGATGGTTTTAAGATATAATTTCTCTTAGTTTTATGTTAATCAACACAGATAAAATAAAATCACAAAATAGAAATTTTACAAAATGTTGGATTTCAAAGCAAAATTTCGTGATTAAAAGTGATAAAACCATATAATCTTGGCTCTACCAATCAGTCAAGTATTAATTGTTATTTTACGAGTTTAGTATGGGATGTCACAAGAGATTTCTGGAGAAGGTATGTAGGTAAGACTTCACGACACAATGGATCAGTTATTCATCCAGAGTATTATGGAGATTAAAAAAATGCAGAGAAAATCGTCTTGTGCCGTGTCGTGCATCGTTACTATGGGGATGTTGCATGTTCTGTGCTCGCTCATCAACGCGTTACACTGAGCGTTTTCCTAGTTAAAGTTTGGGTACCTGGGAAATTGTATAGGCTCCGGAGAAATCTTTAGTACGAAGAGGAATCACTCACATTACAAAATTAAATCGATTTACCTCAATAAAGTTATAAGTCGGACACATCAATGTGGCAATAAAATGTCCGTCCTCAGGTGGAAAATTCAATAATTTTGTATTGCTGATATAAAACAAAAGAAGATCTTGCAAGCTTTGAATTGCCTTCTTGCACATGACGCCACAAGGAGGAGAAAAATGGTGGCTGACAGGAGGAAGGGATTATTGTTCCCTATCTTTATATAGGTAACTATGCCAAACTTGTCTTATGCAATCAGCCTATAGGGAAGTCTCCTTACATTTTTTATTGTAATGGGTTATATAGTTTAATGTATTCGTTGTAAATTTGTAAATATCAACAAAGAATAATTACAAATATGTACACTTATCACCCAAAAAAAAAACGCTCGCGCGCTTGATCCACTTAAAGTTCTGGCTCGAATCTCTGTTTTTTTGTGTTTGTATTTTTTATGTTTATCTGTGCTTTTCGCAATTAATTTCAAACAAGGTCACGGAGCAAGTTAATTTTTTCACAAAACATTCATTGCTATCCAGTGCAGAATGCTAATTATTTCTAGCAAAATCGGTCTATTAGTTTCTTCGGAGACTTGATTTGTAGTTTGTACTTAGCTTGGCAATGGGGATGAAACAAACTTTGTGTGCAAATTGAAACTGGAATCTTTTGACCGATCATCACCAAATTTTGCATGGTCATTGGGTCCTGCATTATAAATGTTTTTTGACAAATCTGTAATGAACTTCAAGTGACATTTTTATGCTTGCTTGAAGTACCTATATCTCAAAATGTACCTATCACCTTTTTTTAATCACTGCCACTTAGATAGGCTTAGAAAGAGCAATAAGCAATTCGAGATGGAGCCACTTCTGGCAAGATGTCTACTATCAGTCTTCAGATCAATTTATTTGTTTTTACATTCGTATTTTCATAGTGCAGTGAAAAAGGACAAACAATTGAAATGAAAATTTAGTTATACATTACTTTTATAGCCATAACAAACAACTAAAGTAAATATATATATTTATGCAAATGCGCCCTTAATAGCCGCCATTTACCTAGTACCACAATAGCCACCAGAGTTCAGTCGTGTTCCTTATTTTCTCGAATACGAAATCTCGCTTATGAACGCGTTAAACCGAGCATTTTCCTAGTTCAGAATTATTTACCTAATTAAGAAAGTCAGATTTGTAATGTGGAGTTGTGAAACTTATTTCATCATTGTTTTATACGTTGTATGAATTTCATACTGGTGTTTACATCTTGTAAGTTATGAATCATATGAAACACGGGAGTAGCAAAACTCCGTGGCTCTCAAGATTATACATTCAACTTTACAGCGTATAACTTCATAATATTAAGCACAGTATTTGGTAGCCAATGATTATGTTATCAGGAATTTTATTTGTTTTATAGTTATTTATTTACTTTTCGTTATTTTAGCATAACATTTTAAATACATATCATAATAGTTCAATTTCAAGTATTCAATAATTTTCAATTTAAATGTACAGGTGTCTCACTCACACCACCAGAAAAAAGTTCGAAATTTAGAAATGTTAATCAAACAAGGTTGAGCGTCATCTCGTGCCATGCTCATGAATGTTAAAAACAACTAAAAGCAGGCTGGTCAGGTTCCTTGACAACAATCCTTGGTATTATCAATGAAATCAGAGCTCACCCTCTAGAATTAGATGACGCGTTAGCACAGACTTCATGGGATGATGCAAATCTTAATCAGCCAATCCGTTTCTGTAGTTTTAGTTTGACCAAGTGTAAATACATTATAAAACAATACGCATGAAGAACACAGATGTAATCAATGTAACTAGGAAAACGCTCTGAGTAACGCGTTGATGAGCGAGCACGGATACGCAGAACACCTCGAACCGAAATTATGTCTATCGAAAATATCATTAAAAGCCAATAATTCTTGAATTTCGTCAGACTTGAATAAAAATCTCTAAATATTCCCAAAATGTTAGTATCAACCTTTATGATTGAACTGTTCCTTGTTAATATTCAAAAATCACAGGACCTATTTAAAAAAAATATACGTGGGACCACTCAAATCATATGATATTAGTGTGTACACAATATCAGATCAATCTGTTGATTATAGTTTCATTTCGTTTGAAACTTTCTGCTCTAACTACCTTGCCTTGAACTGAAGATTCGAAGTCGCCGTGAATTTGACAGCCAACACGCAAAATGTCCCTAAAATTACAAAAACTTTTGAAAATAACGACAGATTTGACTGAAAATTGGCAAAAATACCCTAAATGTTGGTACCAATGACCATGCAAAGTTTTTAGTTGGTCGGTCAATCGATTCTAGTTTAAATTTCAAAAATCACAGGAAAAATGGTTTCAAATTTGAACCAATGGGAGGATTTGGCTGAAATTTATTATGTTTGGGTACAATGTTGTTTGCAATGACTTTGCTAAATTTCAAATTGATAAAACCAACCAATCGAAAGATAATTTTTTTTAAATTTGAACCAATCAGGGGATTTCAAAAAAATAGGGTCTGCAACGCCCGGAAATGGTCAGTACATGTGTGCAAATTTTCAGCTTGATCGAAGAAAAACTGTGACTTGTATATCGTCAGTAACAGAAAAAAAACACACACAAAAAAAAACAGAGGTCCGTGCCAAAAGAGCCAAAAGGAGACGCTCGCTTCGCTCGCTCAATTACAATGTATAATTTGATCCATATATTATTTACAACGTAAACATTAGATTATGTGACTACTTCATTCAATCACAAAAACTCACACGTTCAAGTGATAGGTAACAGACGACGAAAATGTCTCGAATATATGTTGCGGGAATACTTCAAAAGTGACTTGTGTCACAATAACAAAAGAATTAAATGAAGGTCGTCTATACCTTCATTTAATTCTTTTGTTACTGTGCATTTGGCCGTGATTTTGTAAACTAGGAAAACGCTCAGTATAACGCGTTGATGAGCGAGCACAGGTACGTGCAAATTCTCGAACCGGAAATGCGTACACAACGCACAGAAAACATATACATCCATATTGAATTGATTATGATATCAACTTAAAAGTGTATGCTTTTCATCGAAACTTTAAAATAGCATCTAAGCACCTGGTTCATAAAGCAAATCAGAATCAATTTTCAATTGGCACTGGAAAACATTCATTTCGATACTTCATTACTGACAGATATTAAAAATGTCAATAAGTTCATACGTTCTTAACTGATTGGGATGCAATTTTGTAAAATAAGAGACAATAATGGTCTTAATGATCATGCAAAATATGAGTTTGATCAGAATTATCGAAGACCGTTTTCATTTTTCAGCCTATCAGGAGATATTTATTTAAATTTTAACCAATGAATCTGAGTAACGCGTTGATGAGTGAGCACGGATACGCGCAACACCTCGAACCGAAATTCTGTCTAACGAAAATGTCATTAAAAGCCAATAATTCTAAAATTTCGCCATAGATTTGTATAGAAATCTCAAAACATTCCTAAAATATTGGTCCAAATAACCATGCAAAGCTTTAAGTTGATCGATTGAACCTTTATGATTGAACTGTTCGGTGTTAATTTTCAAAAATCACAGGATCTCCTTCAAAAAATATACCTGAGACCTCTCATATGATATAAGTGTGTCTACACAATATCAGATCGACTGTTGAACGGTCATTATCAGTTTCATTTGCGTTTGAAAGTTTCTGCTCTAACTACCTTGCCTTGAACTGAAGAGTCGAAGTCGCCGTGAATTTGACAGCCAACACGCAAATAGTCCGTAAAATATCAATAACGTTTGGATTTACACACAGATAAGTATGAAAATTGTCAAAAATGCAGATAATGTTGGTCCCAACCATCATGCGAAGTTATAAGTTGATCGTTCAATCGGTTATAGTTTAAATTTCTAAAAACACAGGAAATATGGTTTTAATTTTTAACCAATGGGAGGATTTGGCTGAAACTTTGTTTGATTGGGTACAATGATGGGGGTAATGACTTGTCAAAATTTCAATTTGATCAAAACAACCAATCGAAAGTTAATTTTTTTAAAATTTGAACCAATCAATGGATTTCAAAAAAATTAGGGTCTGCAACAATCAGAAATGTTACGTACATGTGTGCAAAATTTCAGCTCGATCGAAGAAAAACTCTGACCTGTATATCGTCAGTAACAGAAAAAAAAAAAACAAAAAAACAGAGGTCCGTGCCAAAAGAGCCAAAAGGACACGCTCGCTTCGCTCGCTCAAAAAGAATAAATCATTTACGGCATTTCAACATCAGTATAACTTTCAGGAAAATACAAGGAAAATACAAAATACAAGTAAAATACATTCCAGGAAAACACTATTCCGTGACGTGGTATCACTTTCAACACATTCTTGAAGCATTGAGACACCCTCTTACATATCTAGGATATATTTATAATTTAATATTATCGACAACCATTTGTATGGTTGTCTACCTACAACTGTTTGAACCCTGGACTCAAGCAGTCTGGCCACGATAACATTACTGTGTGGACGTGCATGTGTAACACAAGTCTGCGTAAGATCTGTGATTGCACCCTGTCTGTCATTGGCAGGGTGCAACTCTGGCATTGTGAAGCTGGGGGCGTATTGTCTGCGAGGATGTCTGATCAGAGTGAAACCAAAGTGCATCAGCCAGACATGAAACTATTCAAGAACATTGTACAACTACTCCACTATCTGGGTGAGTATAATGGTGCCCAGGTTTTCGTCATAGAAATGCTAATTTGTTTCAATTCATACCAAAGATTTAAAAATCTATGTTACATACAACTAGCAAAAAATATTTGCCCCTTACCGTAGATACTAGGAAAACGCTCAGTGTAACGCGTTGATAAGCGAGCACGGGTACGTGCAAATTCTCGAACCGGAAATGCGTACACAACGCACAGAAAACATATACATCCATATGGAATTGATTATGATATCAACTTAAAAGTGTATGCTTTTCATCGAAACTTTAAAATAGCATCTAAGCACCTGGTTCATAAAGCAAATCAGAATCAATTTTCAATTGGCACTGGAAAACATTCATTTCGATACTTCATTACTGACAGATATTAAAAATGTAAATAACTTCATACGTTCTTAACTGATTGGGATGAAATTTTGTAAAATAAGAGACAATATTGGTCTTAATGATCATGCAAAATATGAGTTTGATCAGAATTATCGAAGACCGTTTTCATTTTTCAGCCTATCAGGAGATATTTATTTAAATTTTAACCAATGAATCTGAGTAACGCGTTGATGAGCGAGCACGGATACGCGCAACACCTCGAACCGAAATTCTGTCTATCGAAAATGTCATTAAAAGCCAATAATTCTAAAATTTCGCCACAGATTTGTATAGAAATCTCAAAACATTCCTAAAATATTGGTCCAAATAACCATGCAAAGCTTTAAGTTGATCAATTGAACCTTTATGATTGAACTGTTCCGTGTTAATTTTCAAAAATCACAGGATCTCCTTCAAAAAATATACCTGAGACCACTCATATGATATAAGTGTGTCTACACAATATCAGATCGACTGTTGAACGGTCATTATCAGTTTCATTTGCGTTTGAAAGTTTCTGCTCTAACTACCTTGCCTTGAACTGAAGAGTCGAAGTCGCCGTGAATTTGACAGCCAACACGCTAATAGTCCGTAAAATGTCAATAACGTTTGGATTTAAACACAGATTAGTATGAAAATTGTCAAAAATGCAGATAATGTTGGACCCAACCATCATGCGAAGTTATAAGTTGATCGTTCAATCGGTTATAGTTTAAATTTCTAAAAACACAGGAAAGATGGTTTTAAATTTTAACCAATGGGAGGATTTGGCTGAAACTTTGTTTGATTGGGTACAATGTTGGGGGTAATGACTTGTCAAAATTTCAATTTGATCAAAACAACCAATCGAAAGTTAATTTTTTTTAAATTTGAACCAATCAATGGATTTCAAAAAAATTAGGGTCTGCAACAATCAGAAATGTTACGTACATGTGTGCAAAATTTCAGCTCGATCGAAGAAAAACTCTGACCTGTATATCGTCAGTAACAGAAAAAAAAAACAAAAAACAAAAAAAAAAACAGAGGTCCGTGCCAAAAGAGCCAAATGGAGACGCTCGCTTCGCTCGCTCAATAACCCCATAAAAAACACTCCGTGTAAAAAAAACAGCCAAGTCTCTTCAACTAAAAAAAATTATGAAATCTAAAAATTCTGCACTGAAACGTAGTGATATCAAAAAATGAGCCAAGTCAAACTTTATTTGAAAATTAAAAAATACTTGGCGCATCGTGTAAATAAATAGCTTAGAAGTATAGGCTAGATATAAATACATATACTTATAGTATACCTACAATGCCCTAAAAAAACGATGCGCCAAGTATTTTTTAATTTTCAAATAAAGTTTGACTTGGCTCATTTTTTGGTATCACTACGTTTCAGTGCAGAATTTAAGATTTCATAATTTTTTTTAGTTGAAGAGACTTGGCTGTTTTTTTACACTGAGTGTTTTTTATGGGGATATCACTTATTTTTTTAGTTTATTTACACAACTTGTAAAACTTATTGGGGCAACAATGACTTATTCCTTTAAAAAAATACGCCATTTCCGAATTAGTTACTAAGAAAAATATTGTTTGGAGCTAAATATAAACTTAAAGTGATATGCCATGAAGAATTGCGAAAGCATCGTTCCAATAGGTCCAGCCGTTTTCGAGATATGGCATCACTTCCGGTTTTTAAAATGGCGGCGAAAGCTCTTACACATTGTATTTATATGTATATAAATACTAATATTTCATTATAAGACTTCTGAATATGTAGTTGGTTTTTATATAAAGGGGAAGTGAATTTAGGCAGATTTCGCAAAACTATGACGTCATTTCCGGTTTCAGTAATTAGAAAACTTTAATTTAACTATTGTTATTTCGTAAAGAGGACCGTCTGAATCGATTGGCGCAAATTTCGTTCCGTTCGGTCAAGCCGTTTTTGAGATATGACGTCACTTCCGGTTTAAAAATGGCGGCACAAAAAATTTATAAGGGCAAGGTATCATCAGGCAGACGAGCTGTATATATGGTGAAAATTTCGGGTCAATCGACCCAGCCGTTTAGGCTGTGGCGGAGACCGCAGAATTTATTGGAAGATGAATCATTATTATAATCATCTGAAGAAAGCCGTACAATTTCACTGTTTTCACGGCCCTCTAGCTCGCAAACATCATATCCTATTGTTACCAAATTTGGTATATTGGATGGGTTGGGCCATAGCTCGAAATTAAGAGATTTTGCAACAATGTGATATTTCCCAATTTTGAGATCCAGTAGGCCGAAAATTCCACTTTGATGCTTACAGTAAAAGTGGGTTTGCTCCAGCTTTTATATGAGAGTGTGCGCGCGCCATACGACTTGGCTGGCGTGGAGCGACCGCTCCACTAGATATTATTATTATATTCTTGATTCAAGTTCCACTTTTTAATTATCCATGAATATTGGATTTGAATTGGTCCTAAAACCGCATGAGGAATGTCATTATAAAATAACACAATTTAAAGACTTTTACACTCAAGATTCAATTCTTTTAATGAAATATTGCGTTTTTTTTTTACAAAAACTTTCATCAGTCATGATTTAAGGAAGCCTATGTCAATTTATCATCATTGTTTGTTTTTTAGTTTTTAAGTAATTACTGATGAAGGGTTTTTGTATAAAAGAAAACGAAATAATTCATTAAAAGAATTGAATCTTGAGTGTAAAAATCTTTAAATTGTGTTATTGAACGAGCGAAGCGAGCGTCTCCTTTTGACTCTTTTTACACGGACCTCTGTTTTTTTTGTATTTTTGTTTATATTTTTGGCTGTTATCTGGAGCAATGGAAGTTGCACCGTTTCACCGATCGATCTGAAATTTTCTACACATGTAGATACAACCTTTTCTGTTTGCTGACCTTAATTTTTTTTGAAATCCATTGATTGGTTAAAATTTAAATAAATATCTCCTGATAGGCTGAAAAATGAAAACGGTCTTCGACAGTTCTAATCAAACTCATATTTTGCATGATCATTAAGACCAACAATGTCTCTTATTTTACAAAATTTAATCTCAATCAGTTAAGAACGTATGAACTTATTGACATTTTTAATATCTGTCAGTAATGGAGGCTATTTTCAAGTTTCGATGAAAAGCATACTTTTATGTTGATTGAGTGATCATATTTCAATTCAATATGGAAGTATATGTTTTCTGTGCGTTGTGTACGCATTTCTGGTTCGAGAATTTGCACGTACCCGTGCTCGCTCATCAACGCGTTACACTGAGCGTTTTCCTAGTTTTATATTTATATTCCTCAAGAAAGAAGAACTATTTACCTATATAGGAATGACATTCTTCTTATCCTCCTCCTCCACCTCCGCTTTCATCTTCTCCTCATGATGACGATGATGATATCATCATATTATCATGATGACGATGATGATATCATCATGGGCTACAGCCCACAGCCCATGTGGGCTACAGCCCACAAAACACAGTAGCGATTAACTTGAACTTTTTACCACATGTGCACATTTGGACATCTGATGATTCATTGGATTGCATGGAGTACATAATTATAAGATTTTTCAGGTCTATGGCCGTCATCGTATCGTAAAGGATGTTTCTGGTATCTGATACCAGTATATGTGCTAACATACGTCACCTTCGAATTTTTTGTAATAAGAGGCATGCACATTTGGATCAACTGGAATCAACTGGAGACAGAAGAACTTTTCATCACATTGTACAAAACAGTATTTTCCATGATGCCTCTTTTTGTTATCGCGAATCATTTGCTGTACATGAGAGATTCTGAAGATATTGTGGCAAGATTGGAGCGCATTCATAAACAACAACAGATGCAAGATGAGTATCAGAGAGGACAACTTCTCAGAGCTAGGAGAATCACTGACATTCTTACGTTCATCCTAAAATGCATATTAGTTGTTTTTGCAGCTGTGAACGTAATTAGGTCTGGAATATTAATTTCGACAAGGTCAACGATTGCTACGTAATTACTTTGTTATTCTATTAAAGCGTCTTCCACACTAAGACTTATCCTGATCTTCTATATTTTTGAAGACTATAATCAGGCGCGTAGGAAGGGGGGGGGATGGGGGGGATTATCCCTCTCCCCACTAGAGCAGGCTGACCCCCTATTCACCATGAAAAATTAAGTTTAGTGTCCAAAAATCACTTAAAAATTGTTTAAATATCTAAAAAAAGAGCCCTGCGGGGCAAAAATATGGAGTTATTTGTTGTAATTTGAGCAGTATAGTATCACAGAATCGATTTTAAAGTGTTTAATTTCGAAAAAAAATGCCCTGCAGGGCAACAATTGGAGGGTTTTTTGCTTCAGTTTGTGCATTTTAAAGCCCCAGAATCACTTTTAACTGGTTTAAATTCCAAAAAACGCCCTGCGGTACTGAAGCTGGGGGGCTACGCCCCCCAGCATATAGGTTTAAGGGACAGCTCGATCTGAATTAATTATCTCTCGGTACACCGAGGAGTTCAAGCGAGTAGGTTGTAGCGGATATACTTGAAGTGCACTTATGCATTGAAAGTTGCAGTAGTTGTCAGCTTTCCCATTTCACCTCCGTCCTTGTTCTCAGGCTATGAAAAATGAGTCTATCAACTTTTATACAGAAAAGGTTCCCAAATCACAATTGTTAATTGTTATTAGTAAATTGATTATTCTTTTATGAAACTATTAGTAAACTTTACAAAACATCTTAAAAATATCTTAATATTTTCGTACACATTCATTTCAGAGGCTGGTATCCATATGATGTCAATTCCACTCCGTATCTTCACATAACCGTCATTGCCCAAGGGTTGGTTGTAACTGTACTCTTCCCAGTGCAGTTATCAATAGCAGTGTTCTACATCACAACACTGATCTTCACCGAGATGCACTTCCGCATCCTGCAGTACCAGCTGCGCAACATCCGAGCTCACAGTGAAGCCGCTCTGCGCAACACGTCACAAGTAGAAGCATCTGAGCGGATCTCTGACCTTGTGTTCGGAGAGAAGATCAGTCCTGTACGAGTAAACAAGAGGAGCGTGATGATTAGACAAGTCCTTGAGCTCAAAGTACCAGGAGCTGTCTACGAGGAAGTGGATGAGAAGCAAGGATCAACTCCTGATGACACTGCAAGGATCGCATCGAAGAAGAGTTTGGAAGACATGATTCAGAGCTCGGTTCCACTTGATGACGTCATGGTGTCCAGGCGCAGATTTCCAGGCGATGACCTTGATTCCCAGATGCAATGGCGTCTCAACAACTGCATCAAGGTGCACCAGGAGCTATTGAGGTGGGATTAAAGAAATAATCACTATAGTTCTTATTAAAATCGTTATGTCACAGTTTTCCATTTTGTTCTCACCAGTTTACTTGGATTACGATCCAAGTAGTTCTCTTCAAAGAAATTATTATTTTTCGAAGTATTATTTTGCGTATGAAGTGATATTTAAGATGTAAGTAGTTTGATAAATGTTTCAGGGTCTGCAATGAAACAAATATCGTGACATCCACATATTTTCTCACTTTTTTCGCCACCTGCTTGATACCAATTGTAACTGCTGCGATGTGCTTCACCATGGTAAGTAATTAGTTAGTTAAAAGGAGTAATAAAGGGGGGTGTGGGGGGGATTGGTATTATTATCACTGAGGCAAATCAAGCACAATTAGTATTTTTTATAATTGATGGTACTTCTGGACCTCCAATATTGTCTTCAGATGTATACAAATAATACTCATAATATTTTTTCATATTTTTTCCAGATGCCAAGTAGCAAATTCATGATATTTGTGGCAGGTGATTATACCGTCATACTCTTCGTTCTCTTTTTTCTATGTGGGATCACTGATCGCATTTCCGAACAGGTAGAGTATTCCTCATCAAAGCAATGACAGCGTTTGTTCTAACCGAACTGTGTCAGGAATCCGGGATCTCTCACTTGCCGGGCGAGCGCGCTACCAAATTGGCTACCAGGCCGGTATGACGGGCATTGGACACAAATGCCCGTAATTGACCAATGCAATCCATGGTCTCCGTTCTCCTCAAAGATAGGAAACATTTCGAATGTGATTTGAGTACTGTTGGTCCGCTAGTGGTTTAATAAATCAGCTGCTTGAACTCTTGATTGAAAAGTGAGATGTCCAGGGTTCAAGCCCCGGTTCACCAGATATTCTTCATACTACAATGAATCAGTAACTTCTCTACAGTCACCATATTAATATATATTTTCTGTTTTCAGAGCGGTCTGATCAAGGAAGCAGTCTACGACTGTGATTGGTTTGAAGCGTCTGAGAGCTTCAAGAAGTCAATCAGGATCATCATATCGAAATCCAATCAGCCTTTTGTCTTCAAAGCGGCTGGATATTTGCCGGTCACAATGTTGACTTATGCTAGTGTGAGTATTTTGTATTGTTTTTTTTTCATTAAATCTAATAACCTTTATCAAAGAAGCATTAAAAGTTCAGATATTATATAACATTTTTGATTTAAGTAGAAACCGAGTGTAGAAATACACTAGTGAAAATTAAATTTACTTGGATTTAACAAAGTTTAGACAAATCCTCTGATTGGTTAAAATAACAACAACAAAATCGTCATACTACGGTATAGATCAAGCTATTGCGTTTATCTGCGTTTTTTTCCATCTGCGTTTTTCCCCAAAATGTCCGCTCCCAACCGATAAACACAGGCCAACCCCATCTTCTGCTTTTGCTGCTGTCTATCGATGGGGACGGAACATTTTGGGGAGGCAACGAGAATAAAATGCCGAGGATTTACAATGGCTTGGACTATCCCTGAAGTATAATATGATGGCTGTAATAATTTAACTAAGATGGGATTTATATTCACATAAAAAAACAACCAATTAAAAGCCGTACGTTATAAACCACATCTCCTTCATTAAAAGAGTTATGAAATCGAAAGCTGATGGCATTTATATAAAAGATAGGCCCTACTAAACATGTTATTTGAAATTAAATTTCTATAAATTATAAATTACTGACGATATTGGGCCAGCAATTTCAAGATATTGCTGACTTAAATGAAAATGAACGAATGACTTAAAAATGTTTTAATGAACCCAATTTTTTTAATTATGTCAACTTAATTTTTTTTTTACATTGGGAAGGTCAGATGCAAAACTTATCTATCTCCACTTGAATTTGTTATGAGAAAAACCGGAAAAACCACTTACATTTCCTATACAATTAGCAGGCAAATTCAGTTTTCAATCCGCGTTTTGAAGGAAAGATAATTATTCTTGCACTTGTCATTGTATTTAGAACACAGAGAATTATAAACTGTATCACGTATATAACTCAAAAATGATTTTTTTGGAGATGGCTAGTGTTTTGCATCTAACCCAACCCCTCATATGTATCATTGTTAAAACTCTCTCATATGTTACAGGTACTGAGGAAGGCTTATTCCTACTACAGGATGCTAGCTCATGTCGTCACCAAGGATAAAGTCAAATAAAGAATAACATAATGAATAATGATTCTCAAACATATGAGCCGATCACAATTATTATATACCTCTTTTCATATAAACTTAAGGATATTCCAGTTATATTTCTAATATAAAATACTATGTTTGCCAAACTACTGCATTAAATATAGTGACGACAAGTTATTTTCCTCATTTCAAAAGTCTCATTTCAAACTCTCATTTCAAATTATAAATTTCAAATTTTCAAATTTTCAAATTTTCAAATTTCATATTTACATTTTAAAACTCTCATTTCAAAAGTCTTTCAAAAGTTTCCAACGTGACCTTGACACAATATGTATGTTTAATTTTTGTGTTGAAATAGGTTATTTTGAGGTATGTTATCGAATATATTAAAGCTAAGGTTCTGAAATGTTTATATAATTTAGAAAACATATCAAAATTGTATAAGTGCAACACATAAAACATATTTAATTTTAAACATATTTTGTAGAATAAGAAAAGTTAGAAATGATTGAAGATACAGTTGAAAAAACAGAATAAACCAGACAAATTTACTTGTTTGAAGAATTTAATTGGAATTATACTTCAAGGGGATTAGGTAAATTTATGTTGTTTGGTCCACAATTTTTCTTGAGGACTATGCGCAAACGATGTTTCCATTGTAATACATGATACCGAAATTATAAAAGTAATGTTAAAGATGTATAACGCTGGTACCTATAAACTGTTTTCAACGTCTTATTTCAATTGTCGATAACTTATCATTAGTTAAACATTGATGAAAGTTGCACACATTACAATTTTCATAATTTACACACATACGTATATTTTCTATAATGTGTTAAAGTACCTAGGCAGGTTGCATGAAAGATCAATAATCCAACAGGATAAAATATTGAATGTACACCTTTTTGTATTATTAAGAATAAAAATGCTTCTATTATATTCTATTCTCTTAAAGTCTCAGCTTTTTTCTTCCCAAGTTCTGTCGGAGTGACCTCTCAACCAGGAGTATGTTTTTGGCGCCAACCGTTACATACTTTATTAGTTACTTATGTATAGTACCACTGTCACCAGTAAATAAGGAATGCATGTGAAATGCTCCTATATTCTACTATCCTATTCTATTATTAATATTCTTATCAATTCACTTCTACTACATAAGTATAGGTACATATCATTGAATTGTCATTAAAATATTTCTGCAACTATTTGAAGGCAATTTAAGTGACTTACTGCAATGGTTTTGTCTTTGATGTTTGTTGAAATTACATTTAATTGGTTGCCTTTTGTTATTTGTTTGTTAACTAATAATCAATTAGTTCTGCCAGCAAGAAAGTAAACAAGAGACTATTTATTAAGTATTCTTTTGAATAGAGGGTAATTCAGATTGTTTTTTTATTAATTGGTTTCTATTTAGGCAGTCACTTTGTCAATCTCCCATGCTGGGGTTGCTCTTAATCGTTTCACAAAGAAACAAATCGACCAGCATGCATCAGATTCACTCGAAGTCTTTAGTCAAGATTGCTTACTCAAATGTTTTTCTTTTTTTGGTGTTCGAAACAAATAAATTGTATCAACATCTTACAACAATATTATCAAACAATGCAAACAAAATAATAGATTGAGTAGAGATAATATTTATTTTTGAAATTATTTGCATATTACTGCAATACACTTTAGAATTGCAATCTAACCTAACATATACATTTGTGTCATAATGCGCGCTAGGTCAGTTTTCTCAATACTCTGCTAAATTTTAAACAAGGACTATTATTTCCAAGGCATCAAACAATGGCATAGCTTGAATGACCGTTTAAACGTAACTCTTATCAATCAAAATATGAATGTATTCGATTTATTTGACCGTTTTGATTTTCCAGTTAAACATTAATCTCAGAAAAGTGATTTGCCTAATATTTTAGCCTTCTTTATGTTACGTCATGTGTGCAAAAGTTTTGTTCATTCTCTGATATAATATATGTGCTGGAAATACGGGAGGCAAGTTACAGGAGTGTGAAACAAATATTTAATAAGTTGACAACCAATTTCCATAGTGATGACCCTTATCACTTTTAAAATGTTCCAAATCGGAAGAAATTCATAATAATTATTTATTGATGAACCATTTGTTATTCTATCAAGTGACATTCCTCAATCCCCTTCATTATACATTCTCACAATGAAAAAGTATAGTTATCTCATTTTTTTTTCTTGTTTTAGCAGTTAATTACATTGGACCAATTACACACATTATACAACTGTAATTAAAAGAAACTGTTGCAATTATTGTTATTATTCTTTGTCGCAGTCACGCATAATTAGTGCGAAGGTTGCCAATCAGGATAATGTCGCTATGAGGAATGTCTTTTGACAGACTTTAGTTACTCAAGCATTGACACTATAAATAAGAAGATTCATTTGTATAACGAGTTTTAATCTATTATGACTATTATTCATAAGTATTTATGCAGTGGGATATTTCATCCTCGATTTTAAACAACAAAAATATCAACATTTTCAAATCCTATATATTAGTTGATATTCATTAGATCAAAATTGGAATAAAAACTTGTGCATCAAAATTTAATGACTATGCATAAATAATAATTTAAAAATTCACAAATTATTTTAATCTGATGCGTGTTGTCATCTGTACCTAAGGGGTAGGAGGCCTGAGTCCATTTTATCAATTTTGCGACACTCTTTTGGAATCATATAAAATCAAGCTCAAGCTCTAAAGTGATCATAGACGTAATCAGTCAAACTGCTACAGAATGCAATTTTGCCTGTTGTAAAAATTTCAAATATGATTTCATTACACAGAATTACCGGTTTTAGAGCTCACATATAAAGAATCATACAAATAGACAGTGAGACTTCTTCCTCTGCGATACAGAAATATCGAACTGCAAATAAATAAATTATATAGATTAAATTAAATTATTTTAAATAAATAAATATTAAATTCCAGCTGCAAATAAGAAAGATTTACCACCTGTGGGATTCGAAATCACGGTCCTGAATTATTATTTTAAACAGATCCAATGAATTTTGACTGGTGCCGCTCTTCTCTTGTTTTACTTTTGTGCTCCCGGGTTCGATCCCCGTTGCCGTCCTTCCTGACTGTTGTTTTTGAGCTTCCTCAGTCAATGCTGGGATGATTCGCCACTAATCCTTCCCATAAGTAATTTATTACCCAATCATCATCGTCACCATCTTCTCAACAATTTATCCGTAACCATTAGCCTAGTTTCAGACAATAAAACATATTACCTTTATAATCTTATGTAATTTTGTAAAGTGCCTCATGAGATTTTTACAAGTTGTCGCTATTTCATTCATGAAAGAACACATTCATTACTCATTTCTGGGTTCTAAACATCTCGTAAGACATTTTATATCATATTAATTAAATTACTTAAATTTTATATCATATTTTGTATTAGAAAAAATGTTTAAATAATTGTTCCAACATTAAATCAACATGGCCATTCATCCGGCACCATTAGCCGGACAGTGCGACGTTAAAACATTGACTTCAGCTCTAGATAGGATTCGTGACTGCTATAGCTGCAGCACTGAATGCTTTTGCCGATGTCTGAGGCCCCACTGCTTTATCAACAGTGATGATTTCAGACATTTTCACAAGAGGAGGCAAACCAAATTTTGGTTCAAAAACTCTCAAAAACTCACCACACACATTAAATTTAGGAAGAAATGAAATATAACAAAACTTTTTTCCAGTTTCAAAAATTGGAATATTGGTGCTAAAAAATTACTTGTTTCATTGGCTCATTATTGAGGTCTTCAACAAAAGATACCTTATTGTAATATGCTTACACAGATAAAAGCATTTCTTTTGTACGGTGTGACTAGGTCTGTTATTGTGAGAAATTTGTGCAATTACTTTACTGCAAAATGAACAGAGTGAAACAATTGATACTCGTGTTTTAATATTTTCTGTTAAATGACGATTTGTTATACGATACTATTGTGTTAAAACTTAATTTATATATTTTTTTTTTTTTTTTTTAAACAACCAAAGTTCAGGATAAATTACTTTTTTTGGAAGAATATTATTGGGAAGAAATTAAAGTCTGTTTTGACTCCCTAACATACTAATTATATTTCAATTTAATACAATTTAATTTCTTCATAGACAATTTTCATGGATTATCTCAAAATCATATTTTTTGACAATTTGCCTTGTAAATGAGCCGTCAGTTTTGCCTTGTGTGCCTTGTTTCTTTGTTACACTGCAGAGCCGACCAGCGACATCGTCACCTCAAAGACCGCGTTCACATGGTTAATCGCAGTACAACACTTGTTCGCACAACTCATTGTGTACTTGTGTTGACAATGACATCAGGTCCCAGACAACAATCAACTAGGAAATCAACTAAACATTCAGACATTCTCACAGGGAGGGACAACGTGATTTTAGGGTTGAAGCAGCTGTGGGGAATAGTAGATTATAAGCCTAGTTTGTCTGATGAACTAATTGCTGTTTTATTTTTTGCTTTTGAGAGTAGTGATACAACTAGGTGTATAAATAAAAGATTAGACAATGATCACATATTGTTTTAAAAACAAATTTGAAAATTGGGATTTCGGATTCAAAGCTCCAGATAAAATATTAAGTTTAATTTCGAAATTACTGTCAAGAATAGTATCTATGATTAAATAATTGAGATTTAAAAAAATATATTACAGATAAATTCTAGTTATTGAGATTTCTCAAATATGAGAATTTGTTAAGTATTTTCATACATCACGGATGTAGCTTTGAATTTCAATAATATTTACCAGCAATCGTGGTACACTATACCAACTCTATGCCATTGAAATGTGCACCAAAACGAATGATCTTGATCTTAACTAGGAAAACGCTCTGAGTAACGCGTTGATGAGCGAGCACGGATACGCGGAACACCTCGAACCGAAATTCTGTCTATCGAAAATATCATTAAAAGCCAATAATTCTTGAATTTCGTCAGACTTGAATAAAAATCTCTATATATTCCTAAAATGTTATTATCAACCTTTATGATTGAACTGTTCCTTGATAATATTCAAAAATCACAGGACCTCTTTAAAAAAAATATACCTGGGACCACTCAAATCATATGATATTAGTGTGCAGTGTACACAATATCAGATCATAATCAGATCAATCTGTTGATTAGTATCATTTCGTTTGCAAACTTTCTGCTCTAACTACCTTGCCTTGAACTGAAGATTCGAAGTCGCCGTGAATTTGACAGCCAACACGCAAAATGTCCCTAAAATTACAAAAACTTTTGAAAATAAAGACAGATTTGACTGAAAATTGGCAAAAATACCTTAAATGTTGGTACCAATGACCATGCAAAGTTTTTAGTTGGTCGGTCAATCGGTTCTAGTTTAAAATTCAAAAATCACAGGAAAAATGATTTCAAATTTGAACCAATGGGAGGATTTGGCTGAAATTTATTATGATTGGGTACAGTTGCAATGACTTTGCTAAATTTCAAATTGATCGAACCAACCAATCGAAAGATAATTTTTTTAAAATTTGAACCAATCAGGGGATTTAAAAAAAATTAGGGTCTGCAACAATCAGAAATGTTACGTACATGTGTGCAAAATTTCAGCTCGATCGAAGAAAAACTCTGACCTGTATATCGTCAGTAACAGAAAAAAAAAAAAAAAAAAAAAAAAAAAAAAAACAGAGGTCCGTGCCAAAAGAGCCAAAAGGAGACGCTCGCTTCGCTCGCTCAATTATATCGGTGGAATGTTGTTCGCCTAGCCCCCCCCCCCCATCCCCATTTTAGCAACGCCATTGATAAAATTATTAATGATGTCTAACCCAACCAAAATTAAAATTAAATTTTAAAAATGTGCTAAGTCATAAAACCCTAAAGCCCCATTTACACGGTGCAATTTCTTGAACAACTTCTGTGTCACATTCCCATTTTTCATACAATTTTGTATTTACACGACGCAACTTTCTGTCACAGAACTTAAAACATGTTCTAATTTCCATTCAAGAAGTGTGACACAGAAGTGTGGTACAGAAGTTGTACAAGAAATTGCACCGTGTAAATGGGGCTTAAGTTTGTCTTTTAGGTATATAATCATGCTTAACATTTGAGATCAATTAGTTAACAAGTCTGGTCTCCAATCGTATCGGAAATTTCATAGTTTCTACCGGTTTTTTGAATAACCGGTGCCAAATTAACAAGGCACGAAGCAAAATGAAAAGTGCTTCTAATATACAATCAGACTGATCATGTGAACATCCTATCAAAGTTACACCCACTTATGAAACACATTTTCTCTCTCAATTTGCTAAAACGGCCGAGCGCTAGTATCACCTTAATGAATGAATAATGAATTTCGTTTTTGTCTTGATAGCTGCATGAGGTAACCGATGTCTACCTAATCTCGCAACAGACGGCAATGATTATAGAGTGCGTCGCCAGTGGGAAACTGTGCTCTGTATCATTCACAAACCACTCAACTCGTGTTTAGACTGCTAATAGCCTAGCGCATTGTCCCAACCTAAACGGAAACAATTATCATGGGCTTAATTGTGCCGCTTACTGGGCCAAATCTTATTGTTAGATTGAGGCCTATACAAAAATAAAAGGATTATATATATTTTTCTTTTGTTGAAATCTGGTACAAGTTTACGTAGGTACCTACCTGTTTATGATCAAATGACTATAATCATCGAATTACAAGTCTTCTGTTTTAACTGAAAAATATGCTTTGATCATACACTTTGCAAATATAAATAAAATAACTGATCTTGATTCAACTTGTTTCATAAACTGCAATATTTTGATGTTTTAACACACATTTGTTTTTAATGTTTAAACATGTGGAATGTTTTAAAATTAAAAAAATATACACTGTAACAGCGTCAATTGTCCACGAAGCACCTAAGAGGTGCTTTTCCGTGGTATGAAACACAAAAAATATAAATTGAAACAATAATCTCAATAATAATATTGATACTAATTAATTGAAAATAAACACAGAATAAATCATAAACAGAGGAAGAAAATTCAAAACATATAATATGAGAAAAAACCATGGTACATCTAGTGGAGCGGTCGCTCCACCCAGCCAAGTCGTACTGTACACTCACACTCACTCAACATACCGTTACTGCCTAATAAACTGAGGAGCAGACCAAACACTTCTACTGTAAGCAACAACATAGCATTTTCGGCCTACTGGATCTTAAAATTGAATAATCTCACATTGTTGCGAAATACTTTTATTGGTGTGCAGAATTTCAGCTTGATCGGAGATAGTGTGACCTGTATTGCAACATGGTCAGAAAATTACAGAGGTCCGTGGCAAAAGAGCGAAAATGAGACATTCACTGACATTTATAGTTATTTAAGATTAAAGAATTACCATCTAGTGGAGCGGTCGCTCCACCCAGCCAAGTCGTACTATACACTCACACTCACTCAACATACCGTAAATGCCTAATAAACTGAGGAGCAGACGAAACACTTTTACTGTAAGCAACAACATGGCATTTTCGGCCTACTGGATCTCAAAATTGGGAAATCTCACATTGTTGCGAAATAACTTAATTTCGAGCTATGGCCCACCTGACAACATATACCAAATTTGGGAACAATACGTTATGCCGTTTGGGTGCTAGAGGGCCGTGAAAACAGTGAAATTACACCCCTTTTAAAAGCTATCTGATGATGATGATTCAGATATCAGGAAACGTTGCTATCACCGCCACAGCCTAAACGGCTGAACCGATCAACCTGAAATTTTTACCACATATGCACTTTTGGCGTCTGATGATACCTTGCCTCTTGTGATTTTTTGTGCCGCCATTTTTAAACCGGAAGTGACGTCATATCTCAAAAACGTCTGGACCGATTAGAACGAAATTAGCGCCATTCGATTTAGACGGTCATCTATATGAAGTATCAATAAAAAAAATATTATTTTCTTATTTTCTGAACCGGAAGTGACGTCATAAATACGCAATATTTAACTTATTTCAACAAATTATACTTAAAATACATACATAAGTAACTTACATTGTAACATAGACAATACAAATTATAAATTCAAGGAGGCAGTGTTCTCGGCCGCCATTCCTGAAACCGGAAGTGACGTAATATATCTAAAACGCCTGTACCGTTTGCAACTGAACTAGCTCCTGCGTATTCATTCTGCAACTTTTTTTGAAACTCAATTGTGAAAAATGAATAAACAAATTAACGGTACCGGAAATGGCGGCAGGAACCACTAAATGAAACCGGTAGTGACGTCATATATTACATACGGCAAGACCGATTTTACGGAAATATAGGGATTATGAATTCAGATGGTCGTTCATAAAGTATCAACTAGATTGTTTTCCTATTACCTATACCGGAAATGACGTCATAAATATGATAATTGACACAAAATTCACCACTTTATACTTTTAAATAGATATTTAGTAAACCTACTTTGTAAATAATTATAAATTCAAGGTTGCAGTGTTCTCGGCCGCCATTTTTAAAACCGGAAGTGACGTCATATATTGAAAACAGCTGTACCGATTGCAACCAAATTTTGGAAATGTGTAGGACTAATAATTATGAATTGAAGACGACATTATTTTCGGCCGCCATTGTTAAAACCGGAAGTGACATCATATATCGAAAACGGCTGTACCGATTGCAACCAAATTTTGGAAATATGGAGGACTAATAATTATGAATGAAATACGACATTATTTTCGGCCGCCATTGTTAAAACCGGAAGTGACGTCATATATCGAAAACGGCTGTACCGATTGCAACCAAATTTTGGAAATATGTAGGAATTATAATTATGGATTAAAGGCGACATTATTTTTGGCCGCCATTGTAAAAACCGGAAGTAACGTCATATATCAAAAACGGCTGTACCGATAGCAACCAAATTTTGGAAATGTGTAGGACTTATAATTATGAATTAAAGACGACATTATTTTCGGCCGCCATTGTTAAAACCGGAAGTGACGTCATATGTCGAAATCGTCTGTACCGATTGCAACCAAATTTTGGAAATATGGAGGACTAAAAATTATGAATTAAAGACGACATTATTTTCGGCCGTCATTGTTAAAACCGGAAGGGACGTCATATATCGAAAACGTCTGTACCGATTGCAACCAAATTTTGGAAATATGTAGGACTTATAATTATGGATAAAAAGACGACATTATTTTCGGCCGCCATTGGTTAAACCGGAAGTGACGTCATATATCGAAATCGTCTGTACCGATTGCAACCAAATTGTGCAATTATGTAGGACTTATAATTATGAATTCAAGACGACATTATTTTCGGCCGCTATTTCAAAACCGGAAGTGACGTCATATATCGAAAACGGCTGGATCGATTATAACGAAACTTAAGCTATTCTTCTTGGATAATCATTTTCATCTTATACCAAACGCAACTTTTCTTAGTAAGCAAATCGGTTGAGGCGTATTTTTTTAAAGAAATTAGTCCCTGCTCGGACATGTGCTACAAGCTGTATGAATAAACTAACAAAAGAAGTGATATCCCAGAAAAAAACACTCCGTGTAAAAAAGGCAGCCAAGTCTCTTTACTTTAAAAAAATTCAACACCGAAAAGGAGTGATATCAAAAAAGGAGCCAAGTCAATGACATTTCCAAATATTTAATCGTATTTTTGAAATAAAAGAATAAACACCGAGAAATACTTTACAAAAGGACTTGGCGCATCGTTTTTTAAATTCATTTTTTGATTCATAAGCATATGCCATTGATATACAACCGTAATTTAGAATTTTTAGAATAATAGGGAAACATCTTTCAATTACATATTATACATATACCTACTGTAAAATATTATCTATTAGAATATGTACGTACGCGATAAAACTTGTTGCCTATGTTTTCTATAAATACACAATAGTTAGTTATCTTCGTAATATTGTTTCGTGGTCAACATAATTAAGTCTCATGCGTTAAACCTTCTCATCATGAAATACATTTCTATTAATCCACATTTTATAACAAAACATTTCACAAAGTACATAGTCACATTGAATTTCTATTAAAAATTTTAACTTTATACACTTGACACTTCAAAAATATATAATAGTGTTCCAAAGACAGTTCGTAATTATTTGACAACGTTTCATGATTTCCTTCAGTCAAGATCAAATTATGAAAAGATACCCTTCTAATATCACCATATTAACAGTGCTATAAGAATATGTATGAGCCCACTTCCAATTGTTATTTAATTCTTCCACCCTTATATTACTTATCTATTACAGCATGAAATCTTTCTACTATCGCCATTGACAAAACTATAAAATAGCCATTACTAAAAGTAGCTTGATTCATAGTTTCTGGCTCTAATAGAAAGAGGAAAATGTACCTACTTTAAATTTCTTTCCACTTTTAGTATTGAATGAGGTCTTTAAAAAAACGATGCGCCAAGTCCTTTTGTAAAGTATTTCTCGGTGTTTATTCTTTTATTTCAAAAATACGATTAAATATTTGGAAATGTCATTGACTTGGCTCCTTTTTTGATATCACTCCTTTTCGGTGTTGAATTTTTTTAAAGTAAAGAGACTTGGCTGCCTTTTTTACACGGAGTGTTTTTTTCTGGTTAACATTTACGCTAAACTATAAATCAATATTCTATTTAACTAGGTATACTAGAAGTATTTCCCCAAATTGTTAAAATGTTTATTACGTAATTACAATACTACCTATACAGATGACATAGTAATGCTTTTATGTACTAGTTTGTTATTTAACAAATTGCTTTAAAGCAACATCAATTTAATGTTTACAAGGTATATTTAAAACAACGGGGTAAAAATGAAATAGGTATAAAAGATAATAAAAAGTTGATAATTAATAATACAACTTGCATTACACTTAGGTTTACTAAATGCTCAATAAAACACATAAAAGAGGTAGTGTCCTAATAATTTAAGTTTTATGGAACCGCGCTGTGACTTCGTAAAATGAGAATCATTACTGAAATTTGGTTCAAACACAGTGTAAAATGAGCGAAATTTTGTGAGTCTATTCACGGTGTTCTTCATTGGCTGTCTTGCTACTTGACACAGTGAACAAGCATCGTGTAGTAGGAATAAGCTTTTCGCAATACCTGAAACATAGACATTTTCTAATATCAACTTTTAAACTAGATCTATTGGTTTGCGCAAGCTAAAATGTATATCAGTCCATATAGGTTCTCGACCGATTTGTCTGAAAGTTTGTGAAATCTGATGAAACTTTGGTCCAAATTACCATGTAAAATTAAACTTGATCAAAACATTTTTAATTTTTGACCAATAGGAAAATTTTTTTTTCAATTTTAATAAACCCAATTAGGTTATATTTCTAAAAATTTGAAAACCAATGAACAACTTATGTTCATGCAAAATATAAGTTTGATCAGAAGTATTAAAGACCATTTTGATTTTTCAAACAGTCAGGATTATATATTTTAATTTTACCAATTAACGGAGTTTCAAAAAAATAGGGCATTTAGGCCCCGAAATAGAAAAGGTGGTCTTTACATGTTCAAAATTTCAGATCGATCGGTGTAACCATGTGACCTGTGTATCGGTTAGTAACTCAAATAAGGTCCGTGTCAAAAGAGTTAAAAGGAGTATCTCGCTTCGCTCGCTCAATAATTTTGTGAAAACAATCAGTAAAAATTACATACGATGTCGTAAGTCAACATTGTGACCGGCAAATATCCAGCCGCTTTGAAGACAAAAGGCTGATTGGATTTCGATATGATGATCCTGATTGACTTCTTGAAGCTCTCAGACGCTTCCAACCAATCACAGTCGTAGGCTGCTTCCTTGACCAGGCCGCTCTGAAAACATTCCAAAGTCATTGAGTGACTGAAGAGAAGAAACTGATTCATTGTGATGTGAAGACTATCTGGGGAACCGGGGCTTGAACCCTGGACATCTCACTTATCGCTCAAGAGTTCACATCACACTGGGGCCGTATTATGGAACGTTTAAATTCCCAATTCTGATGGAATCTGATTCGGTGCAATGTTAATCCTTATGGCCGTGACCGGATTCCATCAGAATGGAATTGGGAAAACGTTCTAGAATAGGCCTCCTTGTAAGCGTTCTTAGAAATCCGAGGAAAATGGAATCAATTATAGTAAAATTATTTTCTCGCTAATTACCAAACCTATTGTTCTTAAATTTGGTATATGGGGTGGGGTGGGCCATAGCTCGAAATTAATATATTTCGCAACAACATGAGATTTTCCAATTTTAAGATCCAGTAGGATCTTTACTGAATTCACTGAATTCTACAATGAATTTACTGAATTCTACAAGAAATGAAGAAGATTGCAAAGAAGAAGATATAAATAGAAAAGTGGAGACAGTTATAGCAGGAGGAAGAAGAGCACGAATAAAAGTACAAGATGATGAGGATGATGGAAATGAGTTTGTAAACTTAATTTTGGATGATGATGATGATGAAGAAGGAGAAGAAAAAGAAGAAGAAGAAGAAGAAGAAGAAGAAGAAGAAGAAGAAGAAGAAGAAGAAGAAGAAGAAGAAGAAGAGAATCCCATTATGAGAGGCGAAGTTGAAATAGCAATAAAATCAATGAAGAATGGAAAAGCTCCTGGAGTTGATAAACTCACAGCTGAGATGTTAAAGGCAGCAGGAGATCTGGGAGTTGATTGGATGTTCAGAATTGTAAGTGCAGCTTGGAGTCAAAAAAAGGTACCAGAGGACTGGACGAAAAGTTTAATCTCAATTCTCTTTAAAAAAGGGAATAGAAAGGACTGTCAAAATTATAGAGGCATATCTTTAATGAGCCACGCTGCCAAAATCTATGAAAAGATATTAGAAATGAGAATAAGATGTTTATTGGAAAATAAACTGAGCGAAGAGCAATATGGTTTTCGGCGTGGTAGGTCCACCACTGATTTAATCTTTGCTTTAAGAATGATTATGGAGAACACATGGGAAGAAGATAATCCAATGTACATGACTTTTCTTGACATAGAAAAGGCATTTGATCACCTACCTAGAGAAAAAGTATGGGAATCACTCAGAAAAAAGGGAATTCCAAAAGGCCTTATTAGCAGAATTCAAAGCTTATATATAAATTGCATGAGTTGCGTACAAACTAGTGCTGGAAACACCAATTGGTTTTCAGTGAACTCAGGTGTTCGTCAAGGAAGTGTTCTTTCGCCAATATTGTTCGTGACAGTAATGGATGAAATGTTCAGGACAGTGGAAAATGGAAATAGAGAAGATTCACTAACCATGATGTTTGCTGATGATGTTATGGTGTGGGGAATGAACGCTGAGGAAGTACAGACGAAGGTTGACAAGTGGAAGATGGTAACGGAGGAGTTTGGAATGTCAGTAAGTAGAAAGAAAAGTGAATCAGTCATCATGCAGAGAGGGCAAAAGTCGAAGAAAAAGAACATGGATGTAGTATGTTTAGGTAATCAAGAAATTGAAATTAATAATACATTTAAATACTTAGGAAGCACAATTACTGAAGATGCAAAAATTGCAGTAGAAGTAAATCGAAGAGTACAATTGGCGTCGAAATTTTATCAACAATTTCGAAAATTATTATGGAATGAAGATTTTCCCGAAAAAATCAAAATATTATTATACAAGCTCTATTACGTTCCTATTCTTACATATGGTGCAATAACTTGGTCGATGGGATGGAGGGAAGAGTCAATGATGCAAGCCGCAGAAATGAAATTTCTGAGGAGTATTGTTGGTGTCACAAGAATGGACAGGTTGAGGAATAGCATTGTGAGAAAGAAGTTAGGTGTGGAAAGTTTACTATTTAAAATTGGAAGAGAGAGGTTGAAGTGGTATGGAAAGATGAGGAAAATGGACATGAAAAGAATCCCCCGTATGGCGTTTGAAAGGACAAGAGTCATCAGAAAGAGACGTGTGGGACGGCCCAGAGACAGATGGGAGGAGCAAATACGAGGTGATTTGATGGCAAGAGGAGTGGAAAACTATGAGATTGTGGAGCAGGAGCGATGGTGGGAAGATGATGAGAGATGGAGTGCATTGGTGGAGAGAAGAGAGGAGGAGGAAGAAGAAGAGGAGGAAGAAGATTAAAAAATACGTTATGAGTGGCGACTTACGTATTATAAATTGCCTATAAATAAATTGTATTACTTACCTGCTAATTTTAGTCGAAAGTTAAACAATAAAGATGTTATTAAGATCCAGTAGGCCGAAAATGCCATGTTGTTGCTTACAGTAAAAGTGTTTGGTCTGCTCCTCAGTTTATTAGGCATTTATCCTGTATGTTGAGTGACTGTGAGTGTACTGTACGACTTGGCTGGGTGGAGCGACCGCTCCACTAGATAAACCCAATTCCCGTCACACCGGTCTGGTAGCCAAGTTGGTAGCGCTCTCGCTCGTCTAAGTGAGAAATCCCGGATTCCAGCTGCGGATTGGTCAGATATGTCTCACAATTTATTATCATCCTCATTCCTGATTCCCCTTGAAGTTGTTGATAAAACTCGCAAGGTTTTACCTGTTCAGAGATGCCTTCAGTGAGTCGACATAATATCCAGAGAATGAGGAGAAGGACGAATAAATCTAAGATACTCGATTTCATGCTGTTGCCACTTAATGGCACCTGAAAGTGGGAACATAAGTATTATGTTTTTAGTATCTTCAAAACTCCGCAGGTAATTGAAAGTTATATTCAAATAACTGTAACTTCCAAGACGCAATAGAATGGACTAATGCATTTTGATTTATTTATGTACATATTTTTTGTTTTAAATAGCATTTATAATGAAGCAAACATTCACTTAAAATTTTGATTAAATAGTGAATTATGAGGATTTATGTTTTTGACCCACCATAGGTCTCTTCTGACTCCACGGTGAAGATATAAAATGTTTTTCGTGTATGCTAAGGAACATGACTGCTAAATTTTGTGCATCTATCATACCTATTTTATGGTATTATTATGGCATTGACGGAAACCATAATTGAATAAAAAAACATATATTTAGGCCCATTAACCTCCTTACCCGAACAAATTGGTTTAAATGATTGTAATTACCACTCGCATGACATTTATATTAATTTAAAAAGAGAAATAATGAAATATCAAAAGATATACGAATTTTGTAATTTGACTCAAATTGACCCCAAAATTACCATAATGTGGAATTCAAGGAAAATTTGTTATTTTTTAAGTTACTTATATATAGGCAATTATCGTTAAGCAAACGTTCACTTAAAACGTTAAATCGGTAATTAATTACTAATTAATCAGTAATTAATTATTTTCCGTCGCCATTAGCCTCGCTGCAGATCAGTGCGACGTTAAGCCCCAGACAAAAAAAGTAATTAATTATGAAGATTTATGTAATTTGACCGCCAGAGGTCACCACTGACTCCATGGGCAAAATCTCGAATAATATCATAGCCAAATCGATTTTATATGTCCTAAGGAACATCTTCACCAAATTTCATGCTTTTATCACAAAATGCAAAATCATTCCTCTTAGCTAGGAACCATAAGTATAGTAGCTGTACTTGCTAAATTTGCCTCGGTGGATGATATCGTACTTTGTTTCTTTTTTGAGCCAGACAATTACTTACCATGGTGTTATACATTGCAGATATGACAAATGGTATCAAACAGACGAAGAAAACTGTGAGAAAATATGTGGAGGTCACGCCATTTATTTCGTTGCAAACCCTGAAACATATTTATAAAACAGCTGTTTGTTCTCACTTCATAAGCATAATAAAGCTAAAGCTACTCATCTACTCAGAATAATTCCTTGAAAAAGCATTACATCGAAATCCCAATAAACCGTTGGAAAGAATGAAACGGGATACTTTGATATATAACGATTCCACATAATATAGAGTAAGACCTGGTTGTAAAATGTTCGGATAAAGATAACGGTAGGATTTATCGGTTGAAACTTTTGCAACAGCCAATGAAACACAATGAAACACAATGACACGCAGAGTCTAAAATGTTAACTTTGTCTTCATTATCATATTCAATCATCAATATGATTGATGGTTATTTCTTAATTCCCACCTCAGTAGCTCCTGGTGCATCTTGATGCAGTTCTTGAGGCGCCATTGCATCTGGGAATCAAGGTCATCGCCTGGAGCTCTGCGCCTGGACACCATGACGTCATCAAGTGGAACCGAGCTCTGAATCATGTCTTCCAAACTCTGCTTCGATGCGATCCTTGCAGTGTCATCAGGAGTTGATCCTTGCTTCTCATCCACTTCCTCGTAGACAGCTCCTGGTACTTTGAGCTCAAGGTCTTGTCTAATGATCTCGCTCCTCTTGTTTACTCGTACAGGACTGATCTTCTCTCCGAACACAAGGTCAGAGATCCGCTCAGATGCTTCTACTTGTGACGTGTTGCGCAGAGCGGCTTCACTGTGAGCTCGGATGTTGCGCAGCTGGTACTGCAGGATGCGGAAGTGCACCTCGGTGTATATCAGTGTTGTTATGTAAAACACTGATATTGTCAACAACGTTGGGAATAGAGCAGTTACAACTAGCCCTTGCGCAATGACGGTTATGTGAAGATAAGGAGTTGCTGACACATCGTATGGATACCAACCGCTGAAATAATTTGTCAGTTGTAATTACATTGAACATATAGGAGCTATAAATGAGAGCTGGAGGGCGGAGAGGGTGTGTATCGATTACTTGCGCGAATAGAGGATCAATCTGATAAAATCTAAGTAAAAATGATGTTGCTAGAATAAAACAATCTTACTTAGCAAGCGTTGTCCTCGAAGAAATTAAAACTCCACACAAGATTACGTTTCCAACAGCATAAGCAACTAGTATACATGTTGGGATCAATGCTAGAATGTCAGTGATTCTCTTGACTTTGAGAAGTTCTCCTCTCTCATAATCATCTTGTTGTTGATGAATCCGCTCAAATCTTTCCAAAAGAGCTTCAGACTCCCTCATATGTAGAAGATAGTTCAATATAACAACAAACACTGCTGTGGAAACGGTTGATTTGTAAACTATGATTAAAATATCTTCAGTATCCAGTTGATTCCAGTTGATCCAAATGTGCATACCTCTCATCGCACACACTTCGAAGGCTACGTATGTTAACAAATATACTGGTATCAGATGCCAGAAGCATCCTGTACCATACGATGACGGCCATAGACCTGAAACAAAGTATTATTAGTAGATACTGCATGGTGTCCAAGGGATCATCAGACGCCCAAATGTGCACGTGTGGTAAAAATGTCATGTCAATCGGTTCAGCTGTCTAGACTGCAGTCCGGATTTAAGCATTCATTTAGATTCAAAGCAATATCTTTTAGGCAATTTTTTAATACAGTGAATGAATTTTGTACTTGACACTAAATTATCGTCCCCCCAGATCAAGACCACACTTTCTCAAAATACATATATTTAATTACCTATATACATGATTGTCCTTTTTAGGACCTACCCTATTTTGGCCAATGATGCAAACTCTTATATTTCATTCCAAGATCAAAGATAAAAAATCATCGGACCAACCAATCTGAAGATATTTTTTTAAATTTGAACCAATCAACTGATTACAACAAAAATAAGGGTCTGCAAATTTCAGGGATCATGTGTGTAAAATTTCAGTTCGATCGAAGAAACGGTGCGACCTATACTGTCGTGTTACCACTATCCCTCTGGTAATGAGAACACTTCTGTTGGCTGAAGACTCACCTAGATAGTGAAGTAGTTGAACGATGTTCTTGAATAGTGTCATGACTGTCTGATGTTCTTTGGTTTCACTCTGATCAGACATCCTCGCAGTCAATACGTCTGCAGATTCACAATGACAGACAGGGTGCAGTGACAGACAGGGTGCAATTACATACAGGGTGCAATTACAGACAGGGTGCAATTACAGATCTTACAGACTATTCACGTCAACTCTAGAATGTAAACGTGGCCAAACTGTTTGCTTGATGGAAAACAGTATGTACATTATAATATCGCAATTGTCGTCAATAATAATACATTATTTATATTACCTAGGTACTACAATAGCACAAGTGTTCTGATTTGAAAGTGAAACTACATCACGCAATAATATCCTTTCATCCTGTTTTTTCGAAAAGACATCAAAGATGTTTATCATTACGCATAAGCAACTACAGTATATTCTTCTGGAGGTCATTTGACGTACGAATTTAATACTTGTGACTTTTAAAAAGTATTCCTCATAAAACCTATATATAACAACTATACTATTTGATTTACCAATATAGGTTTATGAGGGGCAGTTCAATTAATGTCCTATTGATATGGCCTAAGACAGTTGATGAAAATAAACTGATGGAGAATAACATACTACTTAATATGCATGGCCTTTAAACAAATATAGTTGCAGATGATATGATACTAGGTATTAAAAGTGTGTATTCTTTCAAAACAACATTAAAACAACATCAGGAATAACTGAATAGCATGACATTAAATAGGGGGGGGGGGGGGGGGGGGGGGTTAGTCAAGGAAGTGTTTGTCACCATTACTATTTGCAATATAAGTATGAGTTTGTTATGGAAATATCAGCAAAACGATGGGGATTAATCCAAGACAATGCTGTTTGCAGATGACATTATCCTATGGGATGAGAAAACGGAAAATTAGAAAGGGAAATAGATAAGTGGAATGATGTATCGGCTGAGTTTGGAACGTAGGTCGGGGTGTGAAGAGTTAGGTTGTAAACTTGTAATTATATTATTAAGTCTATATTCTCAACAGAGCCAGGCTCCACTAGTGAGAATGTAATATAGAGAAGGGAGGAGAGGAAACCCGGTACCGGCATGTAGCCTACTCCTGACGAAAGATACCAAGGGGACCAACGGCTTAACGTCCCTTCCGAAGGACGGTGTAACATTCACAGCACAAGCCTCCACAACCCGCGCCGTCGAGAGACTGATAACAGGTGGAGGGAGGTCGTCACACTAACCCCCAAACACCCCAGTCTCTCTGGCCCAACGGCAGCAACCTGGCAAGGCAGAGTTGAATGGTCACCCATCCAATCGCTGACCGCGCTCAATGTTGCTTAACCTCGGTGATCTAACGAGAACCGAGGTATCCAATACACCAGCCGTTGGGATCATAATGATGATGAAAGGAAAAAGTAAACGAAATTGTGATATATAAATAAAAGTGAAATAACTGGAGGAAAAGAACGAATTTAAATATTTGGTTCCAAGGGAAGCAAAATTAGATGAAGAGATAGCGGAGAGTTCGGTAGACGCTGGCCCTTGGGTTAATTGCAGATTCTTTCTACATAGATTGAGAGTTTCATTATTGTTCGTATATTTTTTAAAATTTATAGTTGGATAATTATGTTGTTAAAGAAATGGCATACCTACAGTGAAATGCATTTTATTTTCAAAGACTTGGCCTATAGTGACAAATCACTCTGCCAATGGTGACAATCGTCTTCAATTGAAGTGATAAAAGCCAGTGATAAAACCAGTGTTGTAAGTAATCCCTCTGTATCAAATATCAATCAATCTAAGGCAACTAATTCCGTAAAGACTTAATAGCCGCTGTAACAATTCGGACAAGTTTATCCGCATATTAGGAGGTGAATATACAGTGAAATATATTTTAAATTCAAATATTGTGCTATTCTGACAAATTGAAATATAGATATGCTATAATAATGCTATACTAGGCTACTAAGATACACACAGATCTCACGTGTAGAGTTCCTACTTCGAACCCAGTGCACGCTTCCTGAACCCAGTTGTGACAGCGAGCAATCGATGAGATCTTAATGAATTGTTTGATTTGAAACACTTGACATAAACTTGGTGCATGATCAAGTTAGATAACATTGCGTTTGTTTTAGAGTTCTAAGCTATGGTCTTCTGTGTTCTTGGTAATGAAATGAATCAGCATTGTGTAGTAGGAATAAGCCTTCCTCAGAACCTGAAACAGAAGGGCTCAGTTTAACACAGAACCTCTAGTAATGCATACTGTGTTTTTATTATATGGAGGATTTTATTTAAGTCAATATCTCTTTACGATACTCAATGGGTTTGTCCTGACCCGTAGGTCAGAGGCGTAATTTCAGATCCCCCCCCCCCCCCCCCCCCTACTTTTTTAGTTGCCTATACTGTAAAATATTAAAAAAATATGTCCATCTTTTTGCGTTCATTTTTTAAATTTACTGGATGACGTATTTTCAATGATTGTAAATCCAGTTGCGTGGTGTGGATTTTTTTTTAGTATTGGTAGGTAATAATAGATGGTAAAATATCATAACATCAGGTCAGGTTTGGGTCCACATAAATTTTGAATTAAAACTACATAATTTAGTACATTTTAACACGATTTAAACACAAATTTAGGTCGGTTTGATTATACAGATTCTTTAAATTTCTTTCATTTTCATTCCTATCGATTATCGATATATTAGTTACATGGTATTCATTCAATCCATATTTTCGCCCCCCCCCCCCCCCCCCCCCAGGCCTGACTCGCACACAACTGCGGGGCCTGCAACATCGAAGTTGCAGGCCCTTCTAAAGATATTCATTTTCATGGGACACGCTATTTTTTTATCAGTTCACGGACGGCTCTCGGTAGAATGGAAAAGGCACTTCCAGAGAGAGCAAACGGCGTCCAAGCAGGCCCTTTCGACCTGAGGAATAAGTGAAAGTTCAGTAACTCAATGTCCTTGATAGTATACCCTACCCATTCGTTCTTCCTCAACAAGTCGTTCATAAACTTTGTCATTCCCGAGCTTTTTATTCGTAATGTTTGCATCCAGTCACGATTAAGCTTGCACTTGTTCCACATGGAAATATCTGGCATGAAGTATTCTCGAAATAAATATCATTATTTACTTGATCATTTATTGCGCCCGTCAAAATTTTGACTTTTTGTGACCGCTTGCCATGCAGGTACGAATGGGAAGTGTAACCTCAAGCACATGAGTCCATATAGACTTTCCATTCCCCAAGAATGAGTCTAAGTGTGGACGCCATTTTCCCTCTACACAAGAGATTTCTGTTTCAAACCAGATCGTTCACGGACTAAACGCAAAACAGAAATACATACATTGTCGTAAGTCAACATTGTGACTGGCACAAATCCAGCAGCTTTGAAGACAAAAGGCTGATTGGATTTCGATATGATGATCCTGATTGACTTCTTGAAGCTCTCAGACGCTTCGAACCAATCACAGTCGTAGGCTGCTTCCTTGACCAGGTCGCTCTGAAACCAAACCACTTTCATTGGTAAGTGACTGAAGATAAATTACAGTAATTGTGGGAAGATATCCGACCGAACCGGGACTTGAACCCGGGATCACTAACTTCTCTCAGCCCCGATTTGGCTGTATAAATACATATTATGGTGATCTTAACTCCACTGGACGTATTTCACAAAACTAGGAACCTACTCAGTTATTGTTTAATAATACACTACCTGTTTAGAAACGCGGTCGGTGAGCCAGCAAAAGCACAAGAGAATGAGAAATAACCAAAACAAGTCACATAGCATAAAGTTCAAGTTTTGGCCACCAAACGACACCTGCAAAATGGGAACATTTTTAACACATTTTCAAAAGGATAAACTGCAGTGCTGGTTTATCCCTTGTCCCTTGTACACACAAACAAAAGTAAAACAGTGTATATGGAGCTCCATCCCGGCAGAATAATGAGATTCCACTCACATAAATGGAACCATGGAAAGTGCACGAATGAACCATCAACTGAATAATACCTGATCGGTTTTTCCTTTAGAGATTAACATTCTTTTTAATTCCTACTCTGTGATATATTTAATCAGGGATGTAAACTCACAAAAGTAGAGTAGATCGCAACCAAGACACTTGGTAACAAACAAGCGATAAAAGCAGTGAAGAAAGATGTAGAGGTGATGGCATTAGTTTCATTGCAGACCCTGAAACAAAATTGAAATCATCAGCTCAAACTGAAAGAGAGCAATAGCTGTCTCAACCAATTGTCTTTAATGCGTTTGTTTGGCATAATCTCACAATAATTCTGGAACCTTAGCACAATGTAACCTGTCAACATAGGCGGGTGCTGGAGAAATCGTAAGAGGGAGGGCAATTATTAATATATTCCTCCCGGGGGGATGCTATCCCTTCGCATCCCCTCCAGTTCAACCACTGTCTGAGTGTGACCTTCAGCAATTCCCACCTCAGTAGCTCCTGGTGCACCTTGATGCAGTTGTTGAGACGCCATTGCATCTGGGAATCAAGGTCATCGCCTGGAAATCTGCGCTTGTGGAACTGTGGAACTGAGCGTTGAATCATGTCTTCCAAACTCTTCTTCGATGCGATCCTTGCAGTGTCATCAGGAGTTGATCCTTGCTTCTCATCCACTTCCTCGTAGACAGCTCCTGGTACTTTGAGCTCAAGGTCTTGTCTAATGATCTCTCTCCTCTTGTTTACTCGTACAGGACTGATCTTCTCTCCGAACACAAGGTCAGAGATCCGCTCAGATGCTTCTACTTGTGACGTGTTGCGCAGAGCGGCTTCACTGTGAGCTCGGATGTTGCGCAGCTGGTACTGCAGGATGCGGAAGTGCACCTCGATGTAGATCAATGTTGTTACGTAGAACACTGCTATTGATAACTGCACTGGGCATACAAGTGTTCCAACCAGCCCTTGCGCAATGACGGTTATGTGAAGATAAGGAGTTGCTGTCATATCGTATGGATACCAGCCTCTGAAATAATTCTCAATGCTATTACACATTACGACGATATATTTATTTTATTATACCGGGTGGCCAAAAAAAACGTTCAACGGGCGAGACATCAAGTAAGTCACAAATATTTTGAACAGAAACACAGGTATTGTCAAATATAAAATAAAAAGAGTCTGCAATATTTCGTCGATGCGTTCGATCGACTTTGTCAAGCAAGACTGACGAGTTCCGTTACCACTGCTGCCTTCGCTGCCTTCTTTTGATTGGGATTCTGCTATAGAAATATATAAGGAAAGTAACGCTAAGAAAAGAAAATTTATTGAGTCAGCATTCATTACATGTGTGGACGAAGTTATTAGTCAGTCATCGTGTCATTTTGATGACGTATGGGTGGCTATGCTTCGTCCAGTGGTAAAGTCTAAATTCAATTCGGTGCGAAAATCGGTTGGGTAGACGGCAGGCCATATATGGTCATGGTATGTCGGCTTCTCGCGTGAGTCATCGGGTCTCATGGTGGGGGGCTGACGGCAGAGAAGGCAGCAGTGGTAACGGAACTCGTCAGTCTTGCTTGACAAAGTCGATCGAACGCATCGACGAAATATTGCAGACTCTTTTTATTTTATATTTGACAATACCAGTGTTTCTGTTCAAAATATTTGTGACTTACTAGTTGGTTCCTGGTATATTATCTTCTTCTTTCTTTTATTGGGCGAGACATCACTGTGACGAAACTACTGCACATATCGGGCTGATAATTACACCAATAATACCAAACATACTAAGGTATATAATGTGAAAGTTTTAATATCATAACTATTATAGGAAAAAAGTTACAGCTGTTCGAATTTCGTTGTCGAAAAATCGATTATACGGAGCTCGAAAATCATGCATTCAAAAAATTTCCAATGTCCGAGACGCTGTTTACTCAAAACTGCTGACGATATCGAGTTGAATGAAAATTTCGTATGTTATTCCAAATATATTACTATCGATTGTGTAAAAATTTCAAATCATTTGAATCAATATAACGAAAGTTATGTTATCTAGAGTTTGCGCTTAAAAAGCAGAATACACCAGAGATAATTTATCAAGTTTTATTTTACATGTTAATGTTAGAAGTGAAATGATCTCACGTATTTTCTGTTTTTAAGCTCAACTTCAAGATACCATAACTTTTGTTCCACTGATTAAAATGTATTGAAATTTGTATACAATAGATAGTCACATGTTGTGAATAATATTTGAAATTTTCAGCCTGATATCATTAGTAGCGTTGAAAATAAAGGTGTCCATGCCATTGGACTTTTTCTAAATGCGCGCTCTTTGAGCTCTGTATAATCGATTTTTCGACAACCAAATTCGAACAGCTGTAACTTTTTTCCTACAAAATAAATAATTTTGAAACTTTCACACATCAAACATTGGTATGTTTGTTATAACATATGAAATTTTTGGACTTATATCTGCAGTATTTTATTCACAGCGGTGCCTCGCCCATTGGACTTTTATTTTGGGCCACCCGGTATAAATGGAGAGTATGTACAAGGGAAAATAGTTACATTACAAGTCTGTCATTGTTAAAAATGAGATAGAGTGGTCATCTGGAAGAGGTTTGTATGAGCTTTCAATTCATTCTCTCGGTCTGACATTTAAACTGTTGCTGTCGATCGTCCTTACCCTATAATATTCATATGCGAGATATACAATTGAAAAAGTTCCCAATTCTAACAATTTGGGATTTAAACATAATATGTACACTTAACCGCAGTAAAACGGTATTCGAAACGAACGGATTGGGTAATAAATATATTATGGCATCATCCTGTGAAGTCTTTGCTGACGAGGCATCAAACTCTAGTAGGTGATCTCAGATTTCATTGATAATAACATGATTGATTGTCAAGGAACCTGACCAGCAGCCAATCCGTTTCGTTCAAATGCCGTTTCTAGTTGAGCCAAGTGTATTTTCCAGCATGCGACTTCCCATGCGACCCATCCGATGGAGAAGTCGAATGGTTGGATGATTAACTTATTCAAATTCAACATGAATTGGATATAAACAAAATTATCTTTGAATTTTGTGGTCAAATAACTCTTTCCAACAGACACATGATTGAATGAGCCTAAATGCTACGACTGATGATGTTTCTTCTAAACCAAGATAGATCTCGTATATAATATTAATATAATTACTGAATAAACGTTGTTCTCGAATGTATCGATCTACCGCTCATGATCACGCTTCCAACTGCGTACGCAACTAGAATACATTTCGGGAGCAACGCCAGAATATCAGTGATTCTCATTGTTTGTTGTACTCCTGGCTGGTAATCTTCTTGCTTGTCTTGTGACTCGTGAATTCGCTCCAATCTTGCCACAAGAGCCTCTGACTCCTTCATGTGTAACAAGTGGTTCGCGATTACGACGATCATCATTGACTCGGCGATTGCTCCGTAAATGTGTAAGATAATATCATCTGTTTTCATATCGTTCCAGTTTAGAAAGAGAGGAAGGCATCGTATCGCACACACGAAGAATGTTAAGTTCGATAAAATGTATACTGGTATGAGATGCCAGTAACAACCTTTACCATACGATGAAGGCCACAAACCTGAAACATTGTGATTGATTAGTAATCAAGCTTAAAAATGTCCAAACCCAAAACAAATTGCAACATTTGGTTTTTTGGTGTCATTCTCTTCAGAAAAAATTCGTCTACAGCATATCCAAAATCCGCTAAAATCGGCGCACTGGAGTACTTTTTAATCACCTTTTAAGTTAATTTCCCATGCTATTCCATCTTGCAAAAAAAAAACATTTTTCATGTAACTCCGATTTTTACGAAACTTGGCAGAATTGTTCACCATCCTAAATGAAACAAATAGCTCTTTGAGCGTTTTTCTCTAAATCTTATCGCTTGGGAAATATGGACCTCGCAAAACGTCGAAAACTGACTAAAATATGACTTTTCGGTGGGACATATTTCCCAAACGATAAGATTTGGAGAAAAACGCTCAGAAAGCTTTTTGTGTTCGTTTAGGATGGTGAACAATTCTGCCAAGTTTCGTCAAAATCGGAGTTACATGAAAAAAAGTTTTTTTTACAAGATGAAATTAACATGGGAAATTAACTTAAACAGTGATTAAAAAGTACTTCCGGTTCGCGGATTTTGGCAGATTTTCGATATGTTGTAGAGGGCATTTTTCTGAAGAGAATGACACCAAAAAACCAAAATATGTTGCAATTTGTTTTGGGTAAATCTCTCATTTGACTGGAGTACAGAGTCAAGGGGATGCATTTCTCTGCGAAGGGAGGGGCCCTTTATCACAGACATTTTATTTCTGCCCTACACTCACCCAGATAGTGGAGTACTTGTACGATTTTCTTAAATAGTGTCATATCTGGCTGATGCACTTTGGTTTCACTCTGATCAGACATCCTCGCAGTCAATACGTCCCCAGTTTCACAATGACAGAGTTGCACCCTGCCAATGACAGACAGGGTGCAATGACAGATCTTACAGACTAACACGTCGACACAGTAATGTAATCGTGGCCGGAGTGTTTGCTAACAGTGTGTACATTATAATATCGCTATCGCAATAGGCGTCAATAACAGTAATCTAAAAGTATCTAACTCCGGATTACGTAATGTAATAATAGAGCGTTGACAATTTGTCAATTCTGTTTTGACAGCATGACATTGTTTTCATCTATTTTATAAACTCTGTGCTTGGAAGTTCCAGTTATTTAAAAAATTTGATACCCTGTCTGGATGGTCATTTCAATTGTTCTGGGAAGAACAAATACTGGGCATTAAATGATCGATACCATTATATCTCCAAAAATCATTTTTGAATTATACCTATTTATTGAGCGAGCGAAGCGAGCGACTCCATTTGGCTCTTTTAGCACGGACCTCTGTTTTTTTTTTTTTTTTTTTTTTTTGTTTTTGTTTTTGTATGCTAAAGGAAGCAATAGAAGTCGCACCGCTTCACCGATCGACCTGAAATTTTGCACACATGTAAAGACAACCTTCTCTGTTTGCAGACCCAATTTTTTTTTGAAATCCATCCATTGGTTCATTGTTAAAATAAGTATCTCCTGATAGCCTAAAAAATGAAAATGGTCTTCGAGAAATGTGATCAAACTCATATTTAGCATGGTCAGTAAGACCAACAATGTCACTTATTTTACCAATTTTCAGCCGAATCTGTCAAGAAAGTATGCACTTATTGACATTTTTAATAGCTGTCAGAAATGAAACATTGAAAATGAATGTCTTTCCAATGCAACTGAATCTGATTTGCTTTAGGTACAAGAGTGTTTTGATGGTATGTACACTTTTTTAGTGAAAAGCAGATATTTTTATGTGTATTGAGTTGATCAAATTTGAATAATTCAATTTGGATCATAGTTTCCAACAAATCATTTCGAGTTTTTAAGGACCTTGATTGTCTTTTCGTCAATTCGTAGTTCTGATGGCCGTGCCTCCCGTGTTTCTACTTGGCTGATTTTGCATCCAGGAGGGATTAGAAACATAAGCTCACATTTCAATAATATCATCGAGTGGCGTTTGTTCTCTTCTAGCGTTCACACGTCATTCCAAATCTCTCCTGCATTGTGCTTTTTTTCGTTGATAATTTTGGCAATTTGGTGTACTTTGTGAAGGTATTAGTAAAATTGAATCGCTTTTAAAGCATAGATATTAGGTATCTACAGTTTTTGTCCAGGGGATTGATTATTTCAAATTATTTTCTTCTTGGAAACGTTGGATTTATTCCGTTTCTGAGCTTCTGTCTAGCCTGACATTTCCTTGAAGGTTAGGTATATCTCGGATTACACATTAATGGTGGTCATACAATGACACATTGTTTTATATTGATTCAGTGGATCGTAGTTTGCTTTCAGTTTGACTTAAAATAATGTTTTCTGTGTGTTAACGAACGCATATTCGGTTAATTTTTGCGCACGTGTCGTGCTCGCTCATTCAACGCGTTACACAGAGCGTTTTCCTAGTACAATACATGACAATGGTTTGACAATCAATTCCAAAAAAAAGTAAATGTCTGCCTATCACATTCAGCTGGTAAAGCTTCGGAAAAGTTTAATTTATTATTTCATGATTGTGCGTGTTAACATACTAGGAAAACGCTCTGTGTAACGCGTTGATGAGCGAGCACGGGTACGTGCAAATTCTCGAACCGGAAATGCGTACACAACGCACAGAAAACATATACATCCATATTGAATTGATTATGATATCAACTAAAAAGTGTATGCTTCTCATCGAAAATTGAAAATAGCATCTTAGCGCCTGCGTTCATAAAGCAAATCAGAATCAATTTTCAATTGGCACTGGAAAACATTCATTTCGATACTTCATTACTGACAGATATTAAAAATGTCAATAACTTCATACGTTCTTAACTGATTGGGATGAAATTTTGTAAAATAAGAGACAATATTGGTCTTAATGATCATGCAAAATATGAGTTTGATCAGAATTATCGAAGACCGTTTTCATTTTTCAGCCTATCAGGAGATATTTATTTAAATTTTAACCAATGAATGGATTTCAAAAAAATTATGGTATGCAAACAGAGAAGGTTGGTTTTACATGTGTACAACATTTCAGCTCGATCAAAGAAAAACACTGACCTGTATAGCCAAAATATGAGTTTGATCAGATTTATCGAAGACCAGTTTCATTTTTCAACCTAGATGTTTATTTAAATTTTAACCAATCAATTTTTTTCAAAAAAATTAGAAGTCAGCAAACAGAAAAGGTTGTCTCCACATGTGTGCAAAATTTCAGCTCGATCGAAGAAAAACTCTGACCTGTATAGCGTCAGTAAACGAAAAAAAAACAAAAAAAAACAGAGGTCCGTGCCAAAAGAGCCAAAAGGAGACGCTTGGCTTCGCTCGCTCAAAATACTATGATATTCGAATCAACTCTATCGCTCCGTCGTTCCTGACTGAGGATTTTCTCATTGATTTACTCAGTCGAGAAGCAAATGCTGTGAAGGTTCCCCATTAACAATGGGCTACGATCTCATCCTTCCCACCGTTCCAACTTAGCTATCATCTCCCTCACAATATATTTATTCATCCGTCATCATTAGATGTATTAGAAAAACAGTTTAAAAATTTAAAACTTGGAAATAAGCTCGTTGATAAGCGTGCCTTCGTATTGAATGTGAGTTAGTGTGAAATTTGTTCCTCTACGGTCCTTGATCTAATGAATTCGTCAAAGAAGCAGTGAAAAAAATATTTCATAGGTTCATTTTGACATTGACATTTTACTGACATTCTTTTGAAATATGTAACTCTTGAAGTTCATTACAGGATTGTCTGAGAGTGTCAAAACTATTTTATCTAATGCTGACCCCAATAACCAGGCATAATTTGGTGTGATGATCGGTCAACGATTGCAGTTATATTGACACACAGAGTTTCTTTCATCTCCATTGCCAAGCACAACATCAACTACACATCAAGTTTCCGATGAAACTGGACCGAACTTGCTGAAAATCATTTTGACCACAACGAGAATAGTAATATAAGTTTTGTGAAAAATTGGCCTGATCCGTTACTTCGTTTGGCAGGAGACGCCAGATGCTCAAACAGACAAAAAAAAGAGATTCGAGCCATAAGTTTCAGCGTACAGACGCTCACTCCGCTCGCAATAATAATAATAATAATAATATATTTATTCAAAGAACCATTACATGGTTATAGAACAAGTCAGTAGTTTGTACACAATTATTTACACAATTTTAAGAATACATCTAGATTAATAGATTACGTCAAGACGATAAATAGTTTATAATAATTCATTTATTCAGCTGGTGTAGACAGCGCTCCTTTCAGATATTTGCTTCTAGAACATGATTAAGTCAGAATTAGTAAAAAGTGAAGATTAAAATAGTTTAGGACTTAGGTGACACATTCATCGAGGCCTGCAGATAGATATTCTTTGGTTGAGTACGGGGACATTTCACACAAGTATGTTTTGAGGTAGCTTTTGAATTGCACTGTTTTACTTTTAATCTTGATTTGGGAGGGTAGATGATTGAATAATATAATACTGGATAGTGCTGGGTTTTGTTTGGACAAGGATAAGCTGTGGTGTGGAATATGGAAATCTTTACTATTTCTTGTTTCATGGCTATGTATGTTGCTGTTTAAGGGATGGATGTCTGAGTTGTTTATTGCATAAATGATGGAATTATAGATGTATAAGGCAGGGACTGTAAGGATTTTGAGGGATCTGAAAATTGGTCTGCAAGTCGTTCGGCAGGATACTCCAACTATCGCCCGTGCAATTCTCTTTTGGATTATAAGTATTCTTCTTGCGTTGTGTGAGTTTCCCCAGAAGATGATGCCGTATGACATCCTTGCTTGGACGAGTCCGAAATAAGTCATTAGTAGGGTTTCTCTTGTAACTTTCAAACGGAGGTTTCGCATTAGGTAAGGAAATGACGATATTTTCTTGCATATTGTATCTACATGGGCGGACCAATTTAGTGATGGAGAGATTGTGATTCCGAGGAAACGAATCTCATTGACCTCGGCGAGACTTTTATTCTTGATTTTGATGAGGAGACTTCTATCTTGCGGGCGCTGGGCTGTATGGAAATTGATAAAAGCAGATTTGGTGTTGTTAATAATCAGGCCGGCTTCCTTGGAAAATTCTACCATATTGTGTACGGCCATGTTCGCTTTCACTGTCGCCGATTCCAAGTTATCCGCAGTGAGGAGATGACTCGTGTCATCTGCGTAGATGGCAACTGTCCCTTCTCCTAGTCTTGATGGTAAGTTGTTCACGTAAATGATGTATAATAACGGGCCTAGCACCGTCCCCTGTGGTACACCGATGTGTACTGTCCTCATGTCCGATCTCACCTTATCCTGTCCTTCTGTGATCACTTCCACACACTGTTGGCGGTGTGAGAGAAATGAGTTTATCCAATTCAGGACAACGCCATTTATGCCCATTTGTTTCAGGATGCGTTCTAGGGTTTTGTGGTTCATACTATCGAACGCCTTAGTCATGTCGTAAAACAATCCTACGGCCGAACGCTTATTATCCAATGCTTTGTAAATTGAGTTGATAAATGAGTCTATTGCTTGAATTGTTGATTTACCCTGTTGAAACCCGTATTGTTGTGGAGATATTAACTTCTGACCATTTAGGAATGTCATGAGTCGTCGGCTTAATGCTATTTCGAATACCTTCGAGAAAGCTGATGTTAGAGAGATGGGTCTGTAGTTCCCGGGTTGGGATCGGTCGCCCTTCTTGAAGATTGGTATCACTTTTGCGGTTTTAAGAGTGGATGGGAAAATGCCTTCAGCAAATGATGAGTTGATGACTTCAGCTAGGGGTTGACATATGTAAGCTGCACATTTTTTGAGTATGATTGGGGGGACATCGTCCATTCCAGCTGACTGCTTGATGCATTTCGTATGTAGGATGTTCCAGATTTCTGCAGAATCCACCGGGAAAAGGAACATTTGCTTGGCGCAGTGAGTACTTGGGTTTGCTGGTGATGGTTGGGTAGCTCCATACTCTGTGATAAGTTGTGGTACGAAATCACAGAAATAATTGTTCATAATATTAGCACAGACTTTCTCATCATTACAGGGGGCTGAGTCTACTGTGAGGGTCAGTTTGTGTCGCGGAGTCTCAGGTCTCGATAAGTTCTTGATGACGTTCCATGCACCAGCATGCTTGTTACTCGCCTTGGCAATGATGTTGTCGTTGTGAGCGCGTTTGGCTTGTGTTACTTTATTAGCATGAATCTTTTTCTGCTTCCTGTAATTCTCCTTGGCATCATCGTTATTTAAGTACAATGTGTCAGAATATAGTTTCTTCAGTGCTAATGAGGAGTTCACAATGTCTTGGGTAATCCATCTTGGCTTTTTCGCTTTGGTTTGTTTTACATGGGTAGATTTTATAGGGAACGCTGTATTAAAAGCATGCATGAAACATCCAGAGAAATCTTGAAATTTTTGCTCGGCAGTTGATGCAGCATACACTGTATACCAGGATGCTTGCCCAAGGAGGTATTTTGCATATTGTATTTGACTGTCTGAGAATGTTCTTCTTGATACTCTCGTAGCTGTCTTCTTTTCCTTCATCTCGATACCATTAGAATCTTCGAGTGTTAGTAATTGTCCGTTATGGTCTGAGAAGTGGATGACAATTGATTTAGATGTCAATTTGTCTGAGGCAGTGTTTGTAAATATGTTGTCTATGGTGTTGCCAGTGCCATTTCTTATTCTGGTTGGGTTAGTTACAGTCAGGAAGAGGTTGAATGATGCAGTTATTGAGAGGAGATTTGCGAACCCCGGAGATGATCGGCCTTTAGACATGTCACTGTTTGTATTGATATTGAAATCACCCGCGAGAAATATGTCTACGCTTCCTCCAAATTTATTTACTATTATTTCTAGAGCAATTTCAAGTTGTTCGAAAAATATTTCTAGATCGCCGTCCGGTGAACGATACACAGATATGAAAACTGCAGCTGGTTCCGAGCTCGTTTGTTGCACAATAGCACAGCATTCAAAGTTTTTTTCAACACTAAGTTTTGAGATTTCTGGGATGTCCTTTATGTTAGATCCAATCAAAGTTTTGACTATGATTGCCACTCCGCCTCCATGCTGTCTTAATCTACAGAAATTACTGGCGATTGTATAATTGGTGATGCAGGTGACGGTGCACTCCTCTGGCGAGAGCCAATGCTCTGATAAGCATACTATATCTGGGGATAATTCATGCAGCACAATCTCGAGGTCAGGTACCTTGTTACGGATACTACGAATGTTGAATTGAAATAAGGATCGCGTATTTGGGATTTTCAGTTTTGGAATCTCGTCAGATTTACACATTGATTGCTATGCGTAGGAAATCCTACTCTTAAGAATGGAGATCATTTTTTGTTTTACTGGGCAAATATTATCTCTGGCATCATGATAACAATCCACCTTGTCACCTGATCTGTCACAGTTTACACACTTGGGGTGCCGAGCGTTGCATGTCTTTTCCTCGTGGTTACAGGCACAATATAAACAAGTTTTATTCTTGGTGCAATTTTTTGCCATGTGATTGTACCCCGCGCATTTGTAACATTGAGTCACATTGAGATGGTCATATAACTTTAGTCGACGCCAGCCAATGTTTATCTGACCTTCTTTCAATAACAATGTTCGCGAGTGAGCATCGGCTTCAATTACTACTGATGAACTGGTTTTGTGATTCAGGGCTGTGACGAATTTCAATGCAAACCCAGGGGCTGATTTGTCTAAGCTGTTTTGTATTGCTATAGAGTGAAGAAATTCTTCTTCATTCATATCCTCTAGTGAAAAGTTCATTATTCGCAGCCTTGGATTCATTTTCGGTTTTATTTCTGTGGAATATTTGTCGCCTAATAGATTTTGAACTTCTTTGACAAGAGTGTCAGTCGATGATTCTGCGCACGTGATGTGCACTGCCCCCTGCTTGTCATGGTGCAAGCTGTAAACTCCTACTGCTAGTTTGGCTGGATCTATATTTTTAGTTATATCTAACTTTGTATTTAAGTTGTCATCGGGGTTCTTCGGTTTTATGCTAATTGTCCCTTTCTTTTCGCTTCTTACTGCTGTGGAGTATGATTTAGCTTTCATGTTATTCAGTTGAGAGAGCGGTGGAGGGGGAGAACAGAAACTAAATGATTCCAGCGACCTAATTTTGTCTGCTTGAAGTTTATTTTCTGCCTCTAAACTTCTTACTAGTCTCTGAAGGATATTATTTTCACGAATTAGCATAACGAACTTTTCCTGATTGTTAAGCGCTAGACCAACCTGAGGAAATTCACTCGTCGAGTCGTCGGCGCCGCCCCCTTCGTTGTTTACGTCCGGTCGATTCTTGCTGACAGCTGATGTATCCCCTTTTAGAGCACTGAAATTACTTGCTGCGGATTTCAATCTGCCGACAAGTTGTTCTTTTCTTCCTGTACTGTCCATTCCTAGCTTTTTAAGTTCTTCCTGCAGTTCTTTTACTTTGAAATCGTTAAAATTGAGGAGCTCTACTTCACCGACCTTTTCACTATCCGCCATCTTGATCGCGGAAGGAATGGAATGGAAAAAGGAATGGAATGGAATGGAAAAAGGAATGGATCTAGTTGTGTTGGATATCCTTCATTTACTTAAAATGTATACTTAATTAATAAATGATAACTTGATAATTTTGAGTGATAATGATAACGATTAGGAGTTGATGATGATGAATATGTTAGGATTGACAGGAGGCGATCGTGGCCTATTAGTGGGGAATTCTATAAATCCGGATTCGGCCCGAAACCGATCCACAGCCATATGGATTCAGCCAAATCAGGAATTTTAAAGTTCTAGAATCTCCGCAAATATGCGATACGTGATTGAGCTACTTCTGGCAACATTGCTTTTGTCAGTATACAGATTAATTTATTTGTTTTTACATTTCGTGTTTTCAAGTGCAGTGAAGAAGGAGAAACAATTGAAATTGCAATTTACTTTTTTAACCATAACAAACAGATAGCAACATATTTATATTTATGCAAATGCGCCCGTGATAGCCACCATTTAACAGAGACCCTGGGTACAATCCAGAGTGCAAATAATCTTCAGCCAATGTATCCGATTACATGTAATTAATCGGCCTTCACTTGATTTGGGTAAATATGGGAATTGTTGAGACAACACTTGATAAGAGAGAGAAATGCTTTCACTGCATCCTCCTCTGCAATCTGCATCATCTAGACAAGAGCGTTACCAAACACTCCAGTGGTTTAGGAAGCGAAAGTCAGGTGATTCGGGTAGCATGAGTTAGCCCAGGTGGGCCAAGATGCACTCAGTGGCGTGCCCGGGGGGGGGGGGGGGGGGGGGGGGGCAGTGATACTCTGCTAATGAAAATAATAGGTATTTTTGCTCACATTTTAGAGGATGTTTTAGTTAAAATACGACTTAATACACATTTTTGTTTTAAATATACGTACACTTACCGCGATTCGAGCGATACCACGGGACTAAAAATATAAATCACGATATTGTCCAAAGTACTGCACTCAAAAAGTCGGGAGGGCATTTTTCTCATTCAGTAAGTGATTCTACAACTCACTGTATATTTTTTAACACATTATTATTGTACCGTAAAATTTTGACTTTTTTATTTTTGAAAATAATCATATATATTTTTGTCACGATTTAAGCCCCACCTTACACACTACAGACTTCCACGAGGGCTCATTTTGTTCACAAAGAATAGGCGGATGTCATTATTGAGCCCAAATTTCGATAACTTCATTCCTACTGCAACTCTAGCTCCTACTAAATCAGTTATATTTGACTCCAAAATCCGGTACGTTAAATATTTGTTTTTACAAAAATGTAAACAAAAAATTAGAAAAAGGGCTTAGTCAGCCCATAACTAAATATCTGATGAATATTCCCTTCAAGTTTCATGTAATTCAGATAAGCGGTTTTTTCTATTCTTTGTCAAAGGTATAATGTGCATTTTACACATTTGAAAACGTCCCGGGTTTTTTGTGGAGTCCAAAAACGACTAATGTCACTTGATATCATATGTTACCAGCTCCCTCTTACGAAATATGAGGATAATTAATATCGATTTTTTCGGTCGAATCGTCTTACCACAACAAAAATTGATCGTTCAATAAATCTTATTGACTGAAAAATGTTAGATCCCGCCTTCAGGAAGCCAGTTCAGCGATTTTCTTGTCTCACTCTAGTAGGTGACCTCACATTTCAATGATAATAACAAGCATTGATTGGTATGGAACATGACAAACAGTCATTCAAATTTCTTCAACGATCAATTTTTGTTGAGCCGATTGTACGTTGTTTTGGCTACTTGGTTATACAGTGTCCTACGCCACTGAATAATGCACATTTGCATACTTTTAAATTAACACATCTCCTTAACGAATATTTAATTTTTTAACTAACTCAAAGAAAGCAGCAAACTTGCATCAATGTAGACTATCACTGTTAGAATGCGCATTAGGTAATGAAATAATTACTGGACATTTCTACAAATGTTGGAAGGCCTACAGTTTATCCCCCAACCCAAAATATTTGAAATTTGGGTATGTTTAAAAAATCACAATAATAAAGAATTATTCACGATTTGTTTGTTATTATTTGAATTGTTCTGCGATAGGCTATTGGCGAGGGTTGAATAATCATGATGATGATGATGATGATGATGATGATGATGATGATGATGATGATGATGATGATGATTGGGCGATGACGTAGGTGAGGACGGACTGATGAAGCTTGCATCAAAAACATCTCAAGAGTATTTTAGGTCGCATTTTGCTTGAAACAGACCCTATAATATCAGTCCAAGTCAACAACTATTATATTCATATAGCCATTTTGATTACATTTTTAAAAAAAATCAGGAAAAATGTGTCATAAAATACTTTACTAACTTTTTAATACTTTTACTTTTAATAACTTTTAAAGTAATTGACTTACGGACATTTTATTCTTGTCTTGGCATATTTTAAAATGTCCCTATGCCAAGAATGTTCAGATATTTTATCACTGCGCTCTTGACGCTTCACTTTCAAGGCCTGTAGAACGGCATCGAGCACGCGATAATTAATTCACATGCATTACGCAGGCTCGCTTATCAACGTGTTACACAGAGCGTTTTCCTTGTAATTTTAACACGTATTTATATCCAAAGAATTTAACAATAGGTAATTTGGATAAAGTTCAGCAATCTCTTTGGTAAATTATGTAGTAATGAGCCACTCATTCATGTTGCGTGTATAACGTTAACAAAATCAAGTTTTAATAAGTAATATATTCTTTAGAGTATGATTAAAATCATAATTCACTTCAAAACTTTTGTTTCCCTCCATGTAATCAAGCTTTCAAAACTGGAAATCTGAAGTCAACAAAAAGACATTTCTTCTATCACTTCTCAAATTTACATCTTTGATAACGCAAAGCAATTGTTCCTGAAAGCCCAGCATCCATTCTAATGTTGAGATACAAAGAGGACATTACTAAATGTATGAAACACTCCAGTATAATTGCCTTCAAGTCTTACAATTCAACAATCGCACTCACGGAGTTATTGTGGAGATAAGTACTCGAGGTGCTGTACGTAACACTTAGCAAACATCACTCCAGCAGCCAGCTACATTCACTGGTGTTGACTCAATGTCGATCTATACATGGACAACAGAACGACAGTGATATGGAAATATTGTGGCAATGAATAGCAGATACAAATTTATTATCAACATCAAAAGATAACAATAAAAATTTACAATTATGTAAAATAAAAATGATAAAAAAACATAACAATATGTATTACCAAATGTTACAATAATATAATGATTATTAAAATAGTATGATAATAATTTTTGTATTTTTTATAACTAATAATTTCTTACAAAGTGGTGACTGATATGCAATAAAATATTGACAATTTGAAAAAATAATATAAAATTCCGTAAATAAATCGAACAATAAATATAAAAAATACAAAAAAGGTAATAAAATTCAAAAATTCACACCTAATATAAAAAAATATATATTGCCTATAAGTATAAGTTGACTGAGGCTCATATAATCTTATACATTTTATTATAAATATTAAGAATTATTAATAAAGTATACCTACCATACATGTACGACATAATAAAAAAAAATATGTATAAATAAAATAAAATAAAACATAAGTACATCGTGCGAGTCTAGTTCCCCGAAAAACCTTCAAATCTGATATTTATTTCGATTTAGGTATTGGTTTCATTTGTTATGAAAATATCGATTATCCAACGATTTCTATACCTCTAGCAAATATTTCGATTACTATAATTTAAACTAAAATGCAATTTTCAAATCATTGTTATGTTTTCTCAAGATTCTTCTTCAAGATGCATACGTCATAAATAAAATCTCTAAATTTCACTTAAAATGCATCAATTTCATGGGAAGGAAAAGGTCGTGGACAATTAAGTAAGGAACCTCTATGTTTTAGTAGGGAATCTTTCTGTACATGTATAGCTTTAACTGCCTATTATGTCCACAGCAGGGATTCATTGTAACAAAACGAATACCTAATTAGTTAAAGTGGAAAGGTGAATACATGCTTGGGCTCACTTTGGACATAATTGATCTGTTACTTCCTTGTGCGCTCTCTGAGCAAGCAAACCATCAACATGCGTGACTTCATACGCACTTTCTCCGTGAATCTTCGTTTTCTTTGTTTTTTCTCATTGTCACGAGGCGTCTGAAAAGGTCAATGTGAGGTCAAGAATCTCGAAGATGGATATTTTAGAAATTGATTTATTGACACGCCCTGAAGATTGAGTGATGAAGCAAGTGCCGTTTCAGTTGCCGTTTTAGTTTCTATCGTCTGTTGAAGTGATTCTCGTGCCATCGTACTGAATATGTACCTCAGAGGTAGAAGGGCGGAAGTCTGTTTTCGATTTGCGTTTTCACACTTTTGGAATTATGATATCAAGTTCTTTTAATTGCCGTTTGACTGACGGTAACAAATACAGTTATATTGAAGTATTCTCTTACACAATGACTCATGTCACCATTACAAATATGACTTGATGAGACCTCAAGCTTAGTTGAAATGGACGTCCGGCCTTCTACCTCTGAGGCACAGATATTTTTGTAATTTAGTAGATGTTTAACGTCGCACCGATCTACAACTAGACTTGGCGAGATACATGATTATGAAGACGAGGGAAGATATATCGAAGAATGGGTAAGGATGGAGGGCGGGAAGGAGGCGGTCGTGTTCAATTAGTAGTGCATCCTAGCAATCATTCTACATCCTACTATTTGGATTGTTGTATTTTGTACGATCTAATGTTTGTAATTATTGACACTCCTCTCCATTTAAGATGTTTATTTGCATCACTTAGCCACAAAGTAAAACGTTACGTAGTTGTTTCTACTGAAACAAAATGTCACGGAAATAAATCTACGAGCAAAGACAAACATTGGCTCAGCAGTTTCTTTCTGTCCGAAACTATGGTAATGAACGAATAATTTCCTAATTCGAATAACACGTAATTGCTTAAACCTAATGAAAGTGATTTCAGACAGAGTCAAGGAACCTGTTATTTCTTGCCACACGGTCTTATATTGCGCTCGCTCATCAACGCGTTACAACGAGCATCTCGCGGAGCAAGTTGGCTCAGGGAACAACGCTCTGGACTTACACTCAGCAGTCCCGGATTCGATTCCCGCAACCGTCTTTCCTTGTTTCTCTCAGTCATGTGACAAATAAGGCACCACGACCGTCTCCTCCCACGAAACCATCGCCTAGTCGTCACCATCATAATAATTTAACGGAACAGGTTGGCTGAGTGGTTAACGCTCTGAACTTGTATTCCGGAGGCCCGGGTTCGATTCCCGCGGCCGTCCTTCCTGACTGGGGTTTTTTCGTGGTATTCCCTCAGTCGACAGGCAAATGCTGGGAAGGTACCCTACTTATAGGCCACGACTGCCTCCTTCCCACCTTCCATCCTTACCTACTCTTCACCATCATCTCCCAATCATCATCATAATCATTCATCGGTCGCCATTAGCCTCGCTGCAGAACAGTGCGACGTTAAGCTAGACAAAAAAAAACATAATAATTTATCCGTCGCCATGAGCCAAGTTGCAGACCAGTGCGACGTTAAACAACGTCAAAATAAAAATATAAGACAAGAGTTTCACTGGTTTTCTTTATCAAAGCAATATTTCATCAAAATCAGATAAAAAATATGACAACTTTCAGAAGTTTATATTCATTGAATTTGTCTTGTTCCGAACTCTTGAGAGACGTTATTTTTCTCGACAGGAATGAAAGGAAAGAATTGATTTATCTTTCACGTTCTTCTCAGTGAGTGGTGATGCACGTGCGTTGAATTGCATCATAAACAATTGCATTGCAGCCCATCCCAATGTGCTCCGTCTGAACTGCTCCGTCAAAAAAACCTACCCAAGATGGCGTCGCGTGATGAAGAAGCGGACGAACACTCCGCAATAAATTCTATTTATAAGTGTAACAAGTGCAATAAAAAGGTTAAAGTAGGCATTCAATGTATCAGTTGTAGTGAAAGAATACATGTGAAATGCGCGAATATCATCATCCACAAAAAAGGTACTGTAAATTCAGTTGATAATATTGTCTGGACCTGCCGCGAATGTGACGCTGAGAGATTGAGGTTAGCGTCCATGCTAATGCTGCCAGTAGACGATGACCTCGAGCTGCCCGTGCAACCTGTCATCACAGAGCTGAGTGTACAGATCAATATGTTAAAAAGAGAGAACGCACTTCTCCTCCGTCTGGTGTCAAGCTTAACACGCGAATCCAACACTAAAGACGCGACTATCAAATCACTAAATGAAATTGTCAAGCAAAATTCCTCAAGTACTGAGCAAAGCCGCGACCAAGCTGAACCAAGAAAATCATATAGCCAGGCTGTTAAAAGAGCGGAAGTAATAATCGTCAAACCCAAGAACCAAAGCCAAACAAGTAAGACGACAAGAAGTGATGTAGAAAATGCCATCAATCCGTCAACACTGGCCCAACCAATCGGTGTTGTCAACGTCAAAAACATTTCAAATGGAGGCCTTGTGATTGGCTGTTCAAATGCTAAATCTGTTGCCGTTATGAAAAATTCAGTGGAATTAGCTCTAGGTGAGAAATATGAAGTAAAAATTCCAGATAGACTAAAACCCAGGTTAAAGATCATTGGCGTCACCTACGTGCACGAGACGAATGATCAGCTGATCGATGTCATTACTAAACAAAACGACCTACAAACAGGAAGTCCTATCTTCCATTTTCGCATCATCAAAGAGATACAAAACAAAACCGGGTCTACTGTCATAATAGAGACTGATCAACAAACTCGTTTATCCCTGTTGAAGGAGGGGTGGGTAAATATCGGCTGGCAGAGATCGAAAGTGTACGACCACGTCCACGTGACGCAGTGTTTTTGTTGTTGGGGGTTTAACCACCTGGCGAAGGAATGCAAATACAAACAGGTGTGTTTATTCTGCGCGGGAGAACATCTAGCGAAGGAATGCAAGGCTGCTACATATGAATGTATCAACTGCCTGAGCCTACACCCCACTTCGACACCTGAGCAGAGAAATCATTCCGCCAGTTATTGGAACTGCCCCGTACTAAAGGGTCGGCAGATCTCAAAGATGAAGAGAATTGAATATGAAGTTGGTGCAGCATAGCAACTAATCTCATTAGATGGTGTAGTTGGTCCCAACAAGTTACTCCAGCATACGGAACTCAACACCAAGACTCCATCACGACCGCATCATCGTGTAGTGCACGGAAACATCCAATGTTTGAGACACAAACTCCCCACCCTTCAATTGGCCCTTCAAGATCTCGCACCAGATGCCATCTGTCTGTCCGAGCATTGGCTGGCTGAAGAAGAACTGGGCAGCGCTTACTTAGCAGGTTACCAAATCGCCAGCTCTTTCTGCAGATCAGTCTTCATTCACGGAGGTGTGATCATCTACACTAAATCCAACCTTGCTTCTACTGACGTCACCGCCGCCCATACACTTAATGTCGAGAAACATTTCGAATCGGCAACTATCCTACTTGACACCCATGATGGAAGAAATGCAATTGCTTGCGTCTACAGGCCCCCGGGTGGTGATATTGACATATTTCTTAAGAATACGCACTGCCTGCTAGAAATAATTTCTTCTAAAAAGCCATCCAGTATTTTCCTATGTGGGGATTTCAATGTAAATTTCATGGAAGATAGTCGAATCAAAGACAAGCTGGAGGACTTGCTACTATCACACAACCTCCGTGAAATGGTGAAGGATCCAACGCGTGTCACAGCAACGTCTTGTACTAGAATTGACAACATATTCACGAATATCAGGGGTGGTAGCAATGCTCGCTGTTATGTGTTCGACCCGGAACTCTCTGACCACCTGTTTCAAGCATTAACAATAGAATTATTACCCCCCGCTACAGAGACTTTAGAAAACGAATCAAGAAGCTTCAAAAAGTGTCAGATTGAGTCCTTCATACTCGGGATCAGCGAAGTCACGTGGGACGCCGTCTACTCGAAAGCGTCGCTGGACGACAAATACGATGAGTTCCTACGCACGTTCCTTAGAGTGTTCAACGACGTATTTCCAAAAAAGAAGATGAAACTTAATAGAAATCATAATAAACCAAATAATCCATGGTTCACCCAAGAGTTTCGCGACATGTCCCTGTCTGTAAAGAAGTCCTACCGTGCTACGAGAAGACCAGGTCATTCAGCTGAGGACAAGATCAACTATATTTCCCTTAAACGAACTTTCATGAAGATGATAACGGAGGCGAAAAAAGCTACCAACGATTTAACTTTACAATCATCATCAAACAAAGCAAAGACTGCCTGGAGTATTGTAAATTCTAATCACTACGGTAAAAGCCATCGTTCTAACGTAGATATTCGACTTGAAGAAGGTGAAGAATTAATAACCTCGCAACAGGAAATAGCATCTCGTCTTAATAATCACTTCAAAAACGCAGCAGTGAAAATGCTTGAGTCGCGGGAAGCCATTACTCGACCATCCCCACCCCAATACCCAGTCTCCACTAGCCAGAATATCATATTTTTATATCCTTTGACACCTAAGGAATACTACTCAATCATTGAAAAAATAGGGTCTAAGACTTCAGCAGGTATTGATGAAATTCCTTGTTTCCTCGTCAAATATGCGGCACCCTTCATCATGGAACCACTTATTCACATAATAAATCACTCGTTCGAACAAGGATCCTTCCCTACATGTCTCAAAACTGCCAAGATAATTCCTGTCTTCAAATCCGGGGAGCGAATGAAAATTGAAAATTACAGGCCTATCGCTCTTTTATCAGTCTTCTCTAAACTCCTCGAATCGGCCTTCTGTCTAAGACTTTTGTCTTTCCTCAATAAATTTTTGCTTCTTAATACAAATCAACACGGTTTCATGAAAGGAAGGTCAACTATAACCGCTCTCGCCAGCTTCATAGACGACATTCTTCAATCTCTTGATAATAACAAAGGCACCGTTGGCATATTCTACGACTTCAGCAAAGCTTTCGACAGTGTCAATCACACACTCTTACTCCACAAACTCAACCTACTGGGAATTCGCGGAGTCGCCAACGATTGGATCAGATCTTACCTGTCGGACAGAGAGCAAAGAGTGTTCATATCGGGCAAGACCACTTCACACCTCTCGGACGGACTTACAACAAATGTCGGAATGCCGCAAGGGTCAATAATTTCTCCGTATTTATTCATCCTCTTCACCAATGACCTTCCCGGAATTATAACAGCAGGAACTTTGACACTGTTCGCCGACGACACGAATCAGCTGATCTCGACGGACACAAAGTATCTCGGCGACTTATCAAATGAGGCAGCACAGCAGATCGAGGCGTGGAGTAATGATAACTACATGATCTTAAATAAAAAGAAAACAGTATTTATGCAATTCAATACAAAATGGAAGAAGAAAGAAGAAAGTCTACTCATTCGGCTAGAAGGTACCAGCATCGCGGAGGCAGAGACAACGAAGTTCTTGGGAGTCCAGCTCAACGAAACACTAGACTGGAGCAACCATATTCAAATGATCAGTGCACGTGTCGCCTCAGGTTGCTTCTTGATAAGAAAACTAATGGACATAACAAATATCAGCACCATAAAGATGGTATATTTCTCATTTATCCAATCTCACTTAAATTACGGTATTATATTATGGGGCCATTCTTCTGGAGCTAAGAGACTTTTTACTTTACAAAAAAGGACCCTGCGGTACATGGCAAGAGCCAGCTTCAATCCTTGCGCTGACATTTATTTTAAAGACTCATGCAAACCCCTTTTTAAGCGTTTTAACATCCTGACTCTTCCTAGCCTTTATATTTTTAATTGTATTATGTTTGTTGTAGGCAATGACAAGAGATCTCCTGTAAATGCATTTGACCATCAATATGCAACAAGACACAAAGAGGACTTCAAACTTTTAAAACATAAACTTGCACTGTACGAGAAAAGTCCAACCTATCAAGGGTCTAAATTTTATAATGCTCTACCTCAACATTTAAAAGATAAAAATGGAGTTGATTTTAAAATGTCCTTAAAGTTGTTTTTAATTAGCTCTTGTTTTTATTCATTCAATGAATTGTATTCAGGTTAGGGAATGATTACCTTCATTGTTAACTTGTATTTGTGTACTACTTATCTTTGTCTATGTATCTTTGACTGTCATTATATCATGTATTTGATCAAATATGACAATAAATAAAACTAAAACTAAAACTAAAACTAGATGAATCATGCACCAAGACTGTTGCGACATCAGCTGTTGCGTGCCTAGGAGGGTAAAAGGTGTAAGGAAAAGTACATTCGTCAAATGGCAAGAAAACACAAATAAGGTAGATATAAATATTTTTATTCGCTTTTGAAAATACAGCTATGTAGTCCATAACTTTTGCCCAGTTATTGATACCATTGTTATTGAGCGAGCGTAGCGAGCGTCACCACGGTACTCTTATGGCACTTTCTCTGTGTGTTTTTTTTTTTTTTTTTTTTTGTTTGTTTGTTTTTTTGTTTTGTTTTTTTGCCTGCACTGCCCAGGTCAAACCGCACAACCAATCGATCTGAAATTTTGTACACATACTAGCGTAATCTATGCGATCCCTGGGATCTTTTCTGAACGGGATCCTGTGATTGGTTCAAATTTTATAAAAATTATCTTTCGATTGGTTGGTTGGATCAATTTGAAATTTAGGAAAGTCATTGCAACCAACATTGTACCCAATCAAAAAAAAAATCAGCCAAATCCTCCTATTGGTTCAAATTTGAAACCATTTATCCTGTGATTTTTGAAATTTAAACTGGAACTGATTGACCGACCAACTAAAAACTTCGCATGGTCATTGGTACCAACATTTAAAGTATTTTTGCCAATTTTCACTCTAATCTGTCGTTATTTTCAAAAGTTTTTGTCATTTTAGGGACATTTTGCGTGTTGGCTGTCAAATTCACGGCGACTTCGAATCTTCAGTTCAAGGCAAGGTAGTTAGAGCAGAAAGTTTCAAACGATATGAAACTAATAATGACCGTTCAACAGATTGATCTGATATTGTGTACACACACTACATGTCATATTATATGGGTGGTCCCAGGTATATTTTTTGAATGAGATCCTGTGATTTTTGAAAATTAACAAGGAACCGTTCAATCATAAAGGTTTAATCGATCAACTTAAAACTTAGCAAGGATTGGCACCAATATTTTTGGAGATTTTGGAGATTTTTATACAAGTATGTGACGAAACTAAAGAATTATTGGCTTTTAATGACATTCGATAGACATAATTTCGGTTCGAGGTGTTGCGTGTATCCGTGCTCGCTCATCAACGCGTTACACAGAGCGTTTTCCTAGTATATTTTGATACATTTAAAAACAATTTTGTTTAAAAACATAAACAATTTAAATTGTTTTACCATAAGTTGAATTTAAATCACATCTTTTGTAACTCGTGCATGTGACGTTTGCCATGCCACAATTAATGATAAAATGCGTCTAATCCGTTTAATTACTTGTTTAACTGGTGTATTCCATTAATTAATATAGATTTACAACATGTCTCATCCCTTTGTCTCTTCTTATACTCTCATCTCATTTGGTTGGAAATTAGGCAATGGGTTTTAATTTTCTTCTTTGTCCTGTGATAAACATTTGAAGTGTACAGGGGAAGAACGCTATGAGTCACATTCGGATGATTGATTGATTTGATTTATATTTATTTTTCCAAAGGTATACATTATTACATAGATGCGATTACATAATATAGATGTTTGTTATGGTTATATTACATGCATACATAGATGTGAGTGTAATATACCCCAGTAAGACAAAATCTTGTAGCGGGGCATATGTGAAATATTAAGTCAGTTAATGGGAAATTATTTTTTTTAGCATTTAAATTAATAACTATTTATAATACTGTACTACACTTAATTATTCTAAAGTACATGTGCTATTGTAAATAATTGACGCCTTACACACTTATTCATTTAGTGAACTAGTATGATAAATCGTCCTAGTTTAGAGAATTTAGAGTTGTTTAACAAGTACACTTTGTTTACATTAACAGATAGGTACTAATCATAAAACTATATTAACTTATAATATAATATACTATAATATAATATAATATAATATAAAATACTATAATTTAATAATAATAGAAATAGTAATAAATCAAATAATATAATAATAATAATATAATAATTATTGCATGAAACTGAGATAAACGATGTTTTATGTTGAAACTTGTATCTATCTTCCATACAAATCGATATTTCTATTGCGTTTTTCAAGACTTTGTGGCAATATTTTCTAAATTCCGAGGGTATATTCTGAAAGCTCATAAAAATCACTACAAGATTACACAATTTATAAACTCATTTTTTCAAAAAAAAAATACTTTAGTGTTCTTTCCCTGCACCCTGCATTTGATTGCTAAACCTACTTAACTTAATTCATCAACTAATTTAGAAATTAAGCCAGAACCAACTTATTGCCAGAAACATTAGAATGAAATAAAAATGTTGTTTTATGTCTCATAATATCCACACCCCTATTGCATTTCAAAATCAGAACCTATTCTTCCAATACAACAATCGATAATCACATAATAATAACAGTAAAACACACGTTGTGTTCCTCATTGTCTACATTATTTTGCCCTTCTTTAGCCTGCAAAACATCTAGTAATTAGGCAGTGGATTGTCATGGCTTCGTGTAATTATTACTGATGTGCAGGAATGTGCGCATGACAATTGTGTCACATAGAAGAAAGTTACAGCAGAGAATAAAATGTGCGTTTTTGTCAGAGAACAATTTTGACTTTTACTTTCGGAGTCTCTTGAGTTTTGTAACAGTCGAGTTTTGTTAATTGAACCAATTAATAAAGCGGTTTGTTTGTTTTTACGAGTAATTAAGTTTTCTTCTACGAATCCGTCGCGTGGCTTCATAATAATTGTTCATTTCACTTGTTGAATTAATATGTAAATATCTTCTGAGTCAATAAACGGAGCAAGTTGACTCGGGTAGTAGCGCCCTTGAAATGCGTACCTGAGGTCCAAGATGTTATTTATGATTGAAACCTTTCGTGTTACCAAAATCTTATTACTCATAATTATAGGTAATAACTTTGTTCAATACAGCGTTATTTGCAGATATAGTGCAGTATTGAACTTACATTTTTATTTCTAAAGACAGATTTAACATGGTTAATTCCAGAGCAATACTGCACTATCTGCAAATAACGTTGTCTTGAATTTAGTTTTGACTCAAGGTTTACATAAAATTCTGGTGCAGACTACTCTATCTGTAAATAGCATAGGAAATTTGCAGATAACGTAGTATTAAATGAATTAAAAGTTGAACATTACCTATGGGTAATACAACGTTATGTAGTCTACAATGACCAAATTATCAAATATAAGAATTTTCATCATTGGACATAATAGGAAAGGTCCTGACAACGACATTTTAGTAAAAAAAAAATTTTTTTTTGATATAACGTAGTCTTGAACTGGGGGGACGATATGTGAATATTTAATGTGACAAAATTCTAAAAAGTAAAATGAAAGAGTAATAGAAGACACAATGGTAAACAAAATATAAATATTACTTTTTCCCCGTGCCACCGAGGTCTGGTCATATTCTTGCTATGAACGTACGAACTTTGTGGCAGATGCTGAACAACTGTTTCAAATCACAATCCAAACAACCTTGACTCAATTATCTATAACTCTCTCAGATCCAGACATTTTTGTTTCTAAGGATTTTGGTGATATTCATTTACCTAAGATAACAATTATGAATTTTTTTAAATTATGTTTAAAACTTTAAGTATTTGGTTTTAATTTGATCCTATGGATACATTACAAAAAATGTATTATTATTGTGTCAAAATCAAAGAAATCTCACATTTTAAAAAATATATTCTACGATCGATAATCACAATGTTATGAAATTATTTTCAAACGCGTGTACCAAAGGCGGTCATTATGTTTGAACCAAATATTCAAATTGACGAATATTACAGATATACTTTTTAAAAAAAGCTTGGTTTCTACGACACGATGTCTGAGGATTGTAGATATAAGAAACCCTAATGTTTACAAAAGTAATTACAATAGGGATTAATTTTAATTTTAACTGGTTTGGTTTGGTAAACATTTTATCAGATATTTCAACATTTTTTTATTGCTCTTTATGTTTTACTAACTCTAGCGTAAAAGGTGAATTCGAAAGACACATTGCAACTGAAAAATATGCTCTTCATTTAACAAAATCAAAGTTTATATACACATGAGGTGTCTTTTGAACTTGTTTGAAATTTCAGCTCGATTGGGGAAAAGATGTGAACTGTATGGCGCCAAAAACGTGAAAAAAATCAGTAATCCCAAAAAGGATCCCTCTATTAATATCTGTAACTATTATACGATTTACCAATGAATTTGTTTGCAGACTCTTCCATCTTCTTCAGAGTGTCCATTCTGGATTTAACACTCTGATTGGTTACATCTTTATCCTCGCTCAGCCAAGCCAACGTTTCTGTACAATATGCTACTAGCTTTTTGCTTTCAACCGAAACAGATTTGTAGACATCCTTCCTCTCTAATCCTTCAATATATTTGTCGAGTTCAAAACGAAGGGATGCGAGTACTTTCTCTGCATTCCTGCTCTCATTCTTGGCTGCCAAATTAAGTGTATTCGCGTTACTTGCACCCTGTCCCGGTCTTTTCTCCTGCACTCTGGAAGTTGTACTTGCTGCTTGTACCGGTTTTTTGTCTTGCACTTTGTAAGCTGTACTTGTTACCTGTCCCGACTCCTTGGTAATCATCGCGTAAGTTTTACTTGCACCCTGCCCGCTGTCTTCTATCGTGTCATTTGTATTTCCTCTCTGTACCGGCACATTACCGACGAAGGAGTATGCTGTCCTTGTAATCGTCTTTTCTCCATGTGTTTTTCCGCTCTTATTCCCAGGGTTGGCAGACAAGCCAGCGGTTTCACTGTTGGATGAAAACATCCCAGCATCATTTGCAACTTCATATTATCCCAATCCTGTTACGAACCTTCATTTCCTGTCCTTGCTTCTACTCACGCCTACGCGCTATCTCTTTCTTGATAATACCACCAATTTCATTGCAGTTACCTCTAATGACCTCAAATGCCCCGACTAATTGATCTTTAGTTTTCAACATGTTTCTATTCATTGAAACTCGGGTAAGATTCTCTTTCAGTGAATGCCACTCGGGGCGGCACTTAAGAGTTTCGTCAACAACTTTAGCCATTTCATTCTCAGCAAATGTTAAAACTCTCTCCAATTCGTCGCGAGCATCATTCAATTGACGTCGTTCTTCTTCTCGCTGGAAATCACTGGCTACCTTCAAATCCGCTTTCTTCTGTAAAAATATTTGCATTTTTTCATCGATAGCTTCCTTGCTTACAGACGGGCTGGCTGTCAGCCATTCTTGAATTGCCTCGCAGTGGTTAATGAATTGCTGAAAGTAAGATTCATGAAGATTAAGCTCGAAAGCTTCAGCCAACTCCTTCTCAAAAAACTGCTCTAGATCATAGCGCTTTCTTTCTCTCTCCTTTCCCTCTTCAATTAACGCGCTTAATTGACCTTGATAGTTCTGGTATCTTGTCTGCAGCGACTTCAACTGCCTTTGGATACTCACAAGGTCAAAATCTTCTTTGTTTTCGATCTCTCTCAATGCAGAGTCGCACCACTTCCCCATCAACACCCAATTCTCGTTCCTGAAGCCTGTCTCCACCGCTGACAAATCAGTCTTCACGCTGTAAGCATATCTCTCTAACTGGTGTCGGGCATCTGCACATTGTTTGTCAGTCACATTAATTTCCTTTCCTGCCTTTCCTTTACATTTCCCTTCTTCCTTCTGTTCTTCTTCAATCAACTCTCTCAAATGTGTTTGGTATATCTGGTAACTTGTTTTTAACATTGACAACTGCCTTTGAATACCTCCAAGGCTTAAGTCGTCATTGTTTTCGATTCTTTTTACTGTAGATTCGCACCCCTTCATCATAGACTCCCAATCTTTGTTTCTGAATTTAAACTCCACTGATGCTAAATCAGTTTTCACACTGTCCGTATATTTCTCCAGCTGAAGTATGGCATAGGCATATTGTTTTTCATCTTCTTCTTCTCTTTGCAACTTAGCTGCATTCTCCGTCATTTCTGCTACTCTTTCTTTAGTACGATTGCCGGAGTTATAGGTGAACGAAATTTGATTTGTCGCGTTATTTCTAGTTGGTATTCTACAAAAAACAACATCGAGAACACAGCTCTGGCTTATGTCATAGCACAGTTCAATTTCATGTGTGTAATCATTGATAATCGCTTCAAAGTAACCAACATTCTCAAACTTCATTGAGATGTTTTTAATCATTTCAAACATTTGAGCTCTAATTGTTTTGGGAAATGCACCATTGACTTGATAAAGTTTTGTCATCACATGAGGATTTCGAGAATTTGATTCTGTTAGTACGTCACTCTCGCCACCTATACCCGTGTACTTGGAATTGACCTCAGAGAGTTTCAGTTGCTTGATTCTCTCGCTAGGATCGCCAGTGAGTCTGGCAGCCTCGACTGCAGCGCCATAAGCCACGGCCTCCTCGAGATTGAATGAAACGTTCACCTCAAGCTCCGGAAAGAAGTCATCAAGAAGGCTCCTGATCTTCGTGATTCTAGTTGATCCACCAACCAGGAGCACGTGATGGATATCTGACTTGTGCATCTGCGCATCCTTTATTACCTTCTCTACATACTTAATAGTTGTGGCAAACATTTCTGAGCATAAATCTTCTAGAGTTTTTCTACTTATTGTAATGCTGAAATCAATACCATCAATCAGGGAATCTATCTCTATTTTCGTTGTCGGAATGCTGGACAGGATAACCTTTGCCTTCTCCGCCGCTGACCTCAATCTCTGCATTGCTCTCGCGTTCCCAGTGACGTCAGTTAGCCAGATGCGTTGGAACTCGACAACCAGATGTTCAACAAGTAAGTTGTCGAAGTCCAAACCTCCCAAGTGCGCGTCACCAGCCGTCGCCTTGACAACAAACTTGCACCCATCCTCAACTTCAACAATCGAGACGTCAAAACTTCCCCCTCCAAGATCGTAAACAAGAATATTCTGTCTTCCCTTCAGTCTCTTGTCAAATCCGTAAGCAATGGCCGCTGCAGTGGGCTCGTTGATGATGCGCAGAACGTTGAGACCAGCGACAGTTCCCGCGTCGATTGTGGCTCTTCTCTGTACGTCATTGAAAGAGGCTGGGACAGAGATGACCGCATCTTTGACTTCTCCGATGAACGTCTCTGCTATCTGTTTCATCTTCTGTAGAATCATCGCGCTGATCTCTTCGGGTGCGAACGTCCTCTTCTCTCTTCTGAATGTGACTCCAATCTTCGGCCAGCCCGACTCTTCTTGGACTGTGAACGGCACGTTGTTGATGTCGGAGAGGACATGAGGGTCGGTGTAGCGACAGCCGATGAGTCGCTTGACATTGAAGACGCTTCTCTTCGGATGTTTCGTTACCTGATTCTTGGCGAGGTCGCCGTAAAGGCGCTCGGAGTCGTTGAACGTGACGTAGCTGGGAGTTGTTCGACTTCCTTGCTCGTTGGCGATGACATGGACTTCCCCGTCCTTCCAGACCGCGACACGGGAGTTGGAGGTCCCGAGGTCGATGCCGATCGCCGGCGACTTAGCGGCGTAGCTCATCTGGAATATACGGAAGAACTTGAGATTGCCCTCCGATGTTTAAGTTTTAACGATTGTTCTATATTGTTTGAAGATATACTCCTCGATTTTTTCGTTCTTCAAGTACTGACTGAAATTGTTTTTGGGAGATATAGCTGTTCAATCTATGCCCGAAATTAGTCACTGCAGCATATTACGGGATAATCTTGTGTTTAATCTATTTTTTGTTAAATATCCAATTTCAAGTATACGTTGAACAGCTTGTAATGCTAAACGCTAGACTAAGAAAAAGCCAAAGAAGAAAACGTTACACTTACGACCCTACGTTTTTCATAGTTACTTCACAATTACCATCAGTAAGGACTTAACAAAATAAGTCTACGGGAGTAAATGTTCCAACATTCCAAACTTCTCCTAAAATGATATCCAGTTTGTTTTAAATCTAAAAAACAAAAATGGTATCTTATACACATTTTTAATGGCATTAGATATTGATATTGTTAGATGAGATAGTTGCATCATAATAATTATTTTAAAGTTAACCCTGTAATTTATTTAGTCCAGATTTTAAAAAGATATAGATACCTATTATTATATCTGGAAACTAACCGTAGGAAAAGTTCTGGTTAAAGAACACATGAAAGGGTATAATTCGATTTGTCCTACAGTGATGCTATTGTGTTTTGCTATAGACAAAACTCAAGCATTATTGTTTTTACAAGTCTCTGAAAATCGAATAAATTTGCTAAATTCTACTCTCCCACCAAAAAACATATATTGACAACGTTTCTCTCTCGCTAGATTGAGTGAAATTTTAGCTTTTTGGATTGACATACCTCAGAGGTAAAAGACTCGAAGTCCAGTTTCTCGACTTTGCATTGCTCACTTTTGGAATGAATCAAGGTCTATCCGTTGTAATTTGTTTGAAGTAAATAAATACTTTAATATTGAAGTGTTCACTTACATGACTTATGTTACTTACAACAGACGCAGAATTACGGTATTAGGAGGTATTGAGGTACATCCTTAATATTGAGGTCTTGAGGTATTAGAACCTTAAGAACCATTCAAATGGACTTCGGGTTTTCTACCTCTAACATACATAACGAATAGCTTAAGAGGCAAACGGAAGCGAGCGGGAATCGCACTGTTCGTCAGAGCGTTTTTTTTAAATTTTGTCTTCCCACTAAATAATTTTAAAAAATCAGATAGTAACGAACGACCAATTACAGCCTAATAGACTAAATAATGCCGCACACTGGAGTTCATTATGACCTCTGGTGCGACCTCAAAGTGTTAAATACGATATTTTTAGTAAAATAATAAAAAATAATCGTATTTAACACTTTGAGGTCGCATCAGAGGTAATAATGAACTCTAGTGTGCGGCATTATTTAGTCTATTAGGCTGTAATTGGTCGTTACTATCTGAGTATTTAAAATATTTTAGTGGGAAGACAAAATGTCAAAAAAACGCTCTGACGAACCGTGCGATTCCCGCTCGCTTCCGTTTGCCTCTTAAGTATCACTCTGTACTTAATTTGGGCTCACCTTAAAGTGTTTTAACTGCAGGGATGGGCCCCCGATGTCAAACTGGCCTTTATGTTACCACGTATCACAATGATCACCAATATCGTTGTTTCATATTTCACATGTAATATTCAACAAACCTCAGTTGCTCGGAACTCCGACACTTCCAACACACAATTGCGAACAAATTAGAATTGAAGTACCACTTTCTGCTGTGCAATGTGTTATCAGTAACATTCCAGGACATAATCTGTCCCATTCAATTGTAAGGTTTATTTCTGAGAAGATAACCGTATCTTTTCATAGATATCACTTCTTTTAATCGGATTTAATGTGCAGATGATTAGAAATGGCTTTCGTAGATTAAATTGATTGAGCTACATGGCATTGATAATGTCTCATCATTTGTTATTGAAACGTACATTTGACCGAAGTTAAAACGGCATTCGAAGTTAACCGATCGGCTGATAGATTTCATGGAATCATCAGATAAGTATGCTAACTCGTCATCTTACTCTATTTCATTGATAATAACAAGGATTGATTGTCAAGGAAACTTTAATCTAGGACTTGGCAAGGTTCCGTTTTGGCGTGATGCATGTCTTTTTTAGGAATTACTGATCAGATGTTTGCATTCTATAAACCTCGAGAAAACGCTGCTGCTTCATTTGAAATCATTGGTATACTTCAACAAATATCACCATAACTAGCCCAGACTATTCCAAGACATTCTCAGCTTATTTTGTTGCTGAAACATTATGTATTTCAAACCATTAGGTTCTGTGGAGTTTTTCTATACAATGACTCAATCTTTCCCATGGTATTTACATTTAATAGTTAATTTAATACATGACAATAAAATGTCATTTCCGCAGCTGTAAAACAGTTATATTCTACAGAGTAATATTTAACAGTTTTATATTGGCATTATAACAGACCAATTAGTAGAGGATAAACGTTTAATTTATACACAGAAGAAATATACTTCAGCCATGAAAGAAAATCAGTTCCGGAACATCTTATTCACTCACTGCAGATACTTTTCCTGAAGTAAGTTCATCATTATTTTCCCCAGTGGTGTAGTCCTTCCTAATATTTTTTTGGGGGGTATACGCTACTATGGGCGTCTACAGGATTTCTGCCAGGGGGGAGAGGGGCAAGGCAAGGAAAACAATTTTCCTCGGAAAAAGGGGGGCGCCCCCCACCCAGCCCCGCAGGGCTTTTTTGGGTTTTTGGACACTTTGAAATCAACTTTAAAGGTGGATTCACACGGCCGTTCCAAACTTCGAGTTTGGAACTTAAGTTTGCCAAAGTTTCGAATCGCCGTTCCAAAAACTCCCGTGTGAACTATGAAAGTTTGAAACTCAATCCTCACAGTTCGAATCTTTTCATAGTTCACACGAAGGTTTTTGGAACGGTGATTCGGAACTTCGGCAAACTTGAGTTTCAAACTCGAAGTTTGGAACGGCCGTGTGAATCCACCTTAAGACGTTATGAGGTGTGTTTTGTTAAAATATTCAATATTTTATAATTTTACACTTTGGGGTGGTGGAGGGTGGAGGGCATGGCACAACCTTGCCCCGCAGGGCGTTTTTTGTTTTTGGACACTGTGGAATCAATTTTGAGTAGTTATGAGGCGTATTTTGTTAAAATATTCAATATTTTATAATTTGACACTTTGGGGTGGTGGAGGGCATGGCAGTTCCTTGCCCCGCAGGGCGTTTTTTTGTTTTTTGACACTTTGAAATTAACTTTTTTGAGTTTTTAGCTTACGAAATGAAACTAGACGTAAAAACCACAAAAATTGTAAGTATTCCTGACATCTTCACTCTTCAGCGAAACTGTTTATTTTTTTGGTATACGGCGTATACCCGCGTATACCCTCGACTAAACCACTGAGAACAGTGCGACGTAAAACACTTCCAAATTAATACTTTCTGTAAAGTGATGCAAATAATGTGTACAGAATCCTTGATGATTCGTCGATTCATTCCGATGACAAAGCAAATGACAAATTAACGACGGACACAGAAAAGTGTGAGATCTTGACTCTCTGATAACAGGTTGTCTTTAGAGAAGTGTTTCGTCAGACTCAGTGACTGAGACTTGAGGTCGACGCATTCAATGAATACGTCATTAAGTGACGTCACAGAGATCACGTGACTTACTGAACAGGTTAACAACTTGTCGATTTAGCGTCATCTTGATGCTATATTTTTTGTTGCTTCAGTTAGGTTTTGCGGTTATGATGTATATTTGGTTATTTAATTTTTAATTTTGTCAGTTTAGTTTTTTGTATTTAGCTCATAATTAATTTATTTATTCATGAAAGATTATTAAAAGTTTTGTATGTCATTTGTTTTGTCATATTCGTTGATTAATTTAGGTACATTTGTATGAGATACTGTTATTTTGTTCTGTACTAAATATAATTAAATTTGATCATATTTTGTAGGAGATAAAAAAAACCTAATGATCACAAAAACGACTTATTATGTGATATTATTATATTTTGTTCTGCATGCTATCTGATTTTTTAATTAGGTGTTGGGATTGTTACCAATTTCATTGTTGCGTAATGATTGTTAACTGTCATTATTCCTTTATTTAATTAGTACCTACTTAAGTGTGATATTTAGCTGTTAATTTCACTAAATTTCGTAGTAAATTCAGAGAAAAAGTAGAAATAGGAAAGCTATTTTTACCATTTCTATCGTTAAAGCATTGCACATCTGTTGTCATAATAAAGTAATAAAACGATTTTATACAATGGGATAATATAATATATAAACGCTAAAAATAAAAAATAAAATTATACCAAACAATTTAAACAGATTCAAGAACAAATGTAATTATTTTGGCTCTGTATATAAGGGCCTCTTTTTCTGAAGTAATTAGATTGAAAGATTTTTACCGCTAAGGGTCAGTTTTTCAATACTTCGCTAATTTTTAAAAAGGTTATTATGACCAAAATTACCTACCATAGCTGGTTTTAGCTGAGTATTGATAGTAATTTTATGTGAACTGAAGAGAATAAAAATAATATTTGTAAATTACATTTCATTATGTTGACCGGATATATGTTTTTCTGAAATTTTTACGGAAAAAACAAAATCAAACTATTTCACTATATAGTGAAATAGTTTGATTTTGTGAAACCAGCACTTTTTCAAACGTAAAACTAAATTAAATTAATTTTTAGCTGAAAATAATGTGCACCTTAATTATTAACTAAATTAATTTTGGAACACGACCATAATTTTGAATAACATCCAGGAAATCAATTACTAAGTTTGTTCTTCGATTCTCATTCCAACATGAAAGTGAAACTACAAAATGACTGCAAACAAAACGCCGCATTGTTACGAAATCCGGGTTCGAACCCGAGTCTTTCATATCAGATTATCGAGAGACAATTCAAATAACTTCTTTAACTCTGAGATAATGATCGTGATCTCTTGGTCTCTTCTATACAAACACTCCGCAGACACGTCTTAACCCATTATATCATGATTGAGGTCATCGCATTGGTGCGAGAGAGATGAGACTATAGGTGTTACAATGCGTGAGAGAGAGATAAAGATGGTGCTACGGTGCAGGAAACATCACATTGGTGTGAGCGAGATGCGACTATAGGCTTTGCAATGAGTGTGAGAGAGATGAAAGATTTGCTACTGTGCAGGAACGTGTTATTATGTTTTATCTCACAGCTCGGGTTCGAGATTGAGTGGCTGTCCTGAACATGGTTTATCGTGATTTTAAGCATGTGATTATAAATCGTTACTTTACATCTTGAGCATAAACAGTTTGCATCTGCGTATTGATCATCGTAATTTAACAATTATAAATAATATCATTGTGGCTTCCTAACTCTGGTAGATAATTTAATATTATGTGTTAATGTAATTTTTTGGAAATATGATTTAGTGTAATTTATTCAGTTGTTTATCATCTATAGTAATTTTTTCAGTTGCTTGTATTGAATTTTATATTTGAATGTACTTTAGTTGCCTCTCACATCTTTCCCCATGAAAGATATTCTTCCATCATAATTATTTGTTTGTCCTAGTATATTATGTAAAATGAAAATTTTGAAACAATACTGCGTTCTATTCGAACAAATAAGCGATACGTGATGGAGCCACTTCTGGCAGGAAACTTTTTAGATGCACTTTTATATTTTGATGTTTGTGTTTCCATAGGGCAGTGAAAAAGGAGAAACAAATGAAATTTAAATTTTATATCATTTATTTACATAAATAAGCCCTTTATATCCTCCATTATGGATAGTACCAAAGAATCCACCAGAAGTCAGTCGTGTTGCTTATTTTCTCGAATACCGTATTCAATACAATGTGTACATGATTTTGCGACTTTAAATTTGGTTCTGGCACTGTGACTTGAATTCCCGTGACCTTCCTAACCGACTAAGGTTTCTATTGGTTTACCTCAGTCGAGACTCGAGAGACAAATGCTGGGAAGGTTCTCCTTCCTCCTCCTCCTCATCATTATCATATCCTAAACAATTTTATAAACTTTTATCACAATTCAGTTCGTAAGTTTGGATTAATGTTAAAAATCAATTATTTGAACTAATCGACAAACTTTAATAGTATTAATTATACAAATACAATATTTCATTTAAAGTTTCATTAAACTTTATCAAGTAGTGACATTTCTTATAAAATATGAAGTTTTCATCCACCTGATGAAGTTTAGATATTGTATTTGAATAACTTTAAAAAAAAAATAACCGATAAACAAAAATTATAATAAAATACCGACAAGTCATTATTATTAATTTGTAGAAGAGTAACTTTATAGACTTGATCTTCTGTTAATAATATGTTGTAAATATTGAATGTCAAATGCTTAAAAAAACACAATGAATGCGAATAAATTTACATTCCCATTTTTCATGTAAATTTCTATAATAATACATTCAATGCTAAACGGTTGTACACGACTTCATTCCATTTTACAATGATTGTTATTTAAATATCCGCTACATGTGAATGGAATAGCTGCATATTATGTGTGAGAAATACGCGAATGTCACGAAGAAAGAGTTCGATTGCAAATGAGCGCATACTTCTGCAGTTCTATGAAATGACTCGAACTATTGCATGGAGATTGCTGACGTGTGATGTAAATGCAGTCGTTGAGATAATAGCTTGTGTTCTCAAACCAGATTCAAATCTTAACGATATGTTTTTACATGGTTTGCCAGGAATTGCGTTTTGCACGAACAATGAAGTATAAGTTATTAGATTTTTCTTCATATAATTTCTGTTATTACGTTGTAATATTAAATCGCATATAATTATTTGTTTAAAAAGTATTGCTATAGTAATGTATTGAATGAAAATCAGAATAAATTTACAAGCAGGAAGCAAATAATGTATATGTGTCATTGGAAACAAAAATTTGGGAAAAAGTTAACCCGAAATATCGGATCAACGAATGAAAACATTATAAAAATTATATTTTGGGTTTAATGCCGACTTTTTTGGTTAAAATGTGTTTGGAAATTCCGTAAAACTATAATTACTTATCTTTGGTTTACGCCACAATTCACATTTTTTGTAATTTTTCAGATAATGACTTGAGCATATTGATTTATATTGACCCATGTAAATCGAACTTAATTCAAGCAATCGTGAAGACATTTTAAGAAAATTTACATACAAAATTAATAAACAGTAAATATCTCCCTGCATCAAGGGCAATTGCCCCTCTTGCCCCCCCCCCCCCCCCCCCATCCTTCCATCAGTAGTTCCCACGACACTATACAACTCTTTCCAATCATACATTCACAAAAGATGTGCAGCAAAGTAATATTTTCACAATTGATTGGTTTCTAATATTTTCAGAGACAATCATCTCCTTCCGCATTTTTAATTTCGTCCCCTATAAATTGTCACTCCATTTCCCCCTGTGCAATGAGCTATCGATTGATCGATCATTATCGATGTCTCGATATCGTGAGTCGGTGTTCATGTGACAGGGACGTGAGTTCGATGCCAGATGACCCCGGCGAGGTTTCACTTCTCATGAACATTGTCGTACTGAATCTTACTTACAATTAGAAGCGTATGATATCGGTATTATAAAGAGCCGTTTAAGAGTCTACGATACTTGATGAAATCCATGTTTTATGAAGCACAAAAAGGCGGCCCATATTTTTTTCTAAACGGCTTTACCGATTGTCTTCAAATTTTCACAGGTTATAGATAAAGAGTAGTGACCTAGTGTAGTGGTCTAGTGGCCACAAAGTTTTATTTTTTGTTTAGTTTTTTCAGGGCAGATGTGTCAAAAAGACTTATATATATATTGCCCATGTGAGTATTTCCTCAAAACGAGATAAAACATTTTGTATTATTTTTTTGGATCACTAGAGATACAGATTTACTCTTTATCTCTATGCTGTTAAATTTTGAAGACAATCGGTCAAGCCGTTAAGAAAAAAGTAGGGGCCGCCTTTTTATGGTTTTTTGTGGTTTTCAATATTTGAATTAAAATAACTTACTTCACAGCAGTATATGCAACATGCAACACACGATTAAATGTCACAAATGTCACGTACAACCCAGAGCTAATGCATTTTCATGCATTTCTAGGATTTTTTTTACATAGGAATCGAAATTTTCAGCGAATACTGTCGACTCTTAAATCGTACCAAAATATCAGGAAGTCTTTTCCTGTAATTTATCTACTCAAATAGATGTATTTCGCCCTGTTCTGCAAGAACGCTAATGGCGCCGGATGAATGAATATGATGATTTTGAGATGATAATGATGAAGAATGGGTAAGGATGGACGCTGGTAAGGAGGCGACCGTGGCCTATTAGTCGGTCACCTTCCAAGCATTTGCCTCTCGACTGAGAGGAACCACGAGGAACATTAGAAGGGGGAATTGAACCCGGGACCTCCAGAGTATATACCCTGAGCCAACATAGACATTTCAAAAATGTTCTTGTGAATTTTACTCCATAAGTACCTACACTCGGACAAATAATAAACGGTATTCAAAAGGATAGGATTGGCAGATAAAGGATGGTTTGATGGCATCATCCCAAGAAGTCTGTGCGAATGCATCACCTACTCGTAACTCGTATCATAGTATAGATGAGCTCTGATTTGGTCTAGGAACCTGACCAGCAGCCAATGCGTTTTATTCAAATAACGTTTTTAGTTGGTCCAAGTGTACATATTTGTGTGCGTAACCACTTTCCTCATCATACAAGATTTTTTTAAATAAAATCCATTGCTTGAGTAAATAGTAACATTCTATGAATTTTACGTTTATAATTTGTCGATTTTCCTAAAAAAAAGGTGTTTAATTGAAAACTAATTGTACCCTTTTTTTGATATAGATATAAGTTACCTACTCCTTTTCTGTGACGCATTTATTTTTTTCCATTGACTAAGATTCTTTGATTTCAGATTTTCAGATTTATATTTATTTATCTAAAGATATATATGATTACATAGATGCGATTATTTGCATAATGTATAGATGTTTTATATGTCGATATCTTACATGCATACATAGATGAGTACATACAATATGTCAACTCTATTTCGTTGCAACTTTTCACTTTTAATCATTTTTTAAAAATAAATCGTACGAATGATTGACAATTATCTAGGCAGTGATTACTTCAGAATCAAAACAAATGACCCAACGGCTGGTGTGTTGGATACCTCGGTTCTCGTTAGATCACCGAGGTTAAGCAACATTGAGCGCGGTCAGAGGTTGGATGGGTGACCATTCAACTCTGCCTTGCCAGGTTGCTGCCGTTGGGTCAGAGAGACTGGGGTGTTTGGGGGTTAGTGTGACGACCTCCCTCCACCTGTTATCAGTCTCTCGACGGCGCGGGTTGTGGAGGCCCGTGCTGTGAATGTCACACCGTCCTTCGGAAGGGACGTTAAGCCGTTGGTCCCCTTGGTATCTTTCGTCAGGAGTAGGCTACATGCCGATACCGGGTTTCCTCTCCTCCCTTCTCTATTACATTCTCACTAGTGGAGCCTCGGCTCCGTTGAGAATATAGGCTTAATAATAAAAACGTCTGTACTTCAAATATTTTCGAAAGGTCCATCACTCTCTAAACATTCTCATTGCTACTCATGTAATTATCATGATCCTCCAACAGTCAAATCTTCTCACTTAGACCCTTTCATTTGAATCCAAGAGCAATTAAACTCATATTTGCAAAGTTCAGACACCCACTACAATGACTCCCTGAAACTAAGTGGCCCCTGTCAAACCTGGATATGCACTTCAATTGTCATTTGCATCGCATTTCTTTTCAAATGCACTTTTCAAGAGATGTCATTCATACGCAATTAGCCACTTAGCATGTTAATATATGTTAAACACACATGATATTATAGCGTCACAGACCATCGAAATTGCCTTACACAATGGTGATCAAATTAGGCGATTGAATTAGAGATAACATTATTTCATAATTCTTTTCATTGTGTTGTGTCTAACGTTGCACTGTTCTGCAGCTAGGCTAATGGCGACGGAGTAATGATTATAATTATGATTGTAAGGATTAACAGTATGTATATACAAAAAACTGCCATAGTTGAGGGGTAAATAAATCTATTGTTTTGTATACCTGTCAGGTTCCTTGACACTCAATCCTTGTTATTTTCAATGAAATCAGAGCTCACCTACTTCATCGGATGATGTCATCAATCTTTATCAACTATCAGCAATCCGATTCTTTCGAATACCGGTTTTAGTTTGCCCAAGTGTAAAACGAAACATAAATATCCTCCTTGAGTATACCTAGTCCGTAAAGAATGGAAAGTGTCATTTAATGTCATCCTCAAATTTAAATCAGTACAAACAAATTTACATAAAACTCGTCTCAAGGATTATTTTTGTTCAACACATTAGATTTAATACTAATTATAAATACTTCGTCACCTTTGAAATGAAGAAGCCGTTTGTTAAACTGTCACTCAATTATGCAATATTAACACGGTAAATGTCACAAGAGCTAGTCGATCAACATTTCTGTAAACAATTCTACATTTTAAATATTGACTCTTATGAACATACAAATTGTTTCTATGAGCCATACAGAGTGCACCTCAGAACTGTCATCCTTCAAATAAAATAATGTGAGTATTGCAATAATACAGTTCATTGATATTGCCAATTATGAAATTGTGTTGTCCTATGATCTATAGACCTTGGTTAGCAAAGAGAAACCGCACAATGTTGACATTGATAACAAGTTGCGATTATTTTGTCATAATTTACTTAAATTCTGTTCATGATTGAGATTTCAAGGTTGCACAATTTTACCTAAAGTCATTTTAGATTGTAAAGTGATCTATGTGAAATGACAATATTAATATATAGGTATTGTAGAAGTGTTTGCAATTTATTGTTGAAGGGATTGGAACGGTTTTAGGGAATATGTATAGGTATGTACTTTTTAAAAAGTATAATTCAAAATAAGAACATATTTTTTGATTAATCGCACTATTTTCACACTTAAAAGTGCAAATTTCCGTTCATATTAATATAAAATTAAAAATCAGCGTAAATTTTGGCGGGTGTAAATTTCACATTTATGAATGAAAATTTACACTTTTGAGATAATTGAGACAAATAATTAAAGTAGTGCTTAATGAGTTGCCCGCACTAATGACATTGTCATTGTTGGAAGCTCACTAGCAAATGCAGTATTGTGTAGTTGACAATTTTATTAAATTGCCTCGATAATTGTAAATGGTTAAAAGAGGCCCGAGTCATACGTTCTTATGTGCTATCTGACAAAAGTGCGAAAAAGAAACTGTCACTTCGCTCTCAATAAGGATTTTACTCTGATCTCATGTATTGGGGTGGAAATCATAATAAGTGCCAAACTTAAGAATAAACTATTTTGAATATTCCGTGAATGCTTATACTTGGAAAATATCATCATTAGAGTACTCAATGGCACTAACGCATAATAATCAATGATAGGAGAGAGGATTATTGCTTGGTTCTCAGAATCCTGTTCTGCGAGCAACTGCAGTTAGTGACTTCTTCCCGTCGTCTCCCACACCACAGCTCGCACGATGCGGTCACCCGGTGTTGTGAACCTAGTCGGCAGCACCTCTAGAGTTCCCATCACTTTCACCTACTATTATCATTGCCGTGGATGTCACACTGTCTATATAAACCACGCAGCCTCTGCATCTGAATCATTCTCGCCGGATTCACACATCCGAAAACACGGGAAAACAGAGAAGAAATAATACAAACATCGGGAGTTGTACAGTTTCTTATGTGAAAGTGAAACATTTTTTGGAATTTCTTGTATGATAACATGGCGATATCAGCTACAGTGAGTGATTGTTTTATAATTGTGTGTGTTTATTTTTGTTTTTCGTGTGTTTGTGTGAATTAGTGCAGTGCGCTTGAAGACTGTCGGGGCTAAGAGTCGGCTGTGCATTGGAAGTGAACATTCGAGATTGCATTTCCTAAATAACCATAACTTTGGAACAATTCAAATTATTAAGAATTCTAAAAACTATTAACATAGCTAATTTTTAGTCAGTCTTTACAACATAAACACAAACTTATTAAGGCGATGTTTGTGCCCAAACTTCGACTCAAAACTAAACCAAAATCGGGACATTTAAGCTGAGATTGAGCATACATGTATTTTATAAGTTTATGTTAATATTTCTATAAAAAATTATCCATTTTATCTTTTTACACTTTTACGAAAATTTGATTGGTTCAAAAACAATGGTGACATTTAGGAAATCTCATCTCCATTCTCCTATGTTTAGTTTCGATTGTAGCCGGCTCTTTAGAAGAAACGACCCCATCAGGAACGCAATTGTTGTGATATCGACTTTGCTGTTATGATAGAATATGTTGACGAGACAAAGTTGTAGAAAATCAACCTCTAATTGTGTATTCTACACGATTTTCGATTTTTCAATTCATTACAGAGTTTCGATGAATGTCTATTTCCAAGACTATAATGCAGGATGTAACAAGCTCAGAACTTTTATGACATGAAAATTGTCAAAAAGTGTGTACCGGTTTGCAAAGAGAGATTCTATTCGTGTACAACAACATTTTTGTTACGAAAGGTCACCATCTGAACATTGTTGAGGTATTTTTTATGATAATTGATATTGACGAAAATAATAAAAATATATAAATAGTTACTCTGAAACTCAGTATCGTAAGATGTGTTCAACATCCGACACATGTGTCTGGGAAAAAGTAAAATTACTGATTATAACAGCACAAACTTTCGTAACACAGCGGTTTCTATCGCCTATCACTGTTATCTTGTAAGACCAACACGAATGATCATTTTATCAACTTGTCTCAAAATCGTTTTTGTTGACATCAAGGAAGGTTTTGTTATTCATCAGCTGTGACATCAAAACAAGTATGAAAATGAGAAGAATAAAACATTCTAAAGGGGCCTACTACGCGAGTCACAATAGCTTTTGTCGTCATTGATGCATTTTATGAATGACTATTGTCATAGAAACAACTCTACTGTGTTCATAAATATTCTGAATGAAATGTTTTAGGTGCTCTAGAAAATAATACTGAGATAAAGCCGAAATGTTCTCCGTACAAGAAAGATGCAGCCATTTAGTAGAACATTGTAATTATCAAATTTAGCGGCGTCCCTCCAAAGAGTTGGCTATGGGACGGGAAAAAAGTTTGGAGGTGCAGATATTAAATTCATTAAGAAAAAAACTTTGTCGTTTTTTAAAATTTGTAAAAAATATGACCTTCAGAACGCTGGCATGTCGCATTTTTAAAAATTTTGAGACGTAGGAGGACGATCATTTTAATTTACAAATGGTGCTTCTTCCTGCAAGCGGCAAGGGTCCTTTTCGGCGGCCATTGTTGTAAGTTCATTACGATTCGGAGATGAAATATGTGTCTCAAATGAATCAGCCAGTAATTCCATACGAGTAGATGTTCGCTTCACAAAATTCTCATCGTGATTTGCATTCTCAAAAAAAAAAGTTAACCGTATTTAAAAATCTAGATGCTGTGTATATTACTTAGGAGGAAATGCGATAAAGTTTATGATTGAATTCAGCATTATTGAGTGTCATAGAATTATTTTGTGAGAGTCAAAAGATACCGAAAGAGTCAAGATGCTAGTTTTAAAATTAATTAAGGTGACTAAACCGATCAAATGATTCAGCTCATGATTCAGCTATATTTAGATATAAAAATCATGCCCTGTAACTTGCAACTCTTCTCTTATACTGAGACATATTGCTTTCAGTGAATTAACACAGTTTTAACTCATGATGTACAAAAAAATCATTACAATTTTGGTTTCAAAATTTTTACATTGGTATTGTTCTCAAATATTTTTTCTTAGTCGCCCCCCCCCCCCCCCCCTACCTGTCTAACAGAAAACAGGTTTTTTGCTAAAATCTTAAGGTAGAGCAATCGATCGATATATACAAAAATATTTTTTCCTGAAATTACATGTTCAAAAAACTTTTTCCTATATTTCAACTATATTTAAGTATAACAGACTCATTTAAAGTCCTGTAGTTTGCAACTCCAGTCCAACAATGAGTTTTTCAATTTTAGGTAATCAGAGGATGAACAAAACTTTAACATGGGAGGTATAGGAAAATAATTTCGAATTTGGCTTATAACTTTTAAAAAAGCTCACGTTGGTATTGTTTTCAATTTTTTTCTGATAGTATGTTCATATGTCTACCATAATAAAAAATTTCGTTCAAATCTATCGACGCAAAAAAAATAGATCTTCATTATAGCCTAAAAATGACACGATTCTTTTTTCCGCCATAAGATAACATGGGGAAAACAAATCGATTTATCTCAGAAACTGGACACGCGAATTGTTTAATTTTTTCAGGGATTAAGTTTTGCATGATTATCAATAAGTCACCAAAATTTCAAGTTAATCGGAAACATTGAGGTTATGGTGGTTATACCTTAAAAAACAGAGACATGAGATCTTCATTATTAGCCAGAAGTGATATGATCTTTTCTTGGCCTCCATAAGATAACATGGGAAGACAACTCAACTCAGAAACTATAGGGATTGTGCATGATTCTCAATAGGTATAGTAGACAAAATGTTTCGAAGATCGGAGAACTTGTGACTTGATCGGTAGAGCCACATTACGTAAAAATCATTGCCACGAAATTACTTTTTCAATTAAAGGGTACGTCATCAAAGGATGATATTTCGTCCAAATTTACATCATAAGAGGTTTGTGGGGTCATGACTGTATGCCTCGTTCTATTTGTAAGATGACAACCAACCATAACATATTATATATTATGAAATGTAGATCATTCTACATATTCGTAAAATATATTAAACTCACCTTATTCACTAATTTATTTTTTATTTGTATATACACGCATTTTTCATTACGCCTATTGAAATAATAAAAGAGAAGAATTGACACCGGCTAAGCGATTAATAAAACCGCACAACAATCTTTGGACTGACTCCGCTATCGTCAAAAAGTTTTAAAATATAAAACCACACAATTATCCGGTTAGATAATAACACTGACCTGAAATCCACCTCGACCGCCAAACCCCCGATAAAGCTGATGTAAACAAACTAACCGCCAGCTCAATCACAACACAGATAGCAGCTGACCGGCTAATAAACACACCGTGACACATTGTTGTGTTCTAGATGGCTGATCTCAAGAAGTATTTGTGTTCCAGGTGGCAGTGATCGCCTGTCTATTCAGTGCTAACGGCGCCAACTGTCAGAATCCGAACTCTCTGCAGAAACGAGAAGCGCCACGTGAGTACAAACAGTGAAAATAGCTGCCAACTTTTAAGGTGCTGCAAGCGCGAGCGATTTTGACGCGTTTTCCAGGCACTTTTTTGGATGCAATTGAAGACAAAATGGGTTGACGAAATGATTTGAAATTTTAACCATTATTAGATAAAAGATAAACTTAGGGTTATCCCTCGGTAGATTCTTAATTTTTTTGCTTCGTTAATTGTTTAATTGTTAATTGTTTTGAGCGTTTTTTTCAACCGGCGCTTAATTAACATTGCAAGAAGCAAAAATGAAAAAGTGTTACTCATATACATTCAGACTGATCATGTGAACATCCTATCAAAGTTACACTCACTTATGAAACAATTTTTCTCTCTCAATTTTCTAAAACGGCCGAGCGCTTGTATCACCTTAATACGAAATAAATCTTTCAGTGGAATCAGGATGATTTCAATGATGATTTTCTCGGTTAGGTCGGATATGTTCCACTGTTGTATCGTCTAAGATGGATTCTCTAAGTACATTACCGTCATCTCAGAGGTAGAATGGCGGAAGTCCGTTTTCTCGATTTTGTGTTGCATACTTTTAGAATGATGTATGAATATTTTGAATACGTTGTTGGCGGCCTTATTCGATGATGTATTGTGTAACCCAACAGTTTTCTTCAATTTTCATCGCTCAGTAAAATAATCCCAAAACAAAGAATTGAACTTTATCATTGTCAAGACTCTAAAGTACACGTATTATCTCAAGGTGCTGTCTAAAAGTAATTTCCTGTACCAAAATATGAATCCAATTGGTCTCATTTAATTGGCACAATAATTTATATACAGCGTTCTAGAATGTCTAATCTGATTGAACCAGAAAGATGACTGTCATTTTTTTTAAAGTTAAATCAAGAATTTGAGAAAGGTGTTTGTTACAAAATGTTAATTGATCACTTAATTTAGTTATTTCAAAGACCGTTCCGGAAATATGTGATATAATTCCCAAACAATTAGCACATAGTTAAACTATTTGGAGAGAGGTGAAGTTACAAAATAAGACTTTTATCAGAGTACGAAATCTGTTTACCTCCCATTACGTTAATAGTTGCACCAATACTCTTTATTATTATGTGTGAATTGTATACACAGTAGGCAACATTTAACCACGCTTAATTTACACTCATGAAACCGTTAAATAAAAGTATAGTCGGATATCCTAATCTCATCGCCAAGAACCCGCGCTCGTTAATGTTACTTCACATGCGAACTGGTGTTCCGAAGAATAACACTACGCAGCGGAGACTGTGGATGATGTTTAGGTCCCATGAAACGGGACTCACGCTCGACGATCACGAACTGGTGTTGCGATTTGTGGACTTAGTTTCATGTTTTTTAAATCGCCATACTTTCCACGTTCCAGATATAAATATGGTTTCAAGTGGAATTTGAAATTACATTTTTTATTATTTTTTGTCTTGTGAACAGATGAAATTATTATAAAGAATTTGATAAATGGTACGGAATAACATTATTTATAACATGGGAATGTTTGGAGTCGAATTGTTGTTGTAAACAGTGTCAATTTTCAATGGCATTTGGTACAAGTAGAAATGAAAATTAGGGAAAGTGTGCAATAATATTCTTATCCAGATCCTATCGTCCGAATCCATAGCTAGCACGAACTTCCTTTGTTTTATATTTTTTTGTATGTTATTTTTATATTTTTTTTGTAAGTTGAGAAGTTCATTATTTAAAATAATTAATATGAAAATTACGAAATGCAGTAAATTGTGATAAAAAATATTGCACAATATACGAGAAAATACTAAAATTTCAGTTTTCATAAAAAACAGAATGTGAGATTCAAAATAAAACTTAATTTTTGGAATAGTTGATCTCAGAAAGAAATCTTTACTACCATCACTCTCCGAACTTGTAGAGAAAAACAGTACGAAACTATCTTTTATGTTTCTATTACTCGAATCCTGTACTAAAACGTTCCAATACCCATATAAGACATTCCTCGCAATAGATTTAAAAATAACTTCAATGATTCGTTACAGGGAAATGTTATAATTATAAAGTAAAGTAGCCACAGAACATTCCATATGTCATCTCTACTCCAAAAACATGTCAAGTATTTTATAACATTACGTTATAATTCCTGGTGTCATCTTGCAGACATTTGCGCCATGAAAGTGAACAAACATTCTTCTGAAACCCGAGACTCGCAAAATGACTTTCCTTCATGTCGAATCTCCCGCGATTTCGTTTCTAAAGACAAACAATCCTCTGCATAATGAACAAGTGGCTTGATTGCTGCGCACGCACCTGCTGTAAAGTGCGAGAAAATCAAGTGAAAGAACAAATACAGAGATAATCAAAACACGTAGATTAACTTTCGAGCGATTTTGCTGCTTGTTTCAGACACTTAAAACAAATATTACTATAGTTATAGACGAAATGGGTGACAAAGAATAGACCACATTTTAAATTATCTAGATAGCTCTGCATTTCAAAAAATTTCATTTGCAGTACCGTGATCCTCATATCTATTAATGTTTTTCAACAATGGATCATAACACGAATAGATATGAGGATCACGGTACTGCATGAAATTTTTTGAAAAGCAGAGCTAACTAGATAATTTAAAATGTGGTCTATAGAAATTTTAATCAAGAATATATGATGTAAAACTTAAGGATTGTTGCTTTAAAAAAACATTTTAATTAGTTCTAATTGGCTCCCTATTTGGAAAATTAATTATTATCTTTTCTCGTTGGGCCAAGTAAAAACTTACTAAACCAAGTAAAAATCCTCAGGACATTCAAGAACGAAGCTTTTAAAATTGGACATAATTGGTACACGAGTTTGGTCTCTAACCTTACCAATTGAGCATGGTTTTACGCGTGTAAATTGTTTGTTGTTGTTGTTGTAAAACCAGTGTTTAAGGTACGATAAGCAATAATACAAGCCATTACAACAATCTGAATCATCGAGTAAACATCCTCAGAGATACACCGACACAAATAGAACATCAATTTGCTCCAACGACCGAGCGTATTACCTTAAAATTTGGCAGAATTTACTTGATAATGGCATAATGAATAATGAATAATGAATGATGAATGATGAGCGATGACATAACTTGATACTGAGCAAGTCTAGACATGGTTCATATCTCTCGTCAGTTCTCTCAGTGTTGAGGCAAATGTTAGAATGGTTCCCAATACCATCCAATACTAACTGGCCACGACCGATTCCTTCCCACCCTCATACCCATGGATGAAAAATAATCCATGTACACAAAAGGTTTTCAGAGTTAAAGTCATTGGCAAACAGAATTCCTAATTTTTCTTTTAATACCACAAACAATAACAAATGCGAAGAAAAAACAATTACATGTGTTACGGAATTAATTTAAGAAATATCTTGAAATGACTTCTTGAAATTTCACATAAATTTACAAGGCCCGACTACGAAATTTAACACGTTCTTCATTTCTAATATAAATTACACATTTAAAATGGTCACTTTGCAGCTTGTATTTTTTAACGTGGACAACTCTATCCCAGCGCCCAGTCTACTACCATCTTCCAAAACCAAGAGATTGTCCATGCAGAGGGTGACAAAGATTGTTTCGGTAACGATTGGACTTCCTAATTGATCCTCTGAATAGATTGTTTGGGTTGTCTTGCAGTGTCGAACATTGACGACCTCCACAGCGAGTTGCCTCGAGGTCTCGATCTGATTGAGAACTATAGGCAGGGGATCAAGTCGTTCCAAGGTACAAGTTCACAGCAGTTGCTTAGTAGTTGCATAGTTGTGCACGTAGTGTAGAGGGCACATAGAAGCACATAAGTAGTCTAGAAGTTGTAGTTGCAATATCTTATTGAGAACTATAGGCAGGGGATCAAGTCGTTCCAAGGTACAAGTTCACAGCAGTTGCTTAGTAGTTGCATAGTTGTGCACGTAGTGTAGAGGGCACATAGAAGCACATAAGTAGTCTAGAAGTTGTAGTTGCAATATCTTATTGAGAACTATAGGCAGGGGATCAAGTCGTTCCAAGGTACAAGATCACAGCAGTTGCTTAGTAGTTGCATAGTTGTGCACGTAGTGTAGAGGGCACATAGAAGCACATAAGTAGTCTAGAAGTTGTAGTTGCAATATCTTATTGAGAACTATAGGCAGGGGATCAAGTCGTTCCAAGGTACAAGTTCACAGCAGTTGCTTAGTAGTTGCATAGTTGTGCACGTAGTGTAGAGGGCACATAGAAGCACATAAGTAGTCTAGAAGTTGTAGTTGCAATATCTTATTGAGAACTATAGGCAGGGGATCAAGTCGTTCCAAGGTACAAGATCACAGCAGTTGCTTAGTAGTTGCATAGTTGTGCACGTAGTGTAGAGGGCACATAGAAGCACATAAGTAGTCTAGAAGTTGTAGTTGCAATATCTTATTGAGAACTATAGGCAGGGGATCAAGTCGTTCCAAGGTACAAGATCACAGCAGTTGCTTAGTAGTTGCATAGTTGTGCACGTAGTGTAGAGGGCACATAGAAGCACATTAGTAGTCTAGAAGTTGTAGTTGCAATATCTTATTGAGAACTATAGGCAGGGGATCAAGTCGTTCCAAGGTACAAGTTCACAGCAGTTGCTTAGTAGTTGCATAGTTGTGCACGTAGTGTAGAGGGCACATAGAAGCACATAAGTAGTCTAGAAGTTGTAGTTGCAATATCTTATTGAGAACTATAGGCAGGGGATCAAGTCGTTCCAAGGTACAAGATCACAGCAGTTGCTTAGTAGTTGCATAGTTGTGCACGTAGTGTAGAGGGCACAAGCACATTAGTAGTCTAGAAGTTGTAGTTGCAATATCTTATTGAGAACTATAGGCAGGGGATCAAGTCGTTCCAAGGTACAAGATCACAGCAGTTGCTTAGTAGTTGCATAGTTGTGCACGTAGTGTAGAGGGCACATAGAAGCACATAAGTAGTCTAGAAGTTGTAGTTGCAATATCTTATTGAGAACTATAGGCAGGGGATCAAGTCGTTCCAAGGTACAAGATCACAGCTGTTGCTTAGTAGTTGCATAGTTGTGCACGTAGTGTAGAGGGCACAAGCACATTAGTAGTCTAGAAGTTGTAGTTGCAATATCTTATTGAGAACTATAGGCAGGGGATCAAGTCGTTCCAAGGTACAAGATCACAGCAGTTGCTTAGTAGTTGCATAGTTGTGCACGTAGTGTAGAGGGCACATAGAAGCACATTAGTAGTCTAGAAGTTGTAGTTGCAATATCTTATTGAGAACTATAGGCAGGGGATCAAGTCGTTCCAAGGTACAAGATCACAGCAGTTGCTTAGTAGTTGCATAGTTGTGCACGTAGTGTAGAGGGCACAAGCACATTAGTAGTCTAGAAGTTGTAGTTGCAATATCTTATTGAGAACTATAGGCAGGGGATCAAGTCGTTCCAAGGTACAAGATCACAGCAGTTGCTTAGTAGTTGCATAGTTGTGCACGTAGTGTAGAGGGCACATAGAAGCACATTAGTAGTCTAGAAGTTGTAGTTGCAATATCTTATTGAGAACTATAGGCAGGGGATCAAGTCGTTCCAAGATACAAGATCACAGCAGTTGCTTAGTAGTTGCATAGTTGTGCACGTAGTGTAGAGGGCACATAGAAGCACATAAGTAGTCTAGAAGTTGTAGTTGCAATATCTTATTGAGAACTATAGGCAGGGGATCAAGTCGTTCCAAGGTACAAGATCACAGCAGTTGCTTAGTAGTTGCATAGTTGTGCACGTAGTGTAGAGGGCACAAGCACATTAGTAGTCTAGAAGTTGTAGTTGCAATATCTTATTGAGAACTATAGGCAGGGGATCAAGTCGTTCCAAGGTACAAGATCACAGCAGTTGCTTAGTAGTTGCATAGTTGTGCACGTAGTGTAGAGGGCACATAGAAGCACATTAGTAGTCTAGAAGTTGTAGTTGCAATATCTTATTGAGAACTATAGGCAGGGGATCAAGTCGTTCCAAGGTACAAGATCACAGCAGTTGCTTAGTAGTTGCATAGTTGTGCACGTAGTGTAGAGGGCACAAGCACATTAGTAGTCTAGAAGTTGTAGTTGCAATATCTTATTGAGAACTATAGGCAGGGGATCAAGTCGTTCCAAGGTACAAGATCACAGCAGTTGCTTAGTAGTTGCATAGTTGTGCACGTAGTGTAGAGGGCACATAGAAGCACATTAGTAGTCTAGAAGTTGTAGTTGCAATATCTTATTGAGAACTATAGGCAGGGGATCAAGTCGTTCCAAGGTACAAGATCACAGCAGTTGCTTAGTAGTTGCATAGTTGTGCACGTAGTGTAGAGGGCACATAGAAGCACATAAGTAGTCTAGAAGTTGTAGTTGCAATATCTTATTGAGAACTATAGGCAGGGGATCAAGTCGTTCCAAGGTACAAGATCACAGCAGTTGCTTAGTAGTTGCATAGTTGTGCACGTAGTGTAGAGGGCACATAGAAGCACATAAGTAGTCTAGAAGTTGTAGTTGCAATATCTTATTGAGAACTATAGGCAGGGGATCAAGTCGTTCCAAGGTACAAGATCACAGCAGTTGCTTAGTAGTTGCATAGTTGTGCACGTAGTGTAGAGGGCACAAGCACATTAGTAGTCTAGAAGTTGTAGTTGCAATATCTTATTGAGAACTATAGGCAGGGGATCAAGTCGTTCCAAGGTACAAGATCACAGCAGTTGCTTAGTAGTTGCATAGTTGTGCACGTAGTGTAGAGGGCACATAGAAGCACATAAGTAGTCTAGAAGTTGTAGTTGCAATATCTTATTGAGAACTATAGGCAGGGGATCAAGTCGTTCCAAGGTACAAGATCACAGCAGTTGCTTAGTAGTTGCATAGTTGTGCACGTAGTGTAGAGGGCACAAGCACATTAGTAGTCTAGAAGTTGTAGTTGCAATATCTTATTGAGAACTATAGGCAGGGGATCAAGTCGTTCCAAGGTACAAGATCACAGCAGTTGCTTAGTAGTTGCATAGTTGTGCACGTAGTGTAGAGGGCACATAGAAGCACATTAGTAGTCTAGAAGTTGTAGTTGCAATATCTTATTGAGAACTATAGGCAGGGGATCAAGTCGTTCCAAGGTACAAGATCACAGCAGTTGCTTAGTAGTTGCATAGTTGTGCACGTAGTGTAGAGGGCACAAGCACATTAGTAGTCTAGAAGTTGTAGTTGCAATATCTTATTGAGAACTATAGGCAGGGGATCAAGTCGTTCCAAGGTACAAGATCACAGCAGTTGCTTAGTAGTTGCATAGTTGTGCACGTAGTGTAGAGGGCACATAGAAGCACATAAGTAGTCTAGAAGTTGTAGTTGCAATATCTTATTGAGAACTATAGGCAGGGGATCAAGTCGTTCCAAGGTACAAGATCACAGCAGTTGCTTAGTAGTTGCATAGTTGTGCACGTAGTGTAGAGGGCACATAGAAGCACATAAGTAGTCTAGAAGTTGTAGTTGCAATATCTTATTGAGAACTATAGGCAGGGGATCAAGTCGTTCCAAGGTACAAGATCACAGCAGTTGCTTAGTAGTTGCATAGTTGTGCACGTAGTGTAGAGGGCACAAGCACATTAGTAGTCTAGAAGTTGTAGTTGCAATATCTTATTGAGAACTATAGGCAGGGGATCAAGTCGTTCCAAGGTACAAGATCACAGCAGTTGCTTAGTAGTTGCATAGTTGTGCACGTAGTGTAGAGGGCACATAGAAGCACATAAGTAGTCTAGAAGTTGTAGTTGCAATATCTTATTGAGAACTATAGGCAGGGGATCAAGTCGTTCCAAGGTACAAGATCACAGCAGTTGCTTAGTAGTTGCATAGTTGTGCACGTAGTGTAGAGGGCACAAGCACATTAGTAGTCTAGAAGTTGTAGTTGCAATATCTTATTGAGAACTATAGGCAGGGGATCAAGTCGTTCCAAGGTACAAGATCACAGCAGTTGCTTAGTAGTTGCATAGTTGTGCACGTAGTGTAGAGGGCACATAGAAGCACATTAGTAGTCTAGAAGTTGTAGTTGCAATATCTTATTGAGAACTATAGGCAGGGGATCAAGTCGTTCCAAGGTACAAGATCACAGCAGTTGCTTAGTAGTTGCATAGTTGTGCACGTAGTGTAGAGGGCACAAGCACATTAGTAGTCTAGAAGTTGTAGTTGCAATATCTTATTGAGAACTATAGGCAGGGGATCAAGTCGTTCCAAGGTACAAGATCACAGCAGTTGCTTAGTAGTTGCATAGTTGTGCACGTAGTGTAGAGGGCACATAGAAGCACATAAGTAGTCTAGAAGTTGTAGTTGCAATATCTTATTGAGAACTATAGGCAGGGGATCAAGTCGTTCCAAGGTACAAGATCACAGCAGTTGCTTAGTAGTTGCATAGTTGTGCACGTAGTGTAGAGGTCACAAGCACATTAGTAGTCTAGAAGTTGTAGTTGCAATATCTTATTGAGAACTATAGGCAGGGGATCAAGTCGTTCCAAGGTACAAGATCACAGCAGTTGCTTAGTAGTTGCATAGTTGTGCACGTAGTGTAGAGGGCACATAGAAGCACATAAGTAGTCTAGAAGTTGTAGTTGCAATATCTTATTGAGAACTATAGGCAGGGGATCAAGTCGTTCCAAGGTACAAGATCACAGCAGTTGCTTAGTAGTTGCATAGTTGTGCACGTAGTGTAGAGGGCACATAGAAGCACATTAGTAGTCTAGAAGTTGTAGTTGCAATATCTTATTGAGAACTATAGGCAGGGGATCAAGTCGTTCCAAGGTACAAGATCACAGCAGTTGCTTAGTAGTTGCATAGTTGTGCACGTAGTGTAGAGGGCACATAGAAGCACATAAGTAGTCTAGAAGTTGTAGTTGCAATATCTTATTGAGAACTATAGGCAGGGGATCAAGTCGTTCCAAGGTACAAGATCACAGCAGTTGCTTAGTAGTTGCATAGTTGTGCACATAGTGTAGAGGGCACATAGAAGCACATAAGTAGTCTAGAAGTTGTAGTTGCAATATCTTATTGAGAACTATAGGCAGGGGATCAAGTCGTTCCAAGATACAAGATCACAGCAGTTGCTTAGTAGTTGCATAGTTGTGCACGTAGTGTAGAGGGCACATAGAAGCACATAAGTAGTCTAGAAGTTGTAGTTGCAATATCTTATTGAGAACTATAGGCAGGGGATCAAGTCGTTCCAAGGTACAAGATCACAGCAGTTGCTTAGTAGTTGCATAGTTGTGCACGTAGTGTAGAGGGCACATAGAAGCACATAAGTAGTCTAGAAGTTGTAGTTGCAATATCTTATTGAGAACTATAGGCAGGGGATCAAGTCGTGCCAAGGTACAAGATCACAGCAGTTGCTTAGTAGTTGCATAGTTGTGCACGTAGTGTAGAGGGCACATAGAAGCACATAAGTAGTCTAGAAGTTGTAGTTGCAATATCTTATTGAGAACTATAGGCAGGGGATCAAGTCGTTCCAAGGTACAAGATCACAGCAGTTGCTTAGTAGTTGCATAGTTGTGCACGTAGTGTAGAGGGCACATAGAAGCACATTAGTAGTCTAGAAGTTGTAGTTGCAATATCTTATTGAGAACTATAGGCAGGGGATCAAGTCGTTCCAAGGTACAAGATCACAGCTGTTGCTTAGTAGTTGCATAGTTGTGCACGTAGTGTAGAGGGCACATAGAAGCACATAAGTAGTCTAGAAGTTGTAGTTGCAATATCTTATTGAGAACTATAGGCAGGGGATCAAGTCGTTCCAAGGTACAAGATCACAGCAGTTGCTTAGTAGTTGCATAGTTGTGCACGTAGTGTAGAGGGCACAAGCACATTAGTAGTCTAGAAGTTGTAGTTGCAATATCTTATTGAGAACTATAGGCAGGGGATCAAGTCGTTCCAAGGTACAAGATCACAGCAGTTGCTTAGTAGTTGCATAGTTGTGCACGTAGTGTAGAGGGCACATAGAAGCACATAAGTAGTCTAGAAGTTGTAGTTGCAATATCTTATTGAGAACTATAGGCAGGGGATCAAGTCGTTCCAAGGTACAAGATCACAGCAGTTGCTTAGTAGTTGCATAGTTGTGCACGTAGTGTAGAGGGCACATAGAAGCACATAAGTAGTCTAGAAGTTGTAGTTGCAATATATTGAGAACTATAGGCAGGGGATCAAGTCGTTCCAAGGTACAAGATCACAGCAGTTGCTTAGTAGTTGCATAGTTGTGCACGTAGTGTAGAGGGCACATAGAAGCACATAAGTAGTCTAGAAGTTGTAGTTGCAATATCTTATTGAGAACTATAGGCAGGGGATCAAGTCGTTCCAAGATACAAGATCACAGCAGTTGCTTAGTAGTTGCATAGTTGTGCACGTAGTGTAGAGGGCACATAGAAGCACATAAGTAGTCTAGAAGTTGTAGTTGCAATATATTGAGAACTATAGGCAGGGGATCAAGTCGTTCCAAGGTACAAGATCACAGCAGTTGCTTAGTAGTTGCATAGTTGTGCACGTAGTGTAGAGGGCACATAGAAGCACATTAGTAGTCTAGAAGTTGTAGTTGCAATATCTTATTGAGAACTATAGGCAGGGGATCAAGTCGTTCCAAGATACAAGATCACAGCAGTTGCTTAGTAGTTGCATAGTTGTGCACGTAGTGTAGAGGGCACATAGAAGCACATTAGTAGTCTAGAAGTTGTAGTTGCAATATCTTATTGAGAACTATAGGCAGGGGATCAAGTCGTTCCAAGGTACAAGATCACAGCAGTTGCTTAGTAGTTGCATAGTTGTGCACGTAGTGTAGAGGGCACAAGCACATTAGTAGTCTAGAAGTTGTAGTTGCAATATCTTATTGAGAACTATAGGCAGGGGATCAAGTCGTTCCAAGATACAAGATCACAGCAGTTGCTTAGTAGTTGCATAGTTGTGCACGTAGTGTAGAGGGCACAAGCACATTAGTAGTCTAGAAGTTGTAGTTGCAATATCTTATTGAGAACTATAGGCAGGGGATCAAGTCGTTCCAAGGTACAAGATCACAGCAGTTGCTTAGTAGTTGCATAGTTGTGCACGTAGTGTAGAGGGCACATAGAAGCACATTAGTAGTCTAGAAGTTGTAGTTGCAATATCTTATTGAGAACTATAGGCAGGGGATCAAGTCGTTCCAAGATACAAGATCACAGCTGTTGCTTAGTAGTTGCATAGTTGTGCACGTAGTGTAGAGGGCACATAGAAGCACATTAGTAGTCTAGAAGTTGTAGTTGCAATATCTTATTGAGAACTATAGGCAGGGGATCAAGTCGTTCCAAGGTACAAGATCACAGCAGTTGCTTAGTAGTTGCATAGTTGTGCACGTAGTGTAGAGGGCACATAGAAGCACATTAGTAGTCTAGAAGTTGTAGTTGCAATATCTTATTGAGAACTATAGGCAGGGGATCAAGTCGTTCCAAGATACAAGATCACAGCAGTTGCTTAGTAGTTGCATAGTTGTGCACGTAGTGTAGAGGGCACATAGAAGCACATAAGTAGTCTAGAAGTTGTAGTTGCAATATCTTATTGAGAACTATAGGCAGGGGATCAAGTCGTTCCAAGATACAAGATCACAGCAGTTGCTTAGTAGTTGCATAGTTGTGCACGTAGTGTAGAGGGCACATAGAAGCACATAAGTAGTCTAGAAGTTGTAGTTGCAATATATTGAGAACTATAGGCAGGGGATCAAGTCGTTCCAAGGTACAAGATCACAGCAGTTGCTTAGTAGTTGCATAGTTGTGCACGTAGTGTAGAGGGCACATAGAAGCACATAAGTAGTCTAGAAGTTGTAGTTGCAATATCTTATTGAGAACTATAGGCAGGGGATCAAGTCGTTCCAAGATACAAGATCACAGCAGTTGCTTAGTAGTTGCATAGTTGTGCACGTAGTGTAGAGGGCACATAGAAGCACATAAGTAGTCTAGAAGTTGTAGTTGCAATATATTGAGAACTATAGGCAGGGGATCAAGTCGTTCCAAGGTACAAGATCACAGCAGTTGCTTAGTAGTTGCATAGTTGTGCACGTAGTGTAGAGGGCACAAGCACATTAGTAGTCTAGAAGTTGTAGTTGCAATATCTTATTGAGAACTATAGGCAGGGGATCAAGTCGTTCCAAGATACAAGATCACAGCAGTTGCTTAGTAGTTGCATAGTTGTGTACGTAGTGTAGAGGGCACATAGAAGCACATTAGTAGTCTAGAAGTTGTAGTTGCAATATCTTATTGAGAACTATAGGCAGGGGATCAAGTCGTTCCAAGATACAAGATCACAGCAGTTGCTTAGTAGTTGCATAGTTGTGCACGTAGTGTAGAGGGCACAAGCACATTAGTAGTCTAGAAGTTGTAGTTGCAATATCTTATTGAGAACTATAGGCAGGGGATCAAGTCGTTCCAAGGTACAAGATCACAGCTGTTGCTTAGTAGTTGCATAGTTGTGCACGTAGTGTAGAGGGCACATAGAAGCACATAAGTAGTCTAGAAGTTGTAGTTGCAATATCTTATTGAGAACTATAGGCAGGGGATCAAGTCGTTCCAAGGTACAAGATCACAGCAGTTGCTTAGTAGTTGCATAGTTGTGCACGTAGTGTAGAGGGCACATAGAAGCACATAAGTAGTCTAGAAGTTGTAGTTGCAATATCTTATTGAGAACTATAGGCAGGGGATCAAGTCGTTCCAAGGTACAAGATCACAGCAGTTGCTTAGTAGTTGCATAGTTGTGCACGTAGTGTAGAGGGCACAAGCACATTAGTAGTCTAGAAGTTGTAGTTGCAATATCTTATTGAGAACTATAGGCAGGGGATCAAGTCGTTCCAAGATACAAGATCACAGCAGTTGCTTAGTAGTTGCATAGTTGTGCACGTAGTGTAGAGGGCACATAGAAGCACATAAGTAGTCTAGAAGTTGTAGTTGCAATATCTTATTGAGAACTATAGGCAGGGGATCAAGTCGTTCCAAGGTACAAGATCACAGCAGTTGCTTAGTAGTTGCATAGTTGTGCACGTAGTGTAGAGGGCACATAGAAGCACATAAGTAGTCTAGAAGTTGTAGTTGCAATATCTTATTGAGAACTATAGGCAGGGGATCAAGTCGTTCCAAGATACAAGATCACAGCAGTTGCTTAGTAGTTGCATAGTTGTGCACGTAGTGTAGAGGTCACAAGCACATTAGTAGTCTAGAAGTTGTAGTTGCAATATCTTATTGAGAACTATAGGCAGGGGATCAAGTCGTTCCAAGGTACAAGATCACAGCAGTTGCTTTGTAGTTGCATAGTTGTGCACGTAGTGTAGAGGGCACATAGAAGCACATAAGTAGTCTAGAAGTTGTAGTTGCAATATCTTATTGAGAACTATAGGCAGGGGATCAAGTCGTTCCAAGATACAAGATCACAGCAGTTGCTTAGTAGTTGCATAGTTGTGCACGTAGTGTAGAGGGCACAAGCACATTAGTAGTCTAGAAGTTGTAGTTGCAATATCTTATTGAGAACTATAGGCAGGGGATCAAGTCGTTCCAAGGTACAAGATCACAGCAGTTGCTTAGTAGTTGCATAGTTGTGCACGTAGTGTAGAGGGCACATAGAAGCACATAAGTAGTCTAGAAGTTGTAGTTGCAATATCTTATTGAGAACTAAAGGCAGGGGATCAAGTCGTTCCAAGATACAAGATCACAGCAGTTGCTTAGTAGTTGCATAGTTGTGCACGTAGTGTAGAGGGCACATAGAAGCACATAAGTAGTCTAGAAGTTGTAGTTGCAATATCTTATTGAGAACTATAGGCAGGGGATCAAGTCGTTCCAAGGTACAAGATCACAGCAGTTGCTTAGTAGTTGCATAGTTGTGCACGTAGTGTAGAGGGCACATAGAAGCACATAAGTAGTCTAGAAGTTGTAGTTGCAATATCTTATTGAGAACTATAGGCAGGGGATCAAGTCGTTCCAAGGTACAAGATCACAGCAGTTGCTTTGTAGTTGCATAGTTGTGCACGTAGTGTAGAGGGCACATAGAAGCACATAAGTAGTCTAGAAGTTGTAGTTGCAATATCTTATTGAGAACTATAGGCAGGGGATCAAGTCGTTCCAAGGTACAAGATCACAGCAGTTGCTTTGTAGTTGCATAGTTGTGCACGTAGTGTAGAGGGCACATAGAAGCACATTAGTAGTCTAGAAGTTGTAGTTGCAATATCTTATTGAGAACTATAGGCAGGGGATCAAGTCGTTCCAAGGTACAAGATCACAGCAGTTGCTTAGTAGTTGCATAGTTGTGCACGTAGTGTAGAGGGCACATAGAAGCACATTAGTAGTCTAGAAGTTGTAGTTGCAATATCTTATTGAGAACTATAGGCAGGGGATCAAGTCGTTCCAAGGTACAAGATCACAGCAGTTGCTTAGTAGTTGCATAGTTGTGCACGTAGTGTAGAGGGCACAAGCACATTAGTAGTCTAGAAGTTGTAGTTGCAATATCTTATTGAGAACTATAGGCAGGGGATCAAGTCGTTCCAAGGTACAAGATCACAGCAGTTGCTTAGTAGTTGCATAGTTGTGCACATAGTGTAGAGGGCACATAGAAGCACATAAGTAGTCTAGAAGTTGTAGTTGCAATATCTTATTGAGAACTATAGGCAGGGGATCAAGTCGTTCCAAGGTACAAGATCACAGCAGTTGCTTAGTAGTTGCATAGTTGTGCACGTAGTGTAGAGGGCACATAGAAGCACATAAGTAGTCTAGAAGTTGTAGTTGCAATATCTTATTGAGAACTATAGGCAGGGGATCAAGTCGTTCCAAGGTACAAGATCACAGCAGTTGCTTAGTAGTTGCATAGTTGTGCACGTAGTGTAGAGGGCACATAGAAGCACATAAGTAGTCTAGAAGTTGTAGTTGCAATATATTGAGAACTATAGGCAGGGGATCAAGTCGTTCCAAGGTACAAGATCACAGCAGTTGCTTAGTAGTTGCATAGTTGTGCACGTAGTGTAGAGGGCACATAGAAGCACATAAGTAGTCTAGAAGTTGTAGTTGCAATATCTTATTGAGAACTATAGGCAGGGGATCAAGTCGTTCCAAGGTACAAGATCACAGCAGTTGCTTAGTAGTTGCATAGTTGTGCACGTAGTGTAGAGGGCACATAGAAGCACATAAGTAGTCTAGAAGTTGTAGTTGCAATATCTTATTGAGAACTATAGGCAGGGGATCAAGTCGTTCCAAGGTACAAGATCACAGCAGTTGCTTAGTAGTTGCATAGTTGTGCACATAGTGTAGAGGGCACATAGAAGCACATAAGTAGTCTAGAAGTTGTAGTTGCAATATCTTATTGAGAACTATAGGCAGGGGATCAAGTCGTTCCAAGGTACAAGATCACAGCAGTTGCTTAGTAGTTGCATAGTTGTGCACGTAGTGTAGAGGGCACATAGAAGCACATTAGTAGTCTAGAAGTTGTAGTTGCAATATCTTATTGAGAACTATAGGCAGGGGATCAAGTCGTTCCAAGGTACAAGATCACAGCAGTTGCTTAGTAGTTGCATAGTTGTGCACGTAGTGTAGAGGGCACATAGAAGCACATAAGTAGTCTAGAAGTTGTAGTTGCAATATCTTATTGAGAACTATAGGCAGGGGATCAAGTCGTTCCAAGGTACAAGATCACAGCAGTTGCTTAGTAGTTGCATAGTTGTGCACGTAGTGTAGAGGGCACATAGAAGCACATTAGTAGTCTAGAAGTTGTAGTTGCAATATCTTATTGAGAACTATAGGCAGGGGATCAAGTCGTTCCAAGGTACAAGATCACAGCAGTTGCTTAGTAGTTGCATAGTTGTGCACGTAGTGTAGAGGTCACAAGCACATTAGTAGTCTAGAAGTTGTAGTTGCAATATCTTATTGAGAACTATAGGCAGGGGATCAAGTCGTTCCAAGATACAAGATCACAGCAGTTGCTTAGTAGTTGCATAGTTGTGCACGTAGTGTAGAGGGCACATAGAAGCACATAAGTAGTCTAGAAGTTGTAGTTGCAATATATTGAGAACTATAGGCAGGGGATCAAGTCGTTCCAAGGTACAAGATCACAGCAGTTGCTTAGTAGTTGCATAGTTGTGCACGTAGTGTAGAGGGCACATAGAAGCACATAAGTAGTCTAGAAGTTGTAGTTGCAATATCTTATTGAGAACTATAGGCAGGGGATCAAGTCGTTCCAAGGTACAAGATCACAGCAGTTGCTTTGTAGTTGCATAGTTGTGCACGTAGTGTAGAGGGCACATAGAAGCACATAAGTAGTCTAGAAGTTGTAGTTGCAATATCTTATTGAGAACTATAGGCAGGGGATCAAGTCGTTCCAAGGTACAAGATCACAGCAGTTGCTTTGTAGTTGCATAGTTGTGCACGTAGTGTAGAGGGCACATAGAAGCACATTAGTAGTCTAGAAGTTGTAGTTGCAATATCTTATTGAGAACTATAGGCAGGGGATCAAGTCGTTCCAAGGTACAAGATCACAGCAGTTGCTTAGTAGTTGCATAGTTGTGCACGTAGTGTAGAGGGCACATAGAAGCACATTAGTAGTCTAGAAGTTGTAGTTGCAATATCTTATTGAGAACTATAGGCAGGGGATCAAGTCGTTCCAAGGTACAAGATCACAGCAGTTGCTTAGTAGTTGCATAGTTGTGCACGTAGTGTAGAGGGCACAAGCACATTAGTAGTCTAGAAGTTGTAGTTGCAATATCTTATTGAGAACTATAGGCAGGGGATCAAGTCGTTCCAAGGTACAAGATCACAGCAGTTGCTTAGTAGTTGCATAGTTGTGCACGTAGTGTAGAGGGCACATAGAAGCACATAAGTAGTCTAGAAGTTGTAGTTGCAATATCTTATTGAGAACTATAGGCAGGGGATCAAGTCGTTCCAAGGTACAAGATCACAGCAGTTGCTTAGTAGTTGCATAGTTGTGCACGTAGTGTAGAGGGCACAAGCACATTAGTAGTCTAGAAGTTGTAGTTGCAATATCTTATTGAGAACTATAGGCAGGGGATCAAGTCGTTCCAAGGTACAAGATCACAGCAGTTGCTTAGTAGTTGCATAGTTGTGCACGTAGTGTAGAGGGCACATAGAAGCACATAAGTAGTCTAGAAGTTGTAGTTGCAATATCTTATTGAGAACTATAGGCAGGGGATCAAGTCGTTCCAAGGTACAAGATCACAGCAGTTGCTTAGTAGTTGCATAGTTGTGCACGTAGTGTAGAGGGCACAAGCACATTAGTAGTCTAGAAGTTGTAGTTGCAATATCTTATTGAGAACTATAGGCAGGGGATCAAGTCGTTCCAAGGTACAAGATCACAGCAGTTGCTTAGTAGTTGCATAGTTGTGCACATAGTGTAGAGGGCACATAGAAGCACATAAGTAGTCTAGAAGTTGTAGTTGCAATATCTTATTGAGAACTATAGGCAGGGGATCAAGTCGTTCCAAGGTACAAGATCACAGCAGTTGCTTAGTAGTTGCATAGTTGTGCACGTAGTGTAGAGGGCACATAGAAGCACATAAGTAGTCTAGAAGTTGTAGTTGCAATATCTTATTGAGAACTATAGGCAGGGGATCAAGTCGTTCCAAGGTACAAGATCACAGCAGTTGCTTAGTAGTTGCATAGTTGTGCACGTAGTGTAGAGGGCACATAGAAGCACATAAGTAGTCTAGAAGTTGTAGTTGCAATATATTGAGAACTATAGGCAGGGGATCAAGTCGTTCCAAGGTACAAGATCACAGCAGTTGCTTAGTAGTTGCATAGTTGTGCACGTAGTGTAGAGGGCACATAGAAGCACATAAGTAGTCTAGAAGTTGTAGTTGCAATATCTTATTGAGAACTATAGGCAGGGGATCAAGTCGTTCCAAGGTACAAGATCACAGCAGTTGCTTAGTAGTTGCATAGTTGTGCACGTAGTGTAGAGGGCACATAGAAGCACATAAGTAGTCTAGAAGTTGTAGTTGCAATATCTTATTGAGAACTATAGGCAGGGGATCAAGTCGTTCCAAGGTACAAGATCACAGCAGTTGCTTAGTAGTTGCATAGTTGTGCACATAGTGTAGAGGGCACATAGAAGCACATAAGTAGTCTAGAAGTTGTAGTTGCAATATCTTATTGAGAACTATAGGCAGGGGATCAAGTCGTTCCAAGGTACAAGATCACAGCAGTTGCTTAGTAGTTGCATAGTTGTGCACGTAGTGTAGAGGGCACATAGAAGCACATTAGTAGTCTAGAAGTTGTAGTTGCAATATCTTATTGAGAACTATAGGCAGGGGATCAAGTCGTTCCAAGGTACAAGATCACAGCAGTTGCTTAGTAGTTGCATAGTTGTGCACGTAGTGTAGAGGGCACATAGAAGCACATAAGTAGTCTAGAAGTTGTAGTTGCAATATCTTATTGAGAACTATAGGCAGGGGATCAAGTCGTTCCAAGGTACAAGATCACAGCAGTTGCTTAGTAGTTGCATAGTTGTGCACGTAGTGTAGAGGGCACATAGAAGCACATTAGTAGTCTAGAAGTTGTAGTTGCAATATCTTATTGAGAACTATAGGCAGGGGATCAAGTCGTTCCAAGGTACAAGATCACAGCAGTTGCTTAGTAGTTGCATAGTTGTGCACGTAGTGTAGAGGGCACATAGAAGCACATAAGTAGTCTAGAAGTTGTAGTTGCAATATCTTATTGAGAACTATAGGCAGGGGATCAAGTCGTTCCAAGGTACAAGATCACAGCAGTTGCTTAGTAGTTGCATAGTTGTGCACGTAGTGTAGAGGGCACATAGAAGCACATAAGTAGTCTAGAAGTTGTAGTTGCAATATCTTATTGAGAACTATAGGCAGGGGATCAAGTCGTTCCAAGGTACAAGATCACAGCAGTTGCTTAGTAGTTGCATAGTTGTGCACGTAGTGTAGAGGGCACATAGAAGCACATTAGTAGTCTAGAAGTTGTAGTTGCAATATCTTATTGAGAACTATAGGCAGGGGATCAAGTCGTTCCAAGGTACAAGATCACAGCAGTTGCTTAGTAGTTGCATAGTTGTGCACGTAGTGTAGAGGTCACAAGCACATTAGTAGTCTAGAAGTTGTAGTTGCAATATCTTATTGAGAACTATAGGCAGGGGATCAAGTCGTTCCAAGATACAAGATCACAGCAGTTGCTTAGTAGTTGCATAGTTGTGCACGTAGTGTAGAGGGCACATAGAAGCACATAAGTAGTCTAGAAGTTGTAGTTGCAATATATTGAGAACTATAGGCAGGGGATCAAGTCGTTCCAAGGTACAAGATCACAGCAGTTGCTTAGTAGTTGCATAGTTGTGCACGTAGTGTAGAGGGCACATAGAAGCACATAAGTAGTCTAGAAGTTGTAGTTGCAATATATTGAGAACTATAGGCAGGGGATCAAGTCGTTCCAAGGTACAAGATCACAGCAGTTGCTTAGTAGTTGCATAGTTGTGCACGTAGTGTAGAGGGCACATAGAAGCACATTAGTAGTCTAGAAGTTGTAGTTGCAATATATTGAGAACTATAGGCAGGGGATCAAGTCGTTCCAAGGTACAAGATCACAGCAGTTGCTTAGTAGTTGCATAGTTGTGCACGTAGTGTAGAGGGCACATAGAAGCACATAAGTAGTCTAGAAGTTGTAGTTGCAATATCTTATTGAGAACTATAGGCAGGGGATCAAGTCGTTCCAAGGTACAAGATCACAGCAGTTGCTTAGTAGTTGCATAGTTGTGCACGTATAGTGTAGAGAGCACATAGAAGCACATTAGTAGTCTAGAAGTTGTAGTTGCAATATCTTATTGAGAACTATAGGCAGGGGATCAAGTCGTTCCAAGGTACAAGATCACAGCAGTTGCTTAGTAGTTGCATAGTTGTGCACGTAGTGTAGAGGGCACATAGAAGCACATAAGTAGTCTAGAAGTTGTAGTTGCAATATCTTATTGAGAACTATAGGCAGGGGATCAAGTCGTTCCAAGGTACAAGATCACAGCAGTTGCTTAGTAGTTGCATAGTTGTGCACGTAGTGTAGAGGGCACAAGCACATTAGTAGTCTAGAAGTTGTAGTTGCAATATCTTATTGAGAACTATAGGCAGGGGATCAAGTCGTTCCAAGGTACAAGATCACAGCAGTTGCTTAGTAGTTGCATAGTTGTGCACGTAGTGTAGAGGGCACATAGAAGCACATTAGTAGTCTAGAAGTTGTAGTTGCAATATCTTATTGAGAACTATAGGCAGGGGATCAAGTCGTTCCAAGGTACAAGATCACAGCAGTTGCTTAGTAGTTGCATAGTTGTGCACGTAGTGTAGAGGGCACATAGAAGCACATAAGTAGTCTAGAAGTTGTAGTTGCAATATCTTATTGAGAACTATAGGCAGGGGATCAAGTCGTTCCAAGGTACAAGATCACAGCAGTTGCTTAGTAGTTGCATAGTTGTGCACGTAGTGTAGAGGGCACATAGAAGCACATAAGTAGTCTAGAAGTTGTAGTTGCAATATCTTATTGAGAACTATAGGCAGGGGATCAAGTCGTTCCAAGGTACAAGATCACAGCAGTTGCTTAGTAGTTGCATAGTTGTGCACGTAGTGTAGAGGGCACATAGAAGCACATTAGTAGTCTAGAAGTTGTAGTTGCAACATCTTATTGAGAACTATAGGCAGGGGATCAAGTCGTTCCAAGGTACAAGATCACAGCAGTTGCTTAGTAGTTGCATAGTTGTGCACGTAGTGTAGAGGGCACATAGAAGCACATAAGTAGTCTAGAAGTTGTAGTTGCAATATCTTATTGAGAACTATAGGCAGGGGATCAAGTCGTTCCAAGGTACAAGATCACAGCAGTTGCTTAGTAGTTGCATAGTTGTGCACGTAGTGTAGAGGGCACATAGAAGCACATTAGTAGTCTAGAAGTTGTAGTTGCAATATCTTATTGAGAACTATAGGCAGGGGATCAAGTCGTTCCAAGGTACAAGATCACAGCAGTTGCTTAGTAGTTGCATAGTTGTGCACGTAGTGTAGAGGGCACATAGAAGCACATAAGTAGTCTAGAAGTTGTAGTTGCAATATCTTATTGAGAACTATAGGCAGGGGATCAAGTCGTTCCAAGGTACAAGATCACAGCAGTTGCTTAGTAGTTGCATAGTTGTGCACATAGTGTAGAGGGCACATAGAAGCACATAAGTAGTCTAGAAGTTGTAGTTGCAATATCTTATTGAGAACTATAGGCAGGGGATCAAGTCGTTCCAAGGTACAAGATCACAGCAGTTGCTTAGTAGTTGCATAGTTGTGCACGTAGTGTAGAGGGCACAAGCACATTAGTAGTCTAGAAGTTGTAGTTGCAATATCTTATTGAGAACTATAGGCAGGGGATCAAGTCATTCCAAGGTACAAGATCACAGCAGTTGCTTAGTAGTTGCATAGTTGTGCACGTAGTGTAGAGGGCACATAGAAGCACATTAGTAGTCTAGAAGTTGTAGTTGCAATATCTTATTGAGAACTATAGGCAGGGGATCAAGTCGTTCCAAGGTACAAGATCACAGCAGTTGCTTAGTAGTTGCATAGTTGTGCACGTAGTGTAGAGGGCACAAGCACATTAGTAGTCTAGAAGTTGTAGTTGCAATATCTTATTGAGAACTATAGGCAGGGGATCAAGTCGTTCCAAGGTACAAGATCACAGCAGTTGCTTAGTAGTTGCATAGTTGTGCACGTAGTGTAGAGGGCACATAGAAGCACATAAGTAGTCTAGAAGTTGTAGTTGCAATATCTTATTGAGAACTATAGGCAGGGGATCAAGTCGTTCCAAGGTACAAGATCACAGCAGTTGCTTAGTAGTTGCATAGTTGTGCACGTAGTGTAGAGGGCACATAGAAGCACATTAGTAGTCTAGAAGTTGTAGTTGCAATATCTTATTGAGAACTATAGGCAGGGGATCAAGTCGTTCCAAGGTACAAGATCACAGCAGTTGCTTAGTAGTTGCATAGTTGTGCACGTAGTGTAGAGGGCACATAGAAGCACATAAGTAGTCTAGAAGTTGTAGTTGCAATATCTTATTGAGAACTATAGGCAGGGGATCAAGTCGTTCCAAGGTACAAGATCACAGCAGTTGCTTAGTAGTTGCATAGTTGTGCACGTAGTGTAGAGGGCACATAGAAGCACATAAGTAGTCTAGAAGTTGTAGTTGCAATATCTTATTGAGAACTATAGGCAGGGGATCAAGTCGTTCCAAGGTACAAGATCACAGCAGTTGCTTAGTAGTTGCATAGTTGTGCACGTAGTGTAGAGGGCACATAGAAGCACATAAGTAGTCTAGAAGTTGTAGTTGCAATATCTTATTGAGAACTATAGGCAGGGGATCAAGTCGTTCCAAGGTACAAGATCACAGCAGTTGCTTAGTAGTTGCATAGTTGTGCACGTAGTGTAGAGGGCACAAGCACATTAGTAGTCTAGAAGTTGTAGTTGCAATATCTTATTGAGAACTATAGGCAGGGGATCAAGTCGTTCCAAGGTACAAGATCACAGCAGTTGCTTAGTAGTTGCATAGTTGTGCACGTAGTGTAGAGGGCACAAGCACATTAGTAGTCTAGAAGTTGTAGTTGCAATATCTTATTGAGAACTATAGGCAGGGGATCAAGTCGTTCCAAGGTACAAGATCACAGCTGTTGCTTAGTAGTTGCATAGTTGTGCACGTAGTGTAGAGGGCACATAGAAGCACATAAGTAGTCTAGAAGTTGTAGTTGCAATATCTTATTGAGAACTATAGGCAGGGGATCAAGTCGTTCCAAGGTACAAGATCACAGCAGTTGCTTAGTAGTTGCATAGTTGTGCACGTAGTGTAGAGGGCACATAGAAGCACATTAGTAGTCTAGAAGTTGTAGTTGCAATATCTTATTGAGAACTATAGGCAGGGGATCAAGTCGTTCCAAGGTACAAGATCACAGCAGTTGCTTAGTAGTTGCATAGTTGTGCACGTAGTGTAGAGGGCACATAGAAGCACATAAGTAGTCTAGAAGTTGTAGTTGCAATATCTTATTGAGAACTATAGGCAGGGGATCAAGTCGTTCCAAGGTACAAGATCACAGCAGTTGCTTAGTAGTTGCATAGTTGTGCACGTAGTGTAGAGGGCACATAGAAGCACATTAGTAGTCTAGAAGTTGTAGTTGCAATATCTTATTGAGAACTATAGGCAGGGGATCAAGTCGTTCCAAGGTACAAGATCACAGCAGTTGCTTAGTAGTTGCATAGTTGTGCACGTAGTGTAGAGGGCACAAGCACATTAGTAGTCTAGAAGTTGTAGTTGCAATATCTTATTGAGAACTATAGGCAGGGGATCAAGTCGTTCCAAGGTACAAGATCACAGCTGTTGCTTAGTAGTTGCATAGTTGTGCACGTAGTGTAGAGGGCACAAGCACATAAGTAGTCTAGAAGTTGTAGTTGCAATATCTTATTGAGAACTATAGGCAGGGGATCAAGTCGTTCCAAGGTACAAGATCACAGCAGTTGCTTAGTAGTTGCATAGTTGTGCACGTAGTGTAGAGGGCACATAGAAGCACATAAGTAGTCTAGAAGTTGTAGTTGCAATATCTTATTGAGAACTATAGGCAGGGGATCAAGTCGTTCCAAGATACAAGATCACAGCAGTTGCTTAGTAGTTGCATAGTTGTGCACGTAGTGTAGAGGGCACATAGAAGCACATTAGTAGTCTAGAAGTTGTAGTTGCAATATCTTATTGAGAACTATAGGCAGGGGATCAAGTCGTTCCAAGGTACAAGATCACAGCTGTTGCTTAGTAGTTGCATAGTTGTGCACGTAGTGTAGAGGGCACATAGAAGCACATTAGTAGTCTAGAAGTTGTAGTTGCAATATCTTATTGAGAACTATAGGCAGGGGATCAAGTCGTTCCAAGGTACAAGATCACAGCAGTTGCTTAGTAGTTGCATAGTTGTGCACGTAGTGTAGAGGGCACATAGAAGCACATTAGTAGTCTAGAAGTTGTAGTTGCAATATCTTATTGAGAACTATAGGCAGGGGATCAAGTCGTTCCAAGGTACAAGATCACAGCAGTTGCTTAGTAGTTGCATAGTTGTGCACATAGTGTAGAGGGCACATAGAAGCACATAAGTAGTCTAGAAGTTGTAGTTGCAATATCTTATTGAGAACTATAGGCAGGGGATCAAGTCGTTCCAAGGTACAAGATCACAGCAGTTGCTTAGTAGTTGCATAGTTGTGCACGTAGTGTAGAGGGCACATAGAAGCACATTAGTAGTCTAGAAGTTGTAGTTGCAATATCTTATTGAGAACTATAGGCAGGGGATCAAGTCGTTCCAAGGTACAAGATCACAGCAGTTGCTTAGTAGTTGCATAGTTGTGCACGTAGTGTAGAGGGCACATAGAAGCACATTAGTAGTCTAGAAGTTGTAGTTGCAATATCTTATTGAGAACTATAGGCAGGGGATCAAGTCGTTCCAAGGTACAAGATCACAGCTGTTGCTTAGTAGTTGCATAGTTGTGCACGTAGTGTAGAGGGCACATAGAAGCACATTAGTAGTCTAGAAGTTGTAGTTGCAATATCTTATTGAGAACTATAGGCAGGGGATCAAGTCGTTCCAAGGTACAAGATCACAGCAGTTGCTTAGTAGTTGCATAGTTGTGCACATAGTGTAGAGGGCACATAGAAGCACATAAGTAGTCTAGAAGTTGTAGTTGCAATATCTTATTGAGAACTATAGGCAGGGGATCAAGTCGTTCCAAGGTACAAGATCACAGCTGTTGCTTAGTAGTTGCATAGTTGTGCACGTAGTGTAGAGGGCACATAGAAGCACATTAGTAGTCTAGAAGTTGTAGTTGCAATATCTTATTGAGAACTATAGGCAGGGGATCAAGTCGTTCCAAGGTACAAGATCACAGCTGTTGCTTAGTAGTTGCATAGTTGTGCACGTAGTGTAGAGGGCACATAGAAGCACATTAGTAGTCTAGAAGTTGTAGTTGCAATATCTTATTGAGAACTATAGGCAGGGGATCAAGTCGTTCCAAGGTACAAGATCACAGCAGTTGCTTAGTAGTTGCATAGTTGTGCACGTAGTGTAGAGGGCACATAGAAGCACATTAGTAGTCTAGAAGTTGTAGTTGCAATATCTTATTGAGAACTATAGGCAGGGGATCAAGTCGTTCCAAGGTACAAGATCACAGCAGTTGCTTAGTAGTTGCATAGTTGTGCACGTAGTGTAGAGGGCACATAGAAGCACATTAGTAGTCTAGAAGTTGTAGTTGCAATATCTTATTGAGAACTATAGGCAGGGGATCAAGTCGTTCCAAGGTACAAGATCACAGCAGTTGCTTAGTAGTTGCATAGTTGTGCACGTAGTGTAGAGGGCACATAGAAGCACATTAGTAGTCTAGAAGTTGTAGTTGCAATATCTTATTGAGAACTATAGGCAGGGGATCAAGTCGTTCCAAGGTACAAGATCACAGCAGTTGCTTAGTAGTTGCATAGTTGTGCACGTAGTGTAGAGGGCACAAGCACATAAGTAGTCTAGAAGTTGTAGTTGCAATATCTTATTGAGAACTATAGGCAGGGGATCAAGTCGTTCCAAGGTACAAGATCACAGCAGTTGCTTTGTAGTTGCATAGTTGTGCACGTAGTGTAGAGGTCACAAGCACATTAGTAGTCTAGAAGTTGTAGTTGCAATATCTTATTGAGAACTATAGGCAGGGGATCAAGTCGTTCCAAGGTACAAGATCACAGCAGTTGCTTAGTAGTTGCATAGTTGTGCACGTAGTGTAGAGGGCACATAGAAGCACATAAGTAGTCTAGAAGTTGTAGTTGCAATATCTTATTGAGAACTATAGGCAGGGGATCAAGTCGTTCCAAGGTACAAGATCACAGCAGTTGCTTAGTAGTTGCATAGTTGTGCACGTAGTGTAGAGGGCACATAGAAGCACATTAGTAGTCTAGAAGTTGTAGTTGCAATATCTTATTGAGAACTATAGGCAGGGGATCAAGTCGTTCCAAGGTACAAGATCACATAAGTTGCTTAGTAGTTGCATAGTTGTGCACGTTGTGTAGAGGGCACATAGAAGCACATTAGTAGTCTAGAAGTTGTAGTTGCAATATCTTATTGAGAACTATAGGCAGGGGATCAAGTCGTTCCAAGGTACAAGATCACAGCAGTTGCTTAGTAGTTGCATAGTTGTGCACGTAGTGTAGAGGGCACATAGAAGCACATAAGTAGTCTAGAAGTTGTAGTTGCAATATCTTATTGAGAACTATAGGCAGGGGATCAAGTCGTTCCAAGGTACAAGATCACAGCAGTTGCTTAGTAGTTGCATAGTTGTGCACGTAGTGTAGAGGGCACATAGAAGCACATAAGTAGTCTAGAAGTTGTAGTTGCAATATCTTATTGAGAACTATAGGCAGGGGATCAAGTCGTTCCAAGGTACAAGATCACAGCAGTTGCTTAGTAGTTGCATAGTTGTGCACGTAGTGTAGAGGGCACATAGAAGCACATTAGTAGTCTAGAAGTTGTAGTTGCAATATCTTATTGAGAACTATAGGCAGGGGATCAAGTCGTTCCAAGGTACAAGATCACAGCAGTTGCTTAGTAGTTGCATAGTTGTGCACGTAGTGTAGAGGGCACATAGAAGCACATAAGTAGTCTAGAAGTTGTAGTTGCAATATCTTATTGAGAACTATAGGCAGGGGATCAAGTCGTTCCAAGGTACAAGATCACAGCAGTTGCTTAGTAGTTGCATAGTTGTGCACGTAGTGTAGAGGTCACAAGCACATAAGTAGTCTAAAAGTTGTAGTTGCAATATCTTATTGAGAACTATAGGCAGGGGATCAAGTCGTTCCAAGGTACAAGATCACAGCAGTTGCTTAGTAGTTGCATAGTTGTGCACGTAGTGTAGAGGGCACATAGAAGCACATAAGTAGTCTAGAAGTTGTAGTTGCAATATCTTATTGAGAACTATAGGCAGGGGATCAAGTCGTTCCAAGGTACAAGATCACAGCAGTTGCTTAGTAGTTGCATAGTTGTGCACGTAGTGTAGAGGGCACATAGAAGCACATAAGTAGTCTAGAAGTTGTAGTTGCAATATCTTATTGAGAACTATAGGCAGGGGATCAAGTCGTTCCAAGGTACAAGATCACAGCAGTTGCTTAGTAGTTGCATAGTTGTGCACGTAGTGTAGAGGTCACAAGCACATTAGTAGTCTAGAAGTTGTAGTTGCAATAGTTGTTTATACACATTCTCCATAAAAAAATTATTTGGTCCTTTGGCTTCCTATATTTTCATTTCAAATGTTTGAAATTTAAAAAAATTAACGCCCAGCGGGGCAAACGAGAAAGCTTCTGGTTATTCTTTAGGGTAGCTGAGAGCAGAAATTTACAAACTCAAATATTTCAGATTTAAGATTTCCGTTCGAAATAAGATACAGTTACAAGGTTACTATGAATTTTATTATAATGTTATGAGTAATACAACAATGAATTATTTGATATTTTCGGGACTGCCGTGATCTGCGTAGGTATACCTTTTTTTTACTGTGGACGCTGAAGTTCTATACTTAATTCTATAAAAAGAGGTATAGACGATTATTTTTAAGTAGCATTCAAAACTGTTAACTATTTTTAAAGTGTGAGTTTTTTGGGGGAATTTCCTAAGATGCGTGCCTGAAACTTGCATAACCTAACTGCTATTAATCAGACGGCTATTACGTCAGCACATGATCGTGGCCGTGCAAAACATACAAGTGTACTCAGCAGTCGCAATGCCTCACGCAGAGCTCATGACTTACGCTTTTGTTCCGCGCAACAATAGTTCAGAGCGTGATGGAAACGTATCTTGTCACTTTCATTCTTTCAACACGCGACGCGCCTTTGGCATTTGATTCAGCGCATTTACAGAAATATCTTCAAATGTGTGTTATTTCGGAGAGAGTTGGTAAAGGATGGAATACCGTGGATTCGATCCCCGTGGCTGGTCGTTCTTTCACATGGCGTAACTTCGATGTTGCGGGAGGACTAAGGTCTATGGGGGCCCGAAAATTTAGATCGAATGAACACCGATAATAGGTAGTAATGATATTGAAGAAAGTAATTTAAATAATGAAATGATTAACTCGACCAAATTTTGTGTTGAAATAGCGTTGAAATGCAAATTACTTCTATATTGTGAAATTGAAATATATTCCGGGCATGCGAATTCCTGTGAGGCCCTCTCCTTGTCCCAAATCGGACCTGAGACGATACACCATTTTACTTTCAACCTATTCTACGAAAAATCCACAGAACGCAATGGTATTTAAAATAAAAGTGTTTAAAAATAAAACAAAAGGATGCATATATTTTAAAGACGTTTACGGTGTAGGATATTAAAAAAGAAGGCGCCCTAATATTATACTGAGGTTGTTGGGAGATGGGGGGGGGGGGGGGGAGGGGGCGAAATCTAAGTTCCACTGTTTTCTTTAGGGGCATTAACATCGCAATGTTCTGCAACGCAGCTGATGGGGATGGAGGATGATTGGGAGATGATGATGAAGAATAGGTGTTAGGATAGATACGGTGGGAAGGAGGCGGTCGAGGCCTATTAGTTGGGAACCTTCCCAAACATTTGTTAGGAGCAAGACTGTTGGAATTCAAACTCTGGAATGCAGGCGAGAGCGTAACTGTTGAGCCAACTTGCTAATTGTTGCTTGCGTATTTCATTGAAAGATAAATGCAACTTGCTAATTTATGTCAGCGTTAATATTTATGTATTTTTATGTTATATTTAATTCATATTTACAATTTATTTTTATCAAATTTTTTTAATTTTGGGAGTGTTTGTTACATTTTGACTCAAATGATCAATTTTAATGAATTACAATTAAAACTAAGTAATAAACAACTTTGCAACTTGAAACATTACGGAGATTACCCTCCTTCCTACCGTTTGCCCTTGCCTATATTCGTAATCATCATCAACATAATCATAATCCGTCGGCATTCGCCTAGTTTCAGAACAGTGCGACGTTAAACACCACTAAACAACTCGGAAACGCATCCTGATCACGACGATCCACGATCCGACTAGGCGACCTTGGCTCGAACCCCGCACCATCTCGACTTGGCGTGCGGTAAAAGAGAGACAAAGACTGCATTGGCGTGCGGTAAAAGAGAGACAGAGACTGCATTGGCGTGCGGTAAAAGAGAGACAAAGACTGCATTGGCGTGCGGTAAAAGAGAGACAGAGACTGCATTGGCGTGCGGTAAAAGAGAGACAAAGACTGCATTGGCGTGCGGTAAAAGAGAGACAGAGACTGCATTGGCGTGCGGTAAAAGAGAGACAAAGACTGCATTGGCGTGCGGTAAAAGAGAGACAAAGACTGCATTGGCGTGCGGTAAAAGAGAGACAAAGACTGCATTGGCGTGCGGTAAAAGAGAGACAAAGACTGCATTGGCGTGCGGTAAAAGAGAGACAGAGACTGCATTGGCGTGCGGTAAAAGAGAGACAAAGACTGCATTAGCGTGCGGTAAAAGAGAGACAAAGACTGCATTGGCGTGCGGTAAAAGAGAGACAGAGACTGCATTGGCGTGCGGTAAAAGAGAGACAAAGACTGCATTGGCGTGCGGTAAAAGAGAGACAGAGACTGCATTGGCGTGCGGTAAAAGAGAGACAAAGACTGCATTGGCGTGCGGTAAAAGAGAGACAAAGACTGCATTGGCGTGCGGTAAAAGAGAGACAGAGACTGCATTGGCGTGCGGTAAAAGAGAGACAAAGACTGCATTGGCGTGCGGTAAAAGAGAGACAAAGACTGCATTGGCGTGCCGTAAAAGAGAGACAAAGACTGCATTGGCGTGCGGTAAAAGAGAGACAAAGACTGCATTAGTGTGCGGTAAAAGAGAGACAAAGACATTGTATTTCCCACGCAACTGTGAAACTTTCGCCGCCGACTTCACTTGACTAATGACATGCAGAATCATGAAGCTTCTTCGCCGTCTCTCACAATTACAGACCATTGTAATTATACCGACGCGTCGGCGCACAGCCGGGCTTTGACCTACACGCTCCTGGGACATTCGAGCTCAGCTTCTTCATTAGAGATTCATTAGATCTACTGTCTGGCTTTTACATTATCGTTTATAGATAGATGACACATGGCATCATGGTTATTTATTCGATATTGATATTTGTATGTTTTCTGCAATTTCTCAACTGTGCATAATGCTAACGATGTTTAGAGATGATGACTTATACTACACGACAACCTCCTTCCGACACTCATATTATTCTTCGTCGTCTCCTATAATTATAATAATTCATCCATCGCCGTTGGGCTATAGTTGCAAGTAATAGAAACACATTTGTATAATATTGGCAACAAAGCGCTGTCATGCTTGACGCTTGATGCAGATACTTTTTGGATACGACTGGATTGATGAAAAGGGTTTAATAAATAAGGTGAAATTTTAATCACGATTAGAAATAGGCAAGTTTAGCGTTGTTACTCGTATTTTTATTTATGTATTTCTTAGATAATTAGTAACAAATTATATTGATATTTGGTGAAAATAATCTACTTTTTACTCGGGGCGTCTTTTGAAAATTAGTTTAAAATATTAAGATTGGAAGCAACATCAGGAGATCAGTGAAGAACAAGCTTGTAAAATTTGTTTTGAATTTGGTCATATTTGGTTTCCGACTGAGCATTTTTGCACGGTTTAGCTGCAAACCGGCCTCTATGTAACAAAGGCGAAGCAAAATTATAAAAAAAGTCTATCAGGTTGTTATTCTAGAACGAAAATGAAATCATTCCGGCCTGGAACCATTTCAGATCAATGTTATCCTTATGGCACTGAAATGATTCCAGGCCGGAACGCTCTGAACTTGTATTCCGGAGGCCCGGGTTCGATTCCTGCGGCCGTCTTTCCTGTCTGGGGCTTTTTCGTGGTTTTCCCTCAGTCGACAGGCAAATGCTGAGCACAAACTTATAAAACATTTTATCATTCTCAATTAGCTTCAACTGCCTAGAGATAGTAACACCGCAATAACCTGTGTTCTCTTAATTGCATGATTGGTCTGATTGCGTATAACTTGTTATTCGCTAAGTACTTCTCAGAGAGTTTGAAAAAGTCATGTGGAAAGCGTGGCGCCTGCATTAAGTCTCTTCTTGTTCCATCATTGTTACACGCTGACGTTCTTGTTCCATCATTGTTACACGCTGACGTTCTTGTTCCATCATTGTTGCACGCTGACGTTCTTGTTCCATCATTGTTGCACGCTGACGTTCTTGTTCCATCATTGTTACACGCTGACGTTCTTGTTCCATCATTGTTGCACGCTGACGTTCTTGTTCCATCATTGTTGCACGCTGACGTTCTTGTTCCATCATTGTTACACGCTGACGTTCTTGTTCCATCATTGTTACACGCTGACGTTCTTGTTCCATCATTGTTGCACGCTGACGTTCTTGTTCCATCATTGTTGCACGCTGACGTTCTTGTTCCATCATTGTTACACGCTGACGTTCTTGTTCCATCATTGTTACACGCTGACGTTCTTGTTCCATCATTGTTGCACGCTGACGTTCTTGTTCCATCATTGTTGCACGCTGACGTTCTTGTTCCATCATTGTTACACGCTGACGTTCTTGTTCCATCATTGTTGCACGCTGACGTTCTTGTTCCATCATTGTTGCACGCTGACGTTCTTGTTCCATCATTGTTACACGCTGACGTTCTTGTTCCATCATTGTTGCACGCTGACGTTCTTGTTCCATCATTGTTGCACGCTGACGTTCTTGTTCCATCATTGTTGCACGCTGACGTTCTTGTTCCATCATTGTTGCACGCTGACGTTCTTGTTCCATCATTGTTACACGCTGACGTTCTTGTTCCATCATTGTTACACGCTGACGTTCTTGTTCCATCATTGTTGCACGCTGACGTTCTTGTTCCATCATTGTTGCACGCTGACGTTCTTGTTCCATCATTGTTGCACGCTGACGTTCTTGTTCCATCATTGTTACACGCTGACGTTCTTGTTCCATCATTGTTACACGCTGACGTTCTTGTTCCATCATTGTTGCACGCTGACGTTCTTGTTCCATCATTGTTGCACGCTGACGTTCTTGTTCCATCATTGTTGCACGCTGACGTTCTTGTTCCATCATTGTTGCACGCTGACGTTCTTGTTCCATCATTGTTGCACGCTGACGTTCTTGTTCCATCATTGTTGCACGCTGACGTTCTTGTTCCATCATTGTTGCACGCTGACGTTCTTGTTCCATCATTGTTGCACGCTGACGTTCTTGTTCCATCATTGTTGCACGCTGACGTTCTTGTTCCATCATTGTTGCACGCTGACGTTCTTGTTCCATCATTGTTGCACGCTGACGTTCTTGTTCCATCATTGTTGCACGCTGACGTTCTTGTTCCATCATTGTTGCACGCTGACGTTCTTGTTCCATCATTGTTACACGCTGACGTTCTTGTTCCATCATTGTTGCACGCTGACGTTCTTGTTCCATCATTGTTACACGCTGACGTTCTGGTTCCATCATTGTTACACGCTGACGTTCTTGTTCCATCATTGTTACACGCTGACGTTCTTGTTCCATCATTGTTACACGCTGACGTTCTTGTTCCATCATTGTTGCACGCTGACGTTCTTGTTCCATCATTGTTGCACGCTGACGTTCTTGTTCCATCATTGTTGCACGCTGACGTTCTTGTTCCATCATTGTTGCACGCTGACGTTCTTGTTCCATCATTGTTACACGCTGACGTTCTTGTTCCATCATTGTTACACGCTGACGTTCTTGTTCCATCATTGTTGCACGCTGACGTTCTTGTTCCATCATTGTTGCACGCTGACGTTCTTGTTCCATCATTGTTGCACGCTGACGTTCTTGTTCCATCATTGTTGCACGCTGACGTTCTTGTTCCATCATTGTTGCACGCTGACGTTCTTGTTCCATCATTGTTGCACGCTGACGTTCTTGTTCCATCATTGTTGCACGCTGACGTTCTTGTTCCATCATTGTTGCACGCTGACGTTCTTGTTCCATCATTGTTGCACGCTGACGTTCTTGTTCCATCATTGTTGCACGCTGACGTTCTTGTTCCATCATTGTTGCACGCTGTCGTTCTTGTTCCATCATTGTTGCACGCTGACGTTCTTGTTCCATCATTGTTGCACGCTGACGTTCTTGTTCCATCATTGTTGCACGCTGACGTTCTTGTTCCATCATTGTTACACGCTGACGTTCTTGTTCCATCATTGTTGCACGCTGACGTTCTTGTTCCATCATTGTTACACGCTGACGTTCTGGTTCCATCATTGTTACACGCTGACGTTCTTGTTCCATCATTGTTACACGCTGACGTTCTTGTTCCATCATTGTTACACGCTGACGTTCTTGTTCCATCATTGTTGCACGCTGACGTTCTTGTTCCATCATTGTTGCACGCTGACGTTCTTGTTCCATCATTGTTGCACGCTGACGTTCTTGTTCCATCATTGTTGCACGCTGACGTTCTTGTTCCATCATTGTTGCACGCTGACGTTCTTGTTCCATCATTGTTACACGCTGACGTTCTTGTTCCATCATTGTTGCAAGTGCGATTGAGTTCCATGTTATTAGACATTAGACACGCAACGTGATGAGTGTCGTTGAGTCATCTTAGACATGTGCGGTCAGAGCGGTTCGTCTCATTAGACAATCGGAAGTCACGATAGGGCGATGCCAAGATAGGACGACAGGGCGGTCACTATTGGCGCTAGCGTCGAGGTGGGTTACTTTTAAATCAAAGTATTTCTTGCTACACATACCGTATTTTCATTAGAATTGAGAATGAGAATTAAAAATTGATGTTGATATTGGGTTATTTACCAAAAGTGGATAATTAGATAGTGTAGTGTGAAAATTATATTTTGATCGTGTAATGACAGCTGTCAGTATGTAATTTTGTTTCCAAGGCTCTCTTGAAGAATAACTGCAAATGGAAACATTGTGTCGTCTCGTATTGACATGGATTTTGATTTAGAATTGCGATATCTTCTTATTTTCAAACATGTTTACTAGAGTAAAAAATGGACATATCAAAACAGTAAGTACATCTTCTTATGCCTCTCAAAAATGTTTTGCGCGTTGTAGTTTTGAGTTGACCTGTCTCGATCATAGTAGCGCCATGCAAGCGGGAGAAAGTTTGGCCAATGCCCTATCAACTTCACATGCTCAGCACAGCTGTAGCGGTATTTTTCATTATTCTATCTATTTTTGTATAAGTTTCAATACTCTGTTAAAATGATTGGTTAAGTTTAAACGGTTAGTCAAGGGCAAGTCCTAATAAACCGTTTAAAATTTAGCAGATTGAAAAATCAGCCCTGAGCGGATTAACAAATTTTGGATTAAAATCTGATGTTTCATTGAAGTACTGACGTACTGATCCCAATTGTTGTTATTTCGATACAACAATATTACAAAATTGCAATAAAAAAAGCATAATCGTACTGCTAATTTCATTTATTATTATTAAGCGATCGTCGATCGTTAGGGACTCCTGTGGCACTTTCTTTGTTTTTGTTTAATTTGTTTGTGTTTTTATAGGCAATGCCTAGAGTTTGTCGTTCAACCAATCGATCGGAAATTTGGCACAAACACTAATATCACAAGAGAGTTCTCGTGAACCTATAATTTTTTAACAAGATCCTGCATTACTGTTTAAAATTAAAACTGGAAACCGTTTGACCGATCAACTTCAAATTTTGCATTGTCATCGGGACCAAAATTTTACGTGGTTTTGAAAATTTTAAGAAGTTCAATTTCCCAAAATTTTTCTCCCGACTGAAGGAAACCACTAAAAAGGTTCAGTCAAACCGACCGGTAATTCAACCTGGGCCTTCTGCGTGCACTTTACTTGTTCCGATCTTCTAACGTGGTCCATTAATCTTGCGATGACTGAGGTCCTGGACGCTTGATCCGAATGCTTTCTCTGCTACTTGCCGGTGATTTATCACAGCCGAGGCACGAACACGCGACCTCGAGCGTGGCTCTTGTAAGTGCTAATGCACGACAGTCGCTGCGGGTCACAGAGTATTTCTTCAGTCACTTTCATGACGATCATGCAGAGCAGAAGCAATGAGATGATACAGCAATGATGGAGATGACATTTATGTTGGAAATTATCATTTATGGCAATGAAAAGTCTCATAGATATCTTTCACATTTCATTTGAAAATTAAAATATTTGATGCGAATGACAATGAATGTTTCACTTGAAATCTAATATTTATTTATTCATATTATTCATATTAAATATGTGATTTATGTCAATGAATTTCTCATGAAATCTATAACATTTATTAAAAATTAAGAAATGTGATTTATGACAATAAATTTTTTTACGTAAGGGTGAATAAAGAAATCTCTGGATACCCCTTTTAAATATTAACAAATTCAGATTATTTTAATAATTCTTCACAACCGTAATTTTTTTTATTATCTTTGTAAAGCTAATTAATGTTAAATAATGTAATTAATAACGCAGATAAGCCTTATTTTCACCACTATAATTGTATAGTATTGTATGTACACAAATGCAAACACTACATAAATACTACAAATGTGGTATTATGTAAGTGTAAAAGGTTTATTTCACGAGGAAGCAATGATGAAAAATCATCTTGATCTGGAATGAACATGATTATTGTTGTTATGGTTACACTTGAAACTGCCGTTGCGAATGTCATTGGATGCATGAGTTGCAGAAGAAGAAAATGATTCCATTTCGAACCAAACGCTTCATCGAGTAACGAAAAATGTTTTATTTCTGTTGAATCATCTAGAGATGTGTTTTCTTGTTTGAAGGCAAGAAGAAAGAGGAGTAGAAATTTGTGACGAATTAATCATTATTAAAAAAGCGATTAATTCGATATTATTTTTAAGAACTATTTGTTTGTAATTATAAGATGTTTCTAATATTTGGAAAGTAGGAACGTGTATAAATGTCCATGAACGTGCATTACTAATTGTCAGTGGATTCGAACATTTACAAAGCGATCATGCGCCGGGATCGACAAAAAGCAGGCGTTAATTTCCTTCTAAACGCAAGTCACAATAACCTGAACAACATTCGTTATCTGGGTAGAAATATTCTTGCACAGGTTTTACAAATGTAATTGAGCGAGCGAAGCGAGCGACTCCATTTGGCTCTTTTAGCACGGACCTCTGTTTTTTTTTTGTTTTTTTTTTGTTTTTGTTTTTGTATGCTAAAGGAAGCAATAGAAGTCGCACCGTTTCACCGATCGACCTGATATTTTGCACACATGTAAAGACAACCTTCTCTGTTTGCAGACCCAATTTTTTTTTGAAATCCATCCATTGGTTCATTGTTAAAATAAGTATCTCCTGATAGCCTAAAAAATGAAAATGGTCTTCGAGAAATGTGATCAAACTCATATTTAGCATGGTCAGTAAGACCAACAATGTCACTTATTTTACAAATTTTCAGCCGAATCTGTCAAGAAAGTATGCACTTATTGACATTTTTAATAGCTGTCAGAAATGAAACATTGAAAATGAATGTCTTTCTAATGCAACTGAATCTGATTTGCTTTAGGTACAAGAGTGTTTTGATGGTATGTACACTTTTTTAGTGAAAAGCAGATATTTTTATGTTTATTGAGTTGATCAAATTTGAATAATTCAATTTGGATCATAGTTTCCAACAAATCATTTCGAGTTTTTAAGGACCTTGATTGTCTTTTCGTCAATTCGTAGTTCTGATGGCCGTGCCTCCCGTGTTTCTACTTGGCTGATTTTGCATCCAGGAGGGATTAGAAACATAAGCTCACATTTCAATAATATCATTGAGTGGCGTTTGTTCTCTTCTAGCGTTCACACGTCATTCCAAATCTCTACTGCATTTTGCTTCTTTTCGTTGATAATTTTGGCAATTTGGTGTACTTTGTGAAGGTATTAGTAAAATTGAATCGCTTTTAAAGCATAGATATTAGGTATCTACAGTTTTTGTCCAGGGGATTGATTATTTCAAATTATTTTCTTCTGGGAAACGTTGGATTTATTCCGTTTCTGAGCTTCTGTCTAGCCTGACATTTCCTTGAAGGTTGCTATTTTTTTTTGAAAGTTTTGATACATTCAGTTCAAAACATTACGTTGTCTTATTTTAATTGTGGAACGTTGGATTCATTCCGTTTCTAAACTAGGTAGTTACTATTTTACCTGATCCGTTTTTTTGTGTGGAACTTTGATTCCTTTCGCTTATTAGTTGAAAGGTGTTTACTTTATTTTCATATTTGCGAAGTTTTGTTCAATATTCATTTCGTAACATTACGACATTGAATACATTACGTCTTTGAGCACACATTTCGTGCATTTCAAACATTGATCACACAAATATTATTGTACTTTAATTAGGTAGGTACTCTACTTCTTACTTTTTCATTACCTATCTTATCCCTATTTAAACATGCCGAAAAATGGAAAGACTTCTGCTAGAATGAAAGCCATAAAGGCGAAAAAGCGTCTGCGTGAAATTGAAGATCAAGAAACTGACGAAGCTAAATCTAAAAGGTTGAAACAAAATGTCGTTAATAATAAAGCATCAAGGAGCAAAGAGACCCCCGACCAGACTGCTGCAAGGAGATACTCAAACAATCAACGCAATACCCGCTCTCGTGCAGCGGGTATTGCCGATTGACCGACCAACTAAAAACTTCGCATGGTAATTGGTAGCAACATTTAAGGTATTTTTGCCAATTTTCAGTCTAATTTGTAGTTATTTTCCAAAGTTTATCATATCATATGAGTGGTCCCAGGTATATTGTTTGAAGGATATCATGTGATTTTTGAAACTTAACAATGAACCGTTCAATCAAAGGTTTAATCGATCAACTTAAAACTTAGCAAGGTTATTGGGACCAATATTTTTGGAAATTTTGGAGATATTTATACAAGTCTGTGACGAAATTCAAGAATTATTGGCTTTTAATGACATTTTCGATAGACATAATTTCGGTTCGAGGTGTTGCGTGTATCCGTGCTCGCTCATCAACGCGTTACTCAGAGCGTTTTCCTAGTAATCATATCTTTCCTTCCTAGTACGAGACTTGGGAGCACTTACTCTTTTGCGAATTTAATACACACAAATTTTTAGCCAACAACTTTTAAATAATTAGTATCATCATTTTATTATTACCTACATAATTATTAATTTTAGCCCTTATTCGGTTTTTACACAAAATCCATGATTATTACACTAGGAAAACGCTCTGTGTAACGCGTTGATGAGCGAGCACGGATATGCGCAACACATCGAACCGAAATTCTGTCTATTGAAAATGTCATTAAAAGCCAATAATTCTTTAATTTCGTCACAGACTGGTATGAAAATCTCCAAATATTCCTGTAGTATTAGTCCCAATAACCATGCAAATTGAACCTTTATGTTATTAGAAACAAGAAGAGATTATATACCAGTTAGTATACTAATTATTACATACAACTATTGGAAACCTGGTATTCAATTTAAAAGCCACACATTAAAACAATATTTCGATGATTATTCTATCATCTTCATCAGTCAACTGACGACATTCGCCAGCTTTCCACCCTTTCATCAAAAAACCGCTACACCATGACTCACCTCGGTCAAAAACTAAAAGTACATTACGTCCTAATAACTAAAGGTAATGAGTCAGGTACACATTATATCACAGATTAATTAATTACGAAGCAGTTTATTGATGTCAGGAGTCAACAAAGACCTCCATGACTCATCGAACATAAAATTACTCGGGCTAGTAATTAGACGATATGTGTGGCTTTTAAATTGAATACCAGGTTTCCAATAGTTGGTTGTAATAATTTGAACCTTTATGATTAAAATGTTTCTTGTTAATATTCAAAAATCATAGGATCTATTTAAAAAAAATATACCTGGGACCACTCATATCCCGCAGAATCGGGAATGCTAATGTTATAGAATAGGACCCCGGGAAAATTACTGATAAAAGTGTGTGTACTTACACAATATTAGACGATCTGTTGAACGGTCATATCAGTTTCATACGATTGAAAGTTGCTCTAACTACCTTGGAACTATAAAGAGTCGAAGTAGCCGTGATCAACATTTTCGAGTAATTTCACATCAAACACGCAAAATGTCCGTAAAATGTCAATAACTTTTGGATTTAAACACAGATAAGTCTGAAAATTGTTAAAAATACAGATAATGTTGGTCCCAATGACCATGCAAAGTTTTAAGTTGATCGGTCATACGGTTCTAGTTTAAATTTCAAAAATCATATGAAAGATTTTTTAAAATTTTTACCCATGGAAGGATTTGGCTGAAACTTTGTATGATTGGGTGCAATGTTGGTCGTAATGACTTGTCAAAATTTCAAATTGATCGCAACAACCAATCGAAAGATATTTTTTTTAATTTGAACCAATCACATGAGCCCATTCAAAAACGATCCCAGGGACCGCATAGATTAAGTTAGCATATGTGCAAAATTTCAGATCGATTGATTGTGCCGTTTGACCTGGGCTGTGAACACACAAAAAAAAAAAAAAAAAAAAAAAAAAAAAACACACAGAGAAAGTGCCGTAAGAGTACCGTGGTGACGCTCGCTACGCTCGCTACGCTCGCTCAACAAGATCCACAAGATGGGAGAATGCAGTAAGACACCGGACACACTGTCAACTTCTGCGAGAGTGGAGAGTGGAAAGTCTCTATCTCATTGGCTGACAGAGCTGTCACGTGACCGTCAAATAAGGGCACGTGACAGCTGGCAGCCAGTGAGAGTGCTGCTCTCGCGGAATTTGACGGTGTGTCTGGTGTTTAACAAAATAGATCAACATTAAAATTTCAAATCAAAATTATTTTCAAACAAATACCTATAGAAAAAAACTATAATTATGAAAATAATATAATTGTGTATTATTTTCATCACTTCACAAAACAATTTCAATCTCACTGACAGTGGTCGATACAGAAGTTTCCTTTTGGCTACTACACATTTCTAGAGTATAAAATGACGTGAATATTTTGTGACTGCCTTTATCTATTGCACAATACCAGATTCTGATTCCCAATTCTGTTTTTCCTCAGTCGGCGGTTCCGGTGGCTCTGGCGGCTACTCCAACTCCAACTCCAACTCCAACTTCGGCGGCTACAGCGACGGGCGTCCCGGGAACTTCGCCGAGCCCCCTAGCGGCTACAACTACAACCGTCCCTCGAACTCGTTCAACCAGGCGTCGTCTGGCAACAACGCACCGGCTGCAGGGTATGGAGCCCCTAACGTGAACCAACCGGCCTCTAGCTACGGGGCCCCTAATGTGAACCAACCGGCCTCTAGTTATGGGGCGCCCAATCAGCAACAGCCAGCTTCGAACTACGGAGCACCTAGCCAGCAACCGGCCTCAAATTACGGAGCCCCTAGCCAACAACCCGCCTCAAATTACGGAGCCCCTAGCCAACAACCGGCCTCAAATTACGGAGCACCTAGCCAGCAACCCGCCTCAAATTACGGAGCACCAAGCCAGCAACCTGCCTCAAATTACGGAGCACCTAGCCAACAACCCGCCTCAAATTACGGAGCACCAAGCCAGCAACCTGCCTCAAATTACGGAGCACCAAGCCAGCAACCTGCCTCAAATTATGGAGCACCTAGCCAACAACCCGCCTCAAATTACGGAGCGCCTAGCCAGCAACCCGCCTCAAATTACGGAGCGCCTAGCCAGCAACCCGCCTCAAATTACGGAGCCCCCAACCAACAATCTTCAAATAACTATAACAATGCCCCTGCATCGAGCTATGGAGCACCAACTGGACCATCGAACAACAACCAAGGGTCCTACGACCGTCAACCATCTCAAGGCTACAGCGCTCCTCCCGCCCCGCCCGCTCAGGAGTACGGCACCCCGTCAGCGCGACCTCCGGCGCCGCCCCCGGTCAACTACGGCGCGCCGTCGACCGGCGCTCGCTTCACGCCGCCGGCGACGAGCTACGGCATCCCCGACCAGTCGTTCACGCCGAGCAAACAGCAGGGCGGATATCCGCCGACGAAGCCGAGCTCGAGTTACAACTCGCCGCAGCCGTCGAGCTACGAGGCGCCGCTGCTGAACACTCAGTCTCACGCGTCGCCGCCGGCAACAGGTTACGCGGCGCCTCCCTCCACGTTCGCCTCCATACCGGCCACAGGCTACGCGGCTCCGGCCTCCTTCGCGTCCCCGCCCGCCACAGGCTACGCTGCGCCTCCCAAGATCTCGGCGCCTCAGTCGAGCTACGGAGCTCCTGACTCGAGATCGCAGTCGCAAGGCTACGCTAAAGGTCCAGCTGCAGCTCCGTCCGGGTCATATGGAGCTCCGAGCAACGCCGGGGGACAAGGATACTCTCAAGGTCCGGCTGCAGCTCCGTCCGGGTCATATGGAGCTCCGAGCAACGCCGGGGGACAAGGCTACGCTAAAGGTCCGGCTGCAGCTCCGTCCGGGTCATACGGAGCACCGAGCAACGCCGGGGGTCAAGGTTACGCCCAAGGTCCGGCTGCAGCTCCGTCCGGGTCGTATGGAGCTCCGAGCAACGCCGGGGGACAAGGATACTCTCAAGGTCCGGCTGCAGCTCCGTCCGGGTCATACGGAGCTCCGAGCAACGCCGGGGGACAAGGATACTCCCAAGGTCCTGCTGCAGCTCCGTCCGGGTCATACGGAGCACCGAGCAACGCCGGGGGACAAGGATACTCCCAAGGTCCTGCTGCAGCTCCGTCTGGGTCATACGGAGCTCCGGCTGGAGGGAACACGCAATCCCAAGGTTACAGTCGAGGTCCTGCTCAACCTCCAGCCCCGCCTTCCTCTTCTTACGGAGCACCACAATCTTCCGGCCAAGGTTATAGTAAAGGACCGTCTCAGCCTTCTCAGTCATACGGCACACCACAGAACAACCCTTCTTCATCCTACAATGCTCCCCAAAATAACCCTTCTTCCTCTTATGGGGCTCCCCAAAATAACCCTTCTTCATCATACGGTGCTCCCCAGAACAACCCTTCTTCCTCTTATAATGCCCCCCAAAATAACCCTTCTTCCTCTTATGGGGCCCCGCAAAATAACCCTTCCTCATCATACGGTGCACCCCAGAAGACTCCATCTTCTTCTTACAATGCTCCTCAAAACAAGCCGTCCTCGTCATACGGCGCCCCTCAGTCGTCCTCATCCCAAGGCCACAACAGAGGATCCTCTCCATCTTCCAGCTACGGCGCGCCCAAGCGTCCTTCCGCCCCTGGATACAGCCGAGGTCCTGCGCGACCTTCCCAGTCTTATGGAGCTCCCAAGTCTCCTTCATCTTCATACGGAGCGCCACCGGCACCTCCTTCTAACTCGTATGGAGCTCCACCAGCGCCTCCTTCTAACTCGTATGGAGCACCACAGTCGAAACCGTCCTCGAGCTACGGCGCGCCTTCTGGGAATTCGAATCAAAACCAGCAGTCGTTCAGCATCCAGCCTTCCAAGAGCTACACAATCCCTACTGGCCCTTCCAGTAGTTACAACGCACCCACCGCGAATGCACCTTCCAGCAGCTACAATGCACCTTCCAGCAGCTACAATGCACCTTCCAGCAGCTATAATGCACCTTCCAGCAGCTATAATGCACCTTCCAGCAGCTATAATGCGCCGACAGCTACTGGACCAGCCAGTAGTTACAATGCACCTTCAAATAGCTACAATGCACCCACCGCGAATGCACCTTCCAGCAGCTACAATGCACCTTCCAGCAGCTATAATGCACCTTCCAGCAGCTATAATGCACCTTCCAGCAGCTATAATGCGCCGACAGCTACTGGACCAGCCAGTAGTTACAATGCACCTTCAAATAGCTACAATGCACCCACCGCGAATGCACCTTCCAGCAGCTACAATGCACCTTCCAGCAGCTACAATGCACCTTCCAGCAGCTACAATGCACCTTCCAGCAGCTACAATGCACCTTCCAGCAGCTACAATGCACCTTCCAGCAGCTACAATGCACCTTCCAGCAGCTACAATGCACCTTCCAGCAGCTACAATGCACCTTCCAGCAGCTACAATGCACCTTCCAGCAGCTACAATGCACCTTCCAGCAGCTACAATGCACCTTCAGGATCTTCTGCAGGAGGATATCCTGCCTCTTCAGGATCTTCTTCAGGGGGATATCCTGCCTCTTCAGGATCCAATGGGGGACAGAAGTACGATTCACAGGGTGGATACGTGTACTAAACTTGTAAATGTTGTATTAATTTTATACATAGTACTATTTCACATCGATGCGAATTGCCAAATGCACGTAATCTAGAGTTAGTCCGATGCATGTGGCTACCCAATTTTAAAATCAAAGCATTGCAAGAACAATATACTTGGAACACGTTCGACCAAAGCAATGGTCAAACATCTTATAACATTATCTTTGAAATTATCTTTTTTAATTCTCTGTTTAACCAGGAGATAAGTTGAAGCAGCAATTCAAGGAATGTCATTGGTTGTTGCCATGACAATACAGACTTACTTAAAAACTGGGTCTAAGGATATTTTGTCAATATTTGATTGTTCGATTTTGTAATCTGAGAGTACTTATTATTTGCAATTGATTACGTGCTTCTGTTGTTCCTTTCTACGCATCCAGCTCCGATAAAACCATGGTCATGATCATGGTCATTGTCATGTGTCATCTGAAACCTGTGATTAGGATTAATTGGCTATGAGCTACTACCAGTAATACGTTTATTATAAGTTACTACTATTTAATTTTAATACCATTGTAAATAATTCAAGAATGTATTATTTTATATTTTTCTAATGTACGATATATGCCATTTTTACAACAAACAATAAAAGCTTTTAACTATATCAGATCATATAATATTTTATACTTGTATTACCTTATACGTGTGATCTACTCCTTGAAACCTCTTTTCATCATTCACAATAATTTGCTATTTTAAAAATACGCCAGGTATTCCATATTCAATGTAATTATAAAAGTTGCATATGGGTATGGGGAATAAACCAAACCACTATTTTTGAATAAATCTTTAAACTTTGGCTGCCAATACAAATTTATCTCAAATATATACGGGCTTGGGGTGCATAGCCCCCGGTATAGCTTGAGATTTAAGTAATTCAATGTGAAATTAATTTTAAAAATTCTCTTTTATTTTTGAAAAATACTAGATGATCACCGTGGTTTTTTGTCTTTACAATAACCTGACGATAGGCCGATAAAAGTCCGCTGAAACGTTGCATTAATTAAATTTAAAACCTAACATACGCATTGTTTTATATTTTCTTATACCCTGTTCTGTATCAGAAATAACATGTCAGCTAGACGTTTTCTCTCTGATCTCATCAAAGATGTCTGTGAATTATAACTTGGATCTGTAACTGGATTAATAACTACACAAACTACAACTACTACTTACAACTACAACTACAAACTTTTTGTTAATTCATAGCTTGTACGTGACGTCAGCTCATTGGTGCCACCATCTTGTTGGCAAGATTCAGAATGGTTGTGATTCTGTTCTTCTTTAGCCATATTGCGAAATTGTTGGCTCAGTATAGAATTATTTAATACGAAGAAGAATCACTCACATTAAAAAAATGCATCGATTTACTATAATGTTGTTCATCGGGAGAAAACTTCAATTTTTTACATTGCTGATCAAAAGAAGCTCGTGCAAGCTATGAAGTATTTTAAAGGATGATGAAGAAGAGAAAGAAACACAATTTAAATTGTTTTTTCCCTTCTATTTATTGCAGTCGACATCATGGTTCTTCAAAGTAACCAAAATTTTGGCTCTTTTATAAACATTTTGTTTTCTAAATAATACTAAACTAGATTCACTAAAAGACAATACTTTCAGTTTCTAAAGCTCATTTTTCAACAATTTTGCTTTCAATATATTTTTATCTTCCACATTTTTAATCAACAAAAATTGTTTTCGTAGCAGAAACAATTGAGAGAGGATGATTTTGTCAATGATTCATTATCAATAGAGGATAATTTTTGAAAGTATTGCTGGGAGACGAACATTGTACTTTGTTACAAACAATATATTATTTTTCTTATATAATACCAAATTCCTTCTCAACCTATTCGTTTAATTTGGATCAGTTTTAACAAAATAAGTCTTCCTTTAAAACAAAACTTAAATAGGTTAATAAGTAACAAGATCTGTATATAGTTTTCGAGCAACAGATATTTTAAATAAATTAGCAACATTGACCACTTTTCACTAAAATTCTATACATTCTGCTTCGTTAAGTTTACATGATATGTTTTGCTAAAATCTACACAATAAAAGTAACACTTGTAAATGTGAATGATGGCATTTTAACGATGAATATGAGTTTTATTATCACTAATTTTAGCCATTCCTCATAGTTAACTAGCTACAGTGATAGTTTTATACATTTATTTACCACTTAGAGGTTATTTTTCATTCCTTTACCTTGGATCTCGGCTGAAAACTGAAATACTAAAAACATATTACAGAATAAAAAAAGCAATAAAAAAGTAACGGTATTTGTATATTACAGTTTGGGGCACAGCGATCTAAATGTGCGTTTAAACTTATTGAATTAACATAATGCATGTTTGTGCCTAACTGATTGCTAATAATATTATTGCGGGGCTAAAAAAAGGGTCAGTCAAATAATGGGGAATTTTGAATCGTGGCTTTGCCTCCGCAAACTTTTCAAATAACGATCTCAAAATAACAATAATAATTGTTAATCTTTCAACAGTAGATTTAACTATACAGTTCACATAAGGTTTATATTTGCTATTTTTGATAATGATTTCAATAAAACCTAAAACAATTTCAGTTTCATTTGATAAAAGTGATTTTTTACAACATCTTTCTTTGTGTACTTTTCCTATTAGCTGCCTGTGGACGATTTGTAAATATTAGTCACACCATCTTAGTGTTTTGACAGAATAGAAACGAGTTTGGGTCCTCTTGGGTCCACTTTCAAGGTAAGAAAAGCGGTTAGAATAAAAAGTAATATTTAGGTGAAATTGTCGAAAAAAATCATGTTACTAATTCATGTCAATATCTCAGAAGTTTGATGTTTTAAGAAATGTCAGCAGAAAGAACGTAAATCTACAATATATTTTGGTTCATACCCCACTATTAGGGATGCAGATATTTATAAGAATATTTTCAATTCGTTTTCAGGCAGCATTTAGGTAGTAAAACAGCAACATCTATAAATACGTACGTATAGTTTACTTTATCTACTGTTCATCATCACATTTCATTTCCAATCATTTCTCGAACAAAGTTGAATTTCTTAGCGAACAGCAGAGGCACGAGTCTCTTCGGAATCATACTGAGTTTGAAACATTGATATGTTTTGATATAACATTTAAAAACAATTAGATGTACAGCCTAGAAATAAACAACAGATTCTACTATGATAGCAGTTTCAAAAACACCAAAACTTCGTAAGCGTGAAGATGTCCTATTTTTCAATAACAATCATTTTTAATCAGAAGTACAGATCCAACAAACATTTATAAATCCGTTGAGATTTTACATTATCACACATAGATTAATATTATTTGTTTCTAAATTTTTTATAGTTTGCTAATACTGCTATACATTTTACCATGTTGTCATTATTGTTTGCTCCGTATATACCTTGCTACGATATGTATATTTATTATTATCATTTCATCAACTAGTAGGCCACACTTTGATATGTTTGGGTAAGTTTTGGCTGGGTAGTTACGTTCGGTTTTTACCAGGGGAGAAGTTAAGGGGAGAGTGAAAATATTATATTGTCTGATCATAGAAAATGTTTATTTTGATGAATGGAGATATTTTCTGTGTTTTGTATCTGTGAAATTCGTAACAAATATTTTGAAAAATATTCCGAAAACTCGTAAAATTATAATTTTAAAGACTGAGAATTATCTGTGAAATTTCGAAACAAAAGGTTTGGAAATGCACATTTTAGTTTTACACATTGCATGCACACACATTGCATATTGCATTGCATTGAATTTTCTCATAACATGAGAAAATAATTGATATGTACAAAGTGTACATAATGTTATTTTATTATCATATGTTGGTACCTACTATTATTTCGATAAAATTTTGTTTCGTAATATTTTTAAACAGTTTGAATGGATTGATTTCACATTAAATATCTCATTTCGTTCTTATAATTCTAATCAGACATATTCAAGAAATTGGTCACAAAAGTGATACAAGTTCGCTTTTTAGAATCCGCTCCCGGAAAAGTCAAAAGCTCTCCCACTGGTCACCGTGATATGTTTGTTTTACTAAAGGCTAAATAGTTGCAGTTTACTTATCAACAAGCTAAATCTAATGGTAGTAGCGTTTCTAACATATATTCTAGGGCAGTTAATAGTCTATTCCACAATATACTTCAACATTTTTATTGCAATCCTCCTTTCCTTGCAGTATATTTCTTTAGAACTTTGATAACTTATTTAATCTTATTTCTGTGAGTTGTGTCTTGGATATTTTTATGATAAAGCTTTTTCTTGTGTATTTCGGAGACAAGGCGTATCCATAACAATTCAATTAGCAACTCTGCAGCTTCCAAAATCTGAATATTATTCGTCTTTTCAAAGAACTGTCTTTGCTTTGGATTTTTTTCTTTTACACGATTTTCGTAACAAAAGAAAAGGCACACAAAAGCGTTTTCACTAATTGCATAACGGAAATATTATGTACACCATGCAAGTGAAAATATATTAAATAAGTTTAAGTTTAGAATTGAAGTTTTTCAGGATGGATAGGAAGATGAAAACCAAAACAAAGATAATTCTAACAGATTTCTACCTCACTCATCCCAGTCTTGTTCAACCAGGAATATGTCTTCCGATTTCAATACAATAATCCCTAAAACTGCACTTTCGTCCCTTAAACTTGAAACTAAAAAATTATTATTATACTTTGAACAAACAATAACAGCATTCAACATAATCAATATAATTTATAAACCTTCGTCCTTATTCTTCAGGAGCGTCGTGAATTTCTGATTCGAAACCGCTTTTGCTCATAAACAATGCATTGTTTTATAAGATGCTTCGACTCAGTTTTATTTCCCAAGAGTTGTGACCTTTCGAGGTAAGCTGAGTCCTTCTTGACTTTTACTCCGATAACAACGTGATTTTATGCAGCGATTGTCATGTAATTGATGATATTGAAAATCAAGCATGTTTTGATAGGAATCGACTGTTTAATTATTAATAATTCCATGTTCATTATCTAAATAAAAATATCAGATAGGCATTTTGATTTTTATGTTTTTTTCTGTCTTTAAATATGAACTACAGCACAATATGCATAAATATAGTTTGCAGTTTGAAAATGTAAGGTAGAAAACTAATGCTCCAGGCTAGTAGTATTCGACTAGAAATTAAAGATCTGTTTTCTGTCATCGAAGGATGCGAAATGGATATTGCCTCCTTTTAAAGTCCCTCACATCCATGACATTTGATAACCCGTGTACCTTCCGTGTACCTTCGATAATTATGCAATGATTCAAATACTTTAAAGTAACCTTTCATAAAAGATCATATGATGCCTCTTGTACTACATAATGACTATGTGTTCATTTTTAACAAATTGTAGTTTTTGATTTGGTGCATGTTTTGATAGGCACCATATTTCTATTGCTGTATCATTGTTTTCATTGCTGTTTCATTGCTGTTTGATTGCTGTTTTGATTGCTGTAATATGAGTTTCTAAAATTGATTTGAAATACTGTCATCAGGGACCATGGGCGTATCCAGAATTAAATTTCGGGGGGGGGGGGGGGGCAAGCATTACTAATATTTTGAAAAATCACAGTGAAAAACAAGGGGTTCGGGGGCGCAGCCCCCGAGAAAATTTTGGATCAAGGTCATCATTTAGGTGCAATTTTGAATCACAGTGTTGGGAAATTATAAATTACGAAATATCCAATAATTGCAAAACTTTTGGAATTTTAACTCAATTTTAACCATTTTGGAACGTTTTTGATATGATCTATTTATTTATAAATGTTTTTTTCACATATTATTTTAAATGTGCTTATTTTCTTAGATGAAATCCTGATTTCGGGGGGAGCCATGCCCCCCCCCCCCCCCCCCCCCCCCCCCCCCCCCCCCGAATACGCCCTTGTCAGGGCCAATCGCTGTACTCCTGACACTCCTGGTTGAACTCGACTCTACTCCGCTCTACTTCTGAATAATGTTATGATACGCCTGTCTGCCTGAGTGCTAGAGCGCCGACTGCGCCTGCGGCTGCTTCCCAGCCTCCGCCCTGCCACCTCCCGTCTCCTTCTGCGAGCCCCTCTTCCTCAGCTTGATGATGTCGGCGTCGGTGAGGTCGTCGTCGGCCTCCAGCGCCGGGTTGATCCTTCCGTTCATCTCGTCCTTGCCGACCATCGTGGCGGCCCCGTAGGTGCTGATCCCCGTGCCCGACATCATCGTCATCTCGCCCTCGGCCGGCTCGCCGATGCGCTCCACGTCCAAGGGGATGTTGACGACGCAGTGGAACCAGTCGTAGCCGGGCGCGAGGCGGCCGGTCTCGAAAACCCATCTGGAAGGCGGGGAGAACACATCTTACTAAAGCCTGAATTACACGGTTCAAGTTTCTGTGAAGGGGTTGAATTCAACCCTTGATTTCAAGGAAACTTGAAAGAGAATTTAGGGCCGGTATAACCAAAGTTAATCTGAGCCGGATTAACTAAGTATTGGACTAAATTGGCGGCACAGCCAATCAGATACCTCAAAATGAGTGAAACAATTGAATTTAATCCAAAAGTTAGTTAATCCAGCACAATTTAACTTTGGTTATTCCGGGCCTTAGATGATTTAATGTTTATTGTTGATTGAAGTTGCAGTGAAATTAACAATTGGTTGAAGTATTTCAAGACTTGAAGGAAAATAGGACATGTTCTAAGTGAAAAGGCCGAAGAGATATCCTGAATTTAAGACATGGGCACTTGTTAAATGCTTCAATGTTTTCATTTAGACGATCCAAGTCTTGAATTCAACCCCCTTGAAAGGATTGAATTCAAGGAAACTTCGTGTAATTCAGCCTTAACACTTTCCATACACAGTGACAGTAAAAACTAACGAGACATTAACAACTAATGGTACGATAAAAGCTAATGGCTGAAGCTAAAGTTACGTTAGCATTCAAAACGAATTTCAAGAGAAAATACGTGTCTTACATAACATTTTGCACGAAAGCTTTCTAAGATGAGACCCGAATAGCATTTTTGTATCACGTCACAGTTTCTTCGGCTGACCCTTCGTAAGCAATTTCAGTCTTACGTTATTCTATATGTTGAACAAAATATTCGAATTTCATGTAAGATAAAAAAAAATATGTTTCCTAGTATAACGAAAATATTCTGCTGATTCCAACGATGCCAATAACTAAATGATTTCAAAATGTCACTTGGATGCTTTACGGTTGGTTTTGGCTTTTGGTCATCGTGCGTGAATATATTTCTGGCAAATTCTTCTTAAAAGGGAGAAAATATCAATTGTTTCAAATTCAAGTCACGCATTTTTAGAGTGAAATATATGGTTGATAAAATTAGATTAAGTCAAATGTCTTTCACTCTTTCACGATAGCTCTGTGACGAACTTGTATAGGGTAAAGTGCCAGCTCTGGATCGGTGCCCGTTTGTGGATCATGGGCTTAAATTTCCTTGATTTAGTTAATACATTATGTTGAGGAACTGCCATTGCGATTACTTCAACATACTAAATAAGAAGTTGTCTCACATATTATTAAAATTTAAATTAATTGCGACAATTTTATGTAACGATCCACAAACGGACACTGATCCAGAACTGGCACTTTACCCTAGTAGTCGTGAAAACGCTTTAGAACATTTTCAATTATTTAATTCTACTGATGTAATAGCTGTCAGAACACAACACGTATCCGTCATTTCTATATCGTTCTAATAGTTTAAATAAATAAGTTATAAGAGTTGCAGACACCGTCAACTTGTTCTCCCTTCTAACGAGTCATTGCCAGCAAGATCCCCGCCCCCCCCCCCCCCCCCTGCGCTGTAAGTGAGTACTGACTTTGTGAGCCACGAGACGCCGACGAGCGTGATGAGCGACATCAACATCGCCATAGTCCGGAACGGGAACAGCTGTCGTCCGCCGTCGTCGTTCTCCTCGTAGCCGGGGAAGTGGACGAACGCGGGCAGCCCCATGATCGGCTCGCCTCCGGACACTCGTACGAAGAAGGCGACCAGATACGCCGCCAGGCTGCCGTACGTGTTGCAGTGGTCCTTGAAGTGCACCACCATCAGCAGTTGCGGGAAGAGGATGACGTACACGAGGTCCGAGCACATGGACCTGGAACATTGCAATCATTATGTCAACGAGGGAAGTAACAATTGAATCACACGGAACAGGTAATGGCTGAGTGGTAACGCTCTGAACTTGTATTCCGGAGGCCCGGGCTCGATTACCGCGGCCGTCCTTCCTGACTGGGGTTTTTCGTGGTATTCCCTCAGTCAACAGGAAAACGCTGGCAAGGTACCCTACTAATAGGCCACGACAGCCTTCTTCCCACCTTCAATCCTTAACTACTCTTCACCATCATCTCCCAATCATCATCATAATCATTCATCCGTCGCCATTAGCCTCGCTGCAGAACAGTGCGACGTTAAGCCCCGGAAAGAAAAAAGAACTTATTCAAGAAAGGCCACCAGTCCAAAAATAGTGAAATCCTAGCATGGAGGTACACATTTTAGCAAGAAAAGGCGTCGGTCCCAGCACTCATAATGGCTAAAATCCGCTCTTAATTTACGAAATTTTGCAGGAAAGGGCATCAGTCCAGGACAGTTTATCACTGTTTTCTCTAAATAACAATTGGACTGATGCCCTTTGTTCAACAAGTGATTCAATGTTGTTTGTCAGTAACCAAACAAGTTATGTTATTTCAGCCGTCACTTCAAGGGAATCATGGTTTTCATTAGATTTGGAATTGCTTATTCCTGGATGTATCCTTAGAGTCTGTTATCTTGCCGTCTTATTGTTGCACATTTAAAATTAAATCCAGGAGTGCACTATTCCAAATCTATTATAACCTTGATTATTCAAGATCTTCTGGATTGACTTAGCTTGCTTGAGTTCTGAGGGTCCCTATTCAAGTATTCAGAGGCTACAAGTAAGAATTCAAATAAGATTTCAGACGGAGATTCCATACATTTCCATAACTTTCGTCCCTTTCATCCCTTTTTTCCTAGCCTTATAAGAATCAATTCCATGGGAATTGAAAGACACGTTTCAATTATTATTTAAACTAATGCAGAATACAAAATACCCAGTTGAATATTCTACTGTTGACGATGAACATAAATTCCCTATGATGGCAAAGAACCTATTTTTGCCACATCTTAATAAAACTGTACTACGTGCTCCTTCAATTGCGGTGAACAGTAAGATACAGCACATATTTAGAAGATGCAAATATCACTTAGAATTAAAGCATTTCTTTTGATTACGCTGTAGATGAGTAGTTTTAATAAAAACTCGAGAGCTTTTATCTGGAAGTTCGTTACTCCGTCGTCTCTAGAACTGAATGTGTTCTGGAAGTGATTTGTAATAGTGTTTGTACTGACGATTTGCAGACCTATGTTGCGCCAACTCATTCCCGAGCGATGAATATGGATCAAGTAGGGAGTTGCTACTCACCAGAGGCCGTATATGGAAGGAATGGTGAGCGCCATCACTGTGGCCAGGATGCCGACGATAATGATGGAGACTGAATCCTAACATGTTAAGTACTGTTGCTACTCACCAGAGGCCGTATATGGAAGGAATGGTGAGCGCCATCACTGTGGCCAGGATGCCGACGATGATGATGGAGACTGAATCCTAACATGTTAAGTACTGTTGCTACTCACCAGAGGCCGTATATGGAAGGAATGGTGAGCGCCATCACTGTGGCCAGGATGCCGACGATGATGATGGAGACTCGCATCACCCAGATGATCTCCATCTCGGACGCCTGCGCACATCAAGACAAATCAAGTTACTTTACAAATCAATTTGAATGATGTAGGAATATCTTCGTGCTAAATCCAATGCATGTATGTACGTAAACTTTAGTAGATACAAACAACAAACATTGTAACACAACATTACATTTAGAACATTTAGAACAAACATTGTATTTTTTGTATTTTACACTAATTGCGAGAGGATTTCAATTTTTGCCTGAAAATTTTTTCAGTGTTTTTTAAGGGTTTTTGCCTGAGGGCAAATGCCAAAATACAATCACCCATGCTTTATACACCTCAGAAATGTGGATTTTCTTTGATCCACAATTGTTATGGGTTAGGTGGAGGTAGTGTCAGAAAAATAGCCAAAATTAGCGCGGAAAATAGGAACTCCAAACAGAAAATAATGTTTCCGCTGATGCAAATTCCGTGTCAAACGCATACATTGCCGGGTATAGGAAAAACTTTGGATTATGTTAATTATCGATTGTTAGTGTCAGTTATTGAATCACATTGGCTTCGGAATTCGCGTCAACTAGATTCAATAGTTAACTGTCTACTAACTATCAATTGTTAGCTAATTCAAATTTGGTTGTACCCCCTTAAAATGTTAGCAATCTGCACTTAGTGCTCTACATGGGCGTCCGCAGGATTTCTGCCAGGTGGAGCCAGGGAAGGAAAACAATATTGTACGGGCTAAGGGGGGTGTGGGGGCCCCCACCCTGCCCCGCAGGGCGTTTTTTAGTTTTTGGATACTTTAAAATCAATTTTCTTTAGTTTTTTGGTTACAAAATGAAACTATACATCAAACCCCAGAAAATGTTTATATATTCCTGACATCCAGGAGGGAGGGGGGCAAGCGCCCTCCCTTGCCCCCCCTTGTGGACGCCCATGGTGCTCCACGATACGATACAATGTTCCAAGATGAGAAATGTCACTTTGTACAACCGCCACGAAGGAACTACTGACCCTTTGCCTGAAGATGAGCCTGTAGATGTTCCTGGCGAACATTGAGCTGGCCGACAACACGCTGGAGTCCGCCGAGGACATCACGGCAGCCGACACCGCGCCGAGACCGAAGAAGGACACGAAGTCCGGGGTCAGGTACTGCAGGACCATGGGCAGGATCATGCTGGTTTCGTCCACGGTCAGGGGATACGGACCCTTGTAGTCAGTCTCGTTCCAAGCTGAAACAAGCGACAACATTCTCAATACAGGATTTGTCAAAAATTCTCGATCCACGTCTTAGAAGTTTTTTTGGGGGGAGAAAATCCTATCAAAAACATTTTCATATTCATATAAGGCGCTCAGCAATGAAGTGTTTTACAATTATTTCTGAATGTAGAAACGCGTTGTTAGTGTGTCCGTGGGTGAACATAAAAAATTACAAAACATTTACTGGAAATTCGCATCAATTCCTAAGAAAAGCTCACTAAACGGAGAGGAATATTCTCCATAACGTACTAAATAACCCATATTATTTAGGCAGTGCTACTAGAATTCAAACAGCATCTATCAGAATTAAACGCTTCGGCCAGACCAAGAGTATTTGGCCCGTCAATTGGCCATGAAACATATCTATGCACATTGTATCCCTTTCTGGATTTGGTTCTTAGCTGTCGATGAATCATAAGAGCTACTGTCAGAGAAGTTCTAGTAGGGTTTGTGCTTTTATTTTGAAAAATGTTATTACATTAAATCTTGTTACATTTTGCGAGGCGACATGGGCTGAACATTCTTCACACTAACGGGGAAGGTTTATGAAACGGTGATGCCTAATGGAGAATGTGGTTTGACTAATGGAATGTCTCCCATCTCTTTGTCACTCAGCAGATTTGTTGCGTGATTAACCGCAGAGAAACATGTGAAAACACGATGGGCTCCAAAGATTAATCATTTTACTGCTCGGGTCAAGGTAGAAGATCATTAGCGAGCAAGCAATGTAAAGTGAAAGTAATGATCCTAAAGAAAGTAATGGCCCATCTCTAAGTCCGTTAGATCTTATAGGGCCGGTCTTTGTACATCTAGCTGGATAGCTATAACGGATAAAGTTGGACATTTTTACACCTACATTTACCAACATTTTTGTAGGCTAGACCTCAATTATATTGATTAAATAGCAAACGTTAGCTAAAAGATAAAAGATGCCGTGTAACGCTAATAAGAACATTATCTGGTACTGGTAGCTAAGCTATCAAGAATTTTGGCTAGAAATACAAAGACCGGCCCGTACGCCCGGTTGTTCAGTGTACTGATTAAGTTAGAATTATCGGTGGTAACCTTGGCAACAGACAATGAAGCACAGCCGTCTAAAGGTGGATTTCCTTGCTCCGTCACTGTCCGTCACCCTACGTCACCGTCCGTCGAAAACGACCATGTGACCCGTCTCAACCAATCAGAGCCATCCCCAAAAAATCTGACGGCGACGGATTGGTCGAGACGGGTCACGTGGTCGTTTTCGTCGGACGGTGACGGAGCATGGAAAGGCAGCTTTAACCGCTAAAGTTCATTTTAGGCTTAAGTGAACTCTTCATCTTACTTATCGGAACATTGTACAACAAGGCCTTCGTTGATGTTTTCGGTCTCTTCCCATTTGGAAGCACGCAAATTAAACCTCTATTACTGGTCATTTGTTGTGTTTCTGTGAATCAAAACGTATCGTCCCGCGTGCAAGAGCAATGTACCTGTTGTCCTGGCAACGGCTCCGATGAGCACTGGAGGCAGAGCCATGATGATGCAACCGAAAGCGGCGACGTAGGAGAGAACTTGCGCCCTGGCAGCGGTCTTGCTGGACAACACGCGCTGGAAGTACACCTGGAGAACATTTCATGATTAATTGAATATATCATTTTAGTCCCACTTCTGTCACCATTTGTAATATTCAAAAAAATATTTTGTAGTGAACACTTCAAATTCATTAATTACTGATTTATGTCGTTTTAAAATGTACTTTGAAAATAGTTCCGTTTTGTAATATCATGATCATAATTTTATGGATTTAGTTAATTAGTCAATTAAAAACTTTAGGTTCAATTTATTTCAGAAATAGAGTTGTATAGTTTTAGAAAACTTACACTAAACATGAAATACATTTACCTACAATCACATACATGTGTATTCGATATAATGATATAAATTATGTGTTAAGTATGTGAAAAGTACAGGTGAAGAACACTTTAAATCACATTTTGGATGAAATTGAGACGAAGTTTTATGTTGAAACTAGTACCAATCTGCCATACAAATCGATATTTCAATTGCTTTTTTCAAGACTTTGTGGCAATATTTTCTAAAAACCGATGGAATATTCTGAAAGCTAATCTAGTGGAGCGGTCGCTCCACCCAGCCAAGTCGTACCGTACACTCACACTCACTCAACATACCGTAAATGACTAATAAACTGAGGAGCAGACCAACCACTTTTACTGTAAGCAACAACATGGCATTTTCGGCCTACTGGATCTTAAAATTGGAAAATCTCACATTGTTGCGATATATCTTAATTTCGAGCTATGGCCCACCCCACTACATATACCAAATTAGGGAACAATATGTTATGCCGTTTGCGAGCTAGAGGGCCGAGAAAACAGTGAAATTACACCACTTTCTGATTCTGAAGATGATATCAGGAAACGTTGCTATCACCGCCACAGCCTAAACGGCTAAACCGATCGACCTGAAACTTTTACCACATATGCACTTTTGGCGTCTGATGATACCTTGCCTCTTGTGATTTTTTGTGCCGCCATTTTTAAACCGGAAGTGACGTCATAACTCAAAAACGTCCGGACCAATTAGAACGAAATTAGCGCCATTCGATTAAGATGGTCATCTTTATGAAGTATCAATAAAAAAAATATAATTTTCTTATTTTCTAAACCGGAAGTGACGTCATAAATACGCAATATTTAACTTATTTCAACAAATTATACTTAAAATACGTACATAATTAACTTACATTGTAACATAGACAATACAATTTATATATTCAAGGTAGCAGTGTTCTCGGCCGCCATTCCTGAAACCGGAAGTGACGTCATATATCTAAAACGCCTGTACCGATTGCAACTGAACTAGCTCCTGCGTATTCATTCTGCTATTTATTTGAAAAATCAATTGTGAAAAATGAATAAATAAATTAATGGTACCGGAAATGGCGGCAGGAACCACTAAATGAAACCGGAAGTGACGTCATATATTACAAACGGCATGACCGATTTTACGGAAATATAGGGATTAGGAATTCAGATGGTCGTTCATGAAGGTATCAACTAGATAAAACTAGATTGTTTTCTTATTACCTATACCGGAATTCGGCCGCTATTTCAAAACCGGAAGTGACGTCATGTATCGAAAACGGCTGGATCGATTATAACGAAACTTAAGCTATTCTTCTTGGATAATCATTTTCATCTTATACCAAACGCAACTTTTCATAGTAACCAAATCGGTTGAGGCGTATTTTTTTAAAGAAATTAGTCCCTGCTCGGACATGTGCTACAAGCTGTATGAATAAACTAACAAAAGAAGTGATATCCCAGAAAAAACACTCCGTGTAAAAATACCAGCCAAGTCTCTTTAACTATAAAAAAAAATAGAAGAAATCTAAAAATTCAGCACTGAAAAGGAGTGATATCAAAAAAGGAGCCAAGTCAACGAATTTTCCAAATTTTAATCGTACCATTGAAATAAAAATATCAACCCCCGAGAAATACTTAAAAAAAGGACTTGGCGCATCGTTTTTTTAAAGACATTTTTCTATTCTTAAGCTTATGCCACTCACATACTACGTAGTTCAGAAATGCCTAGAAAAATTGGGACAAAACTTTCAAATTAAATATTGAACATTCTGTAAAATATTTTAAATTTAAATATAAGTACGCAAAGAAACATAGCATTGTCTTACAAGCAATAAATACAGAACAGTTGTGTTTGTGATTGGTAGGTACCTATAGTTTTGTGGGTACATCAACATACCTACTACAGCATTATACTTGGAACCTTCTCGCCGTGTAATTAATTGCTATTAATTAACATTTTATACCAAAAAAATTCATAAATTACATAACGTATTACTTTAGATAAAAATCTAGTCAGTAATTATTTGAGCAGCATGGCTCAGTGCACTAGTCACTTATACAAATCTCATTGACGGCCTTCTTGTAATGAGCGCTTTCGCTATTTCCCTCAGTCACGATATTGAGAAGTATGATTGATTAATATGACCCTAGAAATAGTGGCAATAACGAATAGACTAGGCCGCTTCCGTTTATTCGTTATTCGTTTATCCGTTTATTTCCTCTGAATATTGACAAAATACCAAAACTGCCAGTAGGTAAGAGTACTAGTTATATTAAAACGTAGTATGATTCGTCGATAATGAATGTGATATACTCAGGAAAATATACTTGTAGAGTTCTTCCTATACTTTTAGGATAGAAAAGTGTCTTTAAAAAAACGATGCGCCAAGTCCTTTTTTTAAGTATTTCTCGGGGGTTGATATTTTTATTTCAATGGTACGATTAAAATTTGGAAAATTCGTTGACTTGGCTCCTTTTTTGATATCACTCCTTTTCAGTGCTGAATTTTTAGATTTCTTCTATTTTTTTTTATAGTTAAAGAGACTTGGCTGGTATTTTTACACGGAGTGTTTTTTCTGGGTAAAAGCTTACGGAACAGGTTGGCTGAATGGTACCGCACTGAACTTGTATTCCGGAGGCCCGGGTTCGATTCCCGTGGCCGTCCTTCCTGACCGTTTTTTTCGTGGTATTCCCTCAGTCGACAGGCAAATGCTGGGAAGGTACCCTACTTAAAGGCCACGACCGCCTTCTTCCCACCTTCCATCCGTACCTACTCTTTACCATCATCTCCCAATCATCATCATAATCATTCATCCGTCGCCATAAGCCTCGCTGCAGAACAGTGCGACGTCAAGCCCCAGACAAAAAATCACTGCAAGATGTCACCAGCTAATGTTTTCAAAAAATTTACTCATATCGTTCATTAAGTTGGAATGGCCGGCCGACTTCGGCATCCCAGGAGGCCCTAGAGGAAGGTGGAGCTACCTCCACCCCCCAACCCGACTTTAGTTGGATGGGGTAATTAATTGTTTAATCGTTCTTCCCCTGTACCCTTCATCTGTATTATGTCTTCTCCTAAAATAAGAAGACTTGCTGAAACTTTTACTATTTATAACATTTCCCTCGCCTATTTGACCTCCTTTACCACATGTCAACAAGTTCTTTACTATATTCCCGTTGCTCACCTGCCACGGGATCCCGCCGAAGATTAGCAGCAACCCGTAGTCGAGGTAATACCACCACTCCTTGGACTCCACGTGGCCGATCCAGTCCACTTCGTTGTTCGCCAGCGAGCCCACGTGTTCGTTCATCATCGCGAATGGGATGCACATCCACTGCAACATCAACACTCAGAGTCAAGCATCATCTATCAATACACTCCTTGGACTCCACGTGGCCGATCCAGTCCACTTCGTTGTTCGCCAGCGAGCCCACGTGTTCGTTCATCATCGCGAATGGGATGCACATCCACTGCAACATCAACACTCAGAGTCAATCATCATCTATCAATACACTCCTTGGACTCCACGTGGCCGATCCAGTCCACTTCGTTGTTCGCCAGCGAGCCCACGTGTTCGTTCATCATCGCGAATGGGATGCACATCCACTGCAACATCAACACTCAGAGTCAATCATCATCTATCAATACACTCCTTGGACTCCACGTGGCCGATCCAGTCCACTTCGTTGTTCGCCAGCGAGCCCACGTGTTCGTTCATCATCGCGAATGGGATGCACATCCACTGCAACATCAACACTCAGAGTCAATCATCATCTATCAATACACTCCTTGGACTCCACGTGGCCGATCCAGTCCACTTCGTTGTTCGCCAGCGAGCCCACGTGTTCGTTCATCATCGCGAATGGGATGCACATCCACTGCAACATCAACACTCAGAGTCAATCATCATCTATCAATACACTCCTTGGACTCCACGTGGCCGATCCAGTCCACTTCGTTGTTCGCCAGCGAGCCCACGTGTTCGTTCATCATCGCGAATGGGATGCACATCCACTGCAACATCAACACTCAGAGTCAATCATCATCTATCAATACACTCCTTGGACTCCACGTGGCCGATCCAGTCCACTTCGTTGTTCGCCAGCGAGCCCACGTGTTCGTTCATCATCGCGAATGGGATGCACATCCACTGCAACATCAACACTCAGAGTCAATCATCATCTATCAATACACTCCTTGGACTCCACGTGGCCGATCCAGTCCACTTCGTTGTTCGCCAGCGAGCCCACGTGTTCGTTCATCATCGCGAATGGGATGCACATCCACTGCAACATCAACACTCAGAGTCAATCATCATCTATCAATACACTCCTTGGACTCCACGTGGCCGATCCAGTCCACTTCGTTGTTCGCCAGCGAGCCCACGTGTTCGTTCATCATCGCGAATGGGATGCACATCCACTGCAACATCAACACTCAGAGTCAATCATCATCTATCAATACACTCCTTGGACTCCACGTGGCCGATCCAGTCCACTTCGTTGTTCGCCAGCGAGCCCACGTGTTCGTTCATCATCGCGAATGGGATGCACATCCACTGCAACATCAACACTCAGAGTCAATCATCATCTATCAATACACTCCTTGGATTCCACGTGGCCGATCCAGTCCACTTCGTTGTTCGCCAGCGAGCCCACGTGTTCGTTCATCATCGCGAATGGGATGCACATCCACTGCAACATCAACACTCAGAGTCAAGCATCATCTATCAATACACTCCTTGGACTCCACGTGGCCGATCCAGTCCACTTCGTTGTTCGCCAGCGAGCCCACGTGTTCGTTCATCATCGCGAATGGGATACACATCCACTGCAACATCAACACTCAGAGTCAATCATCATCTATCAATACACTCCTTGGACTCCACGTGGCCGATCCAGTCCACTTCGTTGTTCGCCAGCGAGCCCACGTGTTCGTTCATCATCGCGAATGGGATGCACATCCACTGCAACATCAACACTCAGAGTCAATCATCATCTATCAATACACTCCTTGGACTCCACGTGGCCGATCCAGTCCACTTCGTTGTTCGCCAGCGAGCCCACGTGTTCGTTCATCATCGCGAATGGGATACACATCCACTGCAACATCAACACTCAGAGTCAATCATCATCTATCAATACACTCCTTGGACTCCACGTGGCCGATCCAGTCCACTTCGTTGTTCGCCAGCGAGCCCACGTGTTCGTTCATCATCGCGAATGGGATGCACATCCACTGCAACATCAACACTCAGAGTCAATCATCATCTATCAATACACTCCTTGGACTCCACGTGGCCGATCCAGTCCACTTCGTTGTTCGCCAGCGAGCCCACGTGTTCGTTCATCATCGCGAATGGGATGCACATCCACTGCAACATCAACACTCAGAGTCAATCATCATCTATCAATACACTCCTTGGACTCCACGTGGCCGATCCAGTCCACTTCGTTGTTCGCCAGCGAGCCCACGTGTTCGTTCATCATCGCGAATGGGATGCACATCCACTGCAACATCAACACTCAGAGTCAATCATCATCTATCAATACACTCCTTGGACTCCACGTGGCCGATCCAGTCCACTTCGTTGTTCGCCAGCGAGCCCACGTGTTCGTTCATCATCGCGAATGGGATGCACATCCACTGCAACATCAACACTCAGAGTCAATCATCATCTATCAATACACTCCTTGGACTCCACGTGGCCGATCCAGTCCACTTCGTTGTTCGCCAGCGAGCCCACGTGTTCGTTCATCATCGCGAATGGGATACACATCCACTGCAACATCAACACCCAGAGTCAATCATCATCTATCAATACACTCCTTGGACTCCACGTGGCCGATCCAGTCCACTTCGTTGTTCGCCAGCGAGCCCACGTGTTCGTTCATCATCGCGAATGGGATGCACATCCACTGCAACATCAACACTCAGAGTCAATCATCATCTATCAATACACTCCTTGGACTCCACGTGGCCGATCCAGTCCACTTCGTTGTTCGCCAGCGAGCCCACGTGTTCGTTCATCATCGCGAATGGGATGCACATCCACTGCAACATCAACACTCAGAGTCAATCATCATCTATCAATACACTCCTTGGACTCCACGTGGCCGATCCAGTCCACTTCGTTGTTCGCCAGCGAGCCCACGTGTTCGTTCATCATCGCGAATGGGATGCACATCCACTGCAACATCAACACTCAGAGTCAATCATCATCTATCAATACACTCCTTGGACACCACGTGGCCGATCCAGTCCACTTCGTTGTTCGCCAGCGAGCCCACGTGTTCGTTCATCATCGCGAATGGGATGCACATCCACTGCAACATCAACACTCAGAGTCAATCATCATCTATCAATACACTCCTTGGACTCCACGTGGCCGATCCAGTCCACTTCGTTGTTCGCCAGCGAGCCCACGTGTTCGTTCATCATCGCGAATGGGATGCACATCCACTGCAACATCAACACTCAGAGTCAATCATCATCTATCAATACACTCCTTGGACTCCACGTGGCCGATCCAGTCCACTTCGTTGTTCGCCAGCGAGCCCACGTGTTCGTTCATCATCGCGAATGGGATGCACATCCACTGCAACATCAACACTCAGAGTCAATCATCATCTATCAATACATTCCTTGGACTCCACGTGGCCGATCCAGTCCACTTCGTTGTTCGCCAGCGAGCCCACGTGTTCGTTCATCATCGCGAATAGGATGCACATCCACTGCAACATCAACACTCAGAGTCAATCATCATCTATCAATACACTCCTTGGACTCCACGTGGCCGATCCAGTCCACTTCGTTGTTCGCCAGCGAGCCCACGTGTTCGTTCATCATCGCGAATGGGATGCACATCCACTGCAACATCAACACTCAGAGTCAATCATCATCTATCAATACACTCCTTGGACTCCACGTGGCCGATCCAGTCCACTTCGTTGTTCGCCAGCGAGCCCACGTGTTCGTTCATCATCGCGAATGGGATGCACATCCACTGCAACATCAACACTCAGAGTCAATCATCATCTATCAATACACTCCTTGGACTCCACGTGGCCGATCCAGTCCACTTCGTTGTTCGCCAGCGAGCCCACGTGTTCGTTCATCATCGCGAATGGGATGCACATCCACTGCAACATCAACACCCAGAGTCAATCATCATCTATCAATACACTCCTTGGACTCCACGTGGCCGATCCAGTCCACTTCGTTGTTCGCCAGCGAGCCCACGTGTTCGTTCATCATCGCGAATGGGATGCACATCCACTGCAACATCAACACTCAGAGTCAATCATCATCTATCAATACACTCCTTGGACTCCACGTGGCCGATCCAGTCCACTTCGTTGTTCGCCAGCGAGCCCACGTGTTCGTTCATCATCGCGAATGGGATGCACATCCACTGCAACATCAACACCCAGAGTCAATCATCATCTATCAATACACTCCTTGGACTCCACGTGGCCGATCCAGTCCACTTCGTTGTTCGCCAGCGAGCCCACGTGTTCGTTCATCATCGCGAATGGGATGCACATCCACTGCAACATCAACACTCAGAGTCAATCATCATCTATCAATACACTCCTTGGACTCCACGTGGCCGATCCAGTCCACTTCGTTGTTCGCCAGCGAGCCCACGTGTTCGTTCATCATCGCGAATGGGATGCACATCCACTGCAACATCAACACTCAGAGTCAATCATCATCTATCAATACACTCCTTGGACTCCACGTGGCCGATCCAGTCCACTTCGTTGTTCGCCAGCGAGCCCACGTGTTCGTTCATCATCGCGAATGGGATGCACATCCACTGCAACATCAACACTCAGAGTCAATCATCATCTATCAATACACTCCTTGGACTCCACGTGGCCGATCCAGTCCACTTCGTTGTTCGCCAGCGAGCCCACGTGTTCGTTCATCATCGCGAATGGGATGCACATCCACTGCAACATCAACACTCAGAGTCAATCATCATCTATCAATACACTCCTTGGACTCCACGTGGCCGATCCAGTCCACTTCGTTGTTCGCCAGCGAGCCCACGTGTTCGTTCATCATCGCGAATGGGATGCACATCCACTGCAACATCAACACTCAGAGTCAATCATCATCTATCAATACACTCCTTGGACTCCACGTGGCCGATCCAGTCCACTTCGTTGTTCGCCAGCGAGCCCACGTGTTCGTTCATCATCGCGAATGGGATGCACATCCACTGCAACATCAACACTCAGAGTCAATCATCATCTATCAATACACTCCTTGGACTCCACGTGGCCGATCCAGTCCACTTCGTTGTTCGCCAGCGAGCCCACGTGTTCGTTCATCATCGCGAATGGGATGCACATCCACTGCAACATCAACACTCAGAGTCAATCATCATCTATCAATACACTCCTTGGACTCCACGTGGCCGATCCAGTCCACTTCGTTGTTCGCCAGCGAGCCCACGTGTTCGTTCATCATCGCGAATGGGATGCACATCCACTGCAACATCAACACTCAGAGTCAATCATCATCTATCAATACACTCCTTGGACTCCACGTGGCCGATCCAGTCCACTTCGTTGTTCGCCAGCGAGCCCACGTGTTCGTTCATCATCGCGAATGGGATGCACATCCACTGCAACATCAACACTCAGAGTCAATCATCATCTATCAATACACCCCTTGGACTCCACGTGGCCGATCCAGTCCACTTCGTTGTTCGCCAGCGAGCCCACGTGTTCGTTCATCATCGCGAATGGGATGCACATCCACTGCAACATCAACACTCAGAGTCAATCATCATCTATCAATACACTCCTTGGACTCCACGTGGCCGATCCAGTCCACTTCGTTGTTCGCCAGCGAGCCCACGTGTTCGTTCATCATCGCGAATGGGATGCACATCCACTGCAACATCAACACTCAGAGTCAATCATCATCTATCAATACACTCCTTGGACTCCACGTGGCCGATCCAGTCCACTTCGTTGTTCGCCAGCGAGCCCACGTGTTCGTTCATCATCGCGAATGGGATGCACATCCACTGCAACATCAACACCCAGAGTCAATCATCATCTATCAATACACTCCTTGGACTCCACGTGGCCGATCCAGTCCACTTCGTTGTTCGCCAGCGAGCCCACGTGTTCGTTCATCATCGCGAATGGGATGCACATCCACTGCAACATCAACACTCAGAGTCAATCATCATCTATCAATACACTCCTTGGACTCCACGTGGCCGATCCAGTCCACTTCGTTGTTCGCCAGCGAGCCCACGTGTTCGTTCATCATCGCGAATGGGATGCACATCCACTGCAACATCAACACTCAGAGTCAATCATCATCTATCAATACACTCCTTGGACTCCACGTGGCCGATCCAGTCCACTTCGTTGTTCGCCAGCGAGCCCACGTGTTCGTTCATCATCGCGAATGGGATGCACATCCACTGCAACATCAACACTCAGAGTCAATCATCATCTATCAATACACTCCTTGGACTCCACGTGGCCGATCCAGTCCACTTCGTTGTTCGCCAGCGAGCCCACGTGTTCGTTCATCATCGCGAATGGGATACACATCCACTGCAACATCAACACTCAGAGTCAATCATCATCTATCAATACACTCCTTGGACTCCACGTGGCCGATCCAGTCCACTTCGTTGTTCGCCAGCGAGCCCACGTGTTCGTTCATCATCGCGAATGGGATGCACATCCACTGCAACATCAACACTCAGAGTCAATCATCATCTATCAATACACTCCTTGGACTCCACGTGGCCGATCCAGTCCACTTCGTTGTTCGCCAGCGAGCCCACGTGTTCGTTCATCATCGCGAATGGGATGCACATCCACTGCAACATCAACACTCAGAGTCAATCATCATCTATCAATACACTCCTTGGACTCCACGTGGCCGATCCAGTCCACTTCGTTGTTCGCCAGCGAGCCCACGTGTTCGTTCATCATCGCGAATGGGATGCACATCCACTGCAACATCAACACTCAGAGTCAATCATCATCTATCAATACACTCCTTGGACTCCACGTGGCCGATCCAGTCCACTTCGTTGTTCGCCAGCGAGCCCACGTGTTCGTTCATCATCGCGAATGGGATGCACATCCACTGCAACATCAACACTCAGAGTCAATCATCATCTATCAATACACCCCTTGGACTCCACGTGGCCGATCCAGTCCACTTCGTTGTTCGCCAGCGAGCCCACGTGTTCGTTCATCATCGCGAATGGGATGCACATCCACTGCAACATCAACACTCAGAGTCAATCATCATCTATCAATACACTCCTTGGACTCCACGTGGCCGATCCAGTCCACTTCGTTGTTCGCCAGCGAGCCCACGTGTTCGTTCATCATCGCGAATGGGATGCACATCCACTGCAACATCAACACTCAGAGTCAATCATCATCTATCAATACACTCCTTGGACTCCACGTGGCCGATCCAGTCCACTTCGTTGTTCGCCAGCGAGCCCACGTGTTCGTTCATCATCGCGAATGGGATGCACATCCACTGCAACATCAACACTCAGAGTCAATCATCATCTATCAATACACTCCTTGGACTCCACGTGGCCGATCCAGTCCACTTCGTTGTTCGCCAGCGAGCCCACGTGTTCGTTCATCATCGCGAATGGGATGCACATCCACTGCAACATCAACACTCAGAGTCAATCATCATCTATCAATACACCCCTTGGACTCCACGTGGCCGATCCAGTCCACTTCGTTGTTCGCCAGCGAGCCCACGTGTTCGTTCATCATCGCGAATGGGATGCACATCCACTGCAACATCAACACTCAGAGTCAATCATCATCTATCAATACACTCCTTGGACTCCACGTGGCCGATCCAGTCCACTTCGTTGTTCGCCAGCGAGCCCACGTGTTCGTTCATCATCGCGAATGGGATGCACATCCACTGCAACATCAACACTCAGAGTCAATCATCATCTATCAATACACTCCTTGGACTCCACGTGGCCGATCCAGTCCACTTCGTTGTTCGCCAGCGAGCCCACGTGTTCGTTCATCATCGCGAATGGGATGCACATCCACTGCAACATCAACACTCAGAGTCAATCATCATCTATCAATACACTCCTTGGACTCCACGTGGCCGATCCAGTCCACTTCGTTGTTCGCCAGCGAGCCCACGTGTTCGTTCATCATCGCGAATGGGATGCACATCCACTGCAACATCAACACTCAGAGTCAATCATCATCTATCAATACACTCCTTGGACTCCACGTGGCCGATCCAGTCCACTTCGTTGTTCGCCAGCGAGCCCACGTGTTCGTTCATCATCGCGAATGGGATGCACATCCACTGCAACATCAACACTCAGAGTCAAGCATCATCTATCAATACACTCCTTGGACTCCACGTGGCCGATCCAGTCCACTTCGTTGTTCGCCAGCGAGCCCACGTGTTCGTTCATCATCGCGAATGGGATGCACATCCACTGCAACATCAACACTCAGAGTCAATCATCATCTATCAATACACTCCTTGGACTCCACGTGGCCGATCCAGTCCACTTCGTTGTTCGCCAGCGAGCCCACGTGTTCGTTCATCATCGCGAATGGGATGCACATCCACTGCAACATCAACACTCAGAGTCAATCATCATCTATCAATACACTCCTTGGACTCCACGTGGCCGATCCAGTCCACTTCGTTGTTCGCCAGCGAGCCCACGTGTTCGTTCATCATCGCGAATGGGATGCACATCCACTGCAACATCAACACTCAGAGTCAATCATCATCTATCAATACACTCCTTGGACTCCACGTGGCCGATCCAGTCCACTTCGTTGTTCGCCAGCGAGCCCACGTGTTCGTTCATCATCGCGAATGGGATGCACATCCACTGCAACATCAACACTCAGAGTCAATCATCATCTATCAATACACTCCTTGGACTCCACGTGGCCGATCCAGTCCACTTCGTTGTTCGCCAGCGAGCCCACGTGTTCGTTCATCATCGCGAATGGGATGCACATCCACTGCAACATCAACACCCAGAGTCAATCATCATCTATCAATACACTCCTTGGACTCCACGTGGCCGATCCAGTCCACTTCGTTGTTCGCCAGCGAGCCCACGTGTTCGTTCATCATCGCGAATGGGATGCACATCCACTGCAACATCAACACTCAGAGTCAATCATCATCTATCAATACACTCCTTGGACTCCACGTGGCCGATCCAGTCCACTTCGTTGTTCGCCAGCGAGCCCACGTGTTCGTTCATCATCGCGAATGGGATGCACATCCACTGCAACATCAACACCCAGAGTCAATCATCATCTATCAATACACTCCTTGGACTCCACGTGGCCGATCCAGTCCACTTCGTTGTTCGCCAGCGAGCCCACGTGTTCGTTCATCATCGCGAATGGGATGCACATCCACTGCAACATCAACACTCAGAGTCAATCATCATCTATCAATACACTCCTTGGACTCCACGTGGCCGATCCAGTCCACTTCGTTGTTCGCCAGCGAGCCCACGTGTTCGTTCATCATCGCGAATGGGATGCACATCCACTGCAACATCAACACTCAGAGTCAATCATCATCTATCAATACACTCCTTGGACTCCACGTGGCCGATCCAGTCCACTTCGTTGTTCGCCAGCGAGCCCACGTGTTCGTTCATCATCGCGAATGGGATGCACATCCACTGCAACATCAACACTCAGAGTCAAGCATCATCTATCAATACACTCCTTGGACTCCACGTGGCCGATCCAGTCCACTTCGTTGTTCGCCAGCGAGCCCACGTGTTCGTTCATCATCGCGAATGGGATGCACATCCACTGCAACATCAACACTCAGAGTCAATCATCATCTATCAATACACTCCTTGGACTCCACGTGGCCGATCCAGTCCACTTCGTTGTTCGCCAGCGAGCCCACGTGTTCGTTCATCATCGCGAATGGGATGCACATCCACTGCAACATCAACACCCAGAGTCAAGCATCATCAATCAGTTCCTTGAGAAACTGGCTCCATTTCCATAGGTGAGCCACGTCAAGGCAAGGCGAAATCTTAGAGTCTACAACTGAGAGACTTCAATCAGAACATCTGCCACGATGGTAGATACCATTAAATGATGCAATCTCTAAAATAATCAGAGGTTAAAGAGGTTTGTTAAAAAAAGTTTTTAAGGTATAACTTCGTTAGAGTGCTACGTGTATTTGACAGTTTGAATGAACCATACAAACTTTATTCAGAAGGTATATCGAAACTTTGTACTGTAAAAGGCTGTCATAGATAGAACGCTAGCATCATAATTTAAAAAAAATGATTGTAGGTATTAATTAATGTAGCAAATGCCACTAATAACTACACATTATTCGTTACCTACTCATGTTCCTTTCATCAACAGCGATGACCGTTCAAGTTGCAATTATTTACAAGTTATAACCTTTATTAGAGCTATAACAATGCGTACAGCAAGCTGGGACATGATTTATCAAAGTACAAGGTTGCCTGAAAGTGTTGAACTGACCAGTCCGATGAAGATGCAGAACAGCTGGATGACGTCAGTGTAGGCCACGCTGTAGAGACCGCCGAACAGAGTGTAGAAGACGGCGATGCACGACGAGAAGATGACGCTGGTCCGGTGGTCCATGTCGATGATGACGCTCAGAGTGGCGCCTGATGAGAGAGATGGAGATATCAGACGGCGTGAGAGATAGACAATGTGGAGAACACTAGAGAGCCTATATACTGGGGAACAGAGTGTAGAAGACGGCGATGCACGACGAGAAGATGACGCTGGTCCGGTGGTCCATGTCGATGATGACGCTCAGAGTGGCGCCTGATGAGAGAGGTGGAGATATCAGACGGCGTGAGAGAGAGACAATGTGGAGAACACGAAGGTCGAGAAGTCAGTCACGGGTTGGTTCAAAGTTGCCCCGGTAACGAGGGCAACCTTGGATCTTACTGCCCCTGTAAAATATCTTGAGCGTAAAGGCCGATGCACAATTGACGCAGACGGACGACGCGGACGGACGACGGAGACGGATACGATGTTTAGGTATGACGCCTGCGTCGTCCGTCCGCGCCCGATTGTGAACAGCCAGAGTGAATGTGTCATACCTAAAGACCGATGCACAATTGACGTGGACGGACGACGCGGACGGACGACGGAGACTGATACAATGTTAAAGTCGTCGTCCGTCCGCGTCCGATTGTGAACACCCAGAGTGAATGTGTCATACCTAAAGACCGATGCACAATTGACGTGGACGGACGACGCGGACGGACGACGGAGACGGATACATTGTTAAAGTCGTCGTCCGTCCGCGTTGTGAACAGCCAGAGTGAATGTGTCATACCTAAAGGCCGATGCACAATTGACGCAGACGGACGACGCGGACGGACGACGGAGACGGATACGATGTTTAGGTATGGCGTCTGCGTCGTCCGTCCGCGCCCGATTGTGAACAGCCAGAGTGAATGTGTCATACCTAAAGACCGATGCACAATTGACGTGGACGGACGACGCGGACGGACGACGGAGACGGATACATTGTTAAAGTCGTCGTCCGTCCGCGTTGTGAACAGCCAGAGTGAATGTGTCATACCTAAAGGCCGATGCACAATTGACGCAGACGGACGACGCGGACGGACGACGAAGACGGATACGATGTTTAGGTATGACGTTTAGGTATGATTGTGAACAGCCAAGAGTGAATTGGTCATACCTAAACAGCGTTTCCGTCTCCGTCGTCCGTCCGCGTCGTCCTCGGCCTTTAGATCCATATAGATCGTTCATTCGGACTCTTAAAGACTGTGTTTAAATGCCCTGCTAAATTATAAACAGTTGATTGCCATGGCAACAATCGATAGAATTCCCCGAATAGCTTTTTGGCAATTACTAATCTACCGTCGTTTAATGTTAAATAATTACAATCCCTTAAATGGAGATCATCAACTGATATACTTTTTATGTGAATTATTTGCAAACCCCTTCTCTGTGACATATCTACAATGGTGGTCCATACATTTCGTGGCATAGACGATAATTAATCTTGATTTCAGGTTTACAGTATCAATTGGCATTTTTGCGTGGACACAGTGGTTTGTATTTATGTTTACCTTCAATGTAATCTTTGCTTCAATGTATTCATCACTCTCTTTAATCTTTATGAAGGTTTAGGAAAACTTGGAATAAATAATTTCACAACAATTTTTCAATAAATAAAAATGGTAAAATAATAATTTTTCACAATAATTAGATCAGCGTTACAAAACTGTAGTCATCAGCAGCAATGTAGTATTTTGCACACCACATGATTTATTTACGAGCTTTCTCATCGCGTAGTTCCAAGTTTGTTGACAACATGTAGACATGGCAACGGCCAATCAGCGTTGCTTGCTGATCAGTAATGAGTTATCCCGACCTGTATTGCACTTTTCCATGACCGCAAGTAATATTTTCCCAAGCAACAGTTTGTAATTAGGTACTCTAATCAGAAGTTGTTTCTTCCTTATGTAGGCGTTAATTGGTAAGTAATTGATTGAATTTGTTCTGGATGTCGTTTGGGAAAATCACTTAATTACGTAAAAAAAAATGCAACAAAAAGTATTTCAATAGAAATTCATGAAAATTTGCGTTTGTGAAAAATGAGAAGAAAACGTTACCTACTTGTTTTTTTATTATTATTATCTACAAATAGAAATGACGCAACGTGAAAGCAAAGCTCATATTACACGATGTAGTCTAGTCCATCGATTACACAACGTTTTGAGTACTCTGAAAACAATTTTTCAGGACTGAATTTTTCTGATTTAATTTGCATGTTGTAATGAGCTGAAGACATTTGTGTACGTTTAGTAACAAATCGATAAGAATTTAATTATTTTGTACTCCTGAAAAAAACCCATACTTAATACACCTCCAACAATTCCATTGACGTGCGCTTGAACCATCTTGAACATGGACTCCGCTAAGCAGAAAGTTTTTTTATTGTAGTTTTTTCCGGACGTCAGGAAAAGGTTTTCTCTTTCCTCTTTCCTCAGATCATGTCAAATAATAACATTAGATGACAACTGATCGACCTTTTTGCAGGAGATTAGGCAACACAAGAGCTCTCTATGCAATATGGCAGGGGTCGTCACCGGCGGCTCCTTAGCTTGGTTACATCGAAAAATTCCAAAATTAAACGCCCTGCGGGGCAACATTGGGAAGCATATTTGATTTAGTTTGTTAATTTTAGAGCCCCTGAATCACTTTTAACTTGTTGACATTCTAAAAAAAACGCCCTGCGGAGCAAAAATTGAACCGAATTTCTTCCGCAACTTTATCAAAATTAACGAAAATCAAAATAAACTAGTAATGCAATTTATTATATTCAGTGTCTTATATTTGATTGCGTATAGTCCCATTATTATCCATTACATAAATTTTTATGCAATTGGCTCCTTGAAAAGTTTTTCTCCTTGTTTTTCCTTGACAAATTCGAAATTCCCCTGCAATTTGTATTGCTTCAAGTCTGGACTGCGAACTAATGCATGTGGCTGAACGTTGAACCTACCTAGAGCAGCCAGGATGCCGGCCGCCCAGAACACTTCCCCACAGAGCGCTGGCAGGAACAGAAGTCCTCCCATCCTCTCTCCGAACGCATCTTGCAGCGGGTCCAGCATGGTGACGTAACCCTGCTTCCGCATCTCGTTGGCGAAGAAGATGCCACCTGGTGAGACAAGTTCAATGTATCCGTGTGTCCAAGCTTATTGGCGACCTTCGCTTTGGGGCTAAATGGTTATTGTCGTGTCATAAACGGAATAAACATTCGATTTGCTGAAAAATCTTGAAACCAAGATGGCGGACGGTGGAGTTGCAGTGAAAGATGTCTCCGACAATAAAGGGGATTTAGTGAATAGTTACAATAAGTTAAGTGTTCTGGAACTAAAAAGTGAATTGGAGAAACATGGACTTAATAAGGTAGGGAGAAAAGACGAACTAATAGAAAGACTAGTTGCATTAAAACACAATATCAGTGAACCTGCGCTAGATGATGACCCAGTCACAAGTGAGGTTAGTGGTAATGTAAACATGGATTTAGCAGTTGACCTAATGCGTCAAGAGATCGACAGTAAAGACCTGTTAATTCGTGAGAAGGACAAGCGTATAGAGCATCTGGAAGAAATAAACCAGCTACTTAGAGAAAAAGTGAATAACTTGTGCCGTGCGGTAAATATTTCAAATCATTCAAACTCGCTCCAGCTGCCAGTGCAAGTGCCTCCCCGTCCATGCGCATTCGGCATGGGTCCCAGAGAAAATTCATGGCAATTTCCAGGGAAAATACCCTCGCGCAATGTGAATGCACCATTCACATTCGGCATAGGCCCAAGAGACAATACGCTGCAAACTCCATTACAAACACCAAGACGGATGGCAGAGAAGGAAGGGCCCGAGGATCATGACTCGGATCGCCGACTACAACAACACACATTAAAGACGCCTGCGCCTAGCGAAAAGAGAGAAGACATGTACAAGAGGATGCTAAAGGGAAGAAAATCAGTCGATAAAGTGAAAAATAATCCTAACAAAATACCTGCCCTAATTATGGGAGACTCCATGATAAGAATTGCAGGTGAGATGTGCGAAGAAGAAGGGTGCGAAGTTCAAGTGTTTCCTGGCATCCGGGTCAACGAACTGTCGCAGAAAATATTAGATAGAGAAGACGATCTTCAGGAGCCGAAAGTTGTGGTTGTGCATGTGGGAACAAATAACATTAAAGCGAGAACAGGGCAGCACCTTATGCTCGAGATAAGGGACCTCTTAAAGGCAGGGATGAGCAAATATAAAACCGCAAAATGGGTTGTTGGAGGGCTAGTTTATCGGAAGGATGTTTATGATTCCACTATTGACAAACTAAATGACAGTATTGAGTGGGTAAGCAACGAAATGGGGGCTTCATATTATCATCCGAATTCCAGAGTTGTAGAACGTCATGCAGCAAAGGATGGTATTCACCTGAATCATGAAGGAGGTAGAGTGATGGGCCAGCTTATTATGGAAAATGTTAATGAACAATTGTCAAAAAACAAATAACTTGTGGGGGCAAAAAAACATCTCGAACTTGCAACTTACGTCTAAAGGAAGATTTGACAAAAGTAAACATTTTACACCAAAATATGCAAAGCCGAATTAGCTCAAAAACAAATCTAGAAGTGTTTCTTGATGAACAGTTTAATCTTTCAGAAGAAATTGATGTATTATGCTTATCCGAACATTGGCTTAGGGAATTTGAAATAAATCAAGTTAACATTAATAATTACAAAATCATAAATTCATATTGTAGGTTATATTTGAAACATGGGGGAGTGGCTATCTATATAAATAAAAATAAGCATTTCAAGGTTAAACCAAGATTGGACATAAATAAATGTAGTGTGGAAGGAGTTATAGAAATAACGGGCATAGATTTAGTTATTGAAAACAGGGGAAACAAAAATAGTAATATTAAAGTAAAGTTACTGATTATTGCCCTGTACCGACCACCTACAGGAAATATTGATGAATTTGTAAATATTCTCCACGCTATTCTGGAAAAGAATGTGAAATCTCCGAGTGAAATAATAATCCTTGGTGATTTCAATGTTAACACCATGACTGAATCAGAAAATAAGTTTAAATTAGTCAGCCTACTGGAATCATTCAATATTATCCTAACTATTAAGTCTCCAACTAGGATAGATTCACATTTTAAAACAGCATCAATAATAGATAATATTGCCACACACCTCAATTATAAATATGATGTGAAAGTAATTGAAAGTAACCTCTCTGATCATTTTTCTCAACTTATATCAGTCAAAATAAATGCGTCCACAAGTAAGTCGATGTGGGTTCATAAACGTCAGTTCAATAAGACAAATTTTATCACATTTAATGACAGACTGGCGGATACAAGTTGGGATAAAGTTTACACTACTTTAAGTGCTAATAATAAATATAATGCCTTTCAAGAATTATTTTTAGACATTTTTAATGAGTGTTTCCCAAAAAAGCGAGTTCGTATAAACAAAAAATACCTGTCTCAATCATGGATAACATCAGGTATAAAAGTATCTAGATTAAATTTAAAATCCTTATATAAATTAAAGAGTCATTTTAACAATTCTTTTTTGACTAACTATTATAAAGTATATAAGAAGCAATATGATAGAATTATACAGGCGGCAAAAAGACAAAGTATTCATTGTAAAATAATTAGTAGTGATAACAAACCTAAAACTACCTGGAATATTATAAATGATCAAACCAGTAAAGTATCATGCCAGAAGATAAATGAAGCTATCAAGATAAAGAGTGAAAATGAAGATAATATTATTAAGGATCAACTTCTTGTAGCAGAAGAATTCAATAGGTATTTCTCGACTATTGCATCAAACCTAACTCAGAATACTCCTATTAATGAGTCGGACATACAAAATAATCTTGCAAAAATGAAGTTTGAGAGATGCAATTCTATATTTTTCTTTCCAACAATGGCCTCAGACATCATCAAAGTTGTACAAAGTTTAAAGAATAAATGTTCTACTGGTGTGGATGATATTTCGGTTTCCTTGATTAAGAAATGTATTAAGCATGTGGCTGAAGTATTAAGCCACGTTTATAATGAGTGCATTACAGAAGGTGTGTTTCCGGATAGGCTCAAAATTGCTAAAATAATACCGTTATATAAGAAAGGTGATAAGCTTAAATTAGGTAATTATCGACCAATTTCTCTGCTACCAGCGTTTTCGAAAATTTTCGAAAAGATTATGTGTCGAAACATAACTTCTTTCTTGGACAAGTTTAGTATTTTGTCTGATCGTCAAAATGGTTTTAGACAAAATAGATCTACTAGTTCCACAATTCACAATTTTTTACAACTGATAACGGATGCGCTTGATAATCATGAGCACCAGTTAGGTGTTTTTTGCGACCTGACTAAAGCGTTCGATTGCGTTGACCATAAAATATTAATTACTAAACTTAATCACTATGGTTTCAAGGGAAATGCACTGCACCTAATGGAATCATACCTAACTGATAGATCTCATATCACTGAAATAAAGTATTTTGATGATGAAAATATGGAAAGTATATATGCGTCTAAACCGGCGATTATCACTTGCGGGGTACCGCAGGGCTCGATTTTAGGTCCACTGTTGTTCATCTTATTCATAAATGACCTTCCGTTTAGCATTGATAATTCAGAGCTTTTCGCAGATGACACCAGCATACTCATCAAAGAGTCTACTTTTGAAAAACTTATAGATAGCGCCGAACAAAGTATCAATGAAACAAGCATTTGGCTTAAAACGAACAAATTAATCTTGGACACCGATAAAACAAATTTCATACAATTTCATACAACGCAGAAAAGCAAAAGTCTTAAAAGGGTTACTTCAGTAAACAATACACTGGATATGACGAATATTTCATCAGTTTGTCATACAAAATTTTTAGGTTTGACCATTGATGAGAATTTAAGCTGGTCGCGACATTGCAGTACCATTGCTAGCAAATTAAATTTGGCGTGCTTTGCTATCAGAACTATCAAATCATTATCTGACACAAAAACTGCTAAATTAGTTTATCACTCAAACTTTGAAACACACCTCCGGTATGGCATTGAGTTTGGGGATTATCCCCACATGCTCACAAGCTATTTATCATTCAAAAGAGAGCTCTCCGATCAATGTGTGGGGCTAGGACCAAGGACAATGTCATACCACATTGTAAGGAGCTCTTCCAAGTACATAATATTCTTACATTTTATAGCCTTTATTTACTAGAAGCAATTTCATTAATCAAATGTAATATCACCACACAGGTTTTTAATACTTCTGTTCACAATCATGATACTCGAGGTAAGGATAATATTCACACAAAAGGATATAATCTGTCTATTTCTCAAAAAAACTCAACGTACATAAATGCTAAATTTTACAATAGACCGCAATAGACTACCAATCAGAATTAAATCAATTGAAAGATTTAAGCACTTTAAGCATGAGCTCAAAACTTTATTAACCCAGAAAGCGTATTACTCGATTAATGAATTTGTAGAGGACAATTCTTTGTAGTGTGTTTAGGGCATTTTTGTACATTGTTTATTGTTTTTTTTATTTATTATTGTTGGACTATTGAAATAGATATTTCAAATAAAGCTTTAGTTATTATTGTTTTAGAAATTGTTTTGTACTATTTGACTTTACTGATGTGTACTGCTTTGCTGTATACTGTGTGTATGTGTATCTTTCCAAATACCTTTGACTAAAGGTCAAATATGTATGATTGTATCTACATTGTTGGAAATAAATTGATTTGATTTGATTTGAATGCTAATCTGAAGGTCGATGGTTACTTTTCGAACCATTTGAGGAAGTTTAGTGATGTGAAAGTATTCAAGTGTTTGTTGTAAGGGTCCCGATTCTTAATTTGTGGCAAACTATTCGAAATGGATGTTAATTTTTTTACTAGAATATGAAATTCGATGTTTTGAAATCTTCTGAAATTCGAAACACTAAATTTACGTCATATTTTAACTTAAATCTGACACGAACTTCTAGCGGACCATTTTTTTTGAACAACTAAGATAAAATTGCATTTCTTCTTCTTATTGGCTGATTTACTATACAAATGGTGTCACATGTAGGTAGTATTATTAGCGTGTTAACATAGCAAGTGGGATAATGTGTTACTGTGATGTTGACAAATATCACGCCACAAGTCCTTAAGATACAAGCTCGTGCATTCTAAAAGGAGTTGGCCAACGAATAAGATGAATAACCCATTTAGACTTGTTTCTGGCCAATCTCCTGTGAAATGGACTGGAGTGTAAAGTTAGAAGAAGTGTGATGTCTTACCAAATACGAGACTGAGGGCATAGCCGAAGGGCGCCTGGCACCAGATCAGCCCTGACGTATAGATCACTTCTGCCGTGCCGTTGATGTAGCCTCCTCCCACCCATGTAGCTGGAACCAGAACATACAATATTCATTTCCATCGCTCAAGTTCGCTCTTCGCATCTTTCAAAGTATCAGCATTACCAGCTGAAAGTTATGAGAGTGAACCAAACCGTGGATGATTCAATTGCTTCAGTCACTTTGAACCAATCATAGGTAAGTTATAATCCGTTATAACCTTTAGAAGCCATGGAGTTATTGAGCGAGCGTAGCGAGCGTCTCCTTTCGGCATATTTGGCACGGACCTCTGTTTTTTTTTCTGTTGGGTGAGACTGTACAGGTCAGAGTTTTTCTTCGATCAATCTGAAATTTTGCACACATGTAGAGACAACCTTTTCTGTTTGCAGGCCCCAAATTTTTTTGAAATCCATTAATTGGTTAAAATTTAAATAAATATCTCCTGATAGGCTGAAAAATGAAAACGGTCTTCGATAATTCAGATCAAACTCATATTTTGCATGATCATTAAGACCAACAGTGTCTCTTATTTTACAAAATTTCATCCCAATCAGTTAAGAACGTATGAACTTATTAACATTTTTAATATCTGTCAGTAATGAAGTATCAAAATGAATGTTTTCCAGTGCCAATTGGATTGAATCTGATTTGTTTTATTTTAACCAGGGTTCTTAGATGCTTAGATGTTATTTTCAAGTTTCAATGAAAAGCATAATAATATGTTGTGTTGATTGAGTGATCATATTTCAATTCAATATGGATGAATATGTTTTCTGTGCTTGTGTACGCATTTCCGGTTCGAGAATTTGCATGTCCCCGTGCTCGCTCACCACCGCGTTACACTGAGCGTTTTCCTAGTGTAACAGATTATCACCAACGAAACATACATTTTCAATCCATCATGGTAATGTAAAGAACTGCTAATAAAAGAGAAGAAGATATTATACCGGGTAAACGATTAATAAAACCACACAACAATTTTTGGACTGACTCCGGTCAAGGTCTATACAATACTCTCTTATAAAGGTTGATCCGAACGAGGGATTTCAGTGTTCGGAAGTATTCGGCTTTTCCTACTTCGTGACGTCAACATAGCCGGCAACTGCTTGATAGTCTGTATGCGCTGGCATGTGATTTAGATAGAAATGTCCTACTCCATGACGTCACAGAGTATGACAAAGCCGAATACTTCCGAGTACTGAAATCCCTCGATCGGTTCAACCTTTAGAAGAGAGTATTGTATAGACGTTGGACTCCGGTATCGTCAAAAAATATTTAAAAAAAACACGCGGTATTTCGAAGATGTTTCTATCTTCTTCATCAGGTGCACACTGACGTAAAATCCACCTCGACCGCCAAACCCCGGAAGAAAACAGCTGATGTAAACAACAAATCCGTCAGCTCAATCACAACACAGATAGCAGCTAACCGGCTAATAAATACACCGTGACACAGGAACTAGAGACACAAGAAAACTCCGTCCCCCTATCATAACAACCCCGTCACAGCGCAATTTTTTTTTCATAACTGGGAAATTGACGGAGTCAAAACTGAACGCCAGGATTCCGAAAAGTAAAAACTGTTCGGGCTCAAAATATCATATCCACACGCAATAACAGCTTCCTCGACAAATTTACGCTTCTTAATTATTGTTGTGGCTTAACCGGACAAATCTTTGCTCAATCGGGAACGATTGAAGATCAAACCCGTGAACCAATAAGTGCAACATTTTACCATATACATTTATACTCACTGCGTTGAGTATAAATGTCTATGGTTTTACGAGCGTGTTTTTCATGGATATCCTGATGGTTATTGTTTAATTTAATGTTTATAATGAGCCTATCAACAAGAGAAAATAGTGCATTTTTACTAAAAACAAACAACTTCTCAGTTTGTTACAGTGTGGATTAATGCTTATAATGTAAATTGGTCATTAAAGTTTCACAAACTATAGTTTTTATTTGATTACAATATTTCGCTCCATATTCATCGAGCTTCTTCAAGCGTTCTTCGTGTTTTTTATTTTTTTTTATATAAATACCAACCAATTTTGTTCATATTTTCATAATATTCATAATACCTATATTTCATTTTCATATATATTTCATATTTCATATTTCCTTTCGTCTTAAATCGTCCCCAAAAGAGGTTTCAGCAACAAAACAAGCATCAAATCGATACACCCCAAAAGAACTGTTCAAAGAGTTTGCTGAATCATCCCACTTGACATCACTGACGGACTCACGTGTCAAAGCGACTTCTGCGCCACCTAGCGGAGACTTTCCCACCATGTCTCGAGTTACATTCTTAACGTGTGTGCCGGCTCAGGTCGGGTTACCTGTATTGATTAACTAAACACGCGGAGTGTCTCTGAGACTCTGATACGGCATGGGCGCCCATGGCATGGGCGGCATGGGCGCCTCTTCATGGGCGCCCGCAGGATTTCTGCCAGGTGGGGGCAGGTCAAAGAAAACAATATTTTAGGGTTTAAGGGGGGTGTGGGGGGCGTTTTTTGGTTTTTGGACACTTTGAAATCAATTTTGAGACGTTTTGAGGTGTATTTTGTTGAAATATTCAATATTTTTTAATTATTGCACTTTGAGGTGGTGGGAGACACGTTCAAAACTGCCCCGCAGGGCATTTTTTTGATTTTTTACACTGTGAAATCAATTTTTTTTAGTTCTTTTGGTTACAAAATGATACTATACGTTAAACCCCATACAATTTTTATGTTTTCCTGACATCCAGGGGGGGCAAGCGCCCCCCCTTGCCCCCCCCCCCCCCTGCGGGCGCCCATCAGCCTATATTGGTAACGATTGGGAGACCGAACCCGTGAACCAATTATGACAATTTTTACAACCTTGTTTTTCATGGATGAACTTAAGTGTTACTTTGCACATTTAAATTTTTTTTTAACACGCCAAGAAAGAAAAGAACATGCTGATTTTCATTAAAAAATCAACTAACTATTACTAATTAACCAAGCAATGTATTAAAATTTGCCCGGTAACAATCCTAAGTTTGATTTTTATCAAATCATGATTAAAATTAAAATGTATTTCGTCCACTCGTCTCGCGCTGTTCTAAACTGTTCTGTTCGTCTCGCACTGTTCTAAAAAATGTGTAAAATCGCTCGCGCTTGCAGCACCTTAAAGTTAGCAATCGTATCGTAAATGTAGTTTACCTAGTCCAATATCAATATATCAATATCACGTCTATCAACATGATTTGAGAAATGTGATTTAACGTGATCAGAGTGAAAATGCGGATATAGAAATCAACCCCATGACTCCTGATTTAGTAACAGAAAGCGGAAGCAATTCCGCTATGAATGGGAGTTTGCCATTTGCTCTATGCAAATTGCGTGTCCGACAGCAGTGGGAATTGAACTATAGAATCATCTGATCATTTATACTGCTGATAGATTTATGTCAGAGTAGAGAATGAACGTGTAGAATTGTACTGGGATGAGATGTCATCTATAGGAGGTTGTTATAACAATTCCATTGTTTCTTGTAACTTTGCGATCGACTATACGTAATAAGAGGAATAATAGATTATGTAATCTATATAAATGTGCTCCATTTAATGTAGTGCATGCGGTACAAATACATAAACCTGAATGCTGAAGTTTTTGAGGGACAGTTTTTCAATGTTTTGCTAAATTTTAACCAGTTGACTCCTGCCAGCAGTCCAGTGTCTGAAGGACATCGATAATAATTTGTAGATAGCATTAAGTTTTATATTGTTTGTATTGGCGTTACATATTTTGGTTGTGTTGTTGTTTTATGTAGAATTAAGTAATGAAAGCAAGTAAACCCATACGAAATAAAAAAAAAACACTATTTACTAATGGTAAGGCAAAAACCAATGACAATTTTTTGAACATATCATTGAAAAGCAGGTCCTAATACATGATTCCCATTGCACTGCGACGTTCTAAAAACAAATAGTACAAATATATTGTTAAATTTGACTTGATTAAAAACGTTATTAATTCTCTAATTAATGGAGCCTTTTTATGAGCATTCACCCTTAATCTCGGAATTTGTAGTTAGGGATAATTGGAATTTTGTGGAAATCTCTGTAGATGTTATCCTTTACTATTAATGCACAGTTTTGACCTTGAGCTCGGAAGTTGCGTTACGATAGACCTCTATAGAAAACGTCATTTTAGCTCAATTTTAATCAAACCCGAACTTATCCTGTAGATAATTTCGAGCCAAATAAAGTGCACACAATTTCAATCGAATCCGTTGAGTATTTCGAGAGATATTGCATGGAATGCACAATATCATGGAAAAACATACTTTTTTCGAAACTTTGAAACTTCAGGAAGCAGTGAATCCATTGGCAGTAAAGAAAATACAATTTAACTCTGTGGACCTTGACAAAATAGAACCACATGAAAAGCAACATTTAAATGTAATTGTTATTTTGGGGGTTGAGAATGTTGTGTGGGGTGGGGGGAGGGGGGCGCAAGAGAACTTTTCTGATATTGGAAATTTTTCTCGAGTGTACCTCCTTACCTCACATCGCATTTTGAAAATGATTTGAGTATATTGAAAACTGACAGTACCATTTAGGAATCAAAATTGTATAGTTGTTAATTGTTGTGGAGACCTGAATAAAATCGCATTAAATTCTATACTACTCAGTCTTGACCATGGGCTTCAAGTATACTTTGTGCTTTATCGATCATGACCAAATAGCAGTGAGGAAAGTAAGGTCACGTGAGAGTAGTCAGACAACGACAGAAATGCTCTTCACTCTGCTTTCATAAACTTGATAGTGTGTCCCGTGTTTTCTTAGCATACATTTTTAATGTTGGAAATTTTTGATTGTGCTGTAATTGTTTATGTTGCGTATTTGTTTCGTATAATTAACTCGTTTGGGTATGATTTCGAATTCAGAATTTGGATTCGTTTAGATTCGTTCATAACTTTTTCAGTTGTTGTTTTCAATATTCTAAGTAAGTGTATTAATTTGGAAACTGCCACTTTGGGTTAATTCTGCACTGAACAGATTCATTCATATTTAATAATTATTGTTTCGGTTTGTTTTGAAAAAAAATCAAGATTTAGAATTGAGTTGCTATTGAGATCTATTGAGATCAAGTCACGATCACGATCAGTCAATTCATCAGCAAGAGTGGTTCGAGGATTGCGCCATCTATTATACCTTGATCAGAAAAGATTGTGATTAGGTCATGTGTTACATGGCGGGGCTCTCTAGTCAAATAATAATGTAAAAAATCTACATACAAAAGTTAACGTCTTAAAAATTATTTTGTCCACATGTAATCCGAAACAGAATCTATTTTTTGAACGAAAACAAATGTTTGTCTAAAATAACCGTTTCTGTTTTTCTCCAGTCGTTTCAGCATTTAGTTTTTCTTATGCAATCAGTAATTGCATGGCAAGAAATACGAGGGCAGAATATATTTATTTATTCACACTGAAAAAATGGGCCAATTTAAATTGTCCATTTGTCATTTTGATGCAATTCGTTGTCGAAAGACTGTCCTGGTTTGTAGACATTAACTATCTGTCACGAGATATATTGCTGTTGTGGTTTAACAGACCTTCATCTTGACACTAGTCTTTATTCTCAAAGTCTCATTAAGAGTCGTATTTATCTCTATTGTTGAGATAATATTTACTAAATGTCGTCATAATATTTTTGCATTCAAATTATGAACATTTTGAAAATAAAATATCTATCATAGCGAATTTTTAACGGCTTTAAAAATAAACACATTGCACATAATATTTAAATTCAATATGTGTGCCCAAGCTCGTGTCGGAGCTGACATTTCCATATTTTATTAGTTTTTGACACGAATTTGGGGACGGTTCGTAACAAATGGAGATGCCATAATTATTTTAAAAAAATATCATAATTAGAATGGTCCAATGTTTTAGTTTTAGTTTTAGTTTTAGTTTTAGTTTTTATTTATTGTCATATTTGATCAAATACATGATATAATGACAGTCAAAGATACATAGACAAAGACAATTATTTAGTTAATATTATCTCCACTGTAATGACACCAACTCTTATTCTTGACACAAATCCGTTATTTTGAAAATCTCATTTAACTTGTTCCTTTATTTTCCAATGTACAATATTCAAATTGCACTAAATGCCAATGCTATTGCTCTCGACGAGTCTTGAAGAAGGTTAATCTGTTGATTGAGACTTATGGTTCATTGATTGGTTCTTGGCATGACTAAATGTGTTCATAATTCGCTAATATCGTCTCAATTACATCAACAGTTGGGATTTCGCCTGTTATTTTTTTACGACTTTTCCATGGTTATGATGTAGACACAAAAGTGAAATGAAAATACCTACTATAAAAACTATTTTATGAAAATATTATGACAGTATAGTAAAGTTGTCAAGCTCATATCTACTAGGAAAAATAAAAGAAATACGTAGTTACTAATACATTCAACGTTTTAAACTCATTCGTATTGAATCATTTCACGTGTTTTTCTCCTTATTTTAAAAATTAACGAGAATAATGGAAAACCGAAGAGAATTATATGATACTATGATCATTGGTTAATATGAAAAGAAAATGGACTCACATTTTCACGAAATGCGAATTTGTTATCGTAGAGGAATTTCCTTTTCCTTTGTCCAACAATGAGCTATCCCAGCGTGTCGATCAATGATTTACTTTATGTTATGTTTTAGGTAAGAAAATAATATTGAACTTCTCGGATCACAAAGAGCAATATTTTACAAATAGACAAATGACAAGCGTCAATCCTTCGTCTGTCAATACCTATCATTCTTTTGTACTTTTCATACAGAATTGTTCGCTCCCCCTCTCCCCCTTCCCACAGTTAAAAAGTGAGAAAAAGAAAAAAACTAAATAATTTTCATGCAAGCTTTCAGAACTAATTGATTATGGATAATAACATAATGCGGTTTTATTCTGATAATTTGACAATTCTGATAATATTCGCATTACTTTATTATTTATAATTCTAAATTACTATTTCATATTATTACTATTACAGTGCTAGGCTAAATGAAACATACAAATTTCAAGTACTTCAAAATTAGGCTATGCGTACAATAACTGGTAGACCAAAAATAACTTCCGTAAATGAAATGCTTCATGACTTAAATGTTTTAAATTGTAATAGAAACCGCTTTATTTAATACACTGTGTGTGACAAATTGTGAAATTGAAATGCACTTATTTTGTTTTTAATCAATACAAAATCTAAGAAATTGTAATTTCATTGAAGTGTTTTCCCATCTCTCTCCCCCCCCCCCCCCCCCCTTTCCCGCTAATCGTGTACGTAATTGACGCTCCCATACGGGTGATTTTCATTATAACTTCGACTTGAGCGTAATCGCAATTCAAAGGTTGCATGTGATGTCATCCAATGTTGCCATGCCGCCATCTAAATGGCACGCAGAATAGCTGTGATTCTCTGCTTTTTTCATATCTTTAGTACGCAGAGGAATCACTCACATTACAAAAATACATCGATTTACCTCAATAAAGTTATAATCTGACCCGTCAACGTGCCAACGTAATGTCCGTCCTCAGGTGGAAAATTCAATAATTTAGCATTGCTGATATAAAACAAAATAAGTTCGTGCAAGCTCTGAATAGAGTCTATTCTCAGGACACATTGCTGTGACTGTACAATGAACTTGTTCCTACCTGTCATGGTGAATATGCCGACAAAGAGGCCGATGGATCTGCCAGCCAACATGACTTCATCCTCGGAGTTGTTGCCAACCTCCTTCTTCTTGGCCGCCCAGATGCCGACCCCCAGGATCAACACGTAGAAGAGGATGATGGAGATCACCCCACCGATGTTGATCATCTTGAGTGCTGCAACATGTTGATCACACACTCATTCACATGGTAATGTTGATCACACACTCATTCACATGGTAATGTTGATCACACACTCATTCACATGGTAATGTTGATCACACACTCATTCACATGGTAATGTTGATCATCTTGAGTGCTGCAACATGTTGATCACACACTCATTCACATGGTAATGTTGATCATCTTGAGTGCTGCAACATGTTGATCATGTTGATCAATTCATTCACAAATGTCAGCGTAGGAAGCCGTGATTTCTGAAAATGTTTGAGACATCTACAATTCGTTTTTCCTATGTTTGAACTCTCTACAGACCGAGACATCGTATGTTGTTCTGTTAGGCCGAGAAAGACAACATTGCAAGGTGAGCGCGCAATGAAGTCTTTCTCGGCCTAGCAGAACAACTGACTGTGGCTCCATCTGGTGAGAGTTCATACAGTAAAAAAACAGACGGTTACATCAGTGATTCTTTTAATCAAATAAAAAATCTCTAATTGTTGAGATGATCAATGTTAATGTTTGAAACGTAAAATGTACAAATTTAGTTCAAAATTTGCACAAGTTCAATTTTTTTATGGCTGCTAAAAATATGTAATGAAATTGGAACTTCATAAGATTTGTAGATGAGTTTGCAATATGTAACTGTCATATTCGCATTTGTAATTTGTAATCAATTGTCACTTAATCTTGATCACAATTGAATCATTTAATTTTATTTTCAATTATTGGATAATCTAGTGGAGCGGTCGCTCCACGCCAGCCAAGTCGTACGGCGCGCACACTCTCACACAACATACCGTTCAAACCTAAAGGCTGGAGCAACCCACTTTTACTGTAAGCATCAAAGTGGCATTTTCGGCCTACTGGATCTCAAAATTGGAAAATCTCACATTGTTGCGAAATATCTTAATTTCGAGCTATGGCCCACCCCACCACATATACCAAATTTGGGAACAATAGGTTATGCCGTTTGCGAGCTGGAGGACCGTGAAAACCGTGAAATTGTACGGCTTTCTTCAGATAAAGATTATTCATCTTCCAATAAATTCCGCGGTCTCCGCCACAGCCTAAACGGCTAGGTTGATTGACCCGAAATTTTCACCACATATACAGCTCGTCTGCCTGATGATACCTTGCCGTTATGAATTTTTTGTGCCGCCATTTTGAAACCAGAAGTGACGTCATATCTCAAAAACGGCTAAACCGATCGGAACGAAATTTGCGCCAATCGATTCAGACGGTCTTCTATACGAAATAACAATAGTAAAATTAAAGTTTTCTAATTACTGAAACCAGAAATGACGTCATAGTTTAGCGAAATCTGCCTAAATTCACTTCCCCTTTATATAAAAACCAACTACATATTCAGAAGGCTTATAATGAAATATTAGTATTTATATACATATTAATACAATGTGTAAGAGCTTTCAGCCGCCATTTTAAAAACCGGAAGTGATGCCATATCTCGAAAACGGCTGGACCTATTGGAACGATGCTTTCGCAATTCTTCATGGCATATCACTTTAAGTTTATATTTAGCTCCAAACAATATTTTTCTTAGTAACTAATTCGGAAATGGCGTATTTTTTTAAAGGAATTAGTCATTGTTGCCCCAATAAGTTTTACAAGTTGTGTAAATAAACTAAAAAAATAAGTGATATCCCCATAAAAAACACTCCGTGTAAAAAAAACAGCCAAGTCTCTTCAACTATAAAAAAATTATGAAATCTAAAAATTCTGCACTGAAACGTTGTGATATCAAAAAATGAGCCAAGTCAAAACTTTATTTGAAAATTAAAAAATACTTGGCGCATCGTTTTTTTTAGGGCATTGTAGGTATACTATAAGTATATGTATTTATATCTAGCCTATACTTCTAAGCTATTTATATACACGATGCGCCAAGTATTTTTTAATTTTCAAATAAAGTTTTGACTTGGCTCATTTTTTGATATCACAACGTTTCAGTGCAGAATTTTTAGATTTCATATTTTTTTTTTAGTTGAAGAGACTTGGCTGTTTTTTTTACACGGAGTGTTTTTTATGGGGATTGGATTTACTCCAGAGTGATGCAATTTAAAGCATGCACTTGTAGTAGTAATTGTTCATTTCCTTTGATTGATTGGATCGTGTTATAACATCAGTTTTCTTTGAAGTGAATTTCTGTTCGAGGTGCTGCGCATATCGGTGTTCGTTCATCAACGCGTTACGTAGTTTCCTAGTTGAATCATTTCATAACTTCAATGCCATTTACATTCAACTGGCCAAAAATAGAATCTAATCAAATGAGTTAATCGTCCAAGTTCTAGACTAAGTAGATACTTTGGCTCGCACTGTAGATGAAGCGGTAGGTTTTCAGCTGCTGGAAATCAGATTACTGGGTAATAGGTGCGTGTGGGGAGGAGGGGGGGGGGGGGGGTGATTAAAACATTAAGATGGTTTAGTTTTATGTCCTCAACGGAATTGAATTAAGCTCCGCTAGTTCCGATGTAATAGAGAAGGGAGGAGAGGAAACCAGGTATGTAGCCTACTCCTGACGAAAGATAACAAGGAGGTAAATGGCTTCTGAGCAAGTTGGTTCAGTCAGGCTCTCTGGATTTGCAACAAGGAAGCCATGGGTTCGATTCCCGCGGTTGTCCTTCCTGACTCGTGACTTCCCTCAGTCCAGAGACACATGCTGGGATAGGCCACGACTCTCTCCTTCCCACCGTCCATAACCAACCCTTCTTCATCATCTCTTAATCATCATGCATCCCTCGCCAACATTCTCAGAAATTAAACATCATCTTAACATCATGTTTAACAAACCTCTTTTTGTCCAAAATCAATATAATGTTAAGAGGAATCAGTAAAGCGCAAGGTTTCTTAAACTATTTTTTGAGTTGTCATCTTTCTAACAGAATTGAAACACTATATTATCGCTCATTTCAATCCCTTTCTACTAAATATTGTAGAAAATGTCCAAAAACCAAAAAACGCCTTGCGGGGGCCTCCACGTCCCCCTTAGCCCGTCAAATATTATTTTCCTTGCCCCACCTGACAGAAATCCTGCGGACGCCCATGCCCATTGTTTTCTTCAGCATAACACTAAAGATCATTGATCGTCTCCCCGCTTATTATTTTACAAATAACCACTGTAAAAATTAAAATATTTCGGACAGGTTTGATGGGGAGGGGGGCCTACGAAAAAAGTACTGCCTAGGGCCTACGAAGGTCTTAATACGGCCCTGCCTGTTATACATTACGGAGGCTTCTAAATAATTGAACCACAAACCCACCCTCCACTCACCCTCATTGATGACCGAAGTCATCTCATTAACGCTCTCCTCATTCTTCACCATGATATCAACATGAAACACAACGCGACGAAAACACTTCGCTCTGAGATCACACAGAGATCCGCTGCGAATGTCTGGAGATGTTCTCAGAGTGTGACGTCATCTCAGATGCTGCAGCGGGATTGGCTGATAATTACAGATCAATTGAACCGGGAGCAGATCGGAGGATGATTGATACAGATCGGTTGGTGATGAGGCGACGATCTTTACCACGAGTGACATGAAGAGTAGAGTGCAAGAACGACACAAGTCCATTGATGCAATCCAAAGTTACACGTCAAATTAAATTGTTTATTTGCAGGAATTTTATAAAATTTTGCGAATTCACAACTAATCTATATATCTCATTTATCTACGATTTATCTACGAAAATAGCATTGACTTTTTTTTCGACGTGCGATCATTTTCGCTTTTGACATCTGAATATTTTTTTTAATGGTGTTTAACGTCGCACTGTTCTGCACCTAGGCTAATGACGTTGAATGAATGATTATGATGTTGGGTGATGATGACGAAGAATAGAAGAATGGGCGGTGGGAAGGAGGCAGTCGTGGCCTATTAGAAGGGAAACTTTCCCCTACTTAGTGTGTGTGTTTTTTTTCGAATCGTTCCATCGATATGAAATGTAGCACACTTACTAATGTTATGAGCGGTTTTGCGTACAGGTTTTGAAGAAGATCTTGTTTTGGGTAGAAAATTATAAACATTGAACCGATTGACACGTCAAGCTCAAATTTTGCGTTGTAGGGACAAACATTTAGGAGTTTTTGTCAGTTTTCATACAACTATGTAAAAAAACTTCAAAAGTTAACATTTTAAAGACATTTTAAGCTTGTTTTGAAATATAAGTCAAATGTATGCAAATAAATACAAAAATATCACTGCTCCTCTGCGCATGTTTTGTATACTTATTTCCGAGGTCATATACAGAATTAATTCGCATGAAATACGAGGATCACTTATTAAAATTTTACATCAACTGATGAGCGATTTCACTTTACAGTGGATAAGGTCCTTAACATCCTGACCGAACCGAACAGCCCCCGGCTTTCCCGGCTTTTGTAGTTGATGTAAAATTTTAAAAAGTGATCTTCGTATTTTGTGGAAATTAATTCTGTATATGACCGAATCGAGTCCGGAGAATTGAATACTGTCACTTGATGTTGATACTTGTGAGTATCTTGACACTTCTGATCAATATTGAATAAATACTCGATAACTTAGTGATGTGGTAAATCAGATCGATATGTTACCTGCGCTGACGGCAAAGAAACAAAACAGTTGAGCGAAAACAAACATTGAAGTGCTGTTTAGGAAGGAAAATCACACGTCTTTCTCTTGCAGCTCGCTTGAAAACTGTCCAGCATTTGCCTCTCGACTTGGGAAATCAATGGCGGAACAATTTCGTCCTGCGGCGCGTAGGAACTAAATATCCAAGGGGGGGGAATGATATTGCCAAAGAACTTTAGCTGGAGATACTATTGGCTACAAAGGCTGGGGGCTGGGGGGAGGGTCCTCCAGTAGCAATTTTAGCAATTTTAGGTATGCATTTCTCCTCGATTTTAACGTTTTTTAAGCATATTTTTTATCTTGACAAATAGACGTATAAAACATAGGGAGAGGAATTGAATCAGAGGGGGATTTCCCCTCCAACTCCCCCCCCCCCTCCCCCCCATCCTACGCGCCTGTCATCCTGGATCTATTCCCGAGAAAATTCAGAAATTATAGCAACTGTTCAATGAATTCAACTGAACTTTGATTTGCTATCGCCCTAGTTACAGAAGGAAATTACAGAATGTATATTTCGCTTAAAATCAAGAAGTAAAAATCATGATTGTTCTATTCCAACAAGCATCACAGTAATCCATACGATGAATAATTCAGCCTTAGATTCATCAGCCAAATCGCCTAATCATTTGCTCGTGCGCCGTTAACCCCCCCCCCCCCCTACCTTGATGAGGGGAAGTGACAGTCAGGTGAGACAAGACTTGGCAATCTGATCGATAAAGCTTTACACTCTGTCCAATGTCACATCTTGTCCCACTGACTGTGCTCGCAAAGACTGATGTAATGTGCGGGCCTATCAGCCCCCTAGACCATGGACTTTCGTCGATTTGAATGACATTTTGGGTGATATGTTATAAAATTGACCATGCAAAATTCGGAATAATTTGAAATTTCAGTCAAAGCCAGGATTATTAAATTTTAACAAATAAGAGGATTTTTATGAAATATGGAAAACATGGTGTCATTGTGAAATGGTGGATAATGACCTGGCTTCATCGGCCCATTCTGAAGTAATTTTATATTTTAATTTTTAGCCAATCTGATTCTGTTTTTAAGTCTTCACTTTTTAGGAAGTCTTTACACGTGTGCAAAACTTCAACTCGATCGGAGAACTGTGTATTATGAGCAGAGAAATTAAAACAAAGAGAACACAAAAATACAGAAATCCCTGCCAACAGTAGAAAAGAGTCTTTCTCTTCTCTGATCACAAATATTACCTATTTCTAAATTAGGTACCATTCAGAGACTGCAGGAACGATGATCAATACAGACTATGTCGGAATTCAATTTGTACTCAATTCAATCAAGATTTTAATACGATAGTATTTTCCACATTTTATGAACCCACCAATACACTATTTTATACCTTTCTTGAAATATACATTTTAAATATTATTTTCGAAAACGTCCACGACATTATTATTTTTTTATTTAAAAACGATATTGTTGCATATTAAATTTAGGAAAACAAGAAAAAATTTCATTTTATTTCGTCAAAATAAAGTAACGCGCGGCTTTTTTTCGCATTTTTGTGTCTAAAATTGAATTTGAGTCGACTTCTAATATTTACTAACCAATGCATCAAAATTAATTTAACTTTGCGTCAGATTGGTGAAATTAAACCTTTCTCTCCACGATATTTTCCTAGGAATATTATTGTCAGAATGAAATTATTCGTTTTCTCGTTTTCCTACATTTATTATTTACCAAAATCATTTTAAACCTGCCAAGAGAAGAGAATTAAAAAAACCGCTTTGATGTATTTTTGTGTTGCGCAAATCTCTCATCCCCCTTCCCCCCCCCCAATCCCTCAGCAACATTAGTTTCCTTAACCTGACAACATCTCCCCTGGGGTGGGTGGGTCTTCACCCCTATCAACCCGATAGCCCTCCAAGTTCAGCACGCCACTGTCACTTCTGATGTTATTCCTCTACATTGACACATGTTATTAATATGCATTCGAAATGTTAGCATCGGATTCAGGGAATGAATTTCAGACATTTGCCTAACACACATTTCATTTTGTTTCTCACTAAACTTGTTATCAGTTTTTGAAGTTAAATCTTCTGCAAAAGTTTAGAGGAGCGGTAAAACTTTGCGATCATAACTTAGAAACTACTTATCAGAGAGTTTTCAGGAAAACAGTTTTGCAGATACCTCTGACCTTTAAATGTATAAGCATGTTTAAGCAAGAAGTAATTCATTTGGTTTCTATTATTGTAGACGACCTGCTCGTTGATACTTATTGCCTGAATAAGGCCGATCAATGTTTTAAGTCAAGTCATAACTATTTAACGAAACTGTAACAATCTAATGTTTATCCGCAAATTTCCGTCTATCTACCGAAATTGCGATTTAAATCGAAAATCTCATAGTAAACTATATTTAATTCATCTTTATTTTGACGCCCCCAACTTTTTGAAGGTTTAATGAATGTTTGTCAACATCAGCTTTCAGCAAATACATTAGCAAGGTCCTGGAAAAAGGTTTCGTGTGTACACGCAAAAGAAGTCACGCAAAACTTTAAAACACCATGTAGTGAAATGTTTATCAAAAATACTCTGATTTGTTTCTAGAGTCAAACATGAATTGTGAAATGAAACCATTATTGAAAAGATATCTGAGTATCGTCTAGGCGATTTTCTTCTGAAGTTTTGTCTTTACCTCAGCTCGACTATCGATTTGCAACGCGATCCACAACTATCTAAGTTTGATGTTACTAATTGGACGATGTCGTGAAACACAACCCCAATTAACTTGGGCTTGAATCGCTCCATGACTTCGGAGCAGTTTTGACAAGTTGGATCGAAAAGTCGCAAGTTTCGTTGAAATGACGTGGTCAGACCATGGGCAAATGTATAATATGAAAGTTCATTCGAGGTGACAGACATTGAGTTGTCTTTGTGCTGTTATAGGTGAGCAAAGTGAAGTTTAGAAAAACTGAACTTCTTTCTAATAGAAGCTACTGACACAAATTTAAAATTATTTCGGAACTACATTTTGTATTAGTGAATTTTAGTGAATTTTAATTGAGTATTTCTACCGTCCGGGAAATTGTAGATATTTTAGTACTAAAAGGAATCGATATTCAGACGTAGTAACGTGCGCATCACTTTAAATAGAATGGTTATATAAAGTAAAACTGAACTGTTACTTTAATATTCTTACATAATATCGGTTTCCATTCAGAATGGTTGTAGTTAAATCGAAAGTTTATAGATTAGTAGAATCGTGTTGTGACGAGACTGTTACCTTACAAAACCTCATTAAAACGCATTGCCTATCAGTTGGATTTATTTTTTCATTTTTTATTGGCACAGAAAAATACACAAACCACAAAGTCTCGAAGGCTCATATGAAAATTAAAATCAGACACTCCTGACTAAGAATCACTTTGAGATTTTCCCTGTGAAAATATCCACGACCACCTCTCAATCCCAACCAGCCTCAATGCACACTCCGAGAAAACCTTACGATCCTGCAACATAACTTTCAAACGTTTATTTCCAGATAACGATGTATTCTCTGCGAAATCAACTGAGGCAGTAAATTGGTTACGCGCTCAGCTTTTACACAGTTAGCAGCAATGTTTACACCGGGGACAGATGTGTTGCCATGGAAACCGGCTACATGCAGCATCCCTGCGCTGATCTTGTGCGAGTTGAGAGCGCTGAATCATTGGTATTTATTCTCATGTGTTGGTATTTTACTAAAGAAGAGAATATCTTTTCCACTGATCCAAGTCTAATATAAAATACTATATTGAAAAGAAAATTCGATGAGGTATTTTTTAAATTGCTTTGTGGAAACGTTAAATAATCCTTTGGCACATTTTAAAGGAGTATAGGCTACATGCCGGTACCGAGTTTCCTCTCCTTCACGCTCTATTATATCCTCACAAGTGAAGTCTGACTCTGATGTAGATGTGGAATTGGTGATTGAAATTATTGCTATGAAAACTATCCACGTAACGCATAAGAAGAGAACACCAGTATTTGCAGCTCAAACCGTAATTTATAAAATAATAACACAATCAATAAAATTGAAATATTATAATACCCATAAAAAACACTCCGTGTAAAAACACCAGCCAAGTCTCTTCAACTATAAAAAAATAGAAGAAATCTAAAAAATCAGCTCTGAAAAGTAGTGATATCAAAAAATGGGCCAAGTCAAAACTTAATTTTAAAAACCAAAATATACTTGGCGCATCGTGTACATATAAATAGTATAGAATATGCCAAAAATCAAATTTACGTGAATATATATATAATATACCTACAATACTCTTAAAAACGATGCGCCAAGTATATTTTGGTTTTTAAAATTAAGTTTTGACTTGGCCCATTTTTTGATATCACTACTTTTCAGTGCTGATTTTTTAGATTTCTTCTATTTTTTTATAGTTGAAGAGACTTGGCTGGTGTTTTTACACGGAGTGTTTTTTTATGGGGATATCACTAATTTTTTTAGTTTATTTACACAACTTGTAACACATATCGGAGCAACAATGACTAATTCCTTTGAAAAAATAAGCCATTTCCAATTTGTAAGGAAATGTTGCGTTTGGTACCAAAATATGCTTAAAGTGATATTGCATAAAGAAAAGAGAAAGATTCGTTCCAATCAGTCCAGCCGTTTTCGAGATATGGCATCACTTCCGGTTAGCAATATGGCGGCTGAAATCACTGCTACCTAGAATTTACTTATATAAATGATTTGTATCATTATAAGCCTTCTGAATATGTAGTTAATGTAGTAAGAGGTGATTAAAGTCGGATTCTTAATTTTTATGACGTCATTTCCGGTTTCGGTAATAGCACACTTCTTTTTAGATTATTGATGTTCCATAAAGACGACCGTCTGAATCATTTGGCGCTAGTTTCATTCCGATCGGTCCAGTCGGTTTCGAGATATGACGTCACTTCCGGTTTCAAAATGGCGGCTTCCGGTTGGTTTTATAAAAAGGCACCTCAGACGCCAAAAGTGCACATGTGGTAAAAATTTCAGATCGATCAGTTAAGCCGTTTAGGCTGTGGCGGTGATAGCGGTGTTTCCTGATATCATCATCATCATCATCTGAAGAAGAAGAAGAAGAAGATGAAAGTGATGTAATTTCTCGATTTTCAAGGCCCTCTAGCTCGCAAATGGTATAACTTATTGTTGGCTCACTTGGAATATTTGGTAGGGGGGTCCATAGCTCCAAATTAAAATATTTCTCAACAATGTGATATTTCCCAATTTTTGAGATCCAGTAGGCCGAAAATGCTATGTTGTTGCTTATAGTAAAAGTGTTTGGTCTGCTCCTTAGTTTATTATTAGGCATTTACGGTATGTTGAGTGACTGTGAATGTACAGTACGACTTGGCTGGGTGGAGCGACCGCTCCACTAGATGACATAGTTTTTTTTTAATATAAAATGTCTTATTTTCTATGCCAATTGATTCATCTGTAGAGTAAATCTAAATCCCCATAAAAAACACTCCGTGTAAAAATACCAGCCAAGTCTCTTCAACTTAAAAAAAATAATGAAATCTAAAAATTCTGCACTGAAAAGTAGTGATATCAAAAAATTAGCCAAGTCAAAACTTTATTTGAAAATCAAAAAATACTTGGCGCATCGTGTACATAAATAGCTTGGAAGTATAAGCCAATTATAAATTATACATGAAATATACATATACATAGTATACCTATAATGCCCTAAAAAAACGATGCGCCAAGTATTTTTTGATTTTCAAATAAAGTTTTGACTTGGCTAATTTTTTGATATCACTACTTTTCAGTGCAGAATTTTTAGATTTCATTATTTTTTTTAAGTTGAAGAGACTTGGCTGGTATTTTTACACGGAGTGTTTTTTATGGGGATATCACTACTTTTTTTAGTTTATTCTTACAACTTACGTGTGACACATATCACATGAACAATTACTAAATCCTTTAAAAAAAATTACCCTTTACAATTTGGTTATTCTCATGAAAAAAACAAAGGTTTCATTCCAATCGGTCAACCCAGTTCCGAGATATGGCAACACGTCGGTTTTCAAAATGGCCGCTGAACTTTCTGCACTGCCACATAGAATTTATACGAAGCAATCGAGACAGGAAGGATTCCAAATATTCCTCTCTCTGATTGGTTGAAGTAGCGCATGCTCAGAATGATTTGGCGCGATTTTTCAAATGCTTTTTAATAACAATTAGGCTCGTAATAACCAAAGTTAAATTGTGCTGGATTAAATTCAACTGTTTCACTCATTTTGAGGTATCTGATTGGCTTAGTCCAATTTAGTCCAATATTTAGTTAATCCGGCTCAGATTAACTTTGGTTATACCGGCCCTTACTACGTTAGCCTTTAAATATAAATTTTTACATGTGGGAAAAATATGAAATTGGTAAGTTTAAGACAACATTTATTAGTGGTCATATAATAGCACCTCAAAATTAAAATTAAATTCAAGATTATAACACACAATAACGGTCAATTCAACTTCACTTTGTTCACAAGAATCATGAAGTATCTTCCGACTTAAATGGCCATGTCCAAATAAAAATTTAGGATTATATACCTAATTACAAGATGATATTATAGTACATCAAAATTAAAATTAAATTCAAGAAAATTATCTCAAATGTCTTCTGATTTAAATTGCCATGTCCATAGAAAAATTACATCAGTTTAAGTTACATAGGTATACCTAAATAGTAAATATTACAAGATGATATTATAGCACATCAAAATTAAAATTAAATACAAGAAAATTATCTCAAATGTCTTCTGATTTAAATTGCCATGTCCATAGAAAAATTACATCAGTTTAAGTTACATAGGTATACCTAAATAGTAAATACTACAAGATGATATTATAGCACATCAAAATTAAAATTAAATACAAGAAAATTATCTCAAATGTCTTCTGATTTAAATGGCCATGTCCATAGAAGAATTACATCAGTTAATAAGTTACGTATAGTCTACCTAATTACAAGATGATATTATAGCACCTCAAAATGAAAATTAAATACAAGACCGTTTTCCAAAACTAATAATGAGATTCAATCATGGTTTTTATACAAATTTACCATCACATTATCATCATCAACTAATTTACCATCACGTAGATATTGTTAGTAGAGATGATCAAAACTTGAATGAATATTTAACACTTCATGATTCTTGTCATTAAGTCCTTGAATAATGTTGATGTGCTGCTTTGAAGAAGGTTTGCAAAATGTAACACTACTGTCTTTCACAGAACGCTTCCTCTTCGTAGAATAAAAGCGAGTTTGGGGCTCCACATTTTTATTTGCAGGCTCCTTATTTCCACCATCATCTAAGTCGACATCGTCCAATGAACTTCTGCGTTTGATGTCTTTAGTAATGTCAATTAACTGGTCAAGTCTTTTAATGACTACATTCGAATCTTCTTCCGTAAACTCCAAGGAGGAGACTTGTCCCATCAGAAGATTTAACTTTTCCATCATCAATTTCTTCGTGTCTGCAGTTTGATGAAGTATCGCATTGTGCGCTTGTACAGCGGAGAGCAGATCAGCAGTGGTTGAATCTTCAACATCAGCATCTAGTTTATCCATCAAGAGAACATCGTTTTCTAGTGGATCTGATGACCTGCGTACACATGCATGAATATGCTTGCAAATATTGAATTTGATAAGATTATCAATGCAGTTACAACTGTACATGTGGACACAGATGTTACAGGTGGGACAAAGAAATTGACAGTTGTTTACACATGATGGTTCAGAGTTCTTCAGTACGGTGTACTGAATATCAGAGTTACTACTCGATGTAACCTCCCACACCGGTCCCTCAAATGACTGTATCATTGAATCAGTTATTTGATCACTACGCCGATGACTCAAATGTATACTGCTGACACGCTGCGAAGGCTTATTTTTTGTAACCTTTATCAGACGCTCAAAAATCTTATCACGGCTGAACTTAATCAAAGCCGTTATACATGTATCCATTCGCTTATTCTTCTTACCTTGAAGGTAAAAATGTTTAAATACTTTATGGAGTGCCTCTAAATACATGTTTGTATTAATCCCAGAACCTATACGAAAGCAGTACGCCCACATTTCTGATCGAGTAGAATAGTGTTTTCGGAAGTATTCACCAAACTCCTTGGTCGATTCATCATCAGTTAGTTCTTGAATTAACTGTTCTTGAGAGATTGCAAACTGATTAGGATTAGTTTCTTGCAAAAGTACACGTACGGCCTTGTAGATAAGAGCTTTCATTTCATTACTACCCGTAATTTTCTCTCTGATACTTTTTCGCCAATTTTTATCGACGTGCCAAGTGCACAAAAGCCTTTGCTTTGATGGACCCATCACAATTTCCCAGGCATTGTAGAACGAAGGGTCATCGTCTGACATGAATACATCGGTTTCAATATTTCCTACTCTATCACGGACGGTTTTAAAAAATAAGTTCCATGAGAGCGTATCCTTCCTATTACTTAGGCAAAAAGCCCCAGGACAGCCAGATCCATACTCGTCCACGGTCAGAAGTGTCGTCAACTCAAAGTCGTACTGGTTTGTACCATGAGTACTATCTACACATATTTTCTTTTTGCCAAACTGTTCTAACATTTTTCTTTGAAATGACGTCAATATTACCAAAAAGAAATCTTTCTTCTCTAACACCCCAGAGGGGTCCTCCACTCCCTGAGGCTTGTACAGAGCAACAGGGTTCTCTTCGACGCCAAGCTTGTTCATACTCTCAACCCACAAGTGAACACTCGTTGCATCATCGGCGTGTTGTCGGCCTACGTGGAGATTAAAGTCTCTCCTGATGTTTCGCAGATGGTTCTTGGTGACAAAACTCTTCGTAGTAATCTGGTCCACAGCTTCATCGCGGATGTCATCCATAATTCTTTCCAATGTCACTCCATCGGCTATTTTTCCTGTGGATAGAAATTTTGTTTTATTGGTTGGATAACTAAATACCTACTACATTTTTTTTAATAAAATCTGACTATCAGAACACAATAGTAGTTACATTTAACGACTATATTCATATTTTGTTACTAGTGAAAGTGCAATTTACCTGCTAGTTGTGTTCGTTCCTCATATGTGAGTGACAGGCGGCTGAAGCTTCTGGAGTGGTTGCAGTGAGTTTTCCAGTAAATCACTTCGACGTCACATTCAGACTCAGTAACAACCATAGAAGAAGGACATGTCCTTTCAATTTTATTCGAACCTTGACTTTTCATCCTTTTTTTCCCAGTTGCTTTTGTAGAAAAACTGCCTGACCGATGACAGTTGTAATAGTATTTCTTCCGATTTCCAAGTACTTTCACTCCTGTCATCAAAACGAACTGTGTGCGTGTTTCTCTTTCGGTCGTTGCCTTCCATAATTGAAATTCTGTAACAATCAAAACATAACCAAAATGTTACGATATTGAAGTGTGTTTGCTAACTTTAATTTTCAATCAGCATAAAATATGAATTGATGACATTTCTATTAGTGAGTCCTACAAGAGCCACTTACCTTTCAGTGAGTTAAATTTCAATTCTTCCTTTTCCGAGTTGATATCGTGAACATCGCTCAAATGGTTCCGCAAATGTTTGGTGTCGGCAAGAACAAAGCAACATTCAGAACATTTTATTTTGCTCATCACCTTCCCGGTAGAAGCAAGTTTGCGAGGAGACGTCTTCGGGCAAGTGGAATGCTTCTTGCGTAGATGTTTATTTAGGTTAAACTTTTTCTGAAAACTTGACTCGCACAAGTGGCATGAAAAGGACTTCAAAGTACCAGGAGATCCTTGTTTGAGTTGAGGCACTATGTTGTGCACATTGCGCAAATGTTTGTAGAGATTGTAAGAATTTGACAGTGACTTATCACATAAATAGCACGATTCCATGACTAAAGATACCTATAGTATTACTTTACTTATCACAATACCTACTACCTAGCACTATTCCATGACCACGAACGTCATAAAAACACACAAAAAGTCACAAAAGAAGTCATAACCTCAAATCTTACACCTACTTACACCTTGCAATTTCTTCTAAGTCCCAGAATATCATAGTGCGCATGCGCTACTCCAACCAATCAGAGAGAGGAATATTAGGAATCCTTCCTTTCTTGATTGCTTCGTGAATTTATAACTATAAATGATGTGTATCATTTTTAGCTTTCTGAATATGTATTTATTGTATAGGAGGGGATTATAATGATTTATAAATTTGAATGACGTCATTTCCGGCCTCATAAATAGGAAAATTCTAGTTTGACTGTTCCTATTCCATAGAGATGTCCTTCCGAATCGTTTGGCACTAGTTTCATACCGATCTGTCAACCAGTTTTCGAGATATTACGTCGTTTCTTCCGATTTCAAAATGGCTGCTGAAATCACTGACCTCTTGAATTATAATTTAAACATGATTTCATTTTATTATAAGCAGTCTCAAATAGTATATTTATTGCATCAAAATGTAAATTTGTGCGATTTTTAAAATGTGTGACGTCATTTCCGGTTTCAGTATGGGAAACTGCAAATATTATTGATGATAATACATAAAGTTGACCGTCTAAATTGTTTAGCGTTGGTTTCGTTTAAATCTATTAAGACGTTATTAAGATATGATGTCATTTCTGGTTTCAAAATGGCGGCTTCCGGTTGGTTTTATGTCAAGTCAAATAATATCACAAAAGAACATACGTTACATAAATATCAAAATAATTGGATCAAATTTGTTGCCGAAATGCCAATCGATGAATTAAATTTCATGACGTCATTTCCGGTTTCGTTAACATAAATTTTAGTCTGTTGCTATTGAATATCCATATAGATGACCGTCCGAATCGTTTGGCGCTATTTTCGTTCCAATCGGTCTAGCCGTTGTTGAGATATGACGTCACTTCCGGTTTCAAAATGGCGGCACAAAAAATTCATGGGGTGAAGGTTAAATCAGACGCCAAAAGTGCACACGTGGTAAAAATGTGAGATCAATCGGTTCAGCCGTTTTGGCTGTGGCCATGTTACCGGATTTGAATTCCAGGAGACTACTACTACTGAGATTATTATTATGAAAACCGCCCTAAAACACTGTTTTCACGGCCCTCTAGCGTGCAAAGGGCGTAACCTATTGTTCCCAAATTTGGTATATGTTGTAGGGTGGGCCATAGCTCGAAATTAAGATATATCGCAACAATGTGAGATTTTCCAATTTTAAGATCCAGTAGGCCGAAAATGCCACTTTGATGCTTACAGTAAAAGTGGGTTTGCTCCAGCCTTTATTTGAGAGTGTGCGCGCGCCGTACGACTTGGCTGGCGTGGAGCGACCGCTCCACTAGATACAAAATGATTGGAAGTGATCAATTTGCGGTACATTGACTTTTCGATGTCAATTTTAAAAGCTATTTTGAAATAGCTTCAAATGTTAATTTGTCTTTTGAGATTTTGACCAAGAATGACTTGACTTTTGGCTAAGAATTTGCATACTGAAAGACTGTCTTGATTATCTTGCAAGTTTTCGGAACCTACAATTATTCAAAACTTGATCTCGATAAGAGAAACGATGTGATCTGTATAGCAACAGCAGGAAGAATAATACAAAGGTCTCACTTGATAAAAAAAAATGAATGAAATAAGATGCACAATTGACTCACCTGTATTAATCTAAGTAGTGAAGAACTGCGATATGTCGAAGACTTCTGGACGTTTTCCTGTAGAACCGCTAATACGAGCGACTTTCAAACAACTCAAATCCCTCCGCGATACAATTATCAACAATCGTAAAAATATAATATATATTTCTCACTCAAAACACTTATAAATATAATTAATTTAATACTCCGTCAATCAACTATAGCTAATTCTTAAAACACTCCCCTCTAAAATTATCTTTAACACTAAAATATAATCTAATTTACTTTCATAAAATATCAAGTCTTAATTTATAATATTGTCTGTAACAATGCTCTAGGAGTGATATGCGATGTTCGACGTGATATGTGATGATTTTGGCACCCAGTCACCCCAACGTAATGATGTTTTCTGCGAGGGACTGTTCCTAGTGCGGAATGCTAGACTGCACATGGGCGGGTTGGAGATACATTCGCCGGTGTAACATCCAGGTGAGTGACGGGTAGCGGCCGGAGATCTCTAGGACTGCATGGCGGGGCACGGGCAACGCCGGGGCGGGCGATTCTGTAACAGAATGAGAAGGTGTTGTGTTATTATCACTTAGTTATCACTAGTGACTTGTAGCATCCAGGTGGGTGGCGGGTAGCGGCCGGAGATCTCTAGGACTGCATGGCGGGGCACGGGCAACGCCGGGGAGGGCGATTCTGTAACAGAATGAGAAGGTGTTGTGTTATTATCACTTAGTTATCACTTAGTTATCACTAGTGACTTGTAGCATCCAGGTGGGTGGCGGGTAGCGGCCGGAGATCTCTAGGACTGCATGGCGGGGCACGGGCAACGCCGGGGAGGGCGATCTGTACTAGGAAAACGCTCAGTATACCGCGTTGATGAGCAAGCACGGGAACGTGCAAATTCTCGAACAGGAAATGCGTACACAACGCACAGAAAACATAATACATACATATTGAATTGAAATATGATCCACTCAATCAACCTAAAACTATGCTTTCATCGAAACTTAAAAATAGCATCTAAGCACCCTGGTATACATAGTAAATCAGATTCAATTCACACTGGAACACATTCATTTCGATACTTCATTTCTGACAGCTATTAAAAATGTCAATAAGTTCATACGTTATTAACTGAGTGGGATGAAAATGTGTAAAATAAGAGACAATGATAGTCTTAATGATCATGCAAAATATGAATTTGATCAGAACAATCGAAAACCATTTTCATTTTTCAGCCTATGAGGAGATTTTGTTTAAATTTTAACCAATGAATGGATTTCAAAAAAATTGGGGTCTGCAAACAGAGCAGGTTGTCTTTACATGTGTGCTTTGCTCGCTCAATAAATTGATCCAATCAAATTATTTAACTTTCCAGTCCGAAACATTACCTCTAACTTCCCCAAAAACAGATACAAAAAATCTGAATCTCCACTGTGGGACGAATAACTAATATATTTCTGAAAATATTGATTCAACTATGCTTAAAAAGTATGCCACAAATAAAAAGTACGGAGAAAAATTATATTGAGGGTGGCGCACCCTAATAAAATATATATATTTTATAAATTTTATATCGTTTGTTCATCGATATTTAGTTTGGATGTAGATAAAATTTAGGTTATACTAAATTGTTCTAATTATACTAGGAAAACGCTCAGTGTAACGCGTTGATGAGCGAGCACAGAACATGCAACATCTCCATAGTAACGATGCACGACACGGCACAAGACGATTTTCTCTGCAATTTTTCAATCTCCATAATACTCTGGATGAATAACAGATCCATTGTGTCGTGAAGTCTTACCTACATACCTTCTCCAGAAATCTCTTGTGACATCCCATACTAAACTCGTAAAATTACAATTAATACTTGACTGACTGGGCTTACAATATGTAAAATTTAATATTAAGTTGGTCTTGATCACCATGCAAAATTTGAACATAACGTGAACATTTTTATTGTCGACCAATCAGAAGACATTATTTAAACTTAAACCAATAAGAGGATTTGGCCTTCGTTCTGCATCCGATTTTATGCGCTAGTTTAAAAATGCTTTCATTTTACTGTACATTGTGGATAGCTTGGCTGCTCTACAGGCCTTGCCTTGGAACAGAAGCTTAAAGAAGGCAGGGATGACAATTTAGTATACATTTTTCAAGATTATGGAATAAAATGATCTTAAAATGACAAATCTTTTGAAAATAACGACAGATTAGACTGCAAATTGGCAAAAATATCTAAAATGTTGGTACCAATGACCACGCGAAGTTTCAAGTTGATCGGTCAATCTGTTCTAGTTTAAATGTCAAAAATCACATGAAAAATTGTTTTAAATTTGAACCAATAAGAGGATTTGGCTGAAACTTTTTATGATTGGGTACAATGATGGTTGCAATGTTTTTGCAAAATTTCAAATTGATCGAAGCACCCAATCGAAAGATAATTTTTTTTAAATTTGAACCAATCACGGGAGCCCATTCAAAAACGATCCCAGGGACCGCATAGATTACGTTAGTATGTGTACATAATTTCAGATCGATTGCTTGAGCGGTTTGACCTGGGCAGTGCCGACAAAAAAAAACACACAGAGAAAGTGCCATAAGAGTACCGTGGTGACGCTCGCTCCGCTCGCTCAATTAAATTATAATTATACTTTAAAATGTTTTACGTATTAGAATCATACAAAACGTAATCCAATAAAAAGCTCAATGTGTGTATAGTTTCCCTCGTGGTATTCTTCTAAGTCCAACGCAAAGAGAATTGTTATTCTTCCCAACTGAACATACACGTCGTGTTGGTTCATAAACCATGTAAGTACACTTCCAGTAATGAGCTGCAGGAGTAGTGAAGCCCGCCACGTGTCTATTCACACACCCCCTGACTATCCACACACCACCCCGACTACTCGCACACCAATGAATCACCCCACAACCCACTCTACTCCCCCATCACGTGCAAATGCAATCATAGAGTTGGATCTGTAAATCCGAGGCGCTATTTTTGTCTTTGTCTTCTGAAATATCACGGTGTATTTGTGTCCCACTTTAGCACACAGGAATGGGGATTGAACAAGAAAGCTGGCAATTACCTATAACGATCCCAGGATTGTTGATACAATAATTGAGTACAAAGTTCATTTACCTATCATTGAATTCGTATTCGATGTGTAGACAAATTATTGAGATTTAGTATGAAGATTTTGTACAAAGGCTGTTAGTCGATATTTAACAATTGTAAATAACAATTATTATTTTTTGTTATTTTTTTATTAGTCACACAGATACACACAGTACATTATTACAAAAAATACATCAAACAAAATCCTGCAAAGCCATGCAGGCTTATCTGCAGGTGTGTCAAATTGTTTGTGTCAATACAAATTTAAATTGGCTCACGAAATATGCAAAATAATGAGATTTTAAATTATGCTAAACCTAGCCATATCCACTTTGCATATTCCGGTGAATATCAGAAAAAAATGTTTTATTTTCTATACAAAATAGCCGAGGAAACCTATAGTCTTCAAACAGCCAATTTAAATTTCATTTATTCTTACACTTTTAAGAGCCGGCTGTACTGAAAGGTACACATTGGTGATAATATTTCCTAAATATCGCTTTAACTTTTGAATCATTCAAGTTAGGAAATATGTGAAAAATAATTGATGTAGCAAATTGTTTAGTCAATACGATTATTTCGAATCGATTAATTAAAATAATCGTATTTAACACTTTGAGGTCGCACCAGAGGTCATAAAGTACTCCAGTGTTTGGCATTATTTAGTCTATTGGGCTGTTATGGGTCGTTACTATCTGATTTTTTTTAAATTATTTAGTGGGAAGACAAAATTTCAAAAAAACGCTCTGACGAACCGTGCGATTCCCGTTCGCTTCCGTTTGCCTCTTAACATCTTGGATATCATCCTACTTATTTTTAAATTGTACGTAAATGTAATTTCTGGAGTATTACGGTACGTTATTATTGTGTAACTAGAGGGACCCGTCATGTAAAACATGACCAATGCGCACCAGTGGGGTATGCGTAAATTAGCATGAGTTGAGATATTTGGCAGCAGAGTGTGCGTTGTTGATAACTTTATAGTTATAATACACTACACACATAACGTCGTTAGCATGACTAAAATGCCCAACAGAATACGAAAATGAGTAACGAAGGAAAGTAATTTAACCATAACTTTTATGGAAAAGCCATTTCAAATGAGTTTACAAAGTAAAACAAATTAAGAAAAAAAACGCCAGCCTTTTTGCATTGTGGCGATTCATGATACATAGAGGTATGCTATCCCAGAAAGAATGATAACTTAGTGTGTGGGGGTTGGGTTTCATTATATTTGTCTCTCCGAGGTAGAAGGGTGGAAATACATTTTCTCAATTTTCCGTTGCACCCTTTTGGAATGATATAATCAAGCTCTTCCAAATACCATTTGACTGATGTCAATAAATACAGCTGTATTGAAATATTCTCTTACATTACCCCAACGCATTCAATCAAATAATTACCGATCACCCATTAGAAGTGTAGCTGAAATTCTTCATTATAAATGTTCATTTTAATAGATTAGAATCTGATCATTTCACTGAACTGAAACTTGATGCTACAACAGCTATCTATTTCAGCCACTGGAAAATCCACATGTTTATTTTCTTAATATCTTATTACTAAAAAGTACAGTTTATTCCTAAGCTGTTAATATAATTCTATTCTATTCTAATATGTTATATTATATTCTAATGACTCATGTCCCCTTTACAAAATTAAGGTTTGATTAAGTCGGAAAACCTGGTTTATTAGCTCAACTCAAGAATAATTGAAATGGACTTCCGACCTTCTACTTCTAAAACACGGACAAACTATCAAGTTTACCCCATCTGCTTTTTCGATTATGACCGAATAGCATAGAGGTATGTACGGTCACGTGACAGCTGTCAACCAATGAGAGCACATTCTTCACGTTGCTATATTCGGCTTCACTTGATACGTATATTGTAAAAATTAAACATTGAACAGTAAAAACAGTATCAATAGACACATTCCTTCAGTAACATGACACCACTAATAAGAAACTATGGAAAAGTACATATTTAACAAAATAAAATATATTACAAATTTTCAATTCAATCGGCTTTGGTTTGTTGGTATTCACTATTCAGGTTCACGGCCCATGTATAACTCAGAGAGAAGAAAATTTGAATATGTCAATTTGAACGAAATTGTCGGCATGACGTTTTCTATGTAAAGTAATTGATTTGACAGTAATTATACATTAGAGTAGATTTGTTACAAATACAAAAGCATAAAGTGTGCGTCTTAGGTAAGTTTTGGTTATTTCTTTATTCACAAAAAGCAGAAGACGTAATTTTAGACATGTTTGGCAATGTATCGCCACCATCTTAGTTATAGTTTTCAATAAATACCAATGTCAAATCGAAGCGCGCAACCGTTCCTGACATACACACACACAGACAGACAGAACTGGGTAACTATAAGTAAGATACAAAAAACATAAAAATTGTAAACAATGTTATATAATAAAAGTTTTGAAAGAATCAGGATTATTATAATTAGTTCATGTTATAATTATTAAAATCATCTTGATTGGGATATTTCATCCTGTAGTAGTTTATTTTTAGATAATGTCAACTGTTTCGGTCCATATGTTTGGACCTTCTTCAGGACAAAACTTCAAATCATATAAAACAATTAAACATTTCAAACAAAGTACTAAAACAATTTTCTAGAGGCTATAAAAATCACGGTCCATAAATCTATTTTCTAGCTCGAAGACGACCCTCCCACAAAGAACCTTGCTTTGATGTTACTTCCTCTTTTTCTGTTTCTGAAGAAGGTCAAAACATATGGGCCGAAACGGTTGACATTACCAAAAAATAAACTACTACAGGATGAAATATCCCAATCAAGATGATTTTAATAATGTTATATAATATTTGTAAAATTCAGCTTATTTTGTAAAATTTCATTTTGTACTTTTCCTTCCTTATGCTCACGTATTGATTTGCAGAGACTAGCAAACGCTATGAATTCGCATCCAATACGAAGGCTCTCTCATCAACGCGTTGCACAGGGATTGAAGTATTTCCTCTTCACCGTATCTCGTGTTGCTTCCGGAGCGTCTGATTGTGGCCCAGCTGACGTCACAACACAGGCAAAGCCCAGACAACGTGCAGTCAAATGTCTGCTGGACTCTGACAAGGCTGTGTGCTAATACCGTGGCGTTCCACAGGGATCAGGGCGGTGTTTAACATTTAGTCACCAAGATTATTAATATACGTTAACAGAATACACATCTCATAGTGAATTTAAGTTGGATTTTTCTGGAAGCAATAAAATGTTGCAGATATATGAATGATGGGTAAGTTGGAACAAGTTGGCTCAGGCAGAAACGCACTGAACTTTCACTGTCAAGGTCCCAGGTTCAAATCCTGACTGAGGTTTGTTTGTGGTTTCCCCCAGTCGGAAGACATATGCTGGGAGGGTTCCCTACTAAAAAGGCAAGACCTCCCCCTTCCTACCGTCTATAACCTATTCTTTATCGTCATCGTCATCGTCATCGTCATCATCATCGCCATCATTCATCCGTCGCCATTAGTGCAGTTGCAGACATGTCATTGTAAAAGTGTGCACATTTAGAAAAAACTGTATATGATACTATTAATAAGAAATAATAGAAATAATACGAATTATTTCAAAAGTTTGACAACACATGAAAATCACCATTTTACCTACATGTGTGAGATAATGATGAGATGAGATAAACACATGTGAAGTGGAAGTGTTTGGTGTTGAAGGACATCTGCTGGTGTGATGAGTGACAAAGTGATGCTGGGGTTCCTTCTGCTGAGCGTTCTGCTGTTGGAGGTGCGAGGTGAGTCACCAGAAGTTTCGTTCCGGTCCAGCAGGTTTTAAAATGACATCACTTCCGGTTTCAAAATGGAATGGCTTATGCGATTACATCTAGCTTCTTGCCTGTCCGGCCGCCTGATAGTCACGCCTCTGAACTAAACACATTAAGACGGCTGGGTAGTGAGCGTGGCCTTGAAGAGTTTTTTAATCGATTTTTATCAATATCTTTTACCAATGTAATTTTTAATAAAATAAGGCATTGTACGAGTCCTCAGAACAGTGCAATGAAAATAATGTTATGGCTTGGAATGGTTCATTATTTTTATTTTGTCCAACAGATGTTTAGTGCCATATTTTTACTAATTTTCAAGCACTAAACGTCTGTAGGACAGTATAAAAATAATAATCCTTTCCAAGCTATGAAATTATTTTCATTGAACTGTTCTGAAAACTCGTACAAAGCCCTATTTTATTAACAATTACATTGGTAAAAGATATTGATAAAAATCGTTTAAAAAACTCTTCAAGGTCAAACTCACTACCCAGCATTTTCTTTTAGGCGTGTTTTCGGTGAATGTCACGTCATCTGACCCACATCAAATATTCAAACATAACGATGAAGCCAACTTCAGCTGCAACGCTGACGCTGCAATCAACTCGTGCCAGTTCAATGTGTGGGACGGCGATGACAAGAAACAGCTGACATCAGATTACATCCGGAGCTTGTCCAGTGTTTGGAGCGAAGTCGGTAGGAAGTTCAAAGCCAGGGAGTTCAGAACATCTCTGACAGATGGCCGCTGTGGCATGACCTTGAGACTCTTGTCAAGGAGACACTACTTGGTCGGATGTAGAATTCAAGTTGCAGGACAGGGATGGATCTACAGATACTCGACGCTCGATGTTTCATCTAAAGCAGGTATTTGGACATACTTTTCCATTCCACCTTTCTGAGCCAGTTTCTTCTCTTATCTCTATCTTCTGCACTGGCAGACTCTTGTTATGATGAAGTATGTTACTGTTCGCACATAAGAATAAGTATTAGGATCCATAGTTACTACTTTTTAGAAATCTTTGTCTATTTTTGATTGAGAATATTAGGAAACACCAATTACTTATCAAATGAAATTTCACACAAAACAGTGTATTTTACTCGAGCGAATACCGTGAGCCAGTACAATAGGTACTTTAATGGCACTTTATATGATTCTTTTTGTTTGTTTTCTTGTTGACAATGCCCATAGCACATCGATTAGCCAATCGATCTGAAATATTGAACATACCAATCTCATAAATTGTTCTCCAGATTTCAAATCCTGTGAGTACAAAATTAAAAATGTAACAGGTGGAGCGATTAAATAAAAAAAATGGTTTTGGTGAAATTGGTAAAATTGTAACTAAATCAAGGCATTTCTTATTCCAAATATCTTCAACCTCTTGGTTTGTCATGCTACTTCTGGAATGAATATTTTGTTTGTCTTCTGATTGGTCTAATATGATTTCTTCACTAACACCTACTATTGATTATGTTCCTGATCGCTGATACTCTTGTTTTGAACATATAGCGCCTTCCCAGCTGGTGACCGATCAGGGCACTGTGTTTGCACCACCGGGCACAGATGTAAAAGTCACGTGCAGCACCGCTCTTGCAAAAGTGCATAGAAATTGCGCCTTCATCCCATCCCGGGGACTGACACGACAAGTACAGTCCACATCACAAGGAAGAGCCACCTGCAGCGCCATCTACCAACTGAAAGAGGACAACAGTGGACTCGCCTGGTGCACGGACTTTGCTGACATCAGAGCCACGGCTGTCATAGCAACAAGTGAGTGCATTTCTATACCTCAGAGCAAGAAGGGCGCAAATACATAAACCAGACATTCTGTCTTCATCCAATCATATTTGTAACGATTACAATGGTTGTAACTTCTTCTAATTGTGAGTATTATTTGACAGAGCCACCTAGGGAAAGGCCAATGCTTGAAGTGACTGCTCCTGCCAACACCTCCCTGCTTGCCACCTGCACTGTACCGGAGAGTCGACCCCCGGCAACTATTCTCTGGTACGTGAACGACGTCCTCGTGGCAACCTCCGACTCCGAGTTCAACGGCGACGTCCTGCCTGGATACGAGCTGGAGGAAGTCACAGACGACGCGTGGAGGTGGACTTGGTTGGCTGAAGGACGGAAGCAGCTGTTGCGCAAGGAGTGGACCAATCAGGATGCTGGCAAGGAAGGTGCAGTGAAGTGCGCTTCGAGTCACAGCGGGGTGGTAATGAACTCGACATCAAGGAACGTCAAGCTGCTTGGAGGTACTGACATGCAAAGTATTTTGCTTTGTTGATTTGATTGTAATTTAGAATGTATGAACTCTCCCAGACCATTGAAGGAAATGTTAATAAAATCAAGAGTTCTGAAATGAAATGCCACTGTTCGTACCTGAAAAATGTGAAGTGGGTACCTATTACACTGTTCCATTCAATTGGACATTTTCAATCGACAATCGGATTTCAAAATTTCACTAAAAACACTTTCTCTTTGGCTATAAAATGGAAATTGCCCTATTTGAAAACCTTTCCCGCAGCCAGAGTTATTTGTTTCGATATTCAGGTTCGAAATTATTTGTTGACATAGCAAACCCATTGAAAGAATAAACACATCTGACAGACTCCCATAGAGTGATTTATGCAAGAAAGATACATGAAAACATACCTAACCCTTTTTACCTCTATTATGAATGTAAGTACAAGATTAAAAATATAATAAGTAATATTTATCCAGATACATTGTCCATTTAAATGTTCATCTGAGAAAAGTGAATTACCTAAATTACTTTAAGCCTAGAATCATTCTGCCCATTAATCTTAATGAAACGTCAAGTGAAAGAACAAGTGAAAGAACATAATTCGTTAATTATTACTTATTAGCCTCACACTGAATTGTGGCTGCATTTCTCTAAGTAGGTACATCTGATTTCAGACAGGGATGATAAAGTCGCAGGGCTGAAAACAACACAGACGACAACGACTCAACGTCAAACAGCTTCAACAACACCTGGCTTGATGACATCAACAACAACAACCCCGGAATCCACGTCAACATGGCCAACAGACCAAGGAAGTTCCTCGTCATCAGACACCCAACATGGTGAGACTAGAGTCAAGATTTAAGCACAATAACAAATCCATGTCATCAAACTTGGAACACGGATTTGTATTCTGTTGAACGATTGAATTAATTTCTTTTATTTGACAGATTCCATCGACGAGAGCGTTATCCATGTGAATAAAACTTATTTTCTGATAATCACAATAATCGTCATTATCTTGCTCATCGCCTTTGCTGCAATTGTTGGATATTCCTTCTGCAGAGATCGTCGCTCGCTCTCATGTAAGATTTCCTCACCCGAGATAAAATGCCATCTAGAATTGTAGATGATATTTTATACGTACTCAATTGATAATGTTGACAATCTTTTTCAACATGTCACAGCTGCTGTGAGTTCTGGAGCAACTACAGAAGATGGATACATGAAGATGCTGCCGCAACAAGATTCCATTCACTTGATTGGAAACGCCTGTTGAAAATGCCACCTATGCGAATGGTAAGATGGGATTTACTCTTCTTCCTAGTTGATTATGTATCGATAAGGCAACTGTAATGACACGTGACATGGTTTAGTTCCAGCCTACGAGGAGATCAAGATTAACGCATACGACTACATTGACATGTAGTCTTGTTGACAAGAAGGGGAAGAAGTAAACGATATCTTTTCATTTCTTACATGTCATTCTATATTCTATATAATTCTGCTTACGTAATTATTGTGCAATACTAAAATCAAAAATATATAGTATAGTATTTTTACATAAGATGAAATTCATCGCCGTCGTTCTTCCTGACTGATATTTATCGTGGATTCACTCAGTCGAGAGATAAATGATGGGAAGGTTCCCTACGAGAGGCTACAACCACCTCCTTCCCATCCTTATGTATTTTCCATCATAATTTCGCAGGGCACAATGCAATAACAAGTTAGTCAATAAGAGAAACTAGAGGGACCCGCTTACAAATTGTAAGTTGTGTGATTCGCATTTATGATTAATTTATCACCAACTACCAAAGTTTGGGAATTGTTAAAAAGCGTCCTTCCTGACGGTTTTGTTCGTGGTATTACCTCAGTCGACAGGCAAATGTTGGGAAGGTATACCCAACTAATAGGCCACGACCGCCTCCTTCCCTGCTTCCATCTTTACCTACTATTCACCATCATCTAAGTTGTGTGATTCGAATTTATGATTAATTATCATCAACTACGTACCAAAGTTTGGGAAATGTTTAAAAGCGTCCTTCCTGACGGTTTTGTTCGTGGTATTACCTCAGTCGACAGGCAAATGCTGGGAAGGTATACCCAACTAATAGGCCACGACCGCCTCCTTCCCTGCTTCCATCTTTACCTACTATTCACCATCATCTAAGTTGTGTGATTCGAATTTATGATTAATTATCATCAACTACGTACCAAAGTTTGGGAAATGTTTAAAAGCGTCCTTCCTGACGGTTTTGTTCGTGGTATTTCCACAGTTGACAGGGAAATGCTGGGAAGGTATACCCAGCTAATAGGCCACGACCGCCTCCTCCCTCTGGTTCCATCTTTACCTACTATTCACCATCATCTAAGTTGTGTGATTCGAATTTATGATTAATTATCATCAACTACGTACCAAAGTTTGGGAAATGTTAAAAAGCGTACTTCCTGACGGTTTTGTTCGTGGTATTACCCCAGTCGACAGGCAAATGCTGGGAAGGTATACCCAACTAATAGGCCACGACCGCCTCCTTCCCTGCTTCCATCTTTACCTACTATTCACCATCATCTCCCATCATCATAATAGGTTAGCTGCAGAACAGTGCGACGTTATACACTACTAAAACAAATAGGTACCTTCATGGAAATTACAAATCTACTACAGATTAAAATTTCTAAACGAATCCAAGTTACAAATCTGAAATCATAAATGAGTGAATTATACTGAAACAAATACGCAACTTAAAAAAATAACGACCCAATGAGTACATAAGAAGTGAAAAATTAAAAATTGGGTAAAAAGATGTTAAAAACGTTTCTAAGAAAACATGGAATACTCTATCAAATTTAGATAAAACCAGAGCAGCTCTCTCATTGACTGAAATCTGTCACGTGATCTTACTTGCCTCCTGATGAAATAAAAGTCTGCATCTCTGCACAATTCCCATCAACATCAGGAATTCACATCAGGTTACATGGCAGATCAGCAGGGAGCCGCTGAGCTTTCTCAGTCGACTCCCACATTGCTGAATGTCGCCTTTTTGTACTTAAAGATGCAAATAAAGATAATTGAAATTGAAATTGAAACATCAACGATCGATCGCTTTAGTACAATTTTGATTCCCAAAACGTAAGTTTCAATATACTAATGAGAAGTTGCGACGTTAGGTATGTATTCGGGCTTAAAAGTTCTCTGACGCCCCCCCCCCCTAACCCCTCACCCTTTGCAACCCCAAAAATATCATCTAATTTACATTATATTGCTTTACCCGTGGTTCTACTAAGTCAATGTCCCAAGAGTTAATTCCAATTTTCGTTCAATGTAAAAAAAATCACGGCCTACTGGGCCAATTTGAAAGTTTCGAAACTTGTCTGTTCTTCCATGGGCTACACGTCTTGGCAAGTTGGCTACACTCTTGCTTCTCATGTAATTTCTCTCAACATACTGTGAAACGTTAGTGAAACGGAGTCAATTCATCAATCCGGTATGTAGAATGTGATTTCGTATATTATTTGAACGAACTATTGTTACAACTTACTTGAAAGTTGATATAAAGATTCGTGCTGTCATTTTGACGTTTTGAAAAGACATCTGGATTCATTTCCATTGTCGGACACCCGTTACACCCGTTACACCCGCGACATGCGCATGCGTGAAAAGTGCACATTATGTAAGAGGATTTTTGAGAACACATAACAAACAGTATAATATTAAACATTGGGTGAAAAATAATAAAATTACTGTTTATTGTGTTTATATCAAAATATTTACTCTCATAGTTTCATTGTGCCCTTCCCATCAGCCTTAGCCTTGCAGGATATACTCTATATTCATAAGGACCAGGAAGGAGTCCCCCTCCAAGTGTGTTATTTATGTTGTAATGACAAGGGGCTCGCCCGCCCCCTCCCCCCTCTCATTAGTGTTCTTGTACGATCATGTGCATGATTGTGAGGGGCGCGCCACCCCAACCACTACCCTGATGGAACCAGGAGGATGTGAGGCACTGGTGACACACTGCCCCTTAGAGTGGGGGGGGGGGGGGGGGGCACCTTGACATTAGATCAATATGTGCCCGCGATGATTGACAAGGTGGAAAAGATGATGGATCTTCGAGGATCACTTTTTAAAAATGTTAGTAAATAAAAAAATAAACAATTTTCTTCTACAAAACAGTTTGCAAGAAGACTGTCAAATTTCCAGCGGTTATTTAAGCACTGGATACATGTTTATAGAGGAATTGGTCAATATATTAAAAAGTTGTTACGCCATAATAATTGTGAAATATTTGTATAGACATTGTACACTCCTGGACACTGAAATTGGCCCGCGGTCAATGTTCAAGTGGCACTACGGCTAGTATTTAACATTTATTTGAATGTAATTTTTGGCACCAAGACCGGATGGCTAGTGTGAGTTTAGGGCCGAAAAATTACTTTAAATAAATAAACACTAGCCGAAGTGCCACTTTGAACATTGACCGCGTGCTAATTTCAGTGTCCAGGAGTGTACCTTCATTACACTACAATGTACCACAACATTAGGCTTTATATAGATCAGCAAGTCAATTGTACGACATAATTTTGCATACATGACAAAATGCTCACTTTCAAAATAGCTGTCTTGCGTTGGTTTTTATATTATTTTGTTACCACGCACTTGGGAATTTACACAATGTTAAACGTCAGATTTGTATAAATACAATATACAATACAATGTTAAAGTATCGATTAAGAAATGTAAGTACTTTGTTATTCAGGAAAGACATTGGATTCTTCCATGCAATACATTTATTCTATTTAACTATTAACCTTAACAGCAATGTATAGTGATCTGACCTAGACGCCATAACGATTACGACTCGAGCTGGGTTCAAACATGAAATATTTAGCGGTATTTTCTCTCTCACATGTGATGGCAGCTATTTGTTTCAACATTGCGTGAATATTCTCATCAGAATGAAATTATACAGAAACTTTGCGTTTTTTTCCGAAGCGTGATGTTGGCTGATATAGAACTTTTACTTTGGTACAAGAAAATAATGTTTCATTGATTTTACTGCAGAAACGTAATCACTGTTATATCATAGTTTCCTTCAACGCTAATTGCAATCAATCTAAGGAAGGAAGAACTGAAACCTAACGATTCTTTCATATTCTGCATTCATGAAAGTCAAGATTCAAGTTGCTATACATTTGGTCGGTTGGAAGAAATAATAGAATAACAATTTTTAATCTTTCATAGCACGGAAAAACAAAGAAATTGAAAACAAAATCGATTAAAAATATCGAGGGATGTTATCAAAATACTAATATATAAAATGCCATTTTATATTTAATGATAAGTAATCTGCAGGAATAATATTAAAAATTACGAAAGTCTAAATCTCAATCCCAAAATTTGCGTCGTAGAAAATTAATCTCCATAATATATTTTAATAACACTTTCCATGTAAAATGAACAAGATAACACAGGGTTGTCTGAATCATAATCAATCGATCGTCTAAATTAGACCTTTAAGAAGCCAAAAAAGTCACCCCAGAGGTATGACTAATCAATGTTGTTAATAAATTTGGAGTAGCAAAATGCTGGATTCGGCAAAATCTAGATTCTAAATATGCAATAGGTAGGTACACCAAGAAATAAATCCCAAAGATTAACCCAGGATTTTACAAATTCAAAAATAATAAAACATTTCATTACTCAAGGGTCCATGATTTTGACTCAACTAATAATTGCAATTCGTGTCCCATCTTGATCCGACACAACTTCGCTTGACCTGGCCGTGAAGAACTCTGGTTTAACAAAGGATTCGAACGAAATCGATTTGAATTGGGAGTCGCGTGCAAAGTGTGACGCTCTTACGGAGGCCCTAAAAATAATTCGACAATAGGGAAGTTGCATGTAAATCACATATCAGAAGAATGCTTATTGCTTACATTACAAAAGAAAGTTGAGATGTGCCTGAAATCATTTGTTGAGGGACGAATAGCTTAGAATACCGATTTACGATTATTGATATAAGCAATATTTATAATTTATTTTAGAAATGGCATTTGCATCCCAATTTCGATAAAATCTTCATCATATTTAGGTTCATCATTTTCGTGTTTCAAAGGAATGACAGAATGAGTAACTAATACTTAAATATTATTATGTAACCGAGTCATTGTAGAATTTTAATTTTAATCAATAAAAATATAAAAATGTAATATATTCTTGTTGTGAAAGTATTTGCCAATAATATTTTTTGCTAAAAATTTTCCGGAATAAAACTTTATGATTTCCCTCTTATATATTGTGCAAAAAATATAGATTGTAGTGTTTGTAGATTGTGCTTATAGATTGTATTGTTACAGATTAAGTATAACAGTAAGTCATTTATAAATGCCATCATTCTGACATCATAGATACAGATGATAAAATCATTCAGAGAGGATTTTCGTCGGGCGAGCGGACTTACAACTAAGCCAATATACCTATACTAAGGGTCAGTTTTTGTATCCATTGCTCAAGATCTTGATAGCTAGCTTACGGATAAAGTTAGCAGGCACCTAATTTTACTTTGATTTCATCCTCTAGCTAACACTATCAAGAAGTTGAAAGACGTTAGCAAACGCTATCAAGAACATTCCGGTAGCTAACTTTAGCAAGAGGTACAAAAACTGGTCCTAACTACGAATTAAGATAAAAAAAAATCATGCATTATTACGATGAAAAAACAATATGTGTATAAAAGTGCAATTTGTAAGTACACTATGACAATTAAGCAAGGGAAATTATTGTATTTCAGTTAGATTTCAGTTGAGTCTGATAACACTATGTAGCCTATTGAGAACAATAGCCGATGAGACATCAATCCAGAATATCTGGGTGGCTACACATCTTGTACAGATGTCTCTTGATGTTTAACTCCTCAACAGTTTTTATAAAATATTTCAAATAATCTCAAAATGTCTGACCGAGCAACGGAGCAAGGTCCAATAATGTAGTAAAATCCAACACTATGGCTTTACATTGTCTAGAACTGTATGAATTTTAAAATTGTACCATTTTGAATCGTTTTTGTGTGATGTGCACAGTGCACTTAAGAGATCAATAACGAAAATTGTAAACGCATTTAAAGACAATTCGAGACAATTTAATATCAAAGAAAAAAAAATTATTCTGACTCAAGATGTATCATAATCATTAGTATAGCAAATCGCAGTTTCGTGAAACGTTAATGTCTGTGAATGAACATCTAACACAAATAATAATAAAAACGAGTCCAAGAATAGTTTAATGAGAACGATGGCTCCGCGATATCAAAATCATCCCCTCATCTGCAGACAATTACTTCCTTTTGTCGAAATCTTGTTCAAATAATTGTATTCTAAACCAAACATTATTCAAGTTTAAAATTAATTGGAACAGAGCACTAAGTCGTTTTTTAGGTAAAGTAGGTACTTAAGACAGAGCGATTTATGTGCACAAAACTTAGTTCATTAGCCAAGTCAAATACCATCGGAGGTTTGCATGGTTCTCACTAATTCAATTCGTTTATTCTCAATCAAAATCCCATTTTATCAATCCTAGGCTTAAAATTATTCATCAGTAGAATAAATGTTAATCTGACATTTCTATAGGATCTTGTGAAAATTAGTTTTGTTGAAAATTAAAATGATTATCTCACCTGGAATATTCAGAACGCCTCTCACAAGATCTCGATTCACTTTTAAAACATTTTAAAACCGAAAATATTGCCAAAAACAATTCACAGAATCGCACGAAGCAACGCACAGTAAACAACGAATATCCGACGACAATTTTATTATCAAATCAAAAACTTCCCCCGAAAAACCGAAAAATATTTCTAAGCAAGAGCAGCAAATTTTGGTCGTGTGCTTTTCCGACGCTCTTACCGTCTCGGCCGGTGAATATTGATCGGACGTCGGGAAAAGCGACGCCTGACGTCACGACGTCGTCCTCGACGCTGATTGGTCGGTTGCACACCCCCAGGAGAGGGGATGACAGAGGTGTCCATACCTTCCTCCCCTACTTTTACAATCCAGTCACTCTAAGAGGAACAATTACCACCCTGTGTTTCTAACGCTTTCAAGGAGGAGGGTGAAATATCTTAGGATGTTGACACTATATCCCATTGAATGTCAGCGTACTGAATAAGCATGTTGATAGATGACGGATTAAATCATTTTACTAATAAATTACTTGTCAATATCTACTTGGAATTTCATAATTCAGTGGAAACAAATAAATCGTGATATTATTTAAATTTAAACTGTCACGTACAGTTTAAAAAACACATTTCTATTTATAACATGAGCTTTTTCACAACTTGGACTTCTTTGGAATCCTGATTTTGGTTAAGAAAAGTAACGCTTGCATTCATAAACTAAGGATCTGATAATGATAATAAATTAAGTGTAGTACGTTAAGAATGAAAGATATAGTAATCCAGGGTTTCCTGGATTGGCCGACCGCTTCCCGAATGGAAGGGGGTGGAAGTTCCAGCCGCCCCCGCTGGCGCTCTATATAAAGGTCATACTCAGGTCAAACAGAAAATAAGAGAGAAAAAATCACATTTGATCTCCCCACATTTTCCATTGATGCAGTTTTCAATTTGTTTGCTAATGTACCGTAGTCAAGAGACTTTACAAATTGAAAATGTGTTCTTTTGAAAGGAAATGAACATGAAGAATTGAATTACGTCTTTTCAGTGGGCTGTGATAAGGCAAAGGGGTTGGACTTTGAATTCAAAGGGTATATTAATTATTTTAGGAACGACTGAACGTCTACGACACAAAAGTGTGTGTTTTATCGATAATCTATCAATGTAATGACGGAACCAATCAATCATGAAGGGTTTGGGTGGGGGTAATTATGGTATTCACGAACGACGCTCTTTGGATCAATATAAAAACAAATTGAAGGCCACTTCTAACCTTGACTATCCAAGAAATTAATATTGTTATCAAGAAATGTCAAAGGAACAGATACTTTGTAGTATCATGCACAAATGTTGGGAAGGTTGCCTTGTATTGCTTCCCACTATATATATTTACCGATTCTTCATCACCATCAGACTGAAGTGTGACTGAACTAATGTATTATAAGTTTAATATTGCTTCAACTTTTAAATATAATTAAATAATAAGTCCATATTTTGTATTGCTGTACATTTTGCAAGAGTTTCTTTTGTTTTACATCTCCAATGTAAAAGAGGGCGGATTATATTGAGAAGTTAGACATATCAGATTTTTAAGAAAAAGTAAATCTTTGAACTTGAATACAAATTGAGTGATTCTTTTGAGTTTCTCCGGACCGTCAAAATCACCTAAATCGCAGATATGGCGGCTTTTCTGAAGTGTGTCATTAGAATGGCGTCAATTCAATGAAATGATGGCACATTCAAGATACATCAAGATAATATTTCGATGTATTGCCAATATGGCTCTGTTTGGCCCACTGGGTGATGGCGCACAAGATGACCCAATATTTGTTCGAATTTAAAAATCAGTTTCACCCTATTTGACCCTTTTTCGATATCACAGCAATGATCAATATTTAAATGTTGTTTCTTTTTTATAATAAGACGAGACTGGGCTGAAGCTTCTATTTACATATGCTCTCCGAAAAACGTGAAAATGATAATAGTGTAACTAAATTCGTCTTTATTTTGAAAAATTGTTTATTCTAATCGAATCTTTGCGACAATTATTACGATCCGACGTTAATTATAATACTATAGAGTAAAGTTATCGAGCGATATGATTGGTTCCCGCCATGTAGATTTAGTTGATGCTTCCTCCGCTCGCCGTGAAGAGCGCTGTGGCCTAGACCGCAGCCGCGCGCCAAAGTTTACAAAATAGAACATATTATCTACACTGATATAACCAGAGCGCAGACAAGTTGCAACTGCATGCGAACTGTATGTACTCAAAACGTTTTTAGTTAAAACGTTTGAAAAATCAGATACTTTCTCTCAATTAGTGTTTGAATATTTCATCAAGTTAAGGTGGTGCAAGCGAGAGCGATTTACCGCGTGTTGCAGGCATTTTTTTGTACGATTGGAGACAAAATGGGTTGACGCAATGATTTGAAATTTAATCTTGATTATATAAATGACAAACCTAGGGTTATTACTCGTTTTTTTTTGTGAACAATTGTATATTTCCTTGTCCCGCTGGTGCCGAATGACATTTAATTTAAAAAATGTGCCAAGTGATAACCCTAAGTTTGTATTTTATCTTATCATGATTAAAATTCTGGTCTGAATAAAAATACTACAATAAAACTACTGAAACTACAAGTATAAAGTTACTGAATAAAAATATTTTTTAATTAAAATTAGGACGTTAGGTAGCCTGTTAAAAGTTATGTATCTATACTTGCAATGACAAGAAATCTGTGGTATGAGGGTATTGAATGACGGTTTTGTGAAGGAGGGTTAAAAGTGAACTCTCCCTAGCTGCAGAATGAATTAAAAACGTGAAATATTTAGATTATACACTAGGGATTTTGAGTGTGGAAAAAAACGATTTTTTCAAAAAAAAAATAGATTTTTTGTTTTTTTCCTGGAGGTGGGAAAAATAGGGGTTTTTGGAAAAAATTGAAATTTTTAATTTTATTGTTTCTTAATAACTTTTTATGTTATAATTATATATTGGAAGATTTAAACTATATTTTGGCATGAGCATGACTTTGAAAAGTGGAGTAGGTAGTATGTAGATTTGAATATACAGTCAATAAGGAAATGCATTCTCAATACATTGTAAATGTTACATTTATTGAAATTCTCTAAAATAAAAAAACGGATAGTAATATTGTATGAATGAGATCATATTGTAATGTTAGATATGGTAACATGAATATGGCTACAGATCCTGTCATAGCGGGATAGAAGCTGTAAGAGGAGGACACTCCCACTGCTTTTGCAAATTAAAACATCAACTCACGGCTAAGTTAAGAAATTAATTTTATTTTAGTACAGAAAAGGACGTAACAATCCAAGTTTTAGTGAAAGACTTTCTTTTGTGCAGTATCGAAAAATTAATTCGTCGATGTACCTACCAAACAAAAAAAAATACGAAATATAAGCTAAAATCAATTTTTCCCAAAATGCCCGTTTTTTTCCGGAAAAAAACCGAAAGAAACCGTTTTTTTCCTCAAGAATTCTCGGTTCGGAAAATTTGGAACCCTAGTTATGAACCACAATCGTTATTGTTATTAAAAATCACAAATATAAATCACAAATGGATATTAATATAGAGCACTTAAACCATAACCCCGTGTTGTTTACCTACAAGAGAATGCATGTATTACTCATATTCCTGAATGAACAACTTTTGAAAACATTTAAAATACCATTGTTATTAATTTGCGAGAATAGCAGCTAAAGTTCAAATTATGCACGCTAAATTAAAAGGGCTTAAAAGTTCACTCGTTAGAAGAATTGATTATAGGTACATTTTGAGCGGTAAAACGAAACTTTTTAGCGGAAAATAATAAAATATTTACGTATTTAATTTTTAAATATGTCAATCTTTTGCTGTAGCGAAACTAGTCAGTTCTTTTTAGTATGGCTCCTTTGTATTTTCAATCCAAAGACTAAAGAGAGTGCTACAATTGCGAATAGACAACATCATAAATTATCTAGTTAGCTCTGCTTTTCAAAAAATTTCATATGCACCGTGATCCAAGTATCTATTATGGTTATGATCAATTGTTGAAAAACCATAATAGATACTTGGATCACGGTACTGCATATGAAATTTTTTGAAAAGCAGAGCTAACTAGATAATTTATGATGTTGTCTATTCGATCCACTTGAAAGAGAGGGAAAAATCAAAGTCTTCAAATTAGCAATTCTTGGAATAACATTAAAAATAACGCTGTTGCTGATATTCATAGCGTTATCATTTCCTACATTAGAATGCGAACTCTGACACCCACCGACGGCTCGTTAGCTGTCGACAGTGGCAAAGCTGGTGCTTGTTTTCCCGTCGGTGCCCTCGGCGCGATTCCAGATGAAAACGTTATTATTCTTAATGTAAATATTTCTCTAAGGATTTCGTCAACATCTAATTAACCTATACACAAAGTTATCACTAATTACAGATTAACTTCAATTTAATTACAATAATTTTGACGTAAAGGAGAATCGCCCTAGGGCGAAGCGATCCGCATAAAATTTAGTTGAAATGTTCGCTAAAAAAGAGTAGACATATATATTTAATCATTGAGAGGTCGGATTTTCCTCCGACCCCGAGAAAGATTGTTGGGCAAATGTGAGTTGTCGAAAGGTAAAACTTCTATTTCTGAGTTGACATCAGTCCTTTCAATTGAGCATGTGGAAGTGTTCATGGAAACTGTTCCATTAGTGTGGAACCTTATTACAATCAAAAGCCTCCTCGAAATCCATTTCGTTGGCGAGACAATATTCCTTCACGGCGCGCATCTCGGTGGTGTAGCAATCCCAAGGGTTGCTTGTCAAATAAGTACCCCCAGGGAAACCCCCAACTACATTCTCAGATATATCAATCAATCCGCTAAATGTCTCAACATTGAGCGAAGTGAAGTTATTATAATCTATGTAGATGTTGAAAAGCTTTGGCATGTTTTTGAATAAACCAGGTTCCAGGTGAGAAAGAGAATTGTTGTTTAGGCCAATTTGTATCAAGCCATTTAAGTGTGCAAAATAATTAGCAGGGATTGAGTGAATTTTACAGAGTCCCAATTCCACCACAGCGAGTGACGGAATGTTCAACGGGAAGTTTCCTAAATTGTGCAAATCGTTTCCTGAGAGATCCAAATAGCTCATCTGATGGTTGTGCTGAAAGACTTCTGGCGCAAGATGATGCAGTTTGTTATTACCAAGGTAAACTCGATGCAATTCCGACAATGCGCTGAAGGCATCTGGTGATATACTTGATATGGAATTGTTTCCTAAATCTAAGGTTGCGACTGTGGCCAAACCGTTGAACGTTTCATTGTTTAAACTTGTTAACTTGTTGTCTGACAAATCCAAGAAAAACAATTCGCGAAGTCCAACAAACAGATTATCAGGAATAGATGTTATCTCGTTGTCTTCAAGATTTAATATCTGAACATTTGTCATATTCTTAAAAATATCGGTTGCTACTTTTTCAATGTGATTTCCGGTCAAAATAAAATCAGTAACTTCTCCAAAATCTCCAAATGTGCCAGAATTGAGTTCATGAATGCTACCTAATGTTAAATAAACCGAAGTTAATGTTGTTAATCCTGCGAAAAGTCCTGAATTGATATTGTTCAGATTGCATTCCTCGAAATCTAACTCCGTCAGCTCCTTGAAAGCCGGATGTTTGAAGTCTTCTGCCGTGAGAACAAGATCGGCGCTGTCTTTGAGAACGAATGTGGTGAAGTTGGAGCTGTCGGCAGGAAGATGTTGGCGGACGAAGTTGAAGTCTACGATGTTGAAGCAGTACATGGAGTTCTGGAAGATTCTTGAGCAGTACGGCGAAGGTGCTTCTTGGCTCGCTGCTGTGGCGAGGAAGAAAGCGAGGAGGAAGGCTCTCAGACACCGTCCTGGAATCATGCAAGAAGATTAGTGTTCATCATGTACGCTTAATAACAAATGGAGGGATCAGAGGTAGAAAATAATTTCATTTTGGTTACTGACAAGATTTCAAAATATGTTGGTATCTACTGATTGCTTGTACTGATGATTATGAGCAAATAGTAACGGAGATCATGTGGCTTCTTTTGTGATGGAATAATATCAATTCGAAATAGGTATTTTATTACATCATGCTAATAATGAGAGTTGTAATTATAAAATGATTTAAGAATAAAATATGAAATCAGTTAAGTAAGAAACTACGAGAAGGCGAGTTTGGGGAATAAAAGAGATTTGGTTAGGTCAGCAAGATTATTTGAAGAAAAGAAAAGACCTAACAGTTGAGCGAGGAAAATAACTGGGTTTGCTGGTAGCCTGGTAAAGGAGAAATTAAAATGTATTTTTTTAAGGGGATTAACCTGACAAAATTAGATACATTTTCCTCTCGTTCATATTAATATGATGTGTTCATTTTCATAAAGAGTGAATCTTACCTTGACGTTCTACAGCCATGGCCTGAAGAGTTGATCCGCTGCAGGTGGGATGTTCTGGAGCTCAGATCTAGACAGAACAACTATACAATAGGGAAGTCTCTTAGAATGTAGAATGAAATAAATACGTGGATTTTTAAAAATATACATGTTTCTGATCTCGATGATCAAAAAATTTATTCTGTGAGTTAAATACTCGTAGTAGCAAAGCTTTAATCGAATCTGCAAGAAATGAGTCACTTATCGAGAGCGCAAGAACGACGCAAGGGACAATTGACGTCAAAAACGTGTATTGAATCACATAAACACAATGTATAATCATGATGAGACCGGTTGCTGATAACATTGCTGTCTACGTCATAATCGTTCATGTTGTCCAACTCCGTTTTACCAGCCTGAATGCTAGGCGATATTTCAATGCGAGATTTGACAATGAAAATGACAAACTAGACAAGGAAAACAAGTGTTGACATTTATCATTTTCCTCTAGTTTTTAATTTAAACTTAAGAAAAAATTAGGAGACTTCCCTATTCAATTTGACTGACCCACGAATCACAAACTACAACGAGCAAACCAAAATGGCTACAAAAAATATAGGCTGTTTTGGCTCCCACATTTTTTATACAAAATACAATTTATGTTATTGTAACTTGACTTGTCTTAGGTTACGAATTAGTTTGAGAAACATTCAACACTCAAAAGTTTTTAAAACAAAAACTAAAACAATCATTTTAGAAAATATACAAGTTTAAATTATATACCAAAAACATACGAGCAGGTAGAATGTACTACACTATTACTTAATTAAATTGATAAATAGAGAAATAATTATATAGTTGAAACTATATACCTAACTATAGTTGAAATTTATTAAAAATATTTTAACTACAGATATTTTCTTTAAATTTCTCAGTTCTGGAGGTATCAAAATAATATTATGAACGATTATATGTTTTGTAAGCAATGCATTTTAATGTAAACTGGGAGTCACAAATCTATCACTTTCTAGTTCCTATTATAATCTAAATATTACCATCTATTCATCACATATTCTGAAGTTTCAAAAAACAGAAATTCAAATGTCCTAGCTACCGCAAAGAGTAGATTGTAAATCATCGTTAAACCTTATACCTACAACGGTTTATTTTGAAAAGTATCGATATCTAACAGATATATTTTAATGTAATTTATAAATTGAATTGGTTCAGAGAAAAGTTGAAAGTTTATTGCTAATTCGACAATTCAGTATCTAAATGTAAACTAACTGAATAAGAAAGAATCTTACCACGTCCAATCGCTGCCCAGAGTCAGACTCTTCTGACATAAATGTTCCCAAATCAAGAATCTAATCGCCCGGTCCTCATTAAAAAACAATACAATTCATTCGCATTCATTATCACTGATTGTCCGGATGGCGAATTCGTTTGTCACATCCTTGCATTGTGAAAATGATTCCTTCCAAGTCATTTCACATTCAATGTCAATGGCAGATTCCAGATTGACGACTGCATTTATGCCTAATGAATAAGCATACAAGCTGAGTCAATTACCTGCATTTAAATTTCAAAATATTTCGATAATGAAATTCGGCCAGGAAAAATATTCAACGATTCGAAAGATACGACGCGGACTATAAATTTAATATAAATCACGATATTGGCATAAATAAATTAATGTTTTTCTGGACAAATAACTCGTATGATATTGGTCAAACAACTGCACTGAAATAGGTGGTAGGGCGTTTTTATCATTCAATAAGTTGTAAAGTCACTAGGTCTTCTTACCAAAAATTTTTGTACCGTAAAATTGTAAAATTTGTGAAAATAAATAATTTCCGTCCCACTTTGCCCGGTATACAGGCGAGAGTAGGTGGAAGGTTAACCATCCCTCAAATTTCAATAACTCTATTCCTTTTCAACTATTAGTTTTAATATTTGACTGCTAAATCCGAATCGTTTTTTCTTAAACAATGGTTTCTGATTATACGACTTGACAGGCTTCCATATTATAATTTTAAACGTAATGTACGTAATCTCAAACTATTCCCCAAGCTCTAAACCCAGAGTTAATGACATCATAACAATATGATTGTGCAATGCATGAAACACTGCCACCTAGAGCACAGTGCTGTGTGGATATAGAGAAGGCAGTGATGTTGCTCTGGCTGCTCTGGATGCTGCTCTGTGTCGCGCTTGCCCTGGCAGAAGACTACATCTACGACGAGAAGGAATACGGAAGATGCGGCTGACTCAGTGCTTAGCCCGACAACAACAAAGATAACAGAAGTCGATCTCAAGAGTACAGATTGTTTTTGGACTTGTCATATCACCTGTCAAGAAGGAAATATTAAATAATATCAAACAAAAACAAACACGCAGTCGTTTATAAAGTTTTGTACTTTAGAGGTAGAAGGCTCGAAGTCCATTTGAATGATTCTTGAGGTAAGTTCAACAATCAGTAATTCTGGAATCTTCCAATCATTTGTACCGGAGATTCTTCAATATAGCCTTCTACCTCCGAGGTATACAAGTGTTTCATATAAAATGTTTTATTTCGATAAACAATTATACAAAATTACAATATTTATATTATTTATATTTGTCATTATGTTACGTATTAAAGAAATAAGCAAAAAAAGTGGGTAAAAGATCGGTTTTCGATACCGTGCCCGAGAGAATAGTTTTTTAAAACTCCAAATATTTCATGTTAAAATTAGTCGAATGTTCTTACAACTTTCAGGCTATGTTAACAAACATCTAACGTAACTATTACGTATGAAGGTGACATCAATGTTACTTGGCAGAACAATTGTTGAATCTAATTTCGATCTGGTGAAAATTTGCCATTTCCCAACTATACCTACTCTCAACTCGAATAACGACTCCCAACAAATAATGCGTAACTCTTGTATTTTCTTATTTTTCGCTCATATTACATGATAGTACATTAGTAAGTGTACATTGGCCAAATACAACTAATAAAATTGTATTTCTTTCTTATGGCGTACTTCAAACATGTGCAATGTAGGAAAAATTATGAATAAAAAATATGCTTATTATTATGAATTTACTCGTAAACTCCATCCAAACCCAGGCTTTTATAATCTAGAGGTACAAACAAGCTTTTGAAATGTAACGCCTATATTTTAGATGTTTTACACTAAAAAGTTTCAATCTTTATAGTATACATAATTGTGATAACAGATAGCGCCATCGTGTTGTTTCACTGGCAGCTTCGTTGGGCCGAGATGGGTAACATTTTTTTTAGTAACCAAAATGTCCGTGGGATGGCGCCAGCGGTTGGGTAACATCTTTGGTAGTAACTAAAATGAGTTTAAATGACCAATTTATGTATTAATATCCATTAATAGTCTGTTGTAATCTCAAATACATTAAAAAATGTAAATGATAGTGTCCTAGGTGCATAATATCATTGTAAAACGAAATGTCATCATTGACCGAACATAGTTTCCATTTTTTTCAAATTTTCGTCATCTTGCCGCGTTCTAATCTCTGCCCAGTAAATAGTTTTCACGTGAAAACAAGAGACGACTTCAAGCTACATCTTTATACTATGTAAATTTTTGGGGTTTTTTGTTTTTTTGTTAATTTTTGGGTCATTTTTAATAATGTAAACACTCTGTGATGTAATTATTTTTGCCGGAAATCAGAGCCGGAAATGACGTCATTTTGTTACCCATCTCGGCCTAAAGTCGGATTATGTTTCACTGCACTACTGAGGTTGAATATATTGTAACACAGGGAGTATGAGACGGGATGGCCATCGTCAAAACCTTTCTTCTCTCGAATACAACTCTGTATCTCAGAGGTAGAAGGGCAGAAGTTAATTTCAATTATTCTTGAATTGAGCTCAAAAACCAATATGCCTTAATTTAGTAGTGGTGATATGAGTCATTGAGTAAGATACTTCAATATAAATGTATTTGCTGACATTAAGAGGCAAACGGAAGCGAACGGGAATCGCACGGTTCGTCAGAGCGTTTTTTTTTAAATTTTGAAACTTCGGGATCTCAATGTATACGTACCTACTCTCAATATTGCATTTGAATTTCCACCAAAATCCAGACGTGTTTAAATTAAAAACATTCCGATACCTATAGTTAGTAAGCTTAATGTGGTACCAGGATTTTACACACTGGTTGTTTTCCCAAACAAGTTATATTGATTTGTATTGGATTTCACAAGTTGGAAAACGTCAGTTTTTTAAGATCGTTCCACATTTCAAAATTGCCGCTCGAAAACTGATGTTTTCGGAAAAAGTAGTATTTCCGATCTTCCTATCGTCAATGTTTAATTCTTCATAAGACGTCTTCGTCCGGGTGTTCGCGGATATGCCGACCGTCTCATCCACTCATTGACGCTCGGTGGTCCAATTTCACTGCCTCCTACATGACTGGTCGCTGACTGCATGTTCAGCTTGGTTCCGCGAACTGACATCCACCAGGCCGATGTCCAAGATGGCCGATGTAAACAAACGAAGAACTGTCAGAAAGTGTTTTAAAGGATGTTTCACCCGAATTTTCATTAAAATACATGTGTTTATGAATTTGAAACATAATAAAAGTGTTGTTAGTGTTTATTTAATATAAAATCAATGTAAATATGATATAATCGTGTTGATTATAACAAAACAATTGAGAAAGTGAGAGAACCTGTGGCCGTCCATGCATTTTCAAGGCCCGCTTTTATCAGCATTGCCTATAACCAAACCGTTCAACAAATCGGCCTGCAACTTTGCAAACATAAAAGGTATTGTAAACCAATGAGTTTATTGAACATGATCCCGTGTTCTTTGAAATTTAAACTGTACGCTTGACACATCAACTTCAAATTTGGACAAACATTTTAGGTGTTTTTGTATATTTTCGGAGTAATCTGTCGTTAAAAGTCGGTGTCGTCTGTGTGTTTTCTTCATATTTTAGATTACACCCAAGAATCATTGCTCTACAAATTGTTCATTGTTCAATTTGATTCAATTTTGTTCAATTTCTATCATTGTTCATTGATATACAAATGATCATTGTAAGACTGTTACATTGAATTTATTCATTACTCAAGATCTGTACTGTTAGCATATACATGGTAATCAATATTAGAAACAATTATTATCGAGATGTTCTAGTGTAAATGTTTTAATTTTATAATTTATAGTTTATATCTTAATTTTAAGTAAGCCCTACCCCGACACAAGAAGTTCCTTCTTACTGGGGTAGAATATTTACGTGTACCATGTACTGATTTCAACAACAATAAAGAATACTTGTTCAATACATGAATACTTGTTTTACATTTTATGCGTTCTTGGATACATATATTTTTTCAAATTTCGGGATAGAAATGTCAGGTTTTTATAACTGCTCCTTTGTATTTTTTTTAGATTCATTTCGTTTCGGCTCCTCCCAAGATTTGTAAAAAAAAAACTTTCGAATTCGCATGGAATTCGAAGGCTCGCTTATCAACGCGTTACAAAGAGCGTTTTCCTAGTTATGTTTATACAACAGTTGAATATTTAATGGCAAATCTGAAGTAATCAGCATGCAAATGTATAATAATGGCAACTTATTCCCGTTTCATTTGCAAAGTTTTAAAACACGGGTCAGGCAAAAACACTAGTTTACTTTTCATAAAAATATGCAAAGCAGGAAGGTGAAAATAAATTGCATTTAAAAATAATCGTATTTAACACTTTGAGACCGTACCAGAGGTCATAATGAACTCCAGTGTGTGGCATTATTTAGTCTATTGGCCTGTTATGGGACGTTACTTCTGATTTTTTAAATTATTTAGTGGGAAGATAAAAATTTAAACAAAAAAAACGCTCTGACGAACCGTGCGATTTTTTTAAAGGAATTAGTCATAGTTGTTTCGATATGTGCTACAAATTGTTTAAATAAACTAAAAAAAATTGTGATATCCCCATAAAAAACACTCCGTGTAAAAATACCAGCCAAGTCTCTTTAACTATAAAAAAATAGAAGAAATCTAAAAATTCAGCACTGAAAAGTAGTGATATCAAAAAATTGGCCAAGTCAAACTTAATTTGAAAAACCAAAATATACTTGGCGCATCGTTTTTAAGGGCATTATAGGTATATTTTATATATTTAGGTACATATGATTTTTGGCATATACTTCTATACTAGATTAATACCCGATGCGCCAAGTATATTTTGGTTTTTCAAATTAAGTTTGACTTGGCCAATTTTTTGATATCACTACTTTTCAGTGCTGAATTTTTAGATTTCTTCTATTTTTTTATAGTTAAAGAGACTTGGCTGGTATTTTTACACGGAGTGTTTTTTATGGGGAAATAATAAACTATGATCAATCATAATTTTTACTTATTGTTTTCATCATAACACTTTTTCGTAAGGGGTGCAATACCCACTTGAGGTCGCTCTTAAAATTCAGAATCCAAAAGTCTTGATAGTTTTGTGATAATTGCTATGCAATAGAAACAACCCCGCGTATCGCGTATCATCGGCGATACGCGCGTGCGCAGGAAGCTGTCTTTGTTTGGTTCTTGATACATCTGTTGCTCGCAGTTGGTCGTGGAGATTCGTTCTTACAAGTCGCGTCTAATCCACGTTGCGAACGTCTCAGTTCAAAAGTGAATACATCTCGACAGCTTCTTTATTATTAAACAAGATTCATTTATTATAGCCTTGAGGGGTGATTTGAAAATTACTTTATCTTCTTCCTATAAACTTGAACATGTCTACATATCTCGAGTTTAACGGGTTTACATGTTTCAATGAGACAAACTCCAGCGTTCCACGAGCTCAGATCGACGAGTTGCAGCGCCTCAGTCCACATCACTAATCCTTAGCGGATCGGAGCTTGAGGCCGCTATCCTGGATTGTTTCAAGGTCGAGCGTACTCATCATCATCATCAAGCGTACTTCGACTTCTCTTACCACAGTCAACCGGGTTACGCGGCCTCGAACTGCGAGCTGGGCTGGATCATCATACTGGCCTTGATCGTCATAGGTCTCGTCGGAATCTGCATATCAGCCGTCGTCGTCCTCAAGTCCAGGCCGTTCTGCTCAGCTCCAGCTATTTCCTTCGCTCATATCCACTTGGCTGATGGAGAACGTCATCGAGATGTCGAGAAGGGATGTGTTTTAGCTGAGCAGATGAAGCTGCAGTGCTGTGCAGAGCTCGCTCCGTCGTGTCCCGTCTGCGCGCGGCGCTCACTGACGAGGACCGCGGCTTTGTCGTCGACGCCTTCCTCGCGGCAATAGGTTCTGATGGACACGGGGACCGTGTGGAGAGCGGCGAGGATTCAGGTGAGACGGTTTTCTTTTGCAAGCTTTTGTTTCGAAATACACATAAAATAAACACTGGTACACCATCACTTGGCCATGAACCACCTAAGAGGTGCTTGTCCGTGGTATTAGCACAAGAATGTAAATATGGGCATAAAGTGGTATAATTTAACAAATAATATTATTTTATTTTAGCTTTTACTCAAAAGAACCGTTCACATGCTTGGTAGGTAGGGCTAGTTGATCTGATCACACACACTTATGGAGTAAATAATAATTCCAATAATTGAATTCCGGTATGGGTTAACATCTTCCTGATTTCTTAGTTCCCCTCAGAAGTAGAGAGACTAATTCTGAAGGTTCCATTCTCACATGCCGCAACTACCTACTTTCCATCCTTTGATTTCCTTACTAACTATGTAATTCAATAATTATGATGAAACTAGGTGTCTAATTGCAACATCAAGTCAGTGAAAATAGTCTGTCCTCCAACAAAATAAACAAGATTGAGGTATGTTACCAACAAGGGTGATGCACTCTGTCCTGGAAGTAATAATAGAGTTTACGTTACGAACTGAGCAATCGATAGGAATAATCTTGGATTTAGCTCGACAATTAAAACCCCCGTTAAAACAATTTGTTATCCACAGTGTGGCGCATCTTCTGGGAATCAAGATCATCTCATGGAAGCGAGATTGGTGCAGTCCATACTTCCATAGTGTAAATTGTGATATAAGCACGATTCATCTTGGGAATTCAGGAATTCAGCTTGGGGCCATACATTTTTGAATTTCTCATGGTCAAATTAGTAAGAATTAGAGAAGTCTCATTAAAATTAGATTTCAAAATAATATTTGTTTTATGAAACTTGAGATGTTGTTGAACACATATATGGTATTATTTTTGTTGTGAGATGAATAGTTTTCAAGGAATTAATTTAAAAAGATTGATATATTTCTTGCAATTTTAAAACAGGAAAATTGACAATGACATCACAATCCACTATATTGCCATGGCAACAAAGGAATCGCCATGGTAACACATTGTTGGAGACTTGAAAATGACATCACAATCCTGATTCTCGTTGCCTGCCGTTTTTCCCGCCAAAATATCAAATGTTATTTGAATTCGATTTGTATAAATGAAATGTAAAATTTTGCTGGTGATAAGTGTGTTTGTCATTGTTAATTGTGTTGATATTTACAAATTAACTAGAATAACATTTCAAGAGACTTCCCCCTAAATTGGGAATAATGGACTGCACTATAATATCATATGGGATCGACAACAGTGAAGATGAACAAAGCTCACATGTGCGCCGATATCTTAAACTCAAGAACCCCTCAATGTCTATACATGTTTAGTAACTCGCTTTTTATCAAGTCCAAAGAAGTAGCGGCGAAATATTGGATATTCATGATTTCAAAACAATTATTATTGATATAGAGGTTTGCAAACAGTGGCGTAACTACCGGGGGGGCTGCGGTGGCAAAATGCCAAGGGCCCAGGCACCCTTAGGAGGGCACCACGGGCACTTCTTCTCAAATAAAGCAGGTTTTGATGAACTTTTCCAAATTAATTTTTCATAATATTTTTTTACTCAACGTGGTGTGGTATATACATCGCCTCCAAAGTAGAGTAATAATTTGTATGTTGTGTGACCATTCTGATTGGCATAAAATAAACTTCAAATTTGAAATATTAGCCGCAATAGAATGTGAACTTGAAAATTAAAAAAATCGATAAAATTTAAAAAAAAAATTGGTGCATTGATTTAGCTCTTTTGTGATGCCCTCTTTTTACGCAATGCGCCAAGCCATTATTTTTTATTTTGTTTAAAGCTATTTTTCAACTTTTAAATGTTTAATTTGTCTACATTTTTTATTACGTCTAATGTTTGAAATTTTGAGGCTTATTTTATTAGGTCAAATTAAGGCACAAAGTTAAATCCTTGGCGGCAGAATCTGGTTTTGCTCTAGACCCTTAGATATCAATTCTTTTAGGTGGGAAGGTACTTGGCAGTCTTTTTATAAGTATTGTTTTTGTACAGTATTCAATATGTTCAAATCTGACAAAAATATATTTGTGGGGGGGGGGGGGGGGGGGGGGGGGCACAAGAAGAATACTTTGCCAGGAGCCCATCAATCTCTAGTTACACCACTGCTTGGAAATCTTTTTAACCCAGGTTGCATAAATTATCTCGCTTGATATTTAGATGAGAATGAATTCTAATACTGAACAATGAATATTTACGAGATATAACTTAGGGTTTAATTTTCTTTCAGACGTAGGAATTGTTTACAGTCAAAATACATAGTCTTTTAGCAATGAGTATTTACATATCTGATTGAATTCGAGAAACGAAATTTTTTTCATAGAAATCATTAAAATGAAGGTGTAAGCAATTGTAATACGTATAAAAGAAAAGCAATTTCTTTTTCTTTGCCTTCGAAATCAAAAGTTGACTTTTAAATATTAAATTATGTGTATCTTAGATGTATATGTAAGGAGTATTCACTTCACTTATTCCAATACTCGTAAAATCAGCCGTAAAATTAATTCGGGTGAGAAAATGTGTGTGAAAAGTGAAAACAAAGTAAAGCCATACTATATACAAGATTGCCAATCCAGCAAGCTATTTGAAATTGGAACGTCTCTAATAGGGAAGTGAAGTGAAGTTTAGATTTTAGAATAATAAATATTTTATGAAAGTTGAGATGTTGTTGAAGATAGATGTGGTATTATTTTTGTTGTGTGATGAATAGTTTTCAAGGAACGAATTTACAAAGTTTGGTAGATTGTAGGTGTCCATGAAACACAATTTGACGTCACACGCCGAGTCGGGCCGTATAGATAATGTTAACCAGAGCCGGTTCTATGCATCCCGTAACACAGGGAACACGGCGGCGTGTGACGTACAGCTTGTTTTTGCAGAGGAGTGAAATGTCGAAAACTAATAAATTATAATTATGGGAAATAAACGAATTAAAAAAATATAATAAAATTTCACATTGCTCTTTGAGGCAATTCTGTATCTAAACAAAATACTAGGAAAACGCTCTGAGTAACGCGTTGATGAGCGAGCACGGATACGCGCAACACCTCGAACCGAAATTATGTTTATCGAAAATGTCATTAAAAGCCAATAATTGAGCGAGCGAAGCGAGCGTCTCCTTTTGGCTCTTTTGGCACGGACCTCTGTTTTTTTTTTTTTTTTTTTTTTGTTGTTTTTGGCTGCTAATAGCCGATACACAGGTCGCACCGTTTCACCGATCGATCTGAAATTTTGCACACATGTAAAACCAACCTTCTCTGTTTGCAGACCCTAATTTTTTTGAAATCCATTCATTGGTTGAAATTTAAATAAACATCTCCTGATAGGCTGAAAAATGAAAATGGACTTCGACAAATGTGATCGACCTTATATTTTGCATGGTCATTAGGACCAACATTGTCTCTTATTTTACAAATTTTCAGCCAAATCCTCCCATTGGTTAAAATTAAAAAAAATAATTCATGTGCTTTTTGAAATTTAATCCAGAACCGTTTGACCGATCAACTTAAAATTTTGTATGGTCATCGGGTCCAACATTATCTGTATTTTTGACAATTTTCAGACTAAACTGTGTTTACATTCAAAAGTTATCGACAGTTTACGGATATTTTGCGTGTTGGCTATCATATTTCTCGAATTTCATATTTCACGGAATCTTCGAATCTTCACTTCAAGAGAGCAGAAACTTTCAAACGTATTATGAAACTGATACGACCGTTTAACATTTTTTTGAACGATATCCTGTGATTTTTGGAAATTAACAAGGAATCGTTCAATCGTAAAGGTTCAATCGATCAACTTGAAACTTTGCGTGGTTATTGGGACCAATATTTTAGGAATCGTTGGAGATTTTCATACAAGTCTGTGACGAAATTCTAGAATTATTGGCTTTTAAGGACATTTTCGATAAACATAATTTCGGTTCGAGGTGTTGCGCGTATCCGTGCTCGCTCATCAACGCGTTACTCAGAGCGTTTTCCTAGTAATTCTGAATTTCGTCACAGACTTGTATGAAAATCTCCAACAATTCCTAAAATATTGGTCCCAATTGAACCTTTATGATTGAACGATTCCTTGTTAATTTCCAAAAATCACAGGATATCGTTCAAAAAAATTTTAAACGGTCATATCAGTTTTAAATATACGTTTGAAAGTTTCTGCTCTAACAACCTTGAAGTGAAGATTCGAAGATGCCGTGAAATATGAAATTCGAGAAGTATGATAGCCAACACGCAAAATATCCGTAAACTGTCAATAACTTTTGAATTTAAACACAAAAATACAGATTATGCTGGACCCGATGACCTTGCAAAATTTTCAGTTGATCGGTCAAACGGTTCTGGTTTAAATTTCAAACAGCACATGAAATATTTTTTAAATTTTAACCAATGGGAGGATTGGGCTGAAAATTTGTTAAATAAGAGACAATGTTGGTGTTAATGACCATGCAAAATATAAGGTCGATCACATTTGTCGAAGTCCATTTTCATTTTTCAGCCTATCAGGAGATGTTTATTTAAATTTCAACCAATTAATGGATTTCAAAAAAATTAGGGTCTGCAAACAGAGAAGGTTGGTTTTACATGTGTGCAAAATTTCAGATCGATCGGTGAAACGGTGCGACCTGTGTATCGGCTATTAGCAGCCAAAAAAAAAAAAAAAAAAAACTGAGGTCCGTGCCAAAAGAGCCAAAAGGAGACGCTCGCTTCGCTCGCTCAATAATCTCAACATTCACCTATTCCCCATTGACTCTTGCGGCACTTTCTCTGTTTATGTGTTTGTCTCTGCTCTTGAACAATCAGTGTAAACAAACTCACCTTCAACGACAAAGTCACAGTGTAAACAAACTCACCTTTCAATGATAAAGTCACAGTGTAAACAAACTCACCTTCAACGACAAAGTCACAGTGTAAACTGAAAGGGAAGCTTTAATTAAATCCACTTAATTTGCAAGTGTGTTTATGTTTAAGGCCATTCATGCCCAAAATCCAAACTTGTAAATTTTGATAATTGATAATAACACGACAATTTTAATTCTATTGACACTGTTAAATTATTTTAGATGATTTTTTATACATTTACTTCCCTGGTGTGTTCCCTGGATTTTAATCGATTCCTTTAATTTAGAGGTTTAAAACGTTTACGGTGTGTGGAAAATACTACCCTCTGTGTGTCATAAGATTTCTTTTAAATTTATGCTATAACCATTATATGCTGTACCACTAGGAAAACGCTCTGAGTAACGCGTTGATGAGCGAGCACGGATATGCGCAACACCTCGAACCGAAATTATGTTTATCGAAAATGTCATTAAAAGCCAATAATTCTTGAATTTTGTCACAGACTTGTATGAAAATCTCCAACCATTCCTAAAATATTGGTCCCAATAACCATGCAAAGTTTTAAATTGATCGATTGAACCTTTATGATTGACCGATTCCTTGTTAATTTCCAAAAATCACAGGATATCGTTCAAAAAAATTTTAAACGGTCATATCAGTTTCATAATATACGTTTGAAAGTTTCTGCTCTAACAACCTTGAAGTGAAGATTCGAAGATGCCGTGAAATATGAAATTCGAGAAGTATGATAGCCAACACGCAAAATATCCGTAAACTGTCAATAACTTTTGAATTTAAACACAGTTTAGTCTGAAAATTGTCAAAAATACAAATAATGTTGGACCCGATGACCATGCAAAATTTTAAGTTGATCGGTCAAACGGTTCTGGCTTAAATTTCAAAAAGCACATAAAATATTTTTTTTTAATTTTAACCAATGGGAGGATTTGGCTGAAAATTTGTAAAATAAGAGACAATGTTGGTCCTAATGACCATGCAAAATATAAGGTCGATCACATTTGTCGAAGTCCATTTTCATTTTTCAGCCTATCAGGAGATGTTTATTTAAATTTCAACCAATTGATGGATTTCAAAAAAATTAGGGTCTGCAAACAGAGAAGGTTGGTTTTACATGTGTGCAAAATTTCAGATCGATCGGTGAAACAGTGCGACCTGTGTATCGGCTATTAGCAGCCAAAAACAAAAAAAAAACAAAAAAAAAACAAAAAAAAAAAACAGAGGTCTGTGCCAAAAGAGCCAAAAGGAGACGCTCGCTTCGCTCGCTCAATTACCATAGTTTGCTAGAACCTATAACTATAGTACATAGCTGTATGAATGTTGTAAATATAATTGTTTTAATGGGTGGTTTTTAGCTCTAAAACATTAAAAAATCTTCTGTTGCAATTTGTGGTGGGTTTTGCAGCTTAGACTCTGGACTACTATAATGTATTATGTAGGTATTAAAATAAAAAATGTGTGTAGTGAATAAGAAATCTGTTTTCTATCGATCAACACCATGTCTCCTTTTTAAGTAAATTTGTAATATGCCTGTTTTATAATATATTCATTCTTAATGATATTTTTTAATATCTAGTGGAGCGGTCGCTCCACGCCAGCCAAGTCGTACAGCGCGCGCACACTCTCATTTAAAAAGGCTGGAGCAACCCACTTTTATTGTAAGCATCAAAGTGGCATTTTCGACCTACTGGATCTCAAAATTGGAAAATCTCACATTGTTGCGAAATATCTTAATTTCGAGCTATGGCCCACCCCACCACATATACCAAATTTGGGAACAATAGGTTATGCCGTTTGCGAGCTAGAAGGCCGTGAAAACAATGAAATTGTACGGCTTTCTTCAGATTATTATTATTATTATTATTATTATTCTTAATCATCTTCCAATAAATTCCGCGGTCTCCGCCACAGCCTAAACGGCTGGGTTGATTGGCCCGAAATTTTCACCACATATACAGCTACTCTGCCTGATGATACCTTACCCTTATAAATTTTTTGTGCCGCCATTTTGAAACCGGAAGTGACGTCATATCTCAAAAACGGCTAAACCGATCGGAACGAAATTTGCGCCAATCGATTCAGACGGTCCTCTATCCGAAATAACAATAGTAAAATTAAAGTTTTCTAATTACTGAAACCGGAAATGACGTCATAGTTTAGCGAAATCTGCCTAAATTCACTTCCCCTTTATATAAAAACCAACTACATATTCAGAAGGCTTTTAATGAAATATTAGTATTTATATACATATTAATACAATGTGTAAGAGCTTTCAGCCGCCATTTTAAAAACCGGAAGTGATGCCATATCTCGAAAACGGCTGGACCTATTGGAACGATGCTTTCGCAATTCTTCATGGCATATCACTTTAAGTTTATATTTAGCTCCAAACAATATTTTTCTTAGTAACTAATTCGGAAATGGCGTATTTTTTTAAAGGAATTAGTCATTGTTGCCCCAATAAGTTTTACAAGTTGTGTAAATAAACTAAAAAAATAAGTGATATCATTATCCCCATAAAAAACACTCCGTGTAAAAAAAACAGCCAAGTCTCTTCAACTAAAAAAAAATTATGAAATTTAAAAATTCTGCACTAAAACGTAGTGATATCAAAAAATGAGCCAAGTCAAAACTTTATTTGAAAATTAAAAAATACTTGGCGCATCGTTTTTTTAGGGCATTGTAGGTATACTATAAGTATATGTATTTATATCTAGCCTATACTTCTAAGCAATTTATATACACGATGCGCCAAGTATTTTTTAATTTTCAAATAAAGTTTTGACTTGGCTCATTTTTTGATATCACTACGTTTTAGTGCAGAATTTTTAGATTTCATAATTTTTTTTTAGTTGAAGAGACTTGGCTGTTTTTTTACACGGAGTGTTTTTTATGGGGTGATATATACAAAAACAAAAACTTGTAAAAAAACTGCCAAGCACCTTCCCACTTAAAACAATTGAGATCTAAAAGAAGGGCCAAGCAATAATATATTGTTTAAACATTTTCGCACTTAAAATTCGTGAAATCATTTCGCCCAGTTACTGCCGCCAAGCACAACACTATATAAACCTAACGTTGTGTCCAAATTTGAAGAATACAATCTAAGTGAACCATCATTGTAAACTTTAACAAATATAAAAAAAACGACTAAAAAAATAAATTTAAAATCGAAATTAAAAAAATTAAAAATAAAGCTAGGCGCATTGTGTCAAGAAGAAGGCAACATAAGAAAGAAGATGACGATAAAGGAGCCGAAGAAAGACAGAAAGTAGGAAGAAGATAGAAGAAATCTACATGGTCGGTACCAGTCCGATGGGAATTAGAGCCGCTGTTTATTGTATCAAAGAAGAAGGGCGGAACGTAAATAATGATAATTTCTCCACTTCCGGTTTGAAATTTTGTTTTTTTCTTGAAAAGGAGTGTATAGCAATACATTGTCTTTAATGATGCCAAATTTCAAAACTCTTGGTGGACCCGTTTGATTTTTAAAACTATTCAATATAAACTTGGCATAACTTCACTTCCGGTCAAAATTTTCCAGATTTTCTTTCAAAGGTTCGTGTAATAATTATGACTCTATGTCTCTGCCAAATTTCAACTCTCTAGAACAAACCGTTCAACCTGTGGAGAGGGGCAAACAAATTGACCGTGGTAACCTAACTAACTAGCCAGCCAGCTAGCATGCATGAAAAAAATCCATGCATATTTGAGCCCCAAAATTCACCCCGAAGGGATGATCGCAGCAATTTGAAATTTGGTGGGTGTTGTCACGAGGCTAAATATACCCGATAACCATGGTTTTCAACTTTCATTTCACACTGCTTGCATGCGTACTGACACCCCGAAAACGAGCGTGAAGCGCTTGCAGTATACAGTCGTGGTAGTAAGCTCGTCGTTTATAAAAAGTATACCTCGTATTGACACGGTGCTTGGCAGCGTCGAGCTAACGCCCGACTAGATTAAAGAAATAAAAATTCTAGGGATATGAACAATGTTGTGACATATTATCTAGATAATTATCTAGATAAATATTTTTTATCTATTATCTTATCTAGATAATTAAATAATTGATCATCTTTATCTTTATCTAGATAAAAATATTGTTATCTGTTGGCAATTATTTGGATATAAAATATAAAATTTAAAATGCATTTGTGTTTATGAACATGCACGAACCTCAAATGTCAATTCAATTCAATTCAATTCTTTTTTTTGTCCCTTATTATACCAGTACAGTAAGAGAAGTACATATACATAAATGTAAATACACGTCATTCTGTGGTCATAGAATGGATTCTGTGAATCCACAGAGATTACGTAGATTACGTGATATGAAAAAGGAAAATCATCTCCGTTTAGTCGCAATCGTGGCTTGTTTTGACTGCCCCATTTTTAAAAAACTTGAGTTCCGAATTTAGGATTCAAAAATAATTAGGGAATAGTACCTAGTATTTGGTTAAAAAAATTATCTTTTATTATCTATTACAATTATCTATAGATAATTACTTGTTATCTTTATCTATTATCTAGATGATTTCTTAGAAATTTATCTATATCTTATCTAGATAATTTTTTAGCAGGTTATCTTTATCTTTATCTAGAAAAAAAATATAATTATCTAATCACAACACTGTCCCTATGCCTTTGGAATCCAAAATGGGTAGCAAACTCGATTAGGTTAATGAATTTTACGAAGCAATTTATTCACTTATATTTCAAAATTGGATCAGTGAATGGAAAAAAAATAATAATTACTTAATGTGTACAAACAAACATTTACCAATTCTTGCAAACTTCCATAGAATTGTTTTTCATCCACACCCCGTCTATCCGAGATTTTCCTATGTCTATTAAAGAGCAGCAATTTTCACACGACTTTTAATTTGAATGAATGATAACTCGCTCGATAATTCAACCCAATGGAAATATCAGGTTGGTGAGAATATTGTTTTATTTGACACGAATATGATGTCAAGGACAATTTATAAGGTCTAACGCAATCATCAGAGAAAACACTTTTGTAAGACCATTTATTTATTTCGTATTTGTATGCAAAAATGCAAAATAACTAAAATTGGTGCATAGTTTTCATTACATTTTATACCAGAGTTTATGGAAGAGTTCTTCAACTAATGTGTCTAGACAATCTCTTTTAGACTCATATTCCTGAACATGTAAGAAAAAGAATGTGAGGCAATATGTGTTGCAAATATGATCAAAGTTTTCATTATGACATTTTGTAATAGCTTATCACTTATTTCTGGAAGATGGCTCCAGTGCTTCACTCGATAGCTGTTGAATGCCGACATCTGTTCTGAATTACCTAGTTGACACAGACCATTATTTGTTACACTTTTCCAATGCCGAATGTTACACTTATTGTTATTCTTACGCTTCAGACACAGCAACATTCAGTTTAAAGTCTAAGACACTGTTTTTCATTGCACTTCTAAACCAGTAGTTAAGTTTAAACGGTCGTTCAAGAAATGTAATAGGTTGTTGCCATGGCAATAGTCCTAAAGCATTGAATTGAAAAACTGGCCCTAAATCCAATACAAGAACCCAACTCACCACTAATTGCAATAGTAGAATATCCAATTTCATATTGCTAGAGTCAGAAAAGAAATATATAACATAAAAAAGTATACCAAAATCTAAATAGGATGGCTGTCTCTGATTGGTCATTAGTTAATATGTCGACTAGATTTCTAAATATTAATGCAAATGAGAATCGAATGTTATGGACTTATTTCTTATTGAAAAACAATACCGTAGTTGTAGCATTCTGAAAATAAAACTAAAATTGGTATCAAGTTTAGTTAACTTCAAGGTCGTTCATGATATCTAGTCGCGCGGTAGTGCGACGCTGCCAAGCACCGCGCTACACAAATTTACTTACAATGCAAACAGTTGAGTGCAGTTTTCGGGTTAACGATTAATCGAATATGGTGTCAAATGAAAGCTATGCAAAAGTAGAGTCCAGTAATTGTAATAAATTCGCAATTTTACCAAAGTCAAATATGCATTTCAGTGTCCAGATTGGCCGTCATAGAAAAAAGAGGGTCAGTAGTAAAGGTAACCAAGATACGTTTAAAAAATTAGATACGTGCATAGTTCCACAGCTGAGAGTTCATTTTGTTTTATAGAAAATAAATACAAGATATTTTTCATGATATTCATAATGGAGCAAGAAACTTGTAGCACCACAGTATTTCTATGTAAAAGTAGTGTTCAACTTCTCTGAATAATGAGGATGTGCTAGTTAGTTTGACCTCTATTTACCTACCATCCATAATACCTATATAAATAATAGGCAATGATTGGAATGCAAACCTTACAACAATCTTGTTATGAACTCCAGTGTTCTATAAAAAGCTTCCTGAATAACATAAAAACTTGGAAATATGCAATACTCTATTTTTCTCCTATTATGTAGAAAATATAATTGGTTGCCTTTTCCTCTTCCTCGCAAATGTGACTTAGCTTTCAGTTTTATTACAACCAAACGTAGTTTCGAAGTCCATTTCGTGAGCGAGGCAATATTCCTTGACGGCTTGCATATCGCTGGTGGTGCAATCCCAAGGGTTTTCTGTGAAGAATGAACTACCCTGAGCACCAGCATAAAAATTCTCCGATACCGGATCCAGAATTCCATTGAACGAGTCCACATTAATCGAGGTGAAGTTATTTTGGTCGAGGTATATGTTGAAAATATGAGGCAATTTTTTAAACACCCCAGAGTCCAGATTAGCGATAGAGTTGGTCATCAAGTTGATTTGTGTCAAACCTTGTAAGTTTTCAAAATAATCAGCAGGGATGGATTCAATTTTACACGACGACATTTCTAACACGGATAGTGACGGAATGTTCAAAGGGAAGTTTTCTATCTGATGCAGATCGCTTCCTGTGAGGTCCAACGTACTCATCTTGTAGTTGTGCTGAAAGACTTCTGCCGGAAGAGATCGCAGAGGGTTGGAGAGAAGGAGCACATGATACAATTCCGGCAGGTAGCTGAAGGCATCGGGCGATATATTCACGATCTCATTGTTTGATAAATCTAAGTATCCGAGTCGGGCCAAACCGTTGAAGGTTTCATTATCGATACTAGTTAGCTCGTTATTTGACAAATCCAGTATATACAGTTCACGAAGTCCAACAAACAAATTATGAGGAATAGATGTTAACCCATTACTTTCAAGATCAATTGATTCTACATTTGACATACCTTTAAACGAATCGGGTGACATCGCAATATGATTTCCTGACACATCAAAAGTCTTGATCGCCCCTTCATTTACAAATAAATTAGTATTGAGTTCATGAATATTGCTTGATTCCAAGTCCACCGTAACTAAGGATGTTAAACCTGCGAAAAGTCCTGAATTGATATTGTTTAGATTGCATTGCTCGAATTGTAGCTCTGTCAGCTCCTTGAAAGCCGGATGTTTGAAGTCTTCTGCCGTGAGAACAAGATCGGCGCTGTCTTTGAGAACGAATGTGGTGAAGTTGGAGCTGTCGGCAGGAAGATGTTGGTGGACGAAGTTGAAGTCTACGATGTTGAAGCAGTACATGGAGTTCTTGAAGATTCTTGAACAGAACGGCGAAGGTGCTTCTTGGCTCGCCGCTGTGGCGAGGAAGAAAGCAAGAAGGAGAGATGCTTTCAACAGGCAACACAGTCCTGGAACAATACAAGAAGAATTGTTTGAAATAACAACGTCGACTAACAGTTATGAGAAACAGAGTTTCAGTAAGAATATCGATATTGACCATCAGTCAAAAGTCGCATCCGTCAATTATGATAAATCAATAATTGTCTCTAGTGCTATGAAATTGCCCCAGGATGGTAAAAGCTTGTATGAAAATTATTTAGCCATAACTACACTTACGCTTAGATGAGTTCAACAGTTATTTTAGCTAATTATGAATTTAAAAAATCGATAATGGGTACAAAGTGTCAACATTTGTAAAGAAAAAATACCTTCATCAAATTACAATATTTGCATCGATAATTTTGTCTGTCAAAAACCAAGTGTCACTTCAACCACGTAACTTGATTATGCAGGAGTAATTGCTAGATTTGGCATTTTATTTTTCTGTAGGGTTCGACTTCTTGTCTTATTTTAATACATTTAAAAATATATCCTGGTATTTAATATTACAAATCTATTAAATCCATGATTAATCAAGCACTTAACTTTTCGGATTCTCAGAGGCCCTATTTAACAGAAATCTCAATAACACGTTACGTGTAAATCAGTGGCGGTTTGTGCATGAGGCAAGGGAGGCTGTGCCTCCCTAAATGAGGAGAAGAAAGGGATTGCATCGTATTTCACAACTCTTAACTTCATATATAATTGTGTATATCATTTTAATTTAAAATTATATACAGATTAGTATTTTACTTTGACTGATTGGTTAAATTCGCCACGCCAATCCCCGACAATGACTGCGCGCGCGCTGCTGAATACACGTTGGATGTATACGCGGACTGCAAGGGAGGCAGAGCTGCTTACAGCCGCCGTGTAGCCTCTGATTCATACAGGCGAGGGGCAAGCGCGGGAGTGCGGGGTAGCGCAACGCATGCAGAGCTATGATGACGTCAGGGAGGCGGCGGACATGCCCGAGATGCTCCGAAGCTAACGACGAAGCTTTCTGCCCGCACCGCTCTGCCCGCGTGTATTTTATAATTACGTTTAATATATTAAACGTAATTATAAAATATTTTTCTGCCTCCCCACATTTTAAACCCACAAACCGCCACTGGTGTAAATGTTGTACACGTAAACGATTTTGGCCACAGTACACAAACTATCCGACAGAATAAATGGTCAAGATAGTATTTTTACATTTCGAAAAATGTACCTATCTGAATCTTTTGTTAGTCTCTAGTGTTTCTTACCTTGACGTTCTGCAGCCATCTTGAGAAGTGTCTCGGTGCTGGTGGGAAGTTCTGGAAGATCAGTTCTACACAAACAACCAGGTTATACTCATCATCATGATATCAAACATTTCACTGACTCACGATCTCGTTCAAACTCAAATCTACAAGTTGAAAATTAACGTCCGTGAGCTGCCCCCCCCCCCCCCCCCCCCTCCCCATGCCATTCCAAATAAAATTTGTTCATAAGAGGGTTACGCATCATTTTTTGTTACATTTTCTATTGCTCTTTGTGTATAGAAGGTCAAGAAGTATACAATATATACATTTCTCCAAACCTATACCTGTTAACGTTTTTCGACCTATCTGAAAATTAGAAAGTAGGAATACCTGTAGTGATCTTTTCTTCGATAAGACACATTCTTTTGCTTTTTTTATTTAATGAATTTTACAAAGTAATTTATTCATTTATATTTCAAAATTGAATCAGTGAATCGAAAAAAAAATATTACTAAGTTTGTTCAAATAAACATTGACCAATTCTTGCATACTCCCATGAACAGGAAATGTAATTTCGTGATCGAAGAGAGATAATGGCGTCGCTCCTATAATCCCTATTGTCATATTCAGAATTGAAACCTACTAACTTTCTGTCAGTGAAGAACTACCCGAGTTCTGCCGCCGCAGTGTCTGGCTAGTAGAAAACTAAAACTATACCAATACCCTCATTTATACATTTATACAACAAGCACTCGTCCGTCTTAGCAAATTGCAAGAGAAAAATTGTTTCATAAGTGGGTGTAACATTGATAGGATGTTCACATGATCAGTCTGATTGTATATTAGTAGCACTTTTTAATTTTTGCCTCGTGCCTTATTAATTAGGCGCCGGTTATTCAATAATACCGGTAAAAACTATTAAATTTCCGAAACGATTGGAGACCAGACCGGTTAACCAATTGATCTCAAATTTTAATCATGATTAGATAAAAGACAAACTTGGCAAACTTGACAAACTTTGTCAAACTTGACAAACTTGTGACAGTCTTGGCACATTTTTAAAATTAAATTTCATACGGCACCCAGCGAGACAAGAAAATATAAAAATTTTCACCAAAAATCAACTGATTATTACTAATGAACGAAGAAAAAAAATAAAAGTGTACCAAAGGATAACCCTAAGTTTGTCTTTTATCTAATCATGATTAAAGTTTCAAATGATTTCGTCAACCTATTTCGTCTCCAATCGTATCAAAAAAAGTGCCTGCAACACGCGGCAAAATCGCTCGCGCTTGCAGCACCTTAAAATGCATTATTACGTAATGCCATGAAAGTGAATAATGGCTTGTCATTTCCTTGTAGGTATGATGACTTCAAATGCTATAATTGTACTTTTCTATCTCAATAAAAATGTTATGTCTATGCTGATGAACTGATTAAGTGTGAGTTAGTGAAGTTAAATCAGTTGCCATAGCAACAACCACACTGACGTCACCTCGATCTTATGTAATGCATCAATCCGGCCTTACGGGTGACAACGGAGAGGTCAAAATCTAAACCTAAAGTCTAATTCAACTGATATTCGTCTGAAAAAAATAATCTTTACAAACATTTAATAGTTTTTAGACTGTCGGAATAATTGAAATTTTGCTGATGAATAATAAATATACCTAATTTGAGGCATAATAATGTGAGAAATTCGAAATTTAATTGTTTGTAAAATAAGCACGCGACATTATCAATTGTAATCAGTTTTGGCATAATTCAAATGCATTTTTTTTTTACATTTAAGATATTTTTAAATATTATATTATATAATAATTATCTTTGTTCTTTTTCCAAAATACAATGGGTAAAGGAGGTAGGATAACCTACCCACAAAAATGCAAGAGCCTATTAGATTAATTTAGAAAATTATTAGAAAAAATTAGAAAAGAAAATTAGAACATTTTATTTTGGCTTAAAAATATTTAGTACCTAAATATTATGCCTAAACACAGTTCTGATATACTAGGCTTCAAAGTACCAGAAAAATAGTTTTCTTCAGAAACCCAATCTAAAATATTATTGTTGTATTGTAAACATTGTAGTGGTATTTTGAGATTTATTATTCTGAAAATAAACATACGTATCAAAAATCACACACCTTTTTTTAATCTTTATTAAATAATTACTGATTTTGAGTATTGTTCCCCCTTAATTGGATGGTGCCTTGATACCAATAAAGTACACTCGACAATTCATAAAACGATATTTGAAAGAAATAGATTGTCTGAAAAAAATGTGATGGCATCATCTGATAAAGTCTATACTTACTCGTCATCTACCTCTAGTTGGTGAGCTCTGAATTCATTGATAATAACAAGGATTGATTGTCAATGAACCTGACCAGCAGCCAATCTGTTTCGTTCAAATACCGTTTTATGAATTGTTGGGGTACCTATTCTGGTTCTGGTAAATTAGGCATTTATTCTAAATTTAACCAAGTGCATTAAACTCACTTACAAATTGAATCGTTTGAGTTAGGATTTTCTCCTCTATTTAATGGTGTTTCGTTTTAATCTAAAAGTATAGAAGTCAATTATTTCGTAAAGGTAACACATTTAAAACGATCGTTCGATTCCAGTACAAAAAAGCGCTAATATATATAAACATTCTACATTGATTATCTCAGTACAGTGATATGGGACATACCTAGCAGTTATTTACACTTGGCCCTCCATTAAATCAGTTAGGTAAGTATTCAAGAAAGGGTATCAGTAGTCCACAAGATTACGAAATCAACTTTTTAGTGTGGAAATCGCATTATTGAATATCGACGCACATTAATATTCTGAGAAAGGGGCAAACTTGATGTCTTGAAAAATGTATCGCCAATACCTTTTTTAAAGTATTTCTCGATGTTTGTTTTATATTCCAAAGATATAGTAACAGTAATAGTTATAGTTATATTTATATTTATATAAGTATTTATTTTTATTAATTTATATAAATTACTTTAACCTATAAGATTGTTTTAGTTGTATTTTAATTTGACTTAGATTCTAGAAAATATTTAGTATTAAGACCTCTACCACCTGTTCAATGTAACAAATTGTAGAAAAATAAACATACATACATACATACGATTAATATTTGGAAATAACATTGGCTTCTTTTTTGATATCACTCCTTTCCAGTGTTGATTTTTTTTTAAGTAAAGAGACTTGACTGCCTTTTTTATATTGAGTTTTTTTTTGATACATTATATTTGAGCAAAAATATGTGATTGAGCATTATTTTTAACATTATTATATGAAGTACTGGGAAAATGAATGGGAAATGGGAAAATGGGAAAATGAAAATGAATGAATGAGATATTTGAATCAATACTATTACATTTTTGTAAAAATATCCTCAAAGTTTTTTTTTCATAAATCTCAGAACTACTTATTAAGGACTAATGCCCTAATTAGTGGACGAATGGGGATACCTACTTGAATGTGTGATTCAATTTAAATCTTATGTAGTAAATAGAACAAAGTTCCAACTTACAGGGCAAAACGATCTTGTGCAGAAGTGCATGCGCTCTCGACTGAAGGACTTCTCGAGGTCTGAGCAAATCATTAGAGGACGAAGAGGTCACTGTGCTTGTGATTTAGATAGCTCAGGTCACTCATATCACTCATGTTATAAGATCTAGTTATGTAAGAACTTGGCAATTGCTCACAAAACATACGGGGATCATGGCAATGAACGAAGATACTGACCCGATCTTAGATTCACTTTGAAAAGTCGTAAAAATTAATAAGTAGATTTATTTTTAAAGAAGGTTTTGGGGATTTCTCACTTAACATTTAAGCAAATGTGAATCCGGCTTGTTACGGTCGCAAAGGGAGGAAGGAGCAAGGAGGGAGCGAAATAAAGATCGAAATGCAAAAATTTGTTAACATATGAAATCAATTGGCTGGCTGTACCGAGAATGTCATTATTATTTAATCTGCATACCCATAAAAACACTTCGTGTAGCCGAGTCTCTTCAACTAAAAAAATAATACGACTAAAAATACTGCACTATGAATAGTAATAATAACAAATAATGTCAAATTAAGTCAACAAATTATTTTATAAATCAAAAAGTACATGGCACATCGTGTATATAATTAGTAGTATAGGACATGTATCAAATATATCTACCTACATCAATATACTTGGGTATAATGATTTATAAAAACGATTGGTCGGGCATATTTTTATTTTTATAATAAAGTGTTAGGCCCATTTATTTATATCACTACTTTTTAGTGCTTTTCGTTTTAAGATTTTGCAGATGTTTATTACCTATTTTAACACACACAGATTGTTTTATGGGGATATCAATTCCCCTTTTTAAGTGTATAACCTACTTATACAACAATTTGTAGCACACATAACAGAGTAACAATGACAAATTCGTTTAAAAGTATATGCCATTTCCGAATTAGAAAGTTGCGTTTATGCATTAATTGATCTTCTATGTAGAATCTTATAAAGATGGAGTCACTTTGTTGACTTAGTGCAAAAGAAACTGTAGAATTGACTGATAGAACTTCAGAGCGAGCTTGGGAAAGTTAATAACTTTTGATAGTGCAATAATTTTGTCTATAGAACTGCCTTCAGAATCAGAAACTTCAAGATCAGAAACTTTTGTAATGTCAGGATTTTCAAAGCTCTTTAAGGCTAGTTAACCATAAAGCTTATTTTTGGATAACTTGGAATATATGGTGCGGTGGGACATACCTCTAAATTATAATATTTTGCAACAGTGTGAGATTTCCCATTGTTAAGGTCCGGTGCGCTGAAAATGCCACTTCAATGCTTGGTGTAAAAGTGTTGGTCTGCTCCTCAGCCCTTTTTTATAATAGGTATTAGGCATTTTAAATGTAGGGTGTATGTGAGTGTGTGTGCCGTACGACTTGGTCTACGTCTGCTCCTCAGCCCTTTTTTATAATAGGTATTAGGCATTTTAAATGTAGGGTGTATGTGAGTGTGTGTGCCGTACGACTTGGTTGAATGGAGCGACCGCTACACAATATTAATAAAGTAGTAAATGTAATTCTAACAAATTTTGACGTTTTATCTTAAATACATGGAGTACGTAACGCCAAGGCCAACATTTATGTTGGTACATTTATGTTGGTATTGATTGATATGTTGGCAAAATTTCAATAATGATACTTCAAATATAGAATTGGATTTTCAACCAGTTAGAACATATTTATAATTTTTAACGAATCAAAAGTTTTGGCTCAACCTTAACGGAATCTAAATGACCTTGAAAATCTCAACTTAAGATTTATTTATTTTGGTGTTTTTGGAGTTTCTGATTTCATCCAATTGGAGGATTTTGAAAAATAATTGTTGGTCTTTATTTGTGTGCAAACTTTCAGATCGACCGAAGACTATAAAACGTGACCTGCAGATCGGAAGTTACAGACAAAAAATCAAAACAATCTATGAAGGACAGAGGTCCGTGTAAAGAGCCGAAAAAAGTCAATCGCATTGGACTCTAAATTACATGTCACGGTGTTGAAGTTCGTGACGTCATCACACGTGTCGCATGTCAGTGGAAGAAAACGACTTCTTTATTAACCACGAATCAATATCAGGTCGGTTTGAACTGTGATTCAGTCCGCCTCAGTCTCCTGGGCTGAAGAGGCGCCATCTTGTCGTCCTGATTCAGTCCGCCTCAGTCTCCTGGGCTGAAGAGGCGCCATCTTGTCGTCCTGATTCAGTCCGCCTCAGTCTCCTGGGCTGAAGAGGCGCCATCTTGTTGTCCTGATTCAGTCCACCTCAGTCTCCTGGGCTGAAGAGGCGCCATCTTGTTGTCCTGATTCAGTCCACCTCAGTCTCCTGGGCTGAAGAGGCGCCATCTTGTTGTCCTGATTTAGTCCGCCTCAGTGTCCTGGGTTGAAGAGGCGCCATCTTGTTGTCCTGATTTAGTCCGCCTCAGTGTCCTGGGTTGAAGAGGCGCCATCTTGTTGTCTGCAGGATGTCTCAGTCCTGGAGGAAGATTGTCAAGTTCGTCAAGAAGTTGAACTCGATCCAAGACAACGAAAGTTGCTTCGACCTGAACAAGAAAATATTGCAACACATAGGTACGATAATGTTAAGAATTAAAACTAAAAAAAAATATTTTATCTTGTCATAACATTTATTTTGTGTGCGAACGCCGTAAATAACTTTTCTTCTGAAGTAGTATTTGAGATAAGACATTAGCAGGAACAAAATACCGTTTAAAGGGATTTTCGATATTATATTCGCGTGCCTTAAATTTGGAAATCACCATTTTTAGTGAAACCATTAAGTAGGGGGAAAACTGTATTCGACTATGGTGAAAAGGGGGATGGATAAAAGAGATTAATTTATGATAATTGTTTGTATTTTTACTGAGACATCTAAAAAAAATTTAAATTATGTATCATTGGATTCAGAATTTCAAGCTCTATCCAGTACTGTACTGAGATATCTTTTAGTTTAATTTGCCTCCACGAGATCGCGGATGTCTCTCTAACATTCTCCAGTTCTATACCAAGACGTCTCATTGTCTTTTAAAATAACCTTATGTAAATGTTCCAGTTCTAACTGAGACATCATATTGAAATCTAATATTTGATTGATCTCAAAACTAGGATTTTGGAGATGTCTCATTATAATATTGGGGCATAGAATTGATGACTGATGAATTTGTGAAGCAATTTTTAATCAACTTCGATTTCCAGCAATGTTTGTTTCTTGTTACCATGTTTACCAAACATAAAGAATTCAATTGTCGTGTTAAGGCGGAAAGTTTTCTTTGTACTGCTTGTTTGAACATAAAACCCTCAATAATCTCGGAAATTCCACAGTAAACATAAAAACATAAAAAATTAATCCTCTACGTTGAGTATTTTGACAATATAAGCACTCAAAGATATGAGACAAATGTCCAATGCTAAGATTGTGTCACGAATAACATAAATATGCAAATAAATTCGTTTGTCCATCTTTCTTGAAAGCTTGTTCAGTTTTTTATTAAGGAGGGATCTCCGAATTTCACGTATGTATAGAAATCGTTCAAATTTCGCAAATAAATAGATTTGTATGTTCTGCATCATAATATGGTGAGAAAAAGTGGTCAACGTGAACTAATTTTCGAGATATATCGCTTCAAAGTTACAGTTTCTTTCTCATTTTTACATTGCGACCATACGGAAAAAGTCATGCTGATATTTTTAAAAGCGTATTTGGCTGCTTTCCCACGTATAGAATTTTTTGAAAAACTACTATAGCCTGTATCAGAAGCAATATTTTATTATAACGTTTTTAAATGTATACCTTCGTGGACGTTTTACCGAGCTATGAGGGTTTTACTGCCTTATTTTTTACGTTTTTCCATCTGAAAAGTGCAGTTTTACATGTACAAGTGTGTTGCCATGGTAAAACGGTCTTCTAGAAATTCGAAATTCTTTGCAAATTAGTAGAAATTTCCAGAAGACCGTGATTATATCACTTATCCCTCCTTAATAGAATATTTTTTATTATGGCAGCTGATACCAAGCAATACAATTTTAAATAAAACCCGCACTTTTCATTAGGAATTTTAAAGCAGTAAACTCCTCATAACTCGATAAATATCCACGACTGTGTCCTTTAAAATGTTAGAATACAATTTAAATTTATTCAAACCTTTCCAACATATCCCTTTTTACATATCTTACAAACTAATGACCTAAGTATTTGAAACAGGGAAGTCACATGAAATTTTATTCTTGTTAATTTGTAAATATCAACACAAATAACAATGACAAACACACATATCACCAGCGAAATTTAAAATTTTCATACATAAAAATCAAATTCAAATGTCATGGAATATTTTGGCGGGAAAAACGGCAGGCAACAGAATCCAGGATTGTGATGTAATTTCCAAGTCTCCAACAATGTGTTACCATGGTGATTCCTTTGTTACCATGGCAATATAGAGGATTGTGATGTCATCGTCAATTTTCCTGTTTTAAAATTGTAAGAAAATTATCAAACTTTGTTACTGAATTTCTCGAAAACTACTTGTCCTACAACAAAAATAATACTATATCTGTGTTCAACAACATCTCAACTTTAATAAAATAACTTTTATTCTGAAATCTAATTGATAAGTGTATTCCCTATTGTAGACCATTACTAAGGCATTTCAATCAGCGCCTGTTTGCCAGACTCGACGCATCATTTTTCTTCGAACTTCTCCTTCCACTCCAGCATCTCTTCCCACTTCTCTCCATCTTCCACCTCTTCTCTTCTCAACTTCCACATCCCTTTTGATTTGATCTTTCCACCTCTCTCTCTTGGTCTTCCTACTCTTCTTTTCGTATCTCTTCTTGTCATTTCCCATGCTCTTCTTGGAATCCTGTTCTTATCCATCATCATTACAAACCATTTCAGCCTCTCTCTTCCAATCTTATCTCTCTTATTCCGAACTTTTCTCTTATTGTATTACATCTAATTTTGTCAATTTCATTTCTGACGCCTGAATTTTACAAATCGTGACTCCATCCCATAGTCCAAGTAACAGCTACCATAAAAAACACTCCGTGTAAAAATACCAGCCAAGTCTCTACAACTAAAAAAAATTATGAAATCTAAAAAATTCTGCACTGAAAAGTAGTGATATCAAAAAATGGTCCAAGTCAAAACTTTATTTGAAAATCAAAAAATACTTGGCGCATCGTGTATACATAGTTTAGAAGTATAGACCAGATAGAAAATATACATCAAATATACATAATACATGTAGTATACCTATTATGCCCTAAAAAAACGATGCGCCAAGTATTTTTTGATTTTCAAATAAAGTTTTGACTTGGACCATTTTTTGATATCACTACTTTTCAGTGCAGAATTTTTTAGATTTCATAATTTTTTTTAGTTGTAGAGACTTGGCTGGTATTTTTACACGGAGTGTTTTTTATGGGGATATCACTCCTTTTTTTAGTTTATTCTTAGAACTTGTGACGTCAATTGAACAATTACTAAATCCATTAAAAATAGTCTCCATTGACAATTTGGTTTACTAATGAAAATCTGCGTATGGTACTATATATTTGCTTTAAAAGATCTTTCATGAAGAATAGCAAAGGTTTCATTCCTAACAGTTAACCGAGTTCCGAGATATGGCAACACTTCGGTTTTCAAAATGGCTGCTGAACTTACTGCACTGCCACAAAGAATGTATATCTATAAATGATGTGTATCATTTTAAGTTTTCTGAATATGTATTCATTATATAGGAGGGGATTATAATAATTTTTAAATTTGAATGGTGTAATTTCCGGTCTTATAAATAGGAAATTTCTAGTGTGACTGTTCCCATTTCATAGAGATGACCTTCCGAATCGTTTGGCGGTAGTTTCATACCGATCAGTTAACCAATTTTCAAGATATGACGTTACTTCCTGTTTCAAAATGGCTGCTGAAATCACTGACCCCTTGAATTATAATTTAAACATGATTACATTTTATTATAAGCTGTCTCAAATAGTATATTTATTGTATCAAAATGTAAATTTGTGAGATTTTTAAAATGTGTGATGTCATTTCCGGTTTTGGTATGGGAAACTGCAAATATTATTGATGATAATACATAAAGTTGACCGTCTAAATTGTTTAGCGCTGGTTTCGTTCAAATCTATTTAGCCGTTATTGACATATGATGTCACTTCCGGTTTCAAAATGGCGGCTTCCGGTTGGTTTTATAATAAGTCAAATGAGATATCAAAAGTACATACGTTACATAAATAACAAAATAATCGGATCAAATTTGTTGCCGAAATGCCAATCGATGTATTTCAAATTTCATGACGTCATTTCCGGTTTCGTTAACATAAATTTTAGTATGTTGCTATTGATAATCCATATAGTTTACCGTCTGAATCGTTTGGCGCAAATTTCGTTCCGATCGGTCTAGCCGTTGTCGAGATATGACGTCACTTCCGGTTTCAAAATGGCGGCACAAAAAATTAATGGGGTGAAGGTTAAATCAGACGCCAAAAGTGCACACGTGGTAAAAATGTGAGATCAATCGGTTCAGCCGTTTAGGCTGTGGCCATGTTACCGGATTTGAATTCCAGGAGACTACTACTACTACTACTACTGAGATTATTATTATTATGAAAACCGCCCTAAAACACTGTTTTCACGGCCCTCTAGCGCGCAAAGGGCGTAACCTATTGTTCCCAAATTTGGTATATGTTGTAGGGTGGGCCATAGCTCGAAATTAAGATATATCGCAACAATGTGAGATTTTCCAATTTTAGGATCCAGTAGGCCGAAAATGCCACTTTGATGCTTACAGTAAAAGTGGGTTTGCTCCAGCCTTTATATGAGAGTGTGCGCGCGCCGTACGACTTGGCTGGCGTGGAGCGACCTCTCCACTAGATATACAATATTGATTATTATTATGTATTGAAGGTATTTCTTTAAATAAATATGTGCATGCGAAAGCACCTTTATCAACTGTTCAAAATATCAGCATTTATTTTTCTGTATCGTACACTGTTAAACTGAAACAAAAACAGTTAAAACTTGAAGAAACCCTGAGTCGTAGTTCACATTGACTACTTTTTCTTGCCATATTATGGTACATAGATAAAAAAAATTGTTTTATCTATGTCGAATTTGAACGATTTTTCTTTAAAGGTGAGTTTCGTATTTCTCTCCTTAAAAATGACTTTATATTCCAGGTTTATGGCTCAAAAAGGATGATGAACTCAAATGGACAACAAGTGTCATTAAATTTGTCATCCCCCGATTTTCAATCATCTATTGCCTGCTTTTAATATGCATTACCTACAACTTTGGGATGTACAAATACCAGCATGATATACTTATATGTCTTGATATGCTTGTATACTGGTTTGTATGCTGGATGGTCGCCGTCAAAGTAAGAAGTATTTTGTGGGGAAGCAAAACTTTCCACGCATTGGTTGATGGAGTGGAGGAGATGTTTAACAGAAGCATGAAAGGAGCGGAATGGGAGAAGAAGTTAATGACGACAACACTGAAGAAGAGTAAACTTATAACTAAACTGTACATCACTGTGACATACTCAGTCGTCATTTATATGACAGTTTTAATGTTTCCGTACTTTTGGAATAAAAGGTTATTGTATTTTGAGTAAGTCCATTAAATATTAATAGAATTGGTAGGGCTAGGATGTGTAGGCTTAACATATCCTGTTTTAATTTTTTGTTCAGACACGTCTAAAAATTTAACAAAAATGTGTTTGATGTGTTCCTGGTTTCAAACATTTGTGTTTTATTTAGTCTATGAAAATACCTTTGTCTCATTTTTTATGAACTCGGTCATTTGTTTGTATTTTAAGGTCTATTTGTAATATTTTTAAATTATTGGGGAAAATAATACCAAATATTTGTTTGAAGTTCCACAACAATTTCTTCACAAAATGTCCATCCTTCACTTGGATGACCACCAACGATACTTGACACATTGACACATTCATACAATGATTTAAGTTCATTTTAATATCTTACTCCAAATTAAACTCCTAAAATATAAATCGAATATTATGTTGACGAATATTTCAAAGCATAACAATCAATATAGGTACTTTTTCGGTATTTTATGTTCCTTTTTTAATAGTTTTAATGGCCTTTTTGGACGTTTCATAGGTCCTAAACCCCCAAGCCCTAATTATAGGTATAAGAGATCATTCACAGCGTAGAAGCGTTCTACAATTTTGAGAAAATAATCGATAAACTATAAAGAAAAAATAAGTTATAATTATATGTATTAAATATCATTGCGATTGTCGTACAACGCTTCTCTAAATCCGTCCTCTTTTCTTTCCGTTAGAGGCTGGTACCCGTACAACGAATCAACTACACCATACTTCGAAGTTACTCTTGCTTTTCAAGCAATTGCAGTGTTAATATGCTTTTGGCTACTTGTCAGCATCGATACGTTTATAATGTCGATTTTCGTGCACACGTCAGCACAATTCAAAGTTCTTCGCCACACTTTGAAGAACATCAAACAGAGCGCCGAGGAGAAAGTCAAAGCAAGATTCATGTTCCAAACCAACAAGAACAGTCAGGGTACAAATTGGAAACGGTTGAAAATTATTTCGAAGAAGGATTTGGATCAGTTAGATGTTCAAGAGTTAGATGGACATTCGGCTGAAAGTGAAGAGAGAATGCTTTCCAGTTCCACCAAGAAGGAACTTGACCTTGAAATGGAGAACATCATGAAGGAGTGCATTCGGAAACATGTGGCACTGGACAGGTAAGAAATAATAAATACACATAAAACAGATTAAAAAACTGCCATGTTTACTATCAATTAATATCAAAAAAATCATCGTGAAATTTATGGGAATGCCTGATCATGTGTAACGTTGTTTTCAGTTTCGTGCAAGTGTTTGAGAGAGAAATGCAGTCGATATTCTTCATTCAGCTGGCTGCAAATCTCATAGCCACCGGAGGGTGTCTTTTGTACTTGAATTTGGTGAGCATAACCTCAACCTTACGTAATACTATTGGAACATTTTGACAAAGTAAACACGTATTCAAATGAAGCGGATTTGCTAATGGGCTGGTTCTCTAAAAATTAATCCATGTATTGAAATTAGAGCTCACTTCTAGAGTTAAGCGTGTGTAGACTACATTGGATGATTCCATCAAATCTTTAACATCTAATCGGTTTCTTTTGAATACCGTTTTTAGTTTGGCGACGTGTACATGCAAAACATTTTGTCAATTTCAGTTGAGCCTGGTAATGGGTTCAGTTTTACAAATTGAATTATTTTCCAGGCGCCGTCGTTTTGGGATGTCAAAACACACTCTATTTCAGCAATACTGGCCGGTGCTTATGCTCAACTGTACCTTCTCTGCTACTTCAGCGATCACATATCGGAAGAGGTGAATCCATGTGTTATACATTCAATGTCACGCAATTTCACTAGGAAAACGCTCAGTGTAACGCGTTGGTGAGCGAGCACGGGGACATGCAAATTCTCGTACCGGAAATGCGTACACAAGCACAGAAAACATATACATCCATATTGAATTGAAATATGATAACTCAATCAACACAACATATTATTATGCTTTTCATTGAAACTTGAAAATAACATCTAAGCATCTAAGAACCCTGGTTAAAATAAAACAAATCAGATTCAATCCAATTGGCACTGGAAAACATTCATTTTGATACTTCATTACTGACAGATATTAAAAATGTTAATAAGTTCATACGTTCTTAACTGATTGGGATGAAATTTTGTAAAATAAGAGACAATGTTGGTCTTAATGATCATGCAAAATATGAGTTTGATCTGAATTATCGAAGACCGTTTTCATTTTTCAGCCTATCAGGAGATATTTATTTAAATTTTAACCAATTAATGGATTTCAAAAAAATTATGGTCTGCAATCAGAGAAGGTTGGTTTTACATGTGTGCAAAATTTCAGCTAGATCAAAGTAAAACTCTGACCTGTATAGCCAAAATATGAATTTGATCAGATTTATCGAATACCATTTTCATTTTTCAACCTATCAGGAGATGTTTATTTCAATTTTAACCAATGAATGGATTTTAAAAAAAATTGGGGCCTGCAAACAGAAAAGGTTGTCTCTACATGTGTGCAAAATTTCAGATCGATCGAAGAAAAACTCTGACCTGTACAGCCTCACCCAACAGAAAAAAAAAAAAAAAAAAACAGAGGTCCGTGCCAAATGAGCCGAAAGGAGACGCTCGCTACGCTCGCTCAATAAGCGATATGCGTATGCAGGCGAATTAAGGGGGTTCCACGGTTACGGCATAGGAATGAGAATTTGCTGTTATTCACACCAAAGATTAATGAAACCACTAGCAAAAAATATTTGCCCCTTACGGTATGAAATAATTAGATATTCTTGATTGAAGATCATCTTTTCCCCCATAAGATAACACAGGGAGACATGAAATCGTCCCGGAAAATTGGCCTTAAATTGCTCCTAAAACCGCAAGAGGAATGACAAATTATTGAAAATAGTATCAAATTAAAGATAATAATTTTTGGAATAAGACTGCCGTTTGAAAATATGGGATCACGGGCCAAATAAGAAAGAAAATGTGTACAATGTGTGAAATTTACCATAAATCTGGCAACATTGCACTACAAATATTAATTATTTTGGAACAGTTTAATTGGAACTTCAATTAAAAACATATAATTGGAGCACACGGTAAGATATAATTGTTTTATGCTGTTGTTTGAGGTATTATTTCATCATTGATTTGTATGAATTACGGCGAATTCTAAGCACCTTGGCTGAAGCAGTGGGACCACTTTAATGTGCGTGTTCGAGTCTCTGCTTTATAACAGACCTTCGAAAAGCTAGAACGACAATCTAACCAAAGGCAACATAATAGGAGCAGTGGAAAGCCTTTTATGTAATGATTATAATCTATTACAAGAGGGTAGATATAACACGGTCGGAATGCTCTACCTCTGTGATGGATTTGCCTCATCTTGTACCTACGTAACTTTAGATAAAACGAGAACCAATTCTAACTTCTGCTATATCCCCCATGTTACAGAGCTCGCTGGTGAGGGACGCCATCTTCGGCTGCGATTGGTTCGAAGCGTCTGCGAGTTTCAAGCAAGCAATGAGGATCATGATGTCACGAGCTAATCAGCCGATTGAAGTCAGAGTTGGAGGATTCGTTCCCATGACAGCGGTTACATTCTTCAGCGTAAGTCCAGAAGATTAGGGAAGTGAAGTTTAAATTTTAGAATAATAAATATTTTATGAAAGTTGAGATGTTGTTGAAGATAGATGTGGTATTATTTTTGTTGTGTGATGAATAGTTTTCAAGGAACGAATTTACAAAGTTTGGTAGATTGTAGCTCTCCATGAAACACAATTTGACGTCACACGCCGATTATCTACGCCGAGTAGATAATGTTAGCCGGTTCTATGCATCCCGTAACACAAGGAACACGGCGTGTGACGTACAGCTTGTTTTTGCAGAGGAGTGAAATGTCAAAAACTAATATATTAATTATGGGAAATTTATGAATTCAAAAATATAATAAAATTTCACATTGCTCTTTGAGGCTATTCTGTATTAAAAAAATATAGGTAATCTCAACATTCACCAATACCCCATTATCAACAACAGGAATTGTTTTGCGATCCAACAAAAATTGATTGGTATAAAATTAGCACTCTAAATACTAAATACCATTTCCATAGATAAGTAGATTCTTTTTCCAATAATCAGAAGCTGGTTTTCGTGTTTATCTCGGAATCTACTAATGACCAAATCTAAAATGATCGTTGAACTAATTTGAATGTCTGCTGATCAAATTCCGTAATAAATAAATGCTGTTATTTTCATTGAATTGAGAGCTCATCTACTACAGTGAGACAAGGAGATCGCTTAGACATGACTTCTGATGGTGCGATCTAACATTTTTCAGTCAATCAAATTTATTGAGCGTTCAATTTTAGTAGTTCCAAGTAGTACAAAAGTACAACTGCAAATCTTCTGGAAGAAGGTTCCAAAATGATTTCATATTTTCTGTTTTCAGATCACTAAGTTCACGTACTCCTACTACATGTCCATCATAACGGCAATCACTAAACTTGAGTAGTTAGTCAGTTAGTTTGTGAAGAAACTAACACTCTCAACAAACTTTCAGTTTGTGAAGATCGATTACAGTCAAGTCAGTTCAAGTTTGTTGGTCAATTACCTACTTATAGGTTAGTTTCAGTTTCAGTTTATTTCCATGTTTACATTTGGTTATACAGTAGTAGGTGTACATACATGTATTACACAAAGTAGTGACCCTTAAGCAATTACACTTTATTAGGGCATGTGGAATTCTAATTAATAATAATTATAATAAAAAATATTAAGATTAAAATATGTATGGTATAAAAATAGTGTAGTTAAATGTTGATTTTAGTATAAAGTAACATTTAATTCTTAAACTTAAAGTAAGCTATTTAATATTTTACTATGTACTAACGATCATTTATAGCATATTCTTGGTTTAACTTCAGTCAACATCAGTATTTATTATTTTGATTATTTAGTTTTTACTATCTAGTATATACTCTTCAATGGAATAGTAACATTTATTTATAAGATACTGCTTCATTTGCTGCTTAAAACTAGAGTATTTGTCGATTACTTTCAGCTTGTTAGGCAATGCATTGTATAGTATTGTATTGCTATACTGAGAGTTCTTTTGGGTACATTTTGTTCTATATTGTTCTACATGTATGTTGTTTGCTTGTCTTGTATTGTGTTTATGTACATCAGTGTTTTGTGTGGTATCTTTTCTTAATTTAAATGCTAGGAGAGATTCTAATATGTAAAGGCATGGGAAAGTGAGAATTTTGTATTTTATAAAGTACTTTTTACAGTCCGGTTTTTTGAAGGTGTCCGAATTTTTGTACTTCAGTCCGAACAGTGCCCGTATTGCCTTTCGTTGTATAGTAAATATCTTGTTTGCGTCAGTCGAGTTCCCCCAGAATCTTATCCCATATCTTACATGCGATTCAAAATTGGCATAGTATACTAACTTCGATGTTTTCATGTTTGTTAGTGATATTATTGTCTTGAGAGAAAAATATGACGAATTTAATTTTTTTAGCAATTTGCTGCAGTGACTAGGTTAGTCACTCTTTTGTAATTTTAAATAAATATCTTTTTAAATATGTACTTGACCTTTGTAAATAGTGTTTAAATTGTCAAATGATTACTTCGATAATTAATTACATGTAGTCGATATTCATTGTTAATTATAAGAAAGTGATCAGTTGAGTGATTATTAGTTGTTGCTGTTTCATTTGTCTACACAAATGAGCTCTTACCGTACTTAACTTAGTGAATGCTATTATAAACGTTTACATTATTCTTGGTATAGTATTTAGGCTAAATGCAGTGTAATAAATCTATTGAAAAACACGCACAGTATAACTTCGTAATTTTGAATGCATCACTTTCATTCCTGAAAAAAAAAAGAAATAAATGAAGAGACACGCTGGGACTAGTAGAAAAATTGTTCTTGCAAATTATTGTGAAGATCGATTATTTTCGGGAACTTGTTGGAAATTTTAACAGCTTTTGGTTATAATTTACAATTTTTTGAATGAGTTTACCAAACAACACTTTCCGTGATAATAGGGGACTGAAATTGCAATTCTTCATTTTTGTAAAGTTTGCATACACAAGTAAAACATTACCTATATCCCTTGTTTGCGGTACCTTATATAATAATTAGTTATGACCTATGAAACGTCCAAAAAGGCAGGCAATTAGTACCTTCAAACTAAAAGAGGACCATAAAATCCCGAAAAAGGAACAATGAAATTTTATGGTATATATCTAGTGGAGCGGTCGCTCCACCCAGCCAAGTCGTACTATACCCTCACAGTCACTCAACATACCGTAAATGCCTAATAAACTGAGGAGCAGACCAAACACTTTTACTGTAAGCAACAACATGGCATTTTCGGCCTACTGGATCTCAAAATTGGTAAATCTCACATTGTTGCGAAATATCTTAATTTCGAGCTATGGCCCACCCCACTACATATACCAAATTTGGGAACAATAGGTTATGCCATTTGCGCGCTAGAGGACCGAGAAAACAGTGAAATTACACCACTTTCTGATTCTGATGATGATATCAGGAAACGTTGCTATCACCGCCACAGCCTAAACGGCTGAACCGATCGACCTGAAATTTTTACCACATGTGCACTTTTGGCGTCTGAGGTGCCTTTTTATAAAACCAACCGGAAGCCGCCATTTTGAAACCGGAAGTGACGTCATAACTCAAAAACGTCTGGACCGATTAGAACGAAATTAGCGCCATTCGATTTAGATGGTCATCTTTATGAAGTATCAATAAAAAAAATATTATTTTCTTATTTTCTAAACCGGAAGTGACGTCATAAATACGCAATATTTAACTTATTTCAACAAATTATACTTAAAATACGTACATAATTAACTTACATTGTAACATAGACAATACAATTTATATATTCAAGGTAGCAGTGTTCTCGGCCGCCATTCCTGAAACCGGAAGTGACGTCATATATCTAAAACGCCTGTACCGATTGCAACTGAACTAGCTCCTGCGTATTCATTCTGCTATTTATTTGAAAAATCAATTGTGAAAAATGAATAAATAAATTAATGGTACCGGAAATGGCGGCAGGAACCACTAAATGAAACCGGAAGTGACGTCATATATTACAAACGGCATGACCGATTTTACGGAAATATAGGGATTAGGAATTCAGATGGTCGTTCATGAAGGTATCAACTAGATAAAACTAGATTGTTTTCTTATTACCTATACCGGAATTCGGCCGCTATTTCAAAACCGGAAGTGACGTCATGTATCGAAAACGGCTGGATCGATTATAACGAAACTTAAGCTATTCTTCTTGGATAATCATTTTCATCTTATACCAAACGCAACTTTTCATAGTAACCAAATCGGTTGAGGCGTATTTTTTTAAAGAAATTAGTCCCTGCTCGGACATGTGCTACAAGCTGTATGAATAAACTAACAAAAGAAGTGATATCCCAGAAAAAACACTCCGTGTAAAAATACCAGCCAAGTCTCTTTAACTATAAAAAAAAATAGAAGAAATCTAAAAATTCAGCACTGAAAAGGAGTGATATCAAAAAAGGAGCCAAGTCAACGAATTTTCCAAATTTTAATCGTACCATTGAAATAAAAATATCAACCCCCGAGAAATACTTAAAAAAAGGACTTGGCGCATCGTTTTTTTAAAGACATTTTTCTATTCTTAAGCTTATGCCACTCACATACTACGTAGTTCAGAAATGCCTAGAAAAATTGGGACAAAACTTTCAAATTAAATATTGAACATTCTGTAAAATATTTTAAATTTAAATATAAGTACGCAAAGAAACATAGCATTGTCTTACAAGCAATAAATACAGAACAGTTGTGTTTGTGATTGGTAGGTACCTATAGTTTTGTGGGTACATCAACATACCTACTACAGCATTATACTTGGAACCTTCTCGCCGTGTAATTAATTGCTATTAATTAACATTTTATACCAAAAAAATTCATAAATTACATAACGTATTACTTTAGATAAAAATCTAGTCAGTAATTATTTGAGCAGCATGGCTCAGTGCACTAGTCACTTATACAAATCTCATTGACGGCCTTCTTGTAATGAGCGCTTTCGCTATTTCCCTCAGTCACGATATTGAGAAGTATGATTGATTAATATGACCCTAGAAATAAAGGCAATAACGAATAGACTAGGCCGCTTCGTTATTCGTTTATCCGTTTATTTCCTCTGAATATTGACAAAATACCAAAACTGCCAGTAGGTAAGAGTACTAGTTATATTAAAACGTAGTATGATTCGTCGATAATGAATGTGATATACTCAGGAAAATATTCTTGTAGAGTTCTTCCTATACCTTTAGGATAGAAAAGTGTCTTTTAAAAAAACGATGCGCCAAGTCCTTTTTTTAAGTATTTCTCGGGGGTTGATATTTTTATTTCAATGGTACGATTAAAATTTGGAAAATTCGTTGACTTGGCTCCTTTTTTGATATCACTCCTTTTCAGTGCTGAATTTTTAGATTTCTTCTATTTTTTTTTATAGTTAAAGAGACTTGGCTGGTATTTTTACACGGAGTGTTTTTTCTGGGATTGGATATAATTGAAGGGACGCTGGGACAAGTAGAAAATTTGTTCTCGCAAGTTATTGTAAGATCGATTATTTTACAGAAATTTTTAGGAAATTTTTAAAAAATTTGGTATATATGACAATATTTTGTCAAGATGAGTCTTGAGACTTTCACTCTTTTAAATATCTTCGTGATAATAGGGGACTGAAATTGCGATTCTTCATTTGTGTATTTGTGTAAATTTGGCTTACACATGTAAAAAATTGATCTCCTTTGTTTGCGGATCATAACACTAATTTTAAAATATTGCTCTAATTGGTGAATTTAAAAATCTGTAGATTGAAATACAAAATAAACCGATTAGAAAATTGAAGGTCATCCATCAGGACAAACATTATCTCATTGTAAAACGTTTAGCTAAATCGGATTATTTCTAAGGACATATTTGCATTACTCTGCTGACCGTGTGAACTAGGCTTTAGCAAAGTTACATAACAATAAACATGCGTGTGAAGTAGTGGGACGAGCAAGGTTCTTTTTTTTTAGTTTAGTCTTAACAGGATTTTACAAAAATCAGATAAACTAAATAATGTCAAACACACTGTAAAACTCGTAGCTAAAACAATGTGAATAAAAAATAGCTCAAGTGTATTTTGAATCGCATTTTGCTGAATCATTAGTCAACCCGTAAAAATTAGCCAAACGGCTTCGTGAAAATAAAAGTAATTTTTGCTCACGTTTTAATATCCTAAAAAAAAATGGCTGTGTTTTATTCATACGGTTTAGGCTTCAAGTTTTTGCTATACCTTGATAACAACCTATTAGCTTGAAAATTAGAGAAACAAAACCGCTTTGAAGACCGTATGTATTTCGTTACCTTATCCACAAACCATCTGAATCATCGCATCAACTCCAACTCAGCCACAACGCCCTCCTCGCGCCTCCACCCCCACGTCACGTCGTCGACACATAAGAGAGATCGCCCTCATGGCGACGCTCATCGCCTTGGAGACTATGCAAGACGCAGCCACAACGCCCTCCTCGCGCCTCCACCCCCACGTCACGTCGTCGACACATATGTAAGATCGCCCTCATAGCGACGCTCATCGCCTTGGAGACTATGCAAGACGCAGCCACAACGCCCTCCTCGTGCCTCCACCCCCACGTCACATCGGCGAGATCGCCCTCATGGCGACGCTCATCGCCTTGGAGACTATGCAAGACGCAGCCACAACGCCCTCCTCGTGCCTCCACCCCCACGTCACATCGGCGAGATCGCCCTCATGGCGACGCTCATCGCCTTGAAGACTATGCAAGACGCAGCCACAACGCCCTCCTCGTGCCTCCACCCCCACGTCACATCGGCGAGATCGCCCTCATGGCGACGCTCATCGCCTTGGAGACTATGCAAGACGCAGCCACAACGCCCTCCTCGTGTCTCCACCCCCACGTCACATCGGCGAGATCGCCCTCATGGCGACGCTCATCGCCTTGGAGACTATGCAAGACGCAGCCACAACGCCCTCCTCGTGCCTCCACCCCCACGTCACATCGGCGAGATCGCCCTCATGGCGACGCTCATCGCCTTGGAGACTATGCAAGACGCAGCCACAACGCCCTCCTCGTGTCTCCACCCCCACGTCACATCGGCGAGATCGCCCTCATGGCGACGCTCATCGCCTTGGAGACTATGCAAGATGCAGCCACAACGCCCTTCTCGTGCCTCCACCCCCACGTCACATCGGCGAGATCGCCCTCATGGCGACGCTCATCGCCTTGGAGACTATGCAAGACGCAGCCACAACGCCCTCCTCGTGTCTCCACCCCCACGTCACATCGGCGAGATCGCCCTCATGGCGACGCTCATCGCCTTGGAGACTATGCAAGACGCAGCCACAACGCCCTCCTCGTGCCTCCACCCCCACGTCACATCGGCGAGATCGCCCTCATGGCGACGCTCATCGCCTTGGAGACTATGCAAGACGCAGCCACAACGCCCTCCTCGTGTCTCCACCCCCACGTCACATCGGCGAGATCGCCCTCATGGCGACGCTCATCGCCTTGGAGACTATGCAAGACGCAGCCACAACGCCCTCCTCGTGCCTCCACCCCCACGTCACATCGGCGAGATCGCCCTCATGGCGACGCTCATCGCCTTGGAGACTATGCAAGACGCAGCCACAACGCCCTCCTCGTGCCTCCACCCCCACGTCACATCGGCGAGATCGCCCTCATGGCGACGCTCATCGCCTTGGAGACTATGCAAGACGCAGCCACAACGCCCTCCTCGTGCCTCCACACCCACGTCACATCGGCGAGAACGCCCTCATGGCGACGCTCATCGCCTTGGAGACTATGCAAGACGCAGCCACAACGCCCTCCTCGTGTCTCCACCCCCACGTCACATCGGCGAGATCGCCCTCATGGCGACGCTCATCGCCTTGGAGACTATGCAAGACGCAGCCACAACGCCCTCCTCGTGTCTCCACCCCCACGTCACATCGGCGAGATCGCCCTCATGGCGACGCTTATCGCCTTGGAGACTATGCAAGACGCAGCCACAACGCCCTCCTCGTGCCTCCACCCCCACGTCACATCGGCGAGATCGCCCTCATGGCGACGCTCATCGCCTTGGAGACTATGCAAGACGCAGCCACAACGCCCTCCTCGTGCCTCCACCCCCACGTCACATCGGCGAGATCGCCCTCATGGCGACGCTCATCGCCTTGGAGACTATGCAAGACGCAGCCACAACGCCCTCCTCGTGCCTCCACCCCCACGTCACATCGGCGAGATCGCCCTCATGGCGACGCTCATCGCCTTGGAGACTATGCAAGACGCAGCCACAACGCCCTCCTCGTGTCTCCACCCCCACGTCACGTCGTCGACACATATGCGAGATCGACCTCATAGCGACGCTCATCGCCTTGGAGACTATGCAAGACGCAGCCACAACGCCCTCCTCGTGTCTCCACCCCCACGTCACATCGGCGAGATCGCCCTCATGGCGACGCTCATCGCCTTGGAGACTATGCAAGACGCAGCCACAACGCCCTCCTCGTGTCTCCACCCCCACGTCACATCGGCGAGATCGCCCTCATGGCGACGCTCATCGCCTTGGAGACTATGCAAGACGCAGCCACAACGCCCTCCTCGTGCCTCCACCCCCACGTCACATCGGCGAGATCACCCTCAAGGCAACGCTCATCGCCTTGGAGACTATGCAAGACGCAGCCACAACGCCCTCCTCGTGCCTCCACCCCCACGTCACATCGGCGAGATCGCCCTCATGGCGACGCTCATCGCCTTGGAGACTATGCAAGACGCAGCCATAACGCCCTCCTCGTGCCTCCACCCCCACGTCACATCGGCGAGATCGCCCTCATGGCGACGCTCATCGCCTTGGAGACTATGCAAGACGCAGCCACAACGCCCTCCTCGTGCCTCCACCCCCACGTCACATCGGCGAGATTGCCCTCATGGCGACGCTCATCGCCTTGGAGACTATGCAAGACGCAGCCACAACGCCTCCTCGCGCCTCCACTCCCACGTCACATCGGCGAGATCGCCCTCATGGCGACGCTCATCGCCTTGGAGACTATGCAAGACGCAGCCACAACGCCCTCCTCGTGCCTCCACCCCCACGTCACATCGGCGAGATCACCCTCAAGGCGACGCTCATCGCCTTGGAGACTATGCAAGACGCAGCCACAACGCCCTCCTCGTGCCTCCACCCCCACGTCACATCGGCGTGATCGCCCTCATGGCGACGCTCATCGCCTTGGAGACTATGCAAGACGCAGCCATAACGCCCTCTTCGTGCCTTCACCCCCACGTCACATTGGCGAGATCGCCCTCATGGCGACGCTCATCGCCTTGGAGACTATGCAAGACGCAGCCACAACGCCCTCCTCGTGTCTCCACCCCCACGTCACATCGGCGAGATCACCCTCATGGCGACGCTCATCGCCTTGGAGACTATGCAAGACGCAGCCACAACGCCCTCCTCGTGCCTCCACCCCCACGTCACATCGGCGAGATCGCCCTCATGGCGACGCTCATCGCCTTGGAGACTATGCAAGACGCAGCCACAACGCCCTCCTCGTGCCTCCACCCCCACGTCACATCGGCGAGATCGCCCTCATGGCGACGTTCGCAAAATGGCTACCTTTTCGTCGAAAAATAATGTTGGGCAAACTTCAACTAAGAGCGAAACAGAACCGAAAGCGAAATATGTTGACAAAGCTTTACAGTAATTTCATTTTATGAACTTTCCTCATTACTTGGCACAACTCCAATCAAATTTCCAGACGAGATAAAAGCGAACGTCATTAAAATATGCACTGTGAACTCATTGAATATTATCGCCTAATAATTCCTAGTACGTATATCTAGGAAAACGCTCTGTGTAACGCGTTGATGAGCGAGCACGGATACGCGCAACACCTCGAACCGAAATTCTGTCTATCGAATTCGAAAATGTCATTAAAAGCCAATAATTCTTGAATTTCGTCACAGACTTGTAGAAAAATATCCAAAAACTCCTTAAATATTGGTCCAAATAACTATGCAAAGTTTTAAGTTGATCGATTGAACATTTATGATTGAACTGTTCCGTGTTAATTTTCAAAAATCACTGGATCTCCTTCAAAAAATATACCTGGGACCACTCATTGAGCGAGCGTAGCGAGCGTCACCACGGTACTCTTATGGCACTTTCTCTGTAGTTTTTTTTTGTCTGCACTGCCGAGGTCAAACCGCACAACCAATCGATCTGAAATTTTGCACACGTACTAACGTAATCTATGCGGTCTCCCCACCAATGGCTGCCACCTTAGCGCGGTGGTGGGGTTTGCGTTGGCCAATGATCCATTGCAGCTACGCCGGCGAGCATATGCTCATGTGTAAGGGTTACCTATGCCGGACAGGTCAGTGGTAAGGTCCAGACAAAGAGCAGCCAGGGTTGGCCTATGTCCTCCCTTGAATTTGCGGTCCCCTCCCCTCCCCTCAGGCCGGCATTCCCCCTCGAGATGGTGATCCCACTGAAATCGGGTTCCGCCGGCCCGAATCCTCACACCCCCCGGTCCGTCCCCATTCCGGCCTGGCCTCCCCACCAGTGTTGGACTCCCCCGGATCGGGCCCGTTAGGTCGACCCCTCCCCATGTCCACCACTTATATCAACAAAGTTAAATGCAAAAATGCAAAAATTAATGTGCGCAATATAACCTCGTCGTTGACGCGCCGTTAAACCACAATAATCTAATCTATCTATGCGGTCTCTGGGATCGTTTTTGAAAGGGATCCTGTGATTGGTTCAAATTTAAAAAAAATTATCTTTCGATTGGTTGGCCCGTTCAATTTGAAATTTTGATAAGTCATTACGACCAACATTTTTCCCAATCAAACAAAATTTCATCCAAATCCTCCCATTGGTTAAAATTAAAAATATATTTTTCATGTGTTTTTTGAAATTTAAACTAGAACCGTATGACCGATCAACTTAAAACGTTGCATGGTCATTGGGACCAACATAATCTGTATGTTTTACTACTTTACGACTATTCTGTGCTTAAATCCAAAAGTAATTGACATTTTACGGACATTTTGCGTGTTGGCTGTCAAATTTCTCGAAAATGTTGATCACGGCTACTTTGACTCTTCAGTTCTAATCCAAGGTAGTTGAGCAAAAACTTTTAAACGCATATGAAACTAATAATGACCGTTCAACAGATCGATCTGATATTGTGTTCACACACTAATATCGTATGAGTGGTCCCAGGTATATTTTTTGAAAGAGATTCTGTAATGTTTGAATATTTACTGGGAACGTAGTTCAATTATAAAGGTTCAATCGATCACTTAAAACTTTACATAGTTATTGGGACTAATATTTGAGTGATATTTGGAGATTTTTAAACAAGTCTGTGAAAAATTCAAGAATTATTGGCTTTTAATGATATTTTTGATAGACGCAGAATTTCGGTTCGAGGTGTTGCGCGTATCCGTGCTCGCTCATCAACGCGTTTCACAGAGCGTTTTCCTAGTATGATATAAGTGTGTGTACACAATATCAGATCGACAGTTGAACGGTCATTATCAGTTTCATATGCGTTTGAAATTTTCTGCTCTAACTACCTTGCCTTGAACTGAAGATTCGAAGGCGCCGTGAATTTGACAGCCAACACGCAAAATGTCCCTAAAATGCAAAATTGTTTGAAAATAACGACAGATTAGACTGAAAATTGGCAAAAATACCTTAAATGTTGGCACCAATGACCATGCGAAGTTTTAAGTTGGTCGGTCAATCGGTTCTAATAGTTTAAATGTCAAAAATCACAGGAAAAATGGTTTCAAATTTGAACCAATGGGAGGATTTGGCTGAAAATTTTTATGATTGGGTACAATGTTGGTTGCAATGACTTTGCTAAATTTCAAATTGATTGAATTTACCAATCGAAAGATAATTTTTCTAAAATTTGAACCAATCTCATGATTTCGTTCAAAAACGATCCCAGAGACCGCATAGGGTACGTTAGTATGTGTGCAAAATTTCAGATCGATTGGTTGTGCGGTTTGACCTGGGCAGTGCAGACAAAAAAAAAACACACAGAGAAAGTGCCATAAGAGTACCGTGGTGACGCTCGCTACGCTCGCTCAATTATTTTGCCAGCTCTGCACTTGTAATACCACTTGTTGTGTACCGCAGAGGTACATGGGTTCGATTATGGGATTTCGTGTGTTCTCTTAGAAGAGAGTAAAATCCGGGGAAAGTATGCTACATACATGCCACTACTGCCTCCGTCCCACCTTACACCCAATATGTCTTCTTCATTATCTTAACTAGGAAAACGCTCAGTGTAACGCGTTGATGAGCGAGCACGGATACGCGCAAATTCTCGAACCGGAAATGCGTACACAACGCACAGAAAACATATACATCCATATTGAATTGATTATGATATCAACTTAAAAGTGTATGCTTTTCATCGAAACTTTAAAATAGCATCTAAGCACCTGGTTCATAAAGCAAATCAGAATCAATTTTCAATTAGCACTGGAAAACATTCATTTCGATACTTCATTACTGACAGATATTCGGATACACGCAACACCTCGAACCGAAATTATGTCTATCGAATGTCATTAAAAGCCATTAATTCATTAGTTTCGTCACATACTTGTATAAAAATCTCCAAAATCTCCAAAAATATTGGTGCCAATCCTTGCTAAGTTTTAAGTTGATCGATTAAACCTTTATGATTGAACGGTTCCTTGTTAATTTTCAAAAATCACAGGATCTCGTTCAAAAAATATACCTGGGACCACCCATATGATATGATATGTAGTGTGTGTACACAATATCAGATCAATCTGTTGAACGGTCATTATAAGTTTCATATCGTTTAAAACTTTCTGCTCTAACTACCTTGCCTTGAACTGTAGATTCGAAGTCGCCGTGAATTTGACAGCCAACACGCAAAATGTCCCTAAAATGACAAAAACTTTTGAAAATAACGACAGATTAGAGTGAAAATTGGCAAAAATACTTTAAATGTTGGTACCAATGACCATGCGAAGTTTTTAGCTGGTCGGTCAATCGGTTCCAGTTTAAATTTCAAAAAATCACAGGAAAAATGGTTTTAAATTTGAACCAATTGGAGGATTTGGCTGAAATTTTTTTTGAGTGGGTACAATGTTGGTTGCAATGACTTTGCTAAATTTCAAATTGATCAAACCAACCAATCGAAAGATAATTTTTATAAAATTTGAACCAATCACAGGATACCGTTCAGAAAAGATCCCAGGGATCGCATAGATTACGTTAGTATGTGTACAAAATTTCAGATCGATTGGTTGTGCGGTTTGACCTGGGCAGTGCAGGCAAAAAAAAAAAAAAAAAAAAAAACACACAGAGAAAGTGCCATAAGAGTACCGTGGTGACGCTCGCTACGCTCGCTCAATCATCCTTTCGTCTCTATTATCCTATATAGTAGCAAGACATTCATGATTTTCTATGCAAATTTCCATCTATAATCTGGAACATTGAGTAAGTGATCAAGTAACATGAATTTGGTAATTTTAACTCTTCTGGATCGATTTCAAACTCTTTAAAATGACTTGACCGATAAAGCTGAAATTGTGTAAAATATGAGATAACGTTGGTTTGATCGCGAAGAAATGTTGATTTTCGACCAATCAGAAGATTTTTTAATTGTTAACCAAAAATCAACTTGACTTGAACTGGTCTTGGATGAAATTTTGTAAAATGTGTTAAATGTTGGTATTAATAACCTCGCAGAATTTTAAATTGATCAAATCAACCAATCTAAATGCATCTTTCTCTTATTTGAACCAATCAAGGGATTAAAAAATTAGTCTTCAAGCCGCTGAATTGGCCCTTACCAGTATGCAAAATTTCAGCTCGATCGGAGAAGCAGTGCTACCACAGAACAGTATATCCCCAGGGGCTGGATTCACGGAAGGTATCTGCTAATACGTATTAGCAGTAACATAATGAAACATAATGTAACATAATGAAAAATAGAAATATAAAAAAGCGATGATTTGGATATTCGATTTAGGTACTTTCTACTTGATTTTGACTATACTAATCTTATACTTTTAAAACGTATTTTGGATATTACTCTCACCCACATTAAAACATCATCCGCTGGGGAATTTTTATGTATTTCATTCTTGTTGTCTGCTAGTTGAGGATAATTTCAACTTTTATGCACGCGTTTAGGTTAGATAAAAATTGAACTCTCAACTGAATGATTGCGTGATCGACTGGCAGTAAGTTGCAGTTATCTTGCAGTTGATGAAGCAGTGTTGAAGTGGCGACGAAGCAAAGTAGACACTGGAATGCATAGTCTAACATATTGCAGTGCAGGTAAGCCCATTATTAATGTTCCTAACATTATTCTCTAATCGGTTGATCCCCTCAATCAAAAAATTTTAAATTTCGAAATATATGACAAACATTTTATCAAATTTAACACAACTATTTTCTAAATATTGGCACGAACCTATTTATGTGATTTTTTGTTTGTTTCTTTGTCTTTTACTGTGGATTTATTTATCGTGTGGTTCATTTAATATTGGAACATAATTAACATAATAATTCACCTAATTAACATAATTAACATTTATAAACATTAACATTAGCACAATTAACATAATGTACATGTCACATCGTTTCTCCAATCGCGCTGAAATTTTGCACAAGTGTAAAGGGGCGGTTTGTATACCTATACCCATTTTGTGGAAATCCGCTGATCGGTTCAAATTGAAAATATATCTTCTGATTAGTTGCTCCTAACAATTTGAAATTGTGCCAGAATGTTAAGACTAACATTTTATGTAAAAAAAATATATAAAAGTTCCAACCAAATCTTCCAATTGGTTACAATTTAATAAATATTTCCGATTGGTTGACAAACAACTGTTCCGATTAAATTTTAATTTGTCACGGGGATCAAGACAATTCATATTTTACACATTTTAAACCCAGTCGGACGATCTTTTATTACATTATTCTAGAATGAACGGATATTGTTCAAAATTATGAAGTTCTATAAATGAGTGACAGCGATGGCCCTCCATATTTAATGATAATTTAGTGCTTAGTCTTGCTTGTAAAATCATATAGAGGGGTGCAAAATAAGTATAAGTAATAGCCATAAGATAGTAAGTAGCCATATGATAGTAATTATACCTCGCTGGTGGAGAGTAGACAACTGAGAGTAGACATTACCTACATGAAAGTCCAACTAAACGGACCCGTAAAACAATAGTGTCTTTCTAATTTAATTTAATTTTCTATTCCAAAAATTAAAATATTTCGCTAAAAGTGAAAATAAACGGCCAAAAAATTGGGATTTTATCTCACGCAATGATTCTACCAAATTTGTACTCTCTAGACTCAAACGTTTGATCCGTAGCGATGGGAAAGCATATTATCTTGGTCGTCGCAATTCAGCCATCTGCCAGCAGGAAAGTGATTTTGATGTGTCAAGACACATTTTCACTCTGAAAAGTCGTTAATACTCGCAGGAAATTTCGATTCCGATATAAAAAAAATCGTAGAAATTGATGAAAATACATTAGCTCTGTACGTGACATTTGTGACATTTAATCTTGTGTTGCATGTTGCATATACTGCTGTGAAGTAAGTTATTTTAATTTAAATATTGAAAACCACAGAAAAACATAAAAAGGCTGCCCTACTTTTTCTTAACTGCTTGACCGATTGTTTTCAAAATTTAACAGCATAGAGATAAAGAGTAAATCTGTGTCTCTAGTAATCCAAAAAATAATTGAGCGAGCGTAGCGAGCGTCTCCATTCGGCTCTTTTGGACACTTTCTCTGTTTTTTTGTTTTGTTTTTTTTGTTTTTCCCGCCGCTGTAGGCCACATTTTTTCTTCGATCGAGCTGAAATTTTGCACACATTCTAATTTAACCTGGGATTGTTTTTGAGCACTGCCCAATGATTGGTTCAAAAATTATCATTTAAAATCATATCTTCTTATTGGTCGAAAATTAAAATGGTCAGATCAAGTTCAAATTATGCATGGCCATTAAGATTATTATTTTCAATTATTTTATAAATTTTCAGCCCAACCAGTAGATAAATTATGCACTTATTGACATTTATAAAGTTTTCAAACTGTCAGAAATGGCATTTCAAAACAGAAATTCCACTGCATTCTGGATTGCTCTACGTAGCAAAGCAAAGTGTATAGATGGCTATATTCTCAGTTTCAATGGAAGACAGATTATTTTATGTTGAATGAAGTGGATCATATTGCAATACATAATGTAGTCAATATGTAATGTAGGTATTCATGTACATAAATATATCAAAATAATTTATTTTAGGATATGGATCGTGCTTCAATAAAAACAACGTTTCGACTAGATAGCATCATATTTTACACACTTCCAACTAAATCGGTCAAGAATTTACATACTTATTGCTGTTTTAAGTGTTTCGAATATATGTCCAAAGAGATTGATGGAAAAGTATCATTACAATAATCTGTTATTTAATTGATCCAGATTGTTTATGGAAAGTTGAAAGGACAATTGGTAAGTTAGTCATCTTTGATTGAATTGATCGTTCTCGATTGGCGATGTCGTGCGTGTCGGTGCTCGCTCATCAACGCGTTACACGGAGCGTTTTCCTAGTAAAAAATAATTTTTTTCTCGTTTTGAGGATGTGTTTACATGGGCAATATATGAGTCTTTTTGGCACCTCTGCCCTGAAATAACTAAAAGAAATATAAAACTCTAGGGCCACTAGAGACACAGATCTACTCTTTATCTATAACCTGTGAAAATTTGAAGACAATCGTTAAAGCCGTTTAGAAAAAAAGTAGGGTCCGCTTTTATGTGCTTCATAAAACATGGATTTCAACTTGCATTTCTAATTGCGTGTGCTAAACGGATTGCTGTGTAACTCGAGTAGCACTGTGCTTGGCAGCGTCGTCCTACCCAAGGCTCGACTAGATAATATCTTACGTAATCATTTTCTTTTCTTCCAGCCACATTGCTGCTGGTGTTGAGTTACTGTAATGCCGGAGAATTCAGAACAACTCCTCCTTCCACGCAGTCTTGTAAGTATAACCAACAAAATATCTTATACAAGTTCAATACGAGAGTCGAGTTTATTTGATTGAGTTTTCTCCATAACTTTCACACCGTTTTTCTGATCTAGCTGAAATTTTTCGAAGATGAAGGTTAATTCTTCTTCCTCTTCTTAAAATTGGCATGACAAGAACATAAATGACAAAAATAATAAAATATAATAGAAGTACGTGCGCCGATACAAGCGCAGTCCGCCAATCTTGTTTTATTTATTTGATTTTAATTTTAAATTTACCTATTTGATTTTGTTAATTCTCAACTAATGTACCAGTACTAACAGATTCTCATAAGAACATTTTGTAGCTCTACTAAGGGCGTATTTAGGGGGGGGGGGGGCCGAGGGGGCCATGCCCCCCCCCCCCCCCCCCCCCCCGAAATCAGGGTTTCATCGAAGAAAGTAAGCACATTTAAAATAATATGTGAAAAAAAACTTATAAATAGACAGATCATGTTAAAATCGTTCCAAAGTGGTTAAAATTCCAAAAATTTTCGAATTTTTGATATTTTTTAATTTATAATTTTCCAAAATAGCTATACACTGCGATTCAAAATTGCACCTAAATGAATGACCTTGATCCAAAATTTTCTCGGGGGCTGCGCCACCGAAACCCCTGTTATCCACTGTCATTTTTCAAAATATTAGTAATGTCTGCCCCCCCCCCCCCCCCCCCCCCCCCCGAAATTTAATCCTGGATACGCCCTTGAGCTCTACCATTGCTCTACCATAGCATTTCGACGTGAATGCCCCTGTATTAGTTCCAGACTGTGGTATCCAAGGCAACAGCTATGGCCACGGCGTGTTGAGAACATACATCGATGGTGGAGAGGAGACAACTGAAGGCCAGTATCCGTGGCACGCTGTTATCTACAGGAAGTTGAAGAGTGATGATTCGTACTCTCCGATGTGTGCAGGGACGCTTATTCACCCGAGGCTGGTCGTCACAGGTAGGAAATTGATCTCTAACAATCTCAAATCGCTATGGAAACTGACGGTTGCGTCAAATTTTCCCAAAATACCTCAGTCTCCTCAAGGCTCATTATTTACTCCACTGTTATGCAATTTTTGGAGGTAGTTTTGATACCCATTTTCTTGTAATACTATTGAGAAAATTAAATAAGTATTTAAGAAAAAAAACATTTTTTTTCACATATTTTGTGAAAAAATAATAATTTTGTTGCAAGTATTTCTTAAAATTTCTCAACAGCATTACGAGAAAATGGGTATCAAAACTACCTCCCAAAGTTGCATAACAGTGGAGTTAATAAAGAGCCTTGGGGAGACTTAGGTATTTTGGGAAAATTTGACACAATCCGTCAGTTTCCATAGCGATCACAAGGACTCTTAAAAGCAAGAGGGAAGACTATACTTTGATTTTTTATTGTAAAAAACTTCTGTTACTTTGTTTTTATCCAGATGACAGTTTGTTTGATAGAGGATAATTTTTCTGTCATACAAAGATTGTTTGCTTCATTTGCTAAATAGTTTATAAGGACAATCCTCTCATTGATTGAAGGTGATATAAAACGTGATATGGTTAAAAAGTGAATCTGCGAATATTTTCCGATGAAATTAAAATTTAAGAAGGTCCAGACCAACATTATATTATTATTTTACACATTTCAGGAAATAAGATTCAGATTTAAATTAATGGTAATTTTGATATTTTTCAGCTGCTCATTGCGCATGGAGTGAAATCTTTGCAAAAGTAATGAACCCTGAAGAATTCATGGTAGGATTAGGGAAACAGCTCAGGTCTTTTGAAGCCGAAGAAGTCGATGCACAGATAATGCATGTGAAAAGAATCGATGTACAAAACCGTTACCAAGGCAGGAGAACGTTCCACCAGTTTGACATCGCTCTTCTGAAACTGAACACATCGGTTGAGTTAACGGACAATGTCAATGTTGTCTGCATGGACTGGAATCAGAAACTATATCGCGAGCATTTGTCACCCGGTGTGGAAGGAGAGGTAAGAACTCGTTCCTGTGTTAATTTTGTATTTATTGCGTTGGCACTAAATAAAGACTTATTGGTACTTTATTAAATTCATTATAAGGAGTATGCACGAGAAAGCTCACGGCCTTCTTACTGCCTAAATTTCGCCATGACAGTCCCAAAAAACAAAAGTCAAACGTGACAGCCGGTTTTTAAATTGTATTTAGTATTTGTCTATACTCTTTTACATCTGCTTTCTTGTGCAAATGTTATCCCTAGTGTTAATATTTAATGGTTAGACTATTCAATCAATGATAATGGATTTTGATTGATTCCAACATTACATTTTCCAGAAGGTGCGTGTCAAATTTCGCTAAATGCCTGAATGTATGTTTGACATAAATGCAGACAAGCTTTAACATGAATAATGTCAAATATCACTGTCAGTGCCCTAAAGATATCGCTTTCAAACTATTTCCACAAAATAAAGCCCTCGTCAAGCTTGAGCCTAGGCTTGATATACCCGTCATGGCGGCCAAAAATCAAAATCACAGATCACGTGCATACTCCTTTGCAGTTGTGTATTAGTAACTCAGGGGCCAGATGGCTAACAAATGTTAGCCATCGGCCCATCATCTATACCGGCATAACTTAGTTTTATTTTATTTATCAATTTTGAAAATTCAGATAACAATGGTGACAGATCATGACGAAAAAGTACCAAAAGACTTGGAATTTACTTAGAATATCAAACATTTTCCGGAGCTGCGCCCCTGAAATAGCTAATTGTAGCGTCACTGCGTTTCAAAACTGAACCAAAACGAGTGACATTGATCGAAAACTTTCTAGCCCCATGTTTTCCATTGTCATTTGTCAAAATATTAATTATGTCCGGCCCCTCCCGAAATTTCAACCTGAATACGCCGTTGTATTTCTCTGAGCAAAATCTAGCCTTCGTCTTGCATCATGATCATAACTTGTTATACAAACAACTGAAAAGTGTCAAAACATTCACCTCAAACAAGGTACAAATTGTCCGATAAATGCTCGGGAATTCAAAGATATCTCCTGCCTTTCAAATGATCTTACAACAGGGTAAGGTATTGTATGAAGAAAACAGAAACTCATTCTGTTTTCAAACACAGTATTATCTACTCTGTATCAACTGTATTATGGGCCAACTTCACGCTTGATCCACCCTCCCCCCCCCCCCCCCCCTGAAGAAACGTCATTATTTCGAAGCCGGGTAGACCGATCGGTACGAAATTACCGCCAAACGATTCGGAATGGGAACAGTCAATCTAGAATTTTACTATGTATGAGACCGGAAATGACGTCATTAAAATTTTAAAATTATTATATAATCAATCCCCTCTCAATGATACTATTCATATAGATACAAATTATATGTGGCAGTGCAGTAAGATTATAGCAGCCATTTTAAAAACCGAAGTGTTGTCATATCTAGAAAACGGGTTGACTAATTGGAATGAAACCTTTGCTATACTTTACTTTTCTTGGTTACCAAATCGTATATGGCAATTTTTTCCCCCAAGGATTTAGTAATTGTTTATCCGAAATAGTTACCTACACGTTGTGAGAATTTACTAAAAAAAGAAGTGATATCCCCATAAAAAGAACATTCCGTGTAAAAATACCAGCTAGTCTCTTCAACTAAAGAAAATTAAAGAAATCTACAAACTCGGCCCTGAAAAGTAGTGATATCAAAAAATGGGCCAATCCAAAAATGTATTTTAAAAATAAAAAAATTATGGCGAATCGTTTTTAAGGCATCATTTATATTTTATGTACAGATATGTACAGATACACGATGCGCCAAGTATTTTTAGATTTTTAAAATAAAGTTTTGACTTGGTCCATTTTTTGATATCACTACTTTTCAGTAGTTAAGGATTTCTTTAATTTTTTTAGCTGAAGAGACTTGGCTGGTATTTTTACACGGAGTGTTTTTATGGAATATCTGTATAACCTTGCCTATTACTTCAGCTTGCAGGTTGGGGTTTCACTTCCGATGGAGAGCTTAGCGAAACGCTTCAGAAAGCATCAATGCCCTATGTTTCGGTTGACGATTGCTACAACGCCGTACCAGGAGAGTGCCAGAGCCTACTTTACCCTTGACAGATTCTGTGCGGGCTATGCGAACAAAAGTACAAGTACCTGTAGTGGAGATTCGGGGGGAGGACTGGTTTTCAAGGACAATACAACATGGAGGTATTACCTTCAAGGGATCTTCGGTTTGAATTTCGCTCCAGTGTCGACAAGAAGTGTCTGCTACGCACAGACTTACATCGGTTTCACGCAAATCTCCAATCACATGGAGTTCATTCGGAAGAGGTGTAAGTATAGTATTATCATTGGTTATTAATAGGGCTAGGATGTTTAGGACATATCCTTTTTTCGTTTTTTGTTCAGACACGTCTAAAAATTATGTGTTCCTGATTTCAAAAATATGTGTTTCATTTTGCCTGAAAATTCATTTTTCTCAATTTTTTTATGAATTCAGTCCTTTTCTTGCTATTTTAAGGTCTTTTTGTCCTTTTTTAAATTATTGGGAACAAAAAGATAAAATGTTTGTTGCAAGCTACAACAATTTTATGAATTTTTGTCTAGACCACAATTCATAGAATTTCCGTCCACCATTTGGATGTACATCAACAAATTCACACTTGATATATTGACACATTCATATAATAATTTCAAGTTAATTTTAATATATTACTCCAAGTCCAACTCCTAAACCGAAAATCGAATAAGTAATATGTTGACGAATCTAGTGGAGCGGTCGCTCCACGCCAGCCAAGTCGTACGGCGCGCGCACACTCTCATATAAAGGCTGGAGCAAACCCACTTTTACTGTAAGCATCAAAGTGGCATTTTCGGCCTACTGGATCTTAAAATTGGAAAATCTCACGTTGTTGCGAAATTTCTAAATTTCGAGCTATGGCCCACCCCACCACATATACCAAATTTGGGAACAATAGGTTACGCCCTTTGCGCGCTAGAGGGCCGTGAAAACAGTGTTTTAGGGCGGTTTTCATAATAATCTCAGTAGTAGTAGTAGTAGTAGGGTGGAGCTAAAATCCGGTAACAAGGCCACAGCCTAAACGGCTGAACCGATTGATCTCACATTTTTACCACGTGTGCACTTTTGGCGTCTGATTTAACCTTCACCCCATGAATTTTTTGTGCCGCCATTTTGAAACCGGAAGTGACGTCATATCTCGTCAATGGCTTGACCGATCGGAACGAAATTTGCGCCAAACGATTTGGACGGTGAACTATATGCATTATCAGTAGCAAAAGACTAAACATTTTGTTAATGAAACCGGAAATGACGTCACGAAATTTGAAATACATCGATTGGCATTTCGGCAACAAAGATTGATCCGATTATTTTGATATTTTTGTAACGTATGTACTTTTGATATCTCATTTGACTTATTATAAAACCAACCGGAAGCCGCCATTTTGAAACCGGAAGTGACATCATATCTCAATAACGGCTAAACAGATTTGAACGAAACCAGCGCTAAACAATTTAGACGGTCAACTTTATGTATTATCATTAATAATATTTGCAGTTTCCCATACCGAAACCGGAAATGACGTCACACATTTTAAAAATCTTACAAATTTACATTTTGATACAATAAATATACTATTTGAGACGGCTTATAATAAAATTTTATCAAGTTTAAATTATAATTCAAGGGTCAGAGATTTCAGTCGCCATTTTTAAACCGGAAGTAACGTCATATCTTGAAAATTGGTTGACTGATCGGTATGAAACTACCGCCAAACGATTCGGAAGGTCATCTCTATGGAATATGAACAGTACAAATAGAATTTTCCTATTTATGAGACCGGAAATGACGTCATTCAAATTTAAAAAATTATTATAATCCCCTCCTATATAATAAATACGTATTCAGAAAGCCTAAAATGATACACATCATTTATAGATATACATTCTATGTGGCAGTGCAGTAAGTTCAGCAGCCATTTTGAAAACCGAAGTGTTTCCATATCTCGGAACTGGGTTGACTGATTGGAATGAAACCTTTGCTATTCTTCGTGAAAGATCATTTAAAGCAATTATTTAGGACCATACGCTGCTATTCATTAGTGGTAACGAAATTGTAAAGGGTGATGATTTTTTAAAAGAATTTAGTAATTGTTCATTTCATATGTGTCACAAGTTGTTAGAATAAACTAAAAAAAGGAGTGATGTCCCCATAAAAAACACTTCGTGTAAAAATACCAGCCAAGTCTCTTCAACTAAAAAAAAAATATGAAATCTAAAAATTCTGCACTGAAAAGTAATGATATCAAAAAATTTGCCAAGTCAAAACTTTATTTGAAAATCAAAAAATACTTGGCGCATCGTTTTTTTTAGGGCATTATAGGTATACTATGTATGTATATTTCATGTATAATTTATAATTGGCTTATACTTCCAAGCTATTTATGTACACGATGCGCCAAGTATTTTTTGATTTTCAAATAAAGTTTTGACTTGGCAAATTTTTTGATATCATTACTTTTCAGTGCAGAATTTTTAGATTTCATATTTTTTTTTTAGTTGAAGAGACTTGGCTGGTATTTTTACACGAAGTGTTTTTTATGGGTATAGATTACATAACATAAAATGGCATTGGTCCTTTTTCGGGATTTTGTGGTCCTTTTTTATAAGTTTAAAGGTATATTTGCCTGCCTTTTTGGACGTTTCAAAGGTCCTAAACATACTAGCCCTATAGTTATGACATTCGGAGGTGTTTTCCATTCATTTCAATCATTTCTAGACATTCGAACATTTAATGTAATGATTGTGTAACCGCCGACAGAAGGTAATTCCGGAGTTGTCGAATTCTAAGTTCTGGGCACAATGTGGTACAACATTCTGAAGTCAATTTGTACCCCTGTGTTCATAATGAACCGCAATCGGAGTTTTGAGACCATGTTAATTCATACTGATTAAATTCGACCTACGTACATTCGAAGATAAATAAACGGCATTCGTAAGAAAAGGATTGGCTGCGATGAAGGTTTGACTTAGGATTATAACACCCACTTCGGGGTTATACTCCTAGATGCGATGACGTCTGTGCAAACGCAACATCTAACTCTAGTAGGTGAGCTCTGATTTCATTCAAAGCTCACAAGGATTGATTGTCAAGAAACTGACCAGCAGCCAATCCGTTTTGTTCAAATACCATTTTTAGTTTCGAAAGAAACGAAAGAAACGAAACATAATAGAGATATTCAAAAATGTTAATGTTATTGTTAATAATTGTTAATTGTTAAATAGTTATTGTTAAATAATAATTGTTAATTGTTAAAATTGTCACGTATACAGAATGTTAATGAATTATCAAAATCGCGAAATCGGAAAAGATCGACTGTGGGAGATAGTATTATGAATACGAGTTGTTCTAAAGTGAGCGTTAGTTTCATAAGAAATAATGTTGATTTAAACCTCATTGTGAAATACCGTCATTGTCTAATTGATTGAACATAAACTGGTAAAACTGGGTAACGGTATAACTGCAGCCGAACAATAGTTTTTTCTAAAGAAAGTTTGCCGTGTTTGAAAGATGTGAGGAGTCGTTTCATGTATTACACAGGATTACTTCGTTCCTGTTTTGTTGTCTCTCCAACTAATAAAATATGTAATTTCTCTACAGACAATAAAATGGGGCCTCGGATTGTGTCGAAGGCAAAATCATTGAGTGAGAAAAGTAAGTAAGACCAAATTGTAAACATTGATGTACTTTAAGAGAATGACTAACACATATTTTCTCATTGTTTGATCCAATCAATTTCAAATTTAGCAATATTTTATCCCATTTTCAGCCAAATCCTCCAATTGGTTCAACTTGAAATGTTACAGAATGCGAGGAGTACGGACGCGCTGTCCAGCAACCTGTTGCGTCTGACAATGTCAACAGCTGCACATGCGCCTTGATAGCAGAACATCTGACGTCACTCACACACATGAGTCACATGGTGTTTCCGCACATGGTAAGCAAGTCTCAACATGTCTGAGCCGAACTGCAGAACTTATCATGCAAAGTTCCAGACTTTCACAAACTCTAACATTTTATACTCTACTTTCAGTAAATTTCATCAGGCATTCGACATGGATGGTTGTAGGAACATATTTTTTAAATTGTTTCCTACAACCATCCTTCTGTTATTAAAACAAATCCGTCGTCACTTCCTGATGATGATAATAAATAGAATAATCATCGAAATATTGTTTTAATGTGGTTTTAATTGATAATAGGGTGGGTGATAAATTTCATTCACTGAAATTTGAGAAACTTACTGAAAGTTGAGGAAATATTGCATTTTTATAAAATATAAGAGTTTGTGAAAGTCCTTTATTAAACTTATTATGCATTCATGGTACTTTGAGATCTAGAGCCACATCTTTCTCTTCTACAGCCAAATTAGGAGAAATAATAAGTTGACAGTTTCACATTCTCCCTACTTTCTTTCATTCTGTAAAAATTTGGAGGTCTATAACCAAATTAGATTACTAGATGTACTCTTGGCGCAAATGAAAACGGCGCTCAATAAATCTGATTGACTGAAAATTTTATTTCACTACATTAGTAGCGAGTCTAAGCGATCTCCTTGTATCACTCTAGTAGGTGTCATCTCATTTTTATGATAATTACTATAGCAGCATTACCAGCAGTAATTGATATTTATTTACCTATCAATATTTTTGGCCAAGGTCTTATTTTTGGTCTTCATGTTTCTTGGTAAACCTATATTGTTGAGCAACAAAATAGAGATTATAATCAATCAAGACTTTGATTCTTTTAGGCTGCCGTCAGCCACAGTGCACTTAAATCTTCAAACCCGAACAACATGGATTGGGAAGAAGTTGGAACTCTGATCAGTGAACGATACGTCGTCGTCGCCGCCCACGCTCTTGTCGCCAAGTAAGTTTCATGACGTCACAACATTATGACAAAATAACCCAAGAGATCATTGAAATGTTTTGTAATTTAAAATATTGATTAAGTTTTAGGTACGTTTTGGTTATCTCTGTTCACTGAAATGAGAAGACGTAATTTTAGACATGATTCGCAATGTAAGTCGACCATTTTAAATACAAAATATAGAGTGCGCGCGCCGGCGTTCGGGACATACATACAGACAGACGGACCTGGGCAACTATAGTATAATAAGCTGAAATCATTTTGGTTTTAAACATTCAGAAATATGAATACTGTGATTTAGCCCTCTCCGGGGTGTAGGTTTATGTTCTAAACCCATTTTCTCAGCTCCTGTTGACTTGATACCCCATAAATTATACATCCTATGAAATAAAAATAAATAAAATGTCCAGAGTATCATAATTGAAAACTGTTTTTTGTGGACAAACACACAACAATACAAGTAGGCTTTAAACCATTTTAAACGAAAATCCAAAAGTCAAATTATCAGTAATTTGTTATGTAACAATTGTTATTTGTGTGAGAAATGATAACAATACTTATAAAAAAAGATGGAGACATTATTCAGCTTTAATTTAAAAGAACAATAATTAAAATCGGACCAACGGGAGCTGAGATCTAGTGGAGCGGTCGCTCCACCCAGCCAAGTCGTACCGTACACTCACACCCACTCAACATACCGTAAATGCCTAATAAACTGAGGAGCAGACCAAACACTTTTACTGTAAGCAACAACCTGGCATTTTCGGCCTACTGGATCTTAAAATTGGAGAATCTCACATTGTTGCGAAATATCTTAATTTCGAGCTATGGCCCACCTGACAACATTTACCAAATTTGAGAACAATAGGTTATTCCATTTGTGAGCTAGAGGGCCGTGAAAACAGTGAAATTACATCACTTTCATCTTCTTTAGTAGTGGAGTCAAGATGTCCTATATAATGGCAAATTAGTGCGTTTGTGATACTATTCGTGAAAATTGGTACCCTTACTAATTTGAGTATGGGGAATCCAAAAATCGATGGCACCAACCTGAGTAATTATTACTTTCTGCGTAATTAGCATAATTAGCATAATTAATAAACATGGATAAAACAATATATAATTTTATAATATGACCTTTATGGGTATCCATCGAAAGCTCGTCATGTCTACAATATATATAAATCTTAAAAAGTTAAATTTTTTCATTCACATAATAATTAACCGTATAATTAATTATTTTATAAAAATCGTCATTCAACAAAAAACTTAAAATTACCCTCTCAGATTTTGATAAAACTTGGTAGGATTGGTCACAAGCCCAAAGTAACACATAGGTATTTTTTGGTTTGTCCATTTATTGGGTACTTTTGGATTTCCAGACGCTCAAATAATCAAAATTTTGATTTCCATTCCTTCACTTGAATTGTTCTAACTTTTACACCGTTCAACTGAAAAGCTTCGTCTTTTTCTAATTGTGTGAAACTTATTGCTAGGGACTAAGTAGTAAGTACATTTAAGGGGGGAAAAGTCAAAATTTTGGCTTCCAAATTTCCTATTCACAAAAAAGTATTTTTTGCAATTTATTGAGTAATTAGTGCGTTTGTGAAAATTGGTGAAAATTGGAAAACGTGAAAATTGGTACCCTTACTAATTCGAGTATGAGGAATCCAAAAATCGATGGCACCAACCTGAGTAATTAATACTTTCTGCGTAATTAGCATAATTAGAATAATTAATAAAATCGACATAAAAATTACATTATTATATAAATTGGTCTTCATGGGTATCTAAAGTAAGCTTGTAATGTCCACAATGCATATTAGTGGCCAAAAGTTAATTATAGTCATTAACATAATAATTAATCCACTAATTAATTCAGCTGATTAAAATCGCCATATTCACACAAGGCTGAGATCAAAGATGTTTATGATGAGATCAAAAACAAGGTTTGTAATTTAAGCTTATAAGTAGTATAAACAATTAATCCAAATTTTGTGTTTAGTTCCTTATTAGCATAATTAATTATGCGACTATAATTATTAGAGGGAGATTTTTTTAATCTCTTGAAGAGTTTTTAATCGATTTTTATCAATATCCTTTACCACTGTAATTGTTAACAAAATACTTTGTACGATTATTCAGAACAGTTCAATGAAAATAATTTTATAGTTTGGAATAAGTTATTATTTTTTTTTTGTCCGACAGATGTTCAGTGCCATAATTTTACTAATTTTCGGACACTGACCGTCTGTAGGAAGCCTTATTTTGTTAACAATTACATTGGTAAAAGATATTGATAAAAATCGATTAAAAAATTCTTCAAGGTCAAACACACTACCCAGCCGTCTTAAATAATGCATAATAAAAACTTCCGGACAAGTTGTGGACAATACTCCATAATATTTATTTTTAATAATGACTCATTATTTTTCCTAAGGAAGACAAGACTACTTGTCGAAACGTTATGGCTCCTTAAAAATATATCTAAAATATTGTCCACAACTTGATCCGGAAGTTTTTATTATGAACTATGCAAATTGACCAATGTAGATCTGACCAAACTACGACGTTATAAAACAAAAGTCAATGTTTGGTCACAACCAAAGAGCTTGTATACACAACAAATTGAACACATGATATTATTAGAATAATGTTGAATTCGTACAGAATTTAACAGTTTTACAATCAACAAATTGCCGTTAATAATAGTATTGCTTTAAGCTATCTACTTGAATATTGTTCAGTCTTAATTAACTTCTCATAAGAGAGGAAGGGCCTTTTTAAGTTGACGAAACTATCCAGTGACAGACGCCATTAAAACGTAAAACGCTTTGGCAACATGCCTGGCAAAATATAATTTGTTTCGTTGTAGCATCTGTAATAATTGTCCAGCAAATCATCAAACATGATTTATATGATTTAAATATATTGATTGTACTATTTCAAGTGATAAATTAAACTAGATTAAACACGTGTGAGCTATTTCTTTGATCTTTCTAAATTTCATTTGTTTGAATGAAAAATTGTTTTTTCTAACAACCCTGGAGTTACCATGGTAATACTTTTGTCTTTCATTATTATTTTTTGTGTTAGTACTTATCCCCATAAAAAACACTCCGTGTAAAAATACCAGCCAAGTCTCTACAACTAAAAAAAATTATGAAATCTAAAAAATTCTGCACTGAAAAGTAGTGATATCAAAAAATGGTCCAAGTCAAAACTTTATTTGAAAATCAAAAAATACTTGGCGCATCGTGTATACATAGTTTAGAAGTATAGACCAGATAGAAAATATACATCAAATATACATAATACATGTAGTATACCTATTATGCCCTAAAAAAACGATGCGCCAAGTATTTTTTGATTTTCAAATAAAGTTTTGACTTGGACCATTTTTTGATATCACTACTTTTCAGTGCAGAATTTTTTAGATTTCATAATTTTTTTTAGTTGTAGAGACTTGGCTGGTATTTTTACACGGAGTGTTTTTTATGGGGATATCACTCCTTTTTTTAGTTTATTCTTAGAACTTGTGACGTCAATTGAACAATTACTAAATCCATTAAAAATAGTCGCCATTGACAATTTGGTTTACTAATGAAAATCTGCGTATGGTACTATATATTTGCTTTAAATGATCTTTCATGAAGAATAGCAAAGGTTTCATTCCTATCAGTTAACCGAGTTCCGAGATATGGCAACACTTCGGTTTTCAAAATGGCTGCTGAACTTACTGCACTGCCACATAGAATGTATATCTATAAATGATGTATATCATTTTAAGTTTTCTGAATATGTATTCATTATATAGGAGGGGATTATAATAATTTTTAAATTTGAATGATGTAATTTCCGGTCTTATAAATAGGAATTTCTAGTGTGACTGTTCCTATTTCATAGAGATGACCTTCCGAATCGTTTGGCGGTAGTTTCATACCGATCAGTTAACCAATTTTCAAGATATGACGTTACTTCCTGTTTCAAAATGGCTGCTGAAATCACTGACCCCTTGAATTATAATTTAAACATGATTACATTTTATTATAAGCTGTCTCAAATAGTATATTTATTGTATCAAAATGTAAATTTGTGAGATTTTTAAAATGTGTGACGTCATTTCCGGTTTTGGTATGGGAAACTGCAAATATTATTGATGATAATACATAAAGTTGACCGTCTAAATTGTTTAGCGCTGGTTTCGTTCAAATCTATTTAGCCGTTATTGACATATGATGTCACTTCCGGTTTCAAAATGGCGGCTTCCGGTTGGTTTTATAATAAGTCAAATGAGATATCAAAAGTACATACGTTACGTAAATAACAAAATAATCGGATCAAATTTGTTGCCGAAATGCCAATCGATGTATTTCAAATTTCATGACGTCATTTCCGGTTTCGTTAACATAAATTTTAGTATGTTGCTATTGATAATCCATATAGTTTACCGTCTGAATCGTTTGGCGCAAATTTCGTTCCGATCGGTATAGCCGTTGTCGAGATATGACGTCACTTCCGGTTTCAAAATGGCGGCACAAAAAATTAATGGGGTGAAGGTTAAATCAGACGCCAAAAGTGCACACGTGGTAAAAATGTGAGATCAATCGGTTCAGCCGTTTAGGCTGTGGCCATGTTACCGGATTTGAATTCCAGGAGACTACTACTACTACTACTACTGAGATTATTATTATTATGAAAACCGCCCTAAAACACTGTTTTCACGGCCCTCTAGCGCGCAAAGGGCGTAACCTATTGTTCCCAAATTTGGTATATGTTGTAGGGTGGGCCATAGCTCGAAATTAAGATATATCGCAACAATGTGAGATTTTCCAATTTTAGGATCCAGTAGGCCGAAAATGCCACTTTGATGCTTACAGTAAAAGTGGGTTTGCTCCAGCCTTTATATGAGAGTGTGCGCGCGCCGTACGACTTGGCTGGCGTGGAGCGACCGCTCCACTAGATTACTATACTAATTTGTGTACTTACTATGAATTCCTGCAATTTTCTGAGTAATTGATCATTGAATTTAATTATTTAATTAAAATGTCAACTTGCACGCTCTTTTCAAGTCTTTATTCAAATTATGATTACCTACCTATGTGAAAAATAATTATAATAGAATAGAATATATTTATTAGCAATAGAGAGGAACTTTTAAAGACAACATTTGTGGCCATAACTCTATGAAGATCTGAAAAAAATAGAGATAATTTATGTCAGATTTTCCAGTAAATGAATATTTTGATTTCAGTGAATGAACCAAAGAAGATATCAAAGAAAACGTCTGTCAGAGTTATTTCAAGTAAACAATGCAGCAAGAAGATGTCGTGGAGTACTAAGGGGCTACCTGAATCTGTGTTCTGTGTTGAACAAGCAGACCAGCTTGGGACTTGTGTGGTAAGTTTCCATCACCGCTTTCAACGTGTGTGGCCGATATAGAGTTATCCCGTAAGACGCTGCAGTGGCTAGGCGCGTAGGAACTACTTCGTTCATGGGAGGGGGGGGGGGGGTTGCGGCACCCAGGAGGGAAGACGGGGGGGGGGGGGGGGCATTTTTTAGAATTTAAACCATTTAAAAGTGAAGCAATTAAGAAGCAAACGGAAGCGAGCGGGAATCGCAAGGTTCGTCAGAACGTTTTTTTGAAATTTTGTCTTCCCACTAAATAATATTAAAATGTCAGATAGTAACGACCCATTACAACTTAATAGACTAAATAATGCCACACACTGGAGGCCAAGTCTTGAAACTTACGCTTTCAAGACGCAAACGCTCTCGGACGTCATAAAGTCCCATTTACTGTAAGAATGATGACCTTGAAATCTACTGTCAATTGTTTTAATAGGTTTTAATATTGTTTTAATGACTGTATAATATATGTAATATTAATTGTAATGTTAATAAATTGTTTCGAATAGATTGCTGGATGACAATCAAATAAGTGGCTTGACTTTATGTTTCAATGTCGATCACTCTTACAGTAAATGGGACTTTATGACATCCGAGAGCGTTTGCGTCCTGAAAGCGTAAGTTTCAAGACTTGGCCTCCAGGTGTACACATTGACTTCTGTTACGACCTCAAAGTGTTAAATACGATATTTTTTGTAAAATTTAATCGTATTTAACACTTGAGGGCGTACCAGAGGTCATAAAGTTGTGAAATTGTGTTTCATGGACAGCTACAATCTACGAAACTTTGTAAATTCTTTCCTTGAAAACTATTCATCACACAACAAAAATAATACCACAATATCTGTCTTCAACAACATCTCAACTTTCATAAAATATTTATAATTCTAAAATCGGGCCGGGTAGTTAGCGTGGCATTGAAGAGTTTTTTAATCTATTTTTATCAATATCTTTTACCAATGTAATAATTGTTAACAAAATAGGACGTTGTACGAGTATTCAGAACAGTTCAATGAAAATAATTTCGAAATTATTTGAACTTATTCCAAACTATGATCATAGTTTGGAATAAGTTATGAGTTTTGAAATTATTTTCATTGGACTATTCTAAATACTACTCGTACAATGCCTTATTTTGTTAACAATTACAATGGTAAAAGATATTGATAAAAATCGATTAAAAACCTCTTCAAGGTTCTACCCAGCCGTCTTAATTTCACTTCACTTCCCTATTGTGTATTTACCAAATAAATCAATGTCTTGTTCTGTCAGGCTGACATGGGGTCTCCAGTACAGATTGTGACTTCTGATTCGTACTGCGCGTACCGTCTGAGGTGGGATTCTATAACTCCATTGCGACCGCTTAGCAATTTCTTCCATAAGGATTAACATTGAAATAATTGCTAAGCGGTCGCAATGGAGTTATAGAATCAGGGCCCTGGTCGGCTTCGTGACCGGGCATTCAGATTGCAGCAAGAACCGCTCGATCACCATGGCAACCAGCGTGGCGCACGTCATGCAGTGGATCGAACTTAATGTCTGGGGAAACAATACTGGTTCGACTGATACTCAGCACATTGAGTCTGAAGAAGTCGAATAAGAAGATGAAGATGACGCATAATTATCTTGATGATGTATAATAAATACATTATTTATTATTCTTTATTATTTATCATTTATCATTTATCATTATTAATAGACCAATTCAGAAAATATCTAGGTGGCTCTGGTTTCTAGATAAATTCACATGCAGTTTGGTTTTCCATATATCTATTGGTGTTTTACAACAATGGGTTACAATACGAATTACACACTTGGAAAATCATACTGCATGTAAAATTCATTAGAATCCAGAGCCATCCAGATAATTTCTGAATTGGTCTATAATTTATTATTGTTTATAGTCACCGAGTGTTGACTCTCTTTTGTTTCTGGAAATGAGAAACAGCGCGATGGGTGACAAAAATTAGCAACTCTTTACGGGATCCTCATACCTTTAGTTGCAGCAGTTAGTAAACATTACTCATTGTATGCACTCTTACAATAATACGCCAAATTATATTTCGCTGTGAAAAATGTATGAAGTGTAAACAATTCCACTGAATCTGATAAAATTATTAGTTTGCTCCTCTCTTTAACAATTCTGAGCTATTTTGAGTTTTCTGTTGATTTTGTTTGGTTGCTATGGCCACGACCAATGACAGATGATAAAACTAAAGATTACTTCTTCTACGTACAGTTTTGCCGATTTCTCTCGCTAGTGGCGCTGGGGGTATGCACGCACGGTGCCTATTATATTATTATAATACTGTACCTCGGAGGTAATTTATCATAAAATTAATCAAATCAGTTTGAAATTTTGTAAGCCAGTTAGGAGCAAAATTTTTAAATTCTACAAAACTTCAGCCAACTCTTTCAATGGTTAACATTTTCTCGATTTTCATTTGCACATTTTCGGAATTTGCAATCAAGCTCTATCAATTTGCAATTTGACTGATGTCAACAAATACAGTTACATTGCTTGGTATTCTCTAAAACTATGAATCATGTCCCCATTCCAACTATGATTGGATGAAGGCAGAATTCTGGACCGCCAAACGTTGGTGCTACCAAAGATAATTAAAGCAAGAAGATGTTTCATGTAATGTTAAAATCTATCTGTGAGAATTTACGGAAAAAACTGAGTCCCATGTCTCATAATAAACCTCACCGCTAGATCTCTGTGTTTCTACCTCTGAGGTACACTTGGCCAAACAAAAATTGAACGTTCAATAAATCTGATAGGCTGATAAATGTAAGATCACACCATCAGAAGTCAGTCTAAGCGATCTCATTGTCTCACTCTAGTAGGTGACCTCACATTTCAATGATAACAACAAGCTTTGATTGGTTATGGGACATGACCAGCAGTCATTCAAAATTGGTCAACGTTCAATTTTTGTTTGGTCGAGTGTACATATGTATGCATCTTACTATTTTTTGATTATATAAGGGTTTTTAGTTGATTTTGGGTTTACGTAATATGTATCGTCACTTGTAACACATTAACAATAAATTCTATGTATTGTCAAGGATTATTTTACCCATCAATTATTATAGAATGCACCAGAAAAAAGTGAGGTCGAACCGAGGAAACCACAGTCTTCTTGACGTCTCTTCAAGAAGGATGTGATCAAAACAAAAGCTGTCTGTGTCCAATGTCAACTATATTCTCTTTCTTTGTAAAGAAGGATTAGTTTTCGCATGCTCATTTTAATTAAAATACAAGGAGTACGGAATGCCATGGCAAACATTCGACCTTTGTCAAGCCGTTTTAGAGATATGACGTTACTTCCGGGTTTCAAAATGGTGACACAAATAATTCGTAAGGGCAAGATAGCATCAAAAGGGAAAAGTGCACATGTGGATAAAATTTCAGATGGGTCGGTTATGCCATTAGTATGTGGCTCAGATTGTGATTCCAGTAGGTACAGCCGAAATTTTTACTGTCCAAATCCCTTCCTGTTCCACCAAATGCGTTTATGAACGAAAATAATAATAACTAGGAAAACGCTCAGTGTAACGCGTTGATGAGCGAGCACGGGTACGTGCAAATTCTCGAACCGGAAATGCGTACACAACGCACAGAAAATATATACAACCATATTGAATTGATTATGATCAGTGCTCGAAGTAGGAATTAAATAGTGGCGGTATGGTAACATAAGAATACCACGTGCGGGGGGGGGGGAGGGGGTTGATATTAGATGAGGGTTCAGATTCCAGAATTACACTGACAACCATTGTCATGTCATTAGTTAGATTAGTCTTTTACCTTGATGAAACAACTAAATTAAATAATGAATTTTACTTTATCTTGTAGTGAATGTTCATAGTTCATAGTTATGCTTGAAATATGCAGTCAAAAGATAACCATGAAACGAGTAAATTAGAATCTAAAATTACGTTAATGTTCAAGAATATCTGATTTTAAGCATTCCGTTTTTCTGAGAAGTAACAATATGAAATCAAATGTGTAAAGAAGAACCGGTATACCATACCGTCCCATACCGGCCCACTTCGAGCACTGATTATGATATCAACTTAAAAGTAGGTATATGCTTTTCATCGAAACTTTAAAATAGCATCTAAGCACCTGGTTCATAAAGCAAATCAGAATCAATTCAATTGGCACTGGAAAACATTCATTTCGATACTTCATTACCAGAGTTGGGTAGTAACTTAACGAAAGTAACTAGTTACCAGTAACTAGTTACTTTCTGGGTAACTTTTGGGGTAACTTGTTACTTTTAATCCTCAGTAACTTCGTGAGTAACTAAGTTACAATTTTAGAGTAACTGTAACTTAATTTTCGTTACTTTTAAAGTTACTTTTAGGTGAAATATTAATTTGACAAACATAATATTTTAGTGGAATTTTACAATCTTCAAAGTCCATTTCTATCTCTAGACAGAAAATCCAAATCCAAGTTGTATTTTATTTTGCATTTATATCAGACGTATAGTATTGAAAAGTTGAAAAGTAACTTCAATTTTTTGGTAACTACTCAGTTACTTTTCAAATGAAGTAACTTTTCAAGTAACTTAGTTCCTTTTGAGATCAGGTAACTTACAGAGTAATTAGTTCCTTTTTAAAAGTAACTTACCCAACTCTGTTCATTACTGACAGATATTAAAAATGTCAATAAGTTCATACGTTCTTAACTGATCGGGATGAAATTTTGTAAAATAAGAGACAATATTGGTCTTAATGATCATGCAAAATATTAGTTTGATCAGAATTATCGAAGACCGTTTTCATTTTTCAGCCTATCAGGAGATATTTATTTAAATTTTAACCAATGAATGGATTTCAAAAAAAATTATGGTGTGCAAACAGAGAAGGTTGGTTTCACATGTGTGCAAAATTTCAGCTCGATCAAAGAAAAACTCTGAGCTGTTTAGCCAAAATATGATTTTGATCAGATTTATCGAAGACCAGTTTCATTTTTCAACCTACCATCAGGAGATTTTTATTTAAATTTTAGCCAATTAATAAATTTCAAAAAAATTTGGGGTCTGCAAACAGAAAAGTTTGTCTCTACATGTGTGCAAAATTTCAGCTCGATCGAGGAAAAACTCTAATGTACAGCCAAAATATGAGTTTGATCAGATTTGTCGAAGACCATTTTCACTTTTCAACCTATCAGGAGATGTTTATTTAAATTTTAACCAATCAGTAGATTTCAAAAAAATTAGGGTCTGCAACGCCCAGAGAATGTCCAAACACGTGTGCAAAATTTCAGCTCGATCGAAGAAAAACTCTGACCTGTATATCGTCAGTAACAGAAAAAAAACAAAAAAAAAAAAAAAAAAAAAAAAAACAGAGGTCCGTGCCAAATGAGCCAAAAGGAGACGCTCGCTTCGCTCGCTCAAAAAAAGGCAGCCACCCTGAGTGACACATATAGTGTGACCCCCTGCATAGTATGTCCTGAGTCATAGCATTATTCTCTTCAGAAATATCCAGCATTCGCCATTGTCCAAATAAATGTACACCACAATGCCATTGCAACTCTCTTTATTAGAAGGGTTTCTTGATGTTAGATAGCGCCACTAGCTCCAGGGCGCGCAGGAAGCCCCTGTAGTTGACGTCCTCCCCGCCCGGTCGCTCCACGGAGAAGCACTTGAGCACGACGTCCATCTCGCGACTGGAGATCCAGGTGTTCATGTCCCGCACAGTCAGTGCCTTCTGGAACTGCAGCGAGGTCACCAGGCCGCAGTGCTGCCGGTCAAAGTCCTGCGGGCACGGCAGAAGTTGGAGGTTTTCCAGTGGAGAAAGATATGTGAAATCACTTCATTTTGCAAGCCTGGGCTCAAAACAGTTGCCGCACAGTTGCCCATTTAGAGCACAACCAAAGGGTACACGGTTATCAGAATATTTTTCTTCGCACGTCCCTAAAAGAATCTTCGTCCTTTTCTCATTATATTTAAAAGTGGAGCTTGTAGCAAAAGGGCAAAATTAATTGCAAAATTAAAATTAGCAAAATTGATGGCAAAAGAGACTGAGAACGTACGAGCTAATCATCCTTTTGTCTGGGTTTTACACAGGCATTTTCCGCATCCTTTTGGCGCACATCGTCGTTTCAGGATTCAATCAATACCATAGCACATTTATCAAAGATTTCATGTATCTACATTATGGATATAGGTATTTGGGATACAATGTACGGATATGAGATATGGTATTGAAGTATAGCTACACGTACAAAATATCAAGAAGGTTAATATCGCAATAAGATGTCAAGAGCAACATACAAAAATGACTACAGCCTTAGACTAAATTACAGCCTTTTGAGTAATCAGACTATTCGACAAACCAATGCTAATATTTGAAGCTTCCCTTCGTCGAAAAGGAAATTGGAGAATACTTAGTGTACAATAATTTCATGCGAGTGATTGTCGTACGGACATGTCATGGTGTTTTGGTTTGACATCTTCAAATGTTTGTAACGGAAAGCAACTTCTTTCAGGCGCGGAGATTTTATACGTTTCCAATTGAAGAGTCACAATCACTGGTGCGTTTGACGATATCAAAGCAATACTTTCTGGTAGATTGTGAGGATGTCTAAGAAGGTGTTGTACCTGGAAGAGCGACTCGAGGTTCATGTTGGGCCGAGCCGCGAGCTTCGTCATCGCCATCGACAGCGTGTGTCGCTCGTCGAAGTCGAGGAAGTTGACGTCGCCGTCGTAGACCACCAGGTGCTGCAGCGGCGTGACGAGCGGTGCGCGCTCCAGACATGCCTGCGTGAACGCCTCCTCCAGCACGGCGCAGAAGCGGCGGTATTCCACCCAGCCGGGCCGCATGGGCGACGCGAACCTTTAGGCACGAGCACACAGGTTACACAGTGCCGTCCTTGAGCTCCAGACACGCCTCCTCCAGCACGGCGCAGAAGCGGCGGTGTTCCACCCAGCCGGGCCGCATGGGCGACGCGAACCTTTAGGCACGAGCACACAGGTTACACAGTGCCGTCCTTGAGCTCCAGACACGCCTCCTCCAGCACGGCCCAGAAGCGGCGGTGTTCCACCCAGCCGGGCCGCATGGGCGACGCGAACCTTTAGGCACGAGCACACAGGTTACACAGTGCCGTCCTTGAGCTCCAGACACGCCTCCTCCAGCACGGCCCAGAAGCGGCGGTGTTCCACCCAGCCGGGCCGCATGGGCGACGCGAACCTTTAGGCACGAGCACACAGGTTACACAGTGCCGTCCTTGAGCTCCAGACACGCCTCCTCCAGCACGGCGCAGAAGCGGCGGTATTCCAACCAGCCGGGCCGCATTGGCGACGCGAACCTTCAGGCACGAGCACACAGGTTACACAGTGCCGTCCTTGAGCTCCAGACACGCCTCCTCCAGCACGGCGCAGAAGCGGCGGTGTTCCACCCAGCCGGGCCGCATGGGCGACGCGAACCTTAAGGCACGAGCACACAGGTTACACAGTGCCGTCCTTGAGCTCCAGACACGCCTCCTCCAGCACGGCGCAGAAGCGGCGGTATTCCACCCAGCCGGGCCGCATGGGCGACGCGAACCTTCAAGCAGACACACAAGTTGAAGGAAACGCGTGAAAGTGGTTGTGAAAAGCTCGTAGGAAGCGTATGCGGATTCAATATACCTACAAATTGCCGATTAAGGCTAAGCAAAAAGGCTAAAACATGCTTTTTTCATCTTATTCCGGAAAATACACTGATCACAAAAAAATCAACACAAATGTGATATAATATTGAATAAAATTCCGTGTAAAACTCCGATTTTTAGAACAAAAAATATTTTTTTTGAGACACACAACACATCTTGCTTTACTGACAAAAAAATATACGACAACAAACCAAAAATTTGATGAAAATATTAATTTGTTTAATTTTGGATTGATGTATACTTAATTATTTTATCAAGTTACGTCGTTTAAATAATCAGCCGTAGTGAAGTGACGAAGAAAGATATAATCATTAGCCGTCATATACTTGACTAATCATATACATTTCATTTCGATCGGTTGAATGGTTGGGATTGGGCATTGCGTTCAAAAACACACAAAACTAAATAGTCCCGCTACCGAACAACTAAGCAGCCATAACTCACACGTCCATGATGGTGCAGAGCTCGTGCTGCGTGAGCCGGAAGCGACAGCAGTCGAGGCCGCGCACGAAGTCGTCGCGCGTGACGACCTGCTCGTTGTGTCTGTCGTAGTCCTCGAGGAAGTTCTGCGGGCGGAGGCGCTTGCGCACCACCTCGCCCTTCAGCCGCGCGAGGATCTCGACGATGTCCACCTCCCGGGCCGTCGCCTCCCTCGCCCGGGCCTCGGCGTTCACCTCGTTCATCTTCATCACGTAGCCGGTGTACTACGAGTAGAAACATTGACGGCAATGTGAAGCCATTTACAGCCTCGTGATCTGCAGAAGTTGCGTCCGCAGTCCTCAACACCACAAGACCGTGTTTGTAATTCCTATTTTGACAATCATCGTTCGAAACTAAATTGTCAAACAGCTATTTTCCTCACCAGCGGCTCCTCGAAGGACTTGGTGTCCAACTCCCTGAAGAGCCAGAAGTAGTTGAAGCCGAGGTCGTCGTTGAACCTCTGTTCGAGCGCGTAGAGTTCCTCGTCGGACAGGAGGAGGGCGTTGCAGGAGAGACATTGGCGGAACTGTCCCCGGCTCACGTGTCCGTTGTTGTGACTAGAACAAGGACAACGTTGAACCTCTGTTTCTCGTCGGACAGGAGGAGGGCGTTGCAGGAGAGGCACTGGCGGAACTGTCCCCGGCTCACGTGTCCGTTGTTGTGACTAGAACAAGGACAACGTTGAACCTCTGTTCCTCGTCGGACAGGAGGAGGGCGTTGCAGGAGAGACACTGGCGGAACTGTCCCCGGCTCACGTGTCCGTTGTTGTGACTAGAACAAGGACAACGTTGAACCTCTGTTTCTCGTCGGACAGGAGGAGGGCGTTGCAGGAGAGGCACTGGCGGAACTGTCCCCGGCTCACGTGTCCGTTGTTGTGACTAGAACAAGGACAACGTTGAACCTCTGTTCCTCGTCGGACAGGAGGAGGGCGTTGCAGGAGAGACACTGGCGGAACTGTCCCCGGCTCACGTGTCCGTTGTTGTGACTAGAACAAGGACAACGTTGAACCTCTGCTCCTCGTCGGACAGGAGGAGGGCGTTGCAGGAGAGACACTGGCGGAACTGTCCCCGGCTCACGTGTCCGTTGTTGTGACTAGAACAAGGACAACGTTGAACCTCTGCTCCTCGTCGGACAGGAGGAGGGCGTTGCAGGAGAGACACTGGCGGAACTGTCCCCGGCTCACGTGTCCGTTGTTGTGACTAGAACAAGGACAACGTTGAACCTCTGCTCCTCGTCGGACAGGAGGAGGGCGTTGCAGGAGAGACACCGGCGGAACTGTCCCCGGCTGACGTGTCCGTTGTTGTGACTAGAACAAGGACTACGTTGAACCTCTGCTCCTCGTCGGACAGGAGGAGGGCGTTGCAGGAGAGACACTGGCGGAACTGTCCCCGGCTCACGTGTCCGTTGTTGTGACTAGAACAAGGACAACGTTGAACCTCTGCTCCTCGTCGGACAGGAGGAGGGCGTTGCAGGAGAGACACTGGCGGAACTGTCCCCGGCTCACGTGTCCGTTGTTGTGACTAGAACAAGGACAACGTTGAACCTCTGCTCCTCGTCGGACAGGAGGAGGGCGTTGCAGGAGAGACACTGGCGGAACTGTCCCCGGCTCACGTGTCCGTTGTTGTGACTAGAACAAGGACAACGTTGAACCTCTGCTCCTCGTCGGACAGGAGGAGGGCGTTGCAGGAGAGACACTGGCGGAACTGTCCCCGGCTCACGTGTCCGTTGTTGTGACTAGAACAAGGACAACGTTGAACCTCTGCTCCTCGTCGGACAGGAGGAGGGCGTTGCAGGAGAGACACCGGCGGAACTGTCCCCGGCTGACGTGTCCGTTGTCGTGACTAGAACGAGGACTACGTTGAACCTCTGTTCAAGCACGTAGGGCGTAGATGCTTTAAAGTACTACGTCGAGGGTTCACAAGAGCCAACCTGCCATGTTCAGCATTGGGAAGAAGTATTGCATACAGTTTTTGGCCAGGACACGATGGTCTTTCCATTACCTAGACACAATGGACATTATAATTCATTGACAAACCATAGAGATTCATATACTTACAGAGAGGGGCAAGTAGATAGCCAGCCTTGGTATGATGCGATGTACATTGTCAGGGTAGATCTGAGCATGCTCAGCCACCATCTTGGAGATTATTTCAAAAATTACTTTAAAAATGGCACCCCCCTCGATTGTAATGTTGTTGGCAAGAGACTTGAATGTTACTTTGTACTAACCTTCAGTGCATACTTCACAGTAACAAACAACACAGAACAAATAAATGTACAGTAAAAACAAGATATAATATTGTAATAGTCTTCTGATTCAAGTTAAAAACGTGTTTCTAGTAAGTTTAAAATTTGACAGCTCAAAGTAATTTTTTCACTGCCTTCCGAATTAATTTTCCATTTCAGTGGCAGTGAATTATTTAATATCTCCAATATGGAGAAAAAGGATCTTTCAAAATTAGTCAAGCATTAACCAGTAGTTACCCCTCTCTGTAATATATCTCTATGGACAAACTACCTGTCCGTAGAGTGACTCCACAACCCCTTGGCCTTACACTGTGGCCAATTTTGACGCTTAAACGCATCAGACTTGTCACTTAAGCCTGGCTAAGCATCATTGTTGGATTTATAAAAATATTTATTTATTTATTTGACTAGATTGGTTACATACATAACATTAGTAACGTCAAAACACAAAATCCCATCAACATTCATTATTACAATAATCAACAAAACTACAAACAGAATAAAAACATTTTTCCATAAGAAATTTCCTTAATACAATTTTAAATTTGTCTTTATCAATACTCAAAACTTTGAGGTCTTTATGTAAAACATTAAAAAGTTTACACCCCATATAAGTAGGTCCATTTTCAAATGAAGCTAGCCTATGTCATAGAATGTGCTAGAATGTGTCCTACAGAAAACTGTCTACAATTCTGCAGACCCTGATTCACAAAACTTTTCCACCGGGAAACCTCTTATTTCACTGCTTATTAGATACACCAAAGTGGGGTAAGCTATCACCCGGGAAAAAAGCTGTGTGAATCGACGTGAAGACTGACCTGTCGTAGGCGCCGAACGCCGGCTTGAGGATAATGCCGCGGTTCCTGCACCTGGTCTTGACCTTCATCATCGTCTCCTCGCAGAGGTCGCGCGTCTCGGTGTTGACCGTCTGCCACTCGTTGCCGCCCAGCCGGGGCAGCTCGAGCACCTCCCGGGGCGGCGCCACCACCTGGTAGTCGGGCATCAGCTCCAGACACTTGGTCGTGAACACTGCCAGAAGATCAGACGAGTGACCGCGATGAAGAATAGTAAAGGAAGGAGACGGCTGGTGTATTGGATACCGCGGTTCCCGTCAAATCACCGAGGTCAAGCAACATTGAGCAGTACTTGGATGAGTGAACGTTCAACTCTGGCTTGCTAGTTGCTGCCGTTGGGCCAGAGAGACTGGGGTGTGTGAGGGTTAGTGTGACGACCTCCCTCAACTTGTTACAGTCTCTCGACGGCGCGGGTTGTGGAGGCCTATGCCTAATGAATGAATATGTCAAAAACTTTCACATGTTCAATTTTGGTATGTTTTCTAATATGTGTAAAAATTTCAGAATCCTATCTAGGTATTATTTTCGTTATAGAGGGTGATTTTTTTATTCTCCATCCGGTATGGTTCCAAACATTATTTTGCATAGGTAAAAGCGTTTAATAACAATACATTTTCCAAAAAAGACGGGTTGCCGACTATAACACTGTTAGGAACTACACTTTTGAGGCATCCGCATCAGCTAATATCCTGTCAATAAACCACTATTCTACAACAATCTTCGTGAAGGGAGAAAGCGACTTATTGATACAAAAGGGATGCAGTACCTGAAGTGGTGGTCATGGAGTCTCCCCACTTAATCTAGACTTGAACCGTTCACTGACCTTGGTCGACGTCGTCGACGAAGGTGGCGTAGCAGATTCTGTCCGGGTCGTTGGGGTCGGCGTAGAAGCGGAGGATCATGGCCAGCTCCGGCTCGGCGATGTAGAGGCGGTCGATGCCGCCCAGCCCGATGCCGTCCAGACATCGGCGGAACTGCGACACCGTCACGCGGCCGCTGTGCATCGGGTCGAAGTCCTGGGGAGGTCAGAGGGTTAGGCGCAGTCATGTGAGCGATGTGGAGGTCGACGCCGTCCAGACAGCGGCGGAACTGCGACACCGTCACGCGGCCGCTGTGCATCGGGTCGAAGTCCTGCGGAGGTCAGAGGGTCAGGCGCAGTCATGTGGGCGATGTGGAGGTCGACGCCGTCCAGACAGCGGCGGAACTGCGACACGGTCACGCGGCCGCTGTGCATCGGTTCGAAGTCCTGGGAAGGGGGAAGGTCAGAGGGTGCTAGCTAACTTAGGGCCAGTTTTTCAATGCCTTGCTAAATTTTAAACAGTCAATTAGGACTATATTGCCATGGCAACAACCAATGACAATCCTCGAATGACTGTTTAAAACGTAACTACTGGTTAAGCAGACTATTGAAAGACGTTAGCTAGTCACCCAGAACAAAGACTGGCCCTGAATGTTCTAATGCCTAAGACTACTGACCTTGAAGAACTGTCCGGTCTGCATCCTGCTGACGAGGACGTGTCTCTGGACGCGCCGCATCACCACGTGGAGCGCCGCGATCTCCGGCGTCGCCTCCAGCACGGGGTGGAAGATGCTCTGCTTGCCGAACACGGTGGCGGCCCGTATGCGCCCGATCTCCGGCCGAGGCAGCTTCGGCAGCTCGGCGCTGATCGCCTTGCCGGGGTAGTGCAGCAGCACGTCCTGCGAACACGCCCGAGCACACCCGATCATGGCCGAACACGCCCGAGCACACCCGATCATGGCCGAACACGCCCGAGCACACACGATCATGGCCGAACACGCCCGATCATGGCCGAACACAGCCGAGCAGAGCCGACCATAGTCGAGACATATGGAAGCGATTTACTTGTAATGTTATTTATAACTTATTTTCGTGGACTCTTTCAAAGCCTATTGTCTAGATTTTCTAATAGGTTGACGAAGGTTGATAAATCGACTAAATGTTTCATTTAGTAAACTATCAGAGTATTACCGCATTATTTAATAATTAATAAATAATTGTTTAAAAAAAATGAAAAAGAAATTAATTGTTCAGTTCTAAGTCAATTTAATTTTACTGAAAAACAATTTTTTGTTTGTTTATATCTTATCTAAAGATAAATTTACACAATTTTAACTAGAAAGTTAACACTTCCATATTATTCTTTCGCGTAAAATAATAAAAAAATTCTGGAAGTTCTTATTGCATTCCTGATTATAAGATTCAAAACATTCGTAAATTGAACCAGTCAAACATACAGATCCCATTGAATGTACAAGCGCTGACGACGTACTCACCCCGCCCACGTCCAGCATGCACTTCTCGTCCATGTACTTGGTGATCAGGTCGACCGCCTGCACGAAGGCGACGTAGTTGAGCGTGTACGAGTCCTTGATGAACTTCTTGACGAGCAGCTGGAAGTCGTCGGCCGACAGCAGGATGTTGAGGTGGTTGAGCACGCGGGCGAAGTGGGCGAACGTCACCACGCCGGTGTTCTTGGCGATCTGGACAAGAGGGAGGCGTTAACGACGACCAGGTGGAAGTCAGCAGGATGTGGAGGCGGGCGAAGTGGGCGAACGTCACCACGCCGGTGTTCTTGGCGATCTGGACAAGAGGGAGGCGTTAACGACGACCAGGTGGAAGTCAGCAGGATGTGGAGGCGGGCGAAGTGGGCGATCGTCACCACGCCGGTGTTCTTGGCGATCTGGACAAGAGGGAGGCGTTAAGGACGACCAGGTGGAAGTCAGCAGGATGTGGAGGCGGGCGAAGTGGGCGATCGTCACCACGCCGGTGTTCTTGGCGATCTGGACAAGAGGGAGGCGTTAAGGACGACCAGGTGGAAGTCAGCAGGATGTGGAGGCGGGCGAAGTGGGCGATCGTCACCACGCCGGTGTTCTTGGCGATCTGGACAAGAGGGAGGCGTTAACGACGACCAGGTGGAAGTCAGCAGGATGTGGAGGCGGGCGAAGTGGGCGATCGTCACCACGCCGGTGTTCTTGGCGATCTGGACAAGAGGGAGGCGTTAACGACGACCAGGTGGAAGTCAGCAGGATGTGGAGGCGGGCGAAGTGGGCGAACGTCACCACGCCGGTGTTCTTGGCGATCTGGACAAGAGGGAGGCGTTAACGACGACCAGGTGGAAGTCAGCAGGATGTGGAGGCGGGCGAAGTGGGCGATCGTCACCACGCCGGTGTTCTTGGCGATCTGGACAAGAGGGAGGCGTTAAGGACGACCAGGTGGAAGTCAGCAGGATGTGGAGGCGGACGAAGTGGGCGAACGTCACCACGCCGGTGTTCTTGGCGATCTGGACAAGAGGGAGGCGTTAACGACGACCAGGTGGAAGTCAGCAGGATGTGGAGGCGGGCGAAGTGGGCGATCGTCACCACGCCGGTGTTCTTGGCGATCTGGACAAGAGGGAGGCGTCAAGGACGACCAGGTGGAAGTCAGCAGGATGTGGAGGCGGGCGAAGTGGGCGAACGTCACCACGCCGGTGTTCTTGGTGATCTGGACAAGAGGGAGGCGTTAAGGACGACAACAGATTTATTCTAACTTTAAAACAGGAAAAATGACTTCACTTCCCTATTGATTGAGAGATGAAGTATAAGTAAGGATGCGAGGTTGGAAGGAGCGCTAGTGGCCTATCAGTCGGGATGGGAACCTTCCAATCATTTGCCTCTCGACTGAGGGAAACTACGAAAATAACTCAGTCAGTAATATAACCTGGGCCATCCGGTGAGCCCGTACAGAGTGTTACTGCAACACTTTGATTCAAGGTCATTCGTTTAGGTGCAATTTAGAATCGTAGTGTACCAGATTTTTTTGGGAAACATAAAATATCAAAGTTAGGTACATCCTCAATGTAGGTACTTTTTATTTAAGAATATACTATGTTGCTGTTGAATTATATCAAATTCTGAACTCAGTCATACCTATTCTAGAAATGTCAATGTTTATAATTATTCATTTATATTTTATAATCATACCTTGTGTTATGACTGGTCCAAACATGTACTTCATTCCATTATTTATAATATTTTTTATAAAGTTATATATTTATATATTTTTATGAGTGCTCATAACTTGAGATCGCTCCATAATTGTGAAAGAGAGTTAATATGAGGCAAAGGGTAACATTTTTTGTACCCCCGTAGCATTTTTGGTGAATTTTATGTTATATATAATTTGTACCATGTTGCAATTCATTGCTATGTTAAGTGGTATTAATCCTTATTCCTTGGAATCCTTATTATTCCTCGGAATTACCATTAAAAAAAAACTTCCCCCTAACTTTGAACTTTTTCCACCCCCTAACGAAAGTATAGGGTGTATGAAATATAAAACCAATATCATGACATGAATCTACGTAAATGTATCTTCGATTAAAGAGTTCATAGCTTGAAATCGCTCCATAATTGTGGAAGATAGTAATTATAAGGCAGAGGGTTAACTTTTACTACCCCCTTACAAATTTTGTGCAATACCCGAGTTTTTATATATTATTTGGACCTTCTTACAATTTATCAGTGGCATCGTATATTTTGTACAATGCATCGGAATTAATATTTACATGTAATTATCCCCAAAACTTTGTACCCCCACTATCGCGAAACGGGGTTGATATTTCAAGCCTCCTCGAATAGTTTATTTTTCTGTACAAGCGAGTCAATTTTGGTGCGTTTATCACTAAATGCACGATTGTCATGAAAATGAGCTAATTATCCCTACTTTAGGTAATGAAAAGATAAGCTATCTAGCCCCGCTATTACAACCTATAACACATGGTCGAGTGTCGGACAGTGGACGGTATGTTCAATGAAAGTTTGGTTGAGTTATCGTTTTAGTTGAGTTTTCGTGGCGACAGTCGGCATGTGGAAGCCATTGGATTACACACAAGGATGGTAAGCGAAGGAATGGATACTTAAAATCAGCAGCAGCATTAGTAGATTAGTCAGGATTCAATTGTTGAGTGGTGTAGTTCTAAAAAGGTTTATGGATATACGCAAAAAAATGAAACGCGAAGTAAAATAGGGGGTTATAATAGGGGGTTATAATAGGGGTGGGGGGGGGGGGGGGATTCTCCTCAAGGTCATTCGTTTTGGTGCATTGTAACGATTTCTTGAAACCTTTTTTGCTGTAAAAAGTACTTCCGTAAAAAGTACTTCCGTACGGAAGTAAAAACGAAGTAAAAACTTTTTACGGTAGTAAAATGTACTTCCGTACTTCCTGGAGAAGTACGGCGCCACGTCGTTAGAGGTGATTGGACTGCTCATCGGAGCAAGAGGAACCATCACCAGTTTTTTTTAAGGATTTTTGCAAGGCATTTAAATTTAGTAAATCATTTATATCACACATTAGCATTTTATCATTGAAGGGCTCCATTTCCATTTTACGAAATCATCTTTATAATCAATATTAGTTATAATATTAGCCATTAGTCATTTATTATTCTCAATTTCAATGTAATAATTATTTTACTATACTGTGTCCTAGTGGCAGTCATGTCTGATGACAGTGTTTTGTTTATTAAATAAAAGTTTTCTCTCTAGTGTTATTTTTCTTATTTCTTTACTTTTCCAGAAATTTCTTGCGATTTTCTTAAATATTAATTAATTCATGCTTTAAAGTTTAAATACGATTCAAATTTCTAAATGTCTAAATTTGACTATTGACGGCGCGAAATGGAAGCTCCACGTTGGAGAATGACACGTTGCCTATATGACACGAATGACACGTTCTGACGTGGAGTTATGATGAACTTCATGGGTGTACGGGCAGGGATTTTTGACAGGGGGGGGGAGGCAAGACCCCCCAGCTTGCCAAGCAGGACGTTTTCTGTTTTTTTGACACTTTGAGATCAATTTTGAGACTTTCTAAGGTGTATTTTGTTTTTCATCCTTTTTTAATTTTTCACAGATTTCACTCCAATAAGGTGTGGATAACATGCCCTAAAAACCTTGCCCCGCATTGCGGGTTTTAGTTTATTGGGCTCTATAAAATAAATTTTAAGACGTTTTGAGGTGCATTTTGTTTACACAATGCTAAACTTTTATTTTTTTCTGGCATCCAGGGGGACGGCAAACCCCTCCCCTGCCCCTGCCCCCCTTCCTGTACAAATAATACAAATTTGTATTGTTTCAAAATAAACGTTTGCATGAGGTCAATGGGGGCCCCCAAGCACCATGCCCGTCCGGTGCGCACACGGAAAATGTTTAATTTCACAAATGAATTTGGTGCGTTCGGCGCGATTTTGATGCTATTTTAAGGTTTGTAAAATAAAATAAATAAATGTAAAATAAAATAAAACTTGGGTTTGGATTTTCTCTCAAGAGATAGATAGTGAGTTTGAAGACTGTGAAATTCCACAAAATTATTATACTTGTCAAACTAATATTTCACCTAAAAGTAAGTTTAAAAGTAACGAAAATTAAGTCACAAGTTACGCTTGAATTGTAACTTAGTTACTTACAAAGTTACTGTGGATGAAAAGAAATTAGTTACCCCAAAAGTTGCCCAGAAAGTAACTAGTTACTGGCTACTAGTTACTGGTTAAAGTAACTATAATTACTGGTAATTATGGCTATGGCTACTTTCGTTAAGCTACTACCCTACTCTGCTATCTACTTGATAAGTTATCAACGCCATGGAAAAATTAAGGCAAATATTGAGGTCAGCTAGTTGTGGTAGCCAAGGTTTTACGACCGTCGAGCAGGCAGGGATATTAGCAACTAACGTTAGTTTATGCCGTTTATACTAAATTAGTATTATTGTCATAGTAAACAGATCGCATAAGTTATTGTGTTAAGACGGCTGGGTAGTGAGTTTGACATTGAAGAGTTTTCTAATCGATTTTTATTAATATCTTTTACCAATGTAATTTTGCTATAAAATAAGGCTTTGTACGAGTCTTCAGAACAGTTCAATGAAAACAATTTCATAGCTTGGAATGGTTTTTTAGTTTTATTTTGTCCTACAGACGTTTAGTACCTGAAAATTAGTAAAAATATGGCACTAAACGTATGTAGGTCAAAATAAAACTGTAATAACCTATTCCAAACTAAGAAATTATTTTTATTCTGGAGTAATGGTAGTCGCACCGTTTCACCGATCGATCTAAAATTTTGCACACAAGTAAAGACAACCTTTTCTGTTTGCAGACCCTAATTTTTTTGAAATACGTTCATTGGTTAAAATGTAAATAATCTCCTGATGGGCTGAAAAATTAAAATGGTCTTCGATAAATCTGATCAATAAGGTCAGGATAGTTATGCAGTATAAGACCCCGAAATATGCATGCACTTATACACTATCAACCCCCCCCCCCCCCCCCAAATATGCACGATTTATGCACTATTATCCGAAAAATGCATTTTATGCACTTTACCATTTTAAGCAGAGGTCGCCAACTTTGGATTGTGAGGACCACTTTGGCGCGTAAAATAAGTATAACGGGAAATGCGATTGTCCACGAAAACAAAGGGGGGTCTGGGGGGGCGGGCTTCTCAGCACCATGCGGATTCGGGGCGCAAAGCCCCGAATACATTCTGGAATACATTTGGTGCGTTTCTACGCGATTTCTACTCGATAATTTAGCCAATTTTTATTTCGGAATTAGTGTTTTTAAAATGAGTCACTCATACATTGAAAAAATACTTGGAAACCAAAACATATTATAGGGAAAATTAAAGAAATGTTAACAACCTCTATTTATGCACGAATACGCACTATCATAGCCACGTTTTATGCACGTTTTATGCAATTTTTCCAAAAAGGGCCAAAATATGCAAAATATGCAAAATATGCAACATCAAATTTGCTTTATTGCATTTTTTAAACATGAAACGCATCCATCTCAAGTCACATGACTCTAAAATGCATTTGAAATATTATGTTACTGCATAACTATCCTGTCTCTACTGATCAAACTCATATTTTGCATAGTCATTGAGACCAACATTGTCTCTTATTTTACACATTTTCATTCCAATCAGTTAAGAACGTTTGTACTTATTGACATTTTTAAGAGCTGTCAGATATGAAGTATCGAAATTAATGATTTTCCACTGCCAACTGAATCTGATTTGCTTTATGTACCAGAGTGTTTAGATACTATTTTCAAGTTTCGATGAAAAGCATACACTTTTATGTTGATTGAGTGAATCATATTTCAATTCACTATGGATGTATATGTTTTCTGTGCATTGTGAACGCAATCCGGTTCAAGAATTTGCATGTCCTATGCTCGCTCATCAACGCGATACACTGAGCGATTTCCTAGTTTATAACAACGTGGACTTTCTCTCGACACCCAATGCCTATTTACGATAATTCCTTCTTTTAGATATTATTTTCTGCAGAACAGAACGGCGCCAGGAAATAATCGTGGGGGGGGGGGGGGGCAGAGCAGGGGCAAGGCAATTACTTGAGGGGGCAAAGCGAAACCCCGTCATATTTACCAAAAGGCATGACCCCCCCCCCCCCTCCCCCCCAAGGGCGTATCCAGGATGAAATTTCAGGGGGAGGGGGGCGGACATTACTAATATTTTGAAAAATCACAGTTCAGAACAGGGGGGTTCGGGGCCGCAGCCCCCGAGACAATTTTGGATCAAGGCCATTCACTTGGGTGCAATTTTGAGTCGCAATATATAGCTATATTTTGAGGAATTATAAATTACAACATATCCAAAAATTGGCCTAAGAGGTTTAAAAATAGGTACTTTATTAAACTCATAACAATTTAATACGCAAAGCCCCGGATTTTGGTTTTAATTTTTTACCCATTTCCAACCATTGTGGAACGTTTTAGACACGATATGTCTATTTTTAAGTGTTTTTTTCACATATCTATTGCAGGCTGTGGACCATTGGGTTTTGGAAGCGGTGGTTCAAGGTCATTATCGCCGTGTCCGTCGTGATGGCCGTCGTGTGGATCGCGCTGTTGCAAAGAGAGTATGTCAGGCATGGCGTCGTTGAGGGGGAGTACGTCGTTGTGGTGGGCGGCGACGTCGACGGTGTGGAGCAGAAGGACGTCGCGACGCCTGTGAAGGACGTCGTGACGCCTGTGAAGGAGGTGAAGCCGGGAAGCTGGAGGAATCTGACTGAAGAGGAAGTGAGTACCAACACCACGATCATCTCGTATTGCTTTTGATAGGTGAAACAATATCTATTCAAAGTTTTGAAACTTTCAATATTTGTTTGTGATTGTATCATCCTCAATATTATCGAAAAGTTAGATGGGGTACTTGAACAAAATATGAGTTATTTACAGTTGAAGTTTCACTTCTGTCCTATACTGCAACATTGGAAGTCGTATTCGTATAAAAGGGTCAGTTTAATTTTTTCCGCTCAACTTAAACTATGTTTCCACTTTTAGAACTTTTGATTTTAGAAATGAAGTTAGATTTTAGAATAATACATATTTAATGAAAGTTGAGATGTTGTTGATGACAGATGTGGTATTATTTTTGTTGTGTGATGAATAGTTTTCAAGGAACGAATTTATTAAGTTTCATAGATTGTAGCTGTCCATGAAACACAATTTGACGTCACACGCCGAGTCGGACCGTATAGATAATGTTAGCCAGAGCCGGTTCTATGCATCCCGTAACACAGGGAACACGGCGTGTGACGTACAGCTTGTTTTTGCAGAGGAGTAAAATGTCAATAACGAATAAATTTATTATGGGAAATATATGAATTAAAAAAATATAATAAAATTTCACATTGCTCTTTGAGGCTATTCTGTATATAAAATAAACAAAATATAATCTCAGCATTCACCTATCCCCCATTGGAATGTGTTTGCATGTGCGCAGGTGGGCCGGATGTCGGAGCTCGGCCGCATGATGTACGTCGAGGAATCCATCACCGACGAGGCGCGCGCGAATCCCAACGAGACCAAGTACCCTCCCCCATTGCAATGTGTTTGCATGTGCGCAGGTGGGCCGGATGTCGGAGCTCGGCCGCATGATGTACGTCGAGGAATCCATCACCGACGAGGCGCGCACGAATCCCAACGAGACCAAGTACCCTCCCCCATTGCAATGTGTTTGCATGTGCGCAGGTGAGCAGGATGTCGGAGCTCGGCCGCATGATGTACGTCGAGGAATCCATCACCGACGAGGCGCGCGCGAATCCCAACGAGACCAAGCACCCTCCCCCATTGCAATGTGTTTGCATGTGCGCAGGTGAGCCGGATGTCGGAGCTCGGCCGCATGATGTACGTCGAGGAATCCATCACCGACGAGGCGCGCACGAATCCCAACGAGACCAAGCACCCTCCCCATTGCAATGTGTTTGCATGTGCGCAGGTGGGCCGGATGTCGGAGCTCGGCCGCATGATGTACGTCGAGGAATCCATCACCGACGAGGCGCGCGCGAATCCCAACGAGACCAAGCACCCTCCCCCATTGCAATGTGTTTGCATGTGCGCAGGTGAGCCGGATGTCGGAGCTCGGCCGCATGATGTACGTCGAGGAATCCATCACCGACGAAGCGCGCGCGAATCCCAACGAGACCAAGCACCCTCCCCATTGCAATGTGTTTGCATGTGCGCAGGTGAGCCGGATGTCGGAGCTCGGCCGCATGATGTACGTCGAGGAATCCATCACCGACGAGGCGCGCGCGAATCCCAACGAGACCAAGCACCCTCCCCATTGCAATGTGTTTGCATGTGCGCAGGTGGGCCGGATGTCGGAGCTCGGCCGCATGATGTACGTCGAGGAATCCATCACCGACGAGGCGCGCGCGAATCCCAACGAGACCAAGCACCCTCCCCATTGCAATGTGTTTGCATGTGCGCAGGTGAGCCGGATGTCGGAGCTCGGCCGCATGATGTACGTCGAGGAATCCATCACCGACGAGGCGCGCGCGAATCCCAACGAGACCAAGCACCCTCCCCCATTGCAATGTGTTTGCATTTGCGCAGGTGGGCCGGATGTCGGAGCTCGGCCGCATGATGTACGTCGAGGAATCCATCACCGACGAGGCGCGCACGAATCCCAACGAGACCAAGCACCCTCCCCCATTGCAATGTGTTTGCATGTGCGCAGGTGGGCCGGATGTCGGAGCTCGGCCGCATGATGTACGTCGAGGAATCCATCACCGACGAGGCGCGCGCGAATCCCAACGAGACCAAGCACCCTCCCCCATTGCAATGTGTTTGCATGTGCGCAGGTGGGCCGGATGTCGGAGCTCGGCCGCATGATGTACGTAGAGGAATCCATCACCGACGAGGCGCGCACGAATCCCAACGAGACCAAGTACACGATACTGATTTGGAAACACGGGCCGGGGATCGCGCATCGGTTAATAAATCGTTTCACGGCCACGGCGTGAGTAAATCAAACACAATCGCAGACGTTTTGCAAAGCCCAGAGTTCGACTCCAGCGACAGTTCATTTTTACTGCGGTTTTCTCATAGTTTTCCTCATGTGAATGATTTGAGCTATATATTGCTTATAGGGGCTGTTCATAAAGTATGTTACGCAAAACAGGCCACTTTTTACCCCCCCCCCCCCCCCCCCTCCCCCCCCCCTAAAAAGTATGTCACACCTGCAGACCACCAAAACACAAAAGCATGCTGCAAAAAATATTGAAAGAATGAGAAAACACTTAACTTTATATTGATGTATTGCAAATATTACATTCAAAGAATGAGAAAATTCTCATTGCTGGTTTTAATGAGGAGACATTCCTGAAGAATAGTGAAGTCCTAAATAGAGGGAAATTATAATCTCAACTGAGGATATAATAAATGTGATATTACTTTTTTTGGTGAAACTTACTAAACTAATTACACAGAAGAGACACAACAAAGTGTGACATCACGCTTGTCCCCCCTCCTCGGTGTCACAGATTGTCACAGTACAACAGATCCCCCTCCCCCCCCCCGCCCCTGAGGCGTGACATTCTTTATGAACAACCCCTAAATCGTTTTTCGGTATTAAGGAAACAAATTCTGTGAAGGTTCACTACTTTAGGCCTTCCATATGAAATATCAACAACATGAAAATATGTAGACAAAATTCCTAATGAAAATGTCTAGTTTTGCCTAGCCAAACTTGGTCAAACAAAAATTGAACGTTCAATAAATCTGATAGGCTGATAAATGTAAGATCGCACCATCAGAAGTCAGTCCAAGCGATCTCATTGTCTCACTCTAGTAGGTGACCTCACATTTCAATGATAATAACAAGTTTTGATTGGTTATGGGACATGACTAGCAGTCATTCAAATTTTGTCAAGGTTCATTAATGTTGAATATTCAAGAAACACTATTTTCTTTTCAAAATGAAACCAAAACATAACAAGTAATAGTATTGCCAGTGGATTCAATGGTTTTGCATCCTACTCTGCTAAACCACACATAACCACGTCGACTCGACTTTCCCTCAGCTACGATCCGCTCGAGTCGTGCACGGTGTCGAACTGCCTGATCAGCTACGACGAGGACCAGCACCTCGCCACCGCCGACGCCGTCTTCTTCCACCTGCACCAGACGCAGGGGCCGGCGTCGCTGCCCAACGGGACGACCGTGCGACCGAGGTCCCAGCGCTGGGTGTTCATGACAGACGAGAGCCCGTACCACGTCTTCATGCACGGCGGCCTCTTCTCGGACTACGACGGACTCTTCAATTGGTCCATGATGTATAGGTAGGTTATAGAGTTTTGAGCGAGCGTCACCATGGTATTAAGAGGCAAACGGAAGCGAACGGGAATCGCACGGTTCGTCAGAGCGTTTTTTTTGAAATGTTGTCAAAAAAAAAACACTTTCAAGAAGCACCAGAGGTCATAAAGCATTGCAGCTTGCGACATTATTTAGTCTATTAGGCTGTTATGGGTCGGTAATATCTGATTTTTTAAAATTATTTAGTGGGAAGACAAAATTTCAAAAAAACGCTCTGCCGAACCTTGCGATTCCCGTTCGCTTCCGTTTGCCTCTTAATAACCACCACAGCCGCCGAGAGAGTACGACGTGGCAAGCAACAAGACCACTCCCAATTCCAGTGGATATCATGTTGGTTCTAGACTGGACGCCGATGTGCCCGTGCCCTACGGCCGAGCGCTGCGACTTAAGGTCCCGCCACAGCCGCCGAGAGAGTACGACGTGGCGAGCAACAAGACCACTCCCAATTCCAGTGGATATCATGTTGGTTCTAGACTGGACGCCGATGTGCCCGTGCCCTACGGCCGAGCGCTGCGACTTAAGGTCCCGCCACAGCCGCCGAGAGAGTACGACGTGGCGAGCAACAAGACCACTCCCAATTCCAGTGGATATCATGTTGGTTCTAGACTGGACGCCGATGTGCCCGTGCCCTACGGCCGAGCGCTGCGACTTAAGGTCCCGCCACAGCCGCCGAGAGAGTACGACGTGGCGAGCAACAATACCACTCCCAATTCCAGTGGATATCATGTTGGTTCTAGACTGGACGCCGATGTGCCCGTGCCCTACGGCAGAGCGCTGCGACTTAAGGCCCCGTCACAGCCGCCGAGAGAGTACGACGTGGCGAGCAACACGACCAAGTCCACGGCTCCAACTCCCAATTCCAGTGGATATCATGTTGGTTCTAGACTGGACGCCGATGTGCCCGTGCCCTACGGCAGAGCGCTGCGACTTAAGGTCCCGCCGCAGCCGCCGAGAGAGTACGACGTGGCGAGCAACAAGACAACTCCCAATTCCAGTGGATATCATGTTGGTTCTAGACTGGACGCCGATGTGCCCGTGCCCTACGGCAGAGCGCTGCGACTTAAGGTCCCGCCACAGCCGCCGAGAGAGTACGACGTGGCGAGCAACAAGACCAAGTTCGTCGCCATCCTCGGCTCCAACTGCGGAGGACCCAACAACCGCTGGGCGTACGTCAAGATGATGCAGAAGTACATGAATATCACCGTCTACGGAGGTTGCGGTACAATCCCGTGAGTGCTCACAATATTGGGAATGTCTCCGAAGGCGAAATGAAAGTTCAGTTTTTATTATGAAGATATTTTTGAAGACCTAAAGTATTATCAAGACCCCCTCCCTCCAATCATGGGACACACACTATTTATATCGCAATATGGAAACTCTTAAAATGTCCTGCTCGTACAGGATAATACCGAGGGAACAAAACTTCATCAATGTTTATTTATTTATTTATTTAATTAAATACACACAACTGAAAACACACTTTACTGTACATACACAATTAGGATATAATTATGAAATTGACATGATAAATGTAGTTCGGGCTGTTGTGGTGATACTAAGCTAAATATTTTTAAGTCTGAATCTAAGGTCTCTACTGTTAGTTGGCATAGGATGCAGGACATCATCAGGGAGATCATTCCATAGGCAGATGCCCTCAGCCGCAAGCGAGTACTTCTCGATGTTGGAGTGTGGCTGAATTCTTCTGATCTTGTGGATGTGGTCGTTCCTTCCAATGTAGTTAGGATCCAGAAGATAAGAGCCTAAGTCTGCCCAAGCTGGCTGATTCTGATAAGCCTTGTAGATGGCGATGATTCTCGAATGATTCCTGCGTTCTTCTAAAGACTCCCATCCGAGTTCGTACAATAATTCAGTGGGACCTGGAGAGATCCCGAAGGAACCTTTGACGTACCTCGCAGCTCGCCTCTGAACAGTGTCCAAGCTGTACTTGTTGCTCTGCGTGTGAGGACTCCAAATGGAAGAACAGTACTCCAACTGCGGTCGAACAAGCGTGAGGTATGCTCTCTCCTTAGCAATTTCAGGAGCACCTATTAGATTCCTCATGACGAAGTGTAGAGTACTGCTTGCTCGACTAGAAGTTCTGTTGATGTGGTTGTTCCAAGATAAGTTACTGGCGAGCCATATTCCAAGGTACTTGGAATCCTTTTGTTCTTGTAGCACTTGGGTCCCAATGGTGTATTCATGCTGGATTTCACTGCGTTTTCTGTTGAAGGTCATCTTTATAGTTTTATTTACATTTATCTTCATCTGGTTTGCCCTAGCCCAATTGTCGATGCGGTTCAGATCTTCTTCAGATCTCAATTCTCACTGTGGTTAAATTGGGGGGGGGGGGGGGGGGGGGGGATGCGCGGGGATGGCATCCACCCATGGGGAATATATTGATGGTTCCATCCCCCCATGTCTAATTTGTCCACTTCTCCATCCCCCAATGAGAGATTAAAAAAAGCACTAAGTAATGTAGTTTACATCAAAATAATACCATTTTCAGAGAATTTGTCAAAGACGTCATTTGTCTAGAAGAAAATAGGCTTAAAATAACGTCAAAATCGCGTGAAAACGCACCAAATTCATTTCTGAAATTATTTTTTTCCCGTAACTGTGCGCCCCAGACCAGATTGGGGTCTAAAAATTGATTTCAAAGTGTCAAAAAACCAAATAACGCTCTGCGGGGCTAGGTTTTTTGGGCATGCGGGGGGGCATTATTGGAGTGAAGACTGTGAAAATTTTAAAAAACAAAATACACCTCAGAACGTCTCAAAATTGATTTCAAAGTGTCTAAAAACAAAAAACGCACAGCGGGAAAACGTGGGGGCGCCCCCCACACACCCCCCTCAACGCGTGGCAAGTTGTGTTCCTTCACTTGTCCCCCCCCCCCCCCCCTAGCAGAAATCCTGCCAGTATGGTCGTGGAAATGTGTGTAGATCACCCTTTTTCTTCCCTTTCCATGCATTTACGTTCTACTCACCCCCCCCCCCCCCCCCCCTCCCATCCCCCCGCCAACCGATAGCATGGTAAACTCGTTTGAATGTGGTGGGCGGTGAATGGAGGGTAAGCGACACACAATTCCCAGACTGTACACTATCCCCCCCATGGACTGACTTCCAATTCGACCACTGAATTCTCATGTTTTAAGCCAGTAACTGACTAATGTGTGTTCCACTACAGGTGCGAAGGACACTACGGATCGGACTGCCCCGCTCTCAACGACTACAAGTTCTACCTGGCGTTCGAGAACTCTAACTGCCACGACTACATCACGGAGAAGTCTTACTTCAACGCGTACGTGCACAACGCCGTGCCTGTGGTGATGGGAGCGTCGCGCAGTGACATCGCTCACAGTCTGCCGCCGAACTCGTACATCCACACCGAGGACTATCCGTCGCCGCAGCATCTGGCCGAGTACCTCCTGGCGCTTGATAAAGACGACAAGAGGTGGGCTTGCACCGAGGGGCTAACAACTCATAGTTTTAGTGTGCACCTGATTTCGGATTTCCAAGATTTCCAAAGAATTCCAAGATTACTAAAGATTTTTTAGATTTCTAAAGATTTTTTAGATTTCAAAGATTTCAAAGATTTACATAGATTTTGAAAAAATTTGAAAGAGTTCTTAATAATTTCAAAGATTTCTCAGATTTCAAAGATTTCACAGATTTCACATATTTCCTAAGATTTCATAGATTTCCAAAGATTTCGAAATATTTCCAAAGATTTTAGAGATTTTAAATATTTCTGAGATTTCAAAGATTTCCCAGATGTCAAAGATTTCCAAAGATATCATTGATTTCTGAAGAATTCTAAAGATTTCCAATGTTTTCCGCAGATTTCACAAGATTTCCGAGATTTTACGAGATTCCCAAGATTTCCAAGATTTTATGTGATTTTCAAAGATTTTGAAAGATTTCCTAAGATTTTAAAGATTTCCAAGATTTCCAGGCTAGTGTACACCAGATTTCAGGAGTTGTGTCACCCCCCCGGGTTTCACGTCATAAATAGCCACTTCCTCTCTACAAAATTGTCGCTAAAAGCTAATTAATACCTACTTTTATATTGACGATTCTTTTTTTGTAATAGAAATCTGAAAGCAAGCTACAAACTATAAATTAGCATTTCTGAATCTGTCATGAATCATGATCGAATACAAGCCATACTATATTCACATAATGTATAGCTCTAGAAAATGATTAGCAAGATTTTAATGGGTTACTTACAGGTATACCAGTTAAGATATAACCGTGATTAAATTCAATCACAACACCTTCACAGCAAATTCATTCATCATCTTGTAATATTAGCATACAATGTATACCCGTAATTCCATTTCTATTTTATCGAAGTTTTAAAGTTTAAATGCATGAAAGTTAAACAATTAATTCTAAACTGCAGCATTTTAATGTCAGTCAAAAAGAGCATCGGTAGCAGAACGGAACTAAATTCACACACTTTTAAACAAATCTGATAATTTTGCTTGAAAGCAATAAATCCTATGTGACCATCAATCATCATGTAAGTGACTAATTGTATTTGTACCCTGTTATGGAATTATGTATATGCAGCAAACCGGATCAATCCGTGAGGTGATTGATTTTGAAATGTGCTCTTGCAGGTACAACGAGTACTTCAACTGGAGGAACGAGTATGAAATATTCAATGAACACGGATACTTCGGTACGCCCGTCTTCCACTACTGCCGACTTTGCGAGGCGCTCAACTTCAATTCCAAAGAAGAGAAAATCTACACCAAGATGAATGACTTCATTGGCCTGGAGAAAGATTGCTACCAACAGAGCTGGATAATGACTTAACGAAAGTAACTTTTACAGTAACGCGTTTCTGCTAAGATAGAAATAACTTAGTAACGTGGAAAGTTCCTTTTTGTTGTGAACTTTCACATTTATAAAAGTTCCTTTTGCAGTTACTTTTTAGAGCAGAATGTATCTTGCCTCAATTTGATCCAAGCCAATCTTTCGTTGAAAATTTTGTATTCCACAGAAAACATTACAGCCAGAATTTGTGTTTTAACAAATTGGCTGCATTCCGGAAATAAAATGGTCATGTAACTTTTAAAGGAACTTTTAATTGAAAAAGAACTTTCAGTTCCTCTGATTAGTCGAGGAACTTTAACTTTAACTAGTTCCTATTTTTTGTAGAAAAAAGTAGAAGAATGTAAAAGTAGAAGGAAGAAAAAGAAAGAAAGAAGAAGAAAAAAGTGAAAGAGATTAGTATTTTCTATAAAGCTAATGTGATTTCATCCAGTGTAAAGTTGGTGACAAATGTTTCTTCTCCTTTGCGGAAATTTAAACCAGTATTGTTTTGCTTCAAGGGATAACCTGGATTCTAGTCGCGTCTCAACCGAATGAATACTTTTCACTTCTAACATTACACTTTCATCTAAGGGGATTTTAATTGTTATTTGAAAACAATGCTGGAAATTTCTCCTAGAATATGCAAAGACAAAAGAAATCTAACTTGGCTAGAATGATGCCGTGTTGCAATGCTGTAGACTAGGAAAACGCTCAGTGTAACGCGTTGATGAGCGAGCACGGGTACGTGCAAATTCTCGAACCGGAAATGCGTACACAACGCACAGAAAACATATACATCCATATGGAATTGATTATGATATCAACTTAAAAGTGTATGCTTTTCATCGAAACTTTAAAATAGCATCTAAGCACCTGGTTCATAAAGCAAATCAGAATCAATTTTCAATTGGCACTGGAAAACATTCATTTCGATACTTCATTACTGACAGATATTAAAAATGTAAATAACTTCATACGTTCTTAACTGATTGGGATGAAATTTTGTAAAATAAGAGACAATATTGGTCTTAATGATCATGCAAAATATGAGTTTGATCAGAATTATCGAAGACCGTTTTCATTTTTCAGCCTATCAGGAGATATTTATTTAAATTTTAACCAATGAATCTGAGTAACGCGTTGATGAGCGAGCACGGATACGCGCAACACCTCGAACCGAAATTCTGTCTATCGAAAATGTCATTAAAAGCCAATAATTCTAAAATTTCGCCACAGATTTGTATAGAAATCTCAAAACATTCCTAAAATATTGGTCCAAATAACCATGCAAAGCTTTAAGTTGATCAATTGAACCTTTATGATTGAACTGTTCCGTGTTAATTTTCAAAAATCACAGGATCTCCTTCAAAAAATATACCTGAGACCACTCATATGATATAAGTGTGTCTACACAATATCAGATCGACTGTTGAACGGTCATTATCAGTTTCATTTGCGTTTGAAAGTTTCTGCTCTAACTACCTTGCCTTGAACTGAAGAGTCGAAGTCGCCGTGAATTTGACAGCCAACACGCTAATAGTCCGTAAAATGTCAATAACGTTTGGATTTAAACACAGATTAGTATGAAAATTGTCAAAAATGCAGATAATGTTGGACCCAACCATCATGCGAAGTTATAAGTTGATCGTTCAATCGGTTATAGTTTAAATTTCTAAAAACACAGGAAAGATGGTTTTAAATTTTAACCAATGGGAGGATTTGGCTGAAACTTTGTTTGATTGGGTACAATGTTGGGGGTAATGACTTGTCAAAATTTCAATTTGATCAAAACAACCAATCGAAAGTTAATTTTTTTTAAATTTGAACCAATCAATGGATTTCAAAAAAATTAGGGTCTGCAACAATCAGAAATGTTACGTACATGTGTGCAAAATTTCAGCTCGATCGAAGAAAAACTCTGACCTGTATATCGTCAGTAACAGAAAAAAAAAAAACAAACAAAAAAAAAAACAGAGGTCCGTGCCAAAAGAGCCAAATGGAGACGCTCGCTTCGCTCGCTCAACAAGTTGGTTCAAAATTTCCAGAGGTGCGATCACATAATATGATAACTTCTTATCACGATGACAAGACCCTAGACTGTGAATAACATTAAGATGAGAAGCTTGTCACCGTGACAAGATAGTTCTCATTTTATGTGATCGCACCCCAGATCTCTTAGAAAGTAAGACGTACATACCTAGAAATATAAAGTTTAGATATGAGTGGTGATATTCTGATTGAGCGTCACCACGGTTTTCTTATGGCACTTTCCCTGTGTGTTTGTTTGTTTTTGTTTGTTTTTTGTGTTTTTTTGTTTATTTGTTTCTTTGCCGGCACTGCCCAGGTTAAACCGCACAACCAATCGATCTGAAATTTTGCACACACATTAAGGTACACTTTGAACGGGATCCTGTGATTGGTTCAAATTACAAAAATATATATTTCTTTTGATTGGTTAATCCGATCAATTTGAAATTTTGCAAAGTCATTGAAACCAATATTGCCCCAATCGTACAATGTTTCAGCCAAATCCTCCGATTAGTTAAAATTTAAAACCATCTTTTATGTGATTTTCAAAATTTAAACTAGAACCGATTGACCGATCAACTTAAAACTTCGCATGGTGATTGGGACCAACATTTTACGTATTTTTGGCAATTTGAAGACTAATCTGTCCTTATTTTCAAAAGTTATTGTCATTTTAAGGACATTTTATTCTATAATATTGAAATATTTGAAAAAGGGAAACTACTTTTTTAAATTGGTACTGTCATCTTCAGGAAACTTGGCTAATTAGTGTATTGCATTATCAGAACATAAGAAGAAGAAAAAAGATAAGGGTCCTAAAACACCATATTCTCGCTCGCCCCCCATCCTACGTCACAGCTGGTATGGCGCTACCTGCTCCGTCCGGTCTATTCAGAGCCTTCCCAGTTTCCTGGATCTTCCACAAAATCAGCTCAGTCCTGACTCTTAGCCCGCTTTGTTCGCAAGTCAATCAAGTGTGAATATTCAGTGTGTGCTTTTCAGTAATCAGCATGTTTTATTTGTTCATTAATCATCATTATATACTTGATAGTACCGCTTGTGCACAGACATATGGTTTGTGAAATTTAATTTATTGTTCGTTATTGATTTGTTTCATTGTTTCGTTGTTATTCGTGTGTGAAAACAAAATATCACGTCATTCGTACTTGGGTACTATTTATTTGTGTGGGAAGACAATTGGGTATAATCACTGTTTATGTTTAATGTATTCATTCATCATCATTATTATTGATAGTACCGTTTGTGCATAGACATTGTTTGTGACAGTTTCATTTTTTGTTCGTTTTAAATAGTATTGATATGTTTCATTGTTTAATTGTTATTCGTGTGTGAAAAAATATATCACGTCATTCGTACTGTACACTATTTATTTGTGTGGGAAGACAATTGGGTATAATAATCACTTATAATAATAAAAATTGGGTTGTACTCATAATAATTTAAAAGTATGTTCAGTGAACTCTAAATCTAAATTTAATAATAAGTGTCCAGTCGCAGTTGGTGTAAGTCTTTTCAATAAAATGAATTCATCATTAAAATCTAAAATTGACTATGAGGGATTGTACATTTTTAAATCATCGCTGAAAGACTTAATAATTGTTTTTATTCAATTGACGAGTTTCTAAACGCAAAATGTATGTAGTTATTGTGTACTTGTTTTAATAGTTATGTAATTGACTGACGTATCCAATATCATTTGTAATGATCAAATAGGGATGAATAAAAACTTAAACTTAAAACTTAAACTTAAACACTGTTTACATTTACGCGGGTAAACGTGACAGCAGACTGGGGGGCGGCATACCGTATTTGTATCCAAGCGCCCAGTTTCCCCATCCTTTTAACATTGTGACGTAATCATCTGGGCGTGACCTTGAGTCGAATCTAGTCGATTGAATGAAAATGCAGACATCCATGTTGGATCAGAAAGCCCAAGCTTTTGAGTTGGGGCACATTGAGCACAGGTTTTAAATCCTATGGTGACGTCACACGCCCAACTCGCCCTATTGTGGAACTTGCAAATTGATACAGGAGGCCAATTCTTGAGTTTCCATGTTTTGAAACCATGTGTGGTTTCATTGTTTAAAACGTAAAAAAGTTGAAGGCTAAGCAATAGTTGTCAACTTTTTTACGTTTTAAACAATGAAACCACACATGGTTTCAAAACATGAAAACTCAAGAATTGGCCCCCAGTTGTAATACTTGTGATTTCTAAATTAGTTAAGTTGATAATAAAGAGAATTCTACCACTATAGAGCCACATTTTTACTTGATAATTGTCTATAATGATGTCTGAAATGCTTGCATTGCTAACAGAGTAGTGGTGGTGTGAGGGAACTTTTGCAGGGTGACTTGACAGTGAGCACTGAACTTAGCCCTGAGAAGGCAAATGCCAATGTCAAATTGAAAACTAACTTACAAAGTTAGTAGTTACATCTCTAGTTGTACTCAAGGGTTGCATCATGAGAATTCCATGATAAAACACATAAGGTTCTATTGAAATTTAAAACATTAAACGCCAATTTCAATAGGAATTTAGCACGTTAGTATTCGCGTTTAAAACCTGGCTAGGTGGCAGCACTGTAGCTTTTTTCAAGATGGTGGCCGGCGTAGTATAGATGTAGTGTTGTAACATTAGTTAGACCATAAACATTGTATAACCTTCGAAGGTTATACAATGTCTATGGTATTAGCCAGAGTGGTGATTCCTGTACGCACTTTCAATCTCTTATCATAAATATTAAGACGGTAGCAACCGTTGTTATGGACGTTAACATTGAAGTAAACAAAAACGCACAGAAATCGCCCCCCAGGAGTATTCTCTATTCTCGCTAGTGCAGGGGTCGGCAAGTGCGGCTCCTTGATGGTTCTTGAATGGCTCTTTATAATTTAAATAACGACCTGGAATCGAATTTTTTTTAAATTAAAAAATAAAGCCCTGCGGGTGAACAATGGGTAGGTTATTTGATAGAGTTTGTTCATTTTAGAGTCCCCATCACTTTTAAATTGTTGAAATTCTGAAAAACGCCCTGTGGGGCAACAACTGGGGGTTTCGTCAACATATCAAAATAAACTAGTAATTCAAATTTTTATTTTCGGTGTATTATATTTGATTGCCTCTACTGCGGCTCCCATTATTATCTAATTTATTAATTATTGGGAAATTGGCTCCTTCACTAAAAAAGGTTGCCGACCCCTGCGCTAGTGCATCCTCGGCGCTTTTAGATTGCGAACAATGTGAAGGGGAGTTACCAGCTCGTAGTCCTGGAAGTACGGTCTGAGCACCAGGCGACGCAGGTTCACGAGCGCCGCTATCTTGGTGAGCAACAGCTGCAGGCGGCGCTCCTCCGACACGCTCAGCACGTTGCAGTGGAACGGGTCCTCCCATTCCAGGCCGGTCACCAGCGGCTTGTTCCGGGAGAAGTCGGGAACTGGAAGAGAGAAGGAGAGCGTGACATTTACACAAGTCAACAAGTGATGCGTTTTAATCTGGGCGCTTTTATAATTTTCAGTGAAACGGACTAATTTGGATTCTAGCGGTCTAGTTTGGGGCTGCTCATAAAGTATGTCACGCAAAATAGGCCACTTCCTTATCCCCCTCCCTCCCCCTTGTCAAAAGTTGTCACGTTTTTTACAACCCCCCCCCCCCCCCCCCCCCCAAAAAGTAGGTCACTACCGCAGTATGCATGACTCAAAAAAAAAAATCATATTTTCAATAGTTAGTGATTTAGGATTTGTTAGAATTATAATTACTACCTACCTACCCATAATACTTGCTTATTATCCTAGAGAGAGGGAAAATTCAAATCTCAGTAGAGAATAATAGATCCTCCCCCCCCCCCCCCCCCCTGAGGCATGACATACTTTATAAACAGCCCCTTTTCTGTGTTTCATTCCCCATTGCTAAGATAATCCTATACCGATTACTTTTTTCTGGATTTTTCAGTCCCTAGACGTAACTTCTGAATAGTACATCAAGAATGTTATGACAATAATTGAAGAGTGTGTTGGGCTGACCGCTGTCGTGGATGACCTGACAGAACTGCGTGTAGATGATGCGTCCGTCGCTGACTCGGAAGTAGTCTGTCAGCTCGATGATCTCCTGCTCGGACAGTCCGATGGCGTCCTTCAGGGGGCCGTTCAGCACCGACACGAACTTGGACTCTGGAACACAGATGGCAGCACCTGACAGAACTGCGTGTAGATGACGCGTCCGTCGCTGACACGGAAGTAGTCTGTCAGCTCGATGATCTCCTGCTCGGACAGTCCGATGGCGTCCTTCAGGGGGCCGTTCAGCACCGACACGAACTTGGACTCTGCAACACAGATGGCAGCACCTGACAGAACTGCGTGTAGATGACGCGTCCGTCGCTGACACGGAAGTAGTCTGTCAGCTCGATGATCTCCTGCTCGGACAGTCCGATGGCGTCCTTCAGGGGGCCGTTCAGCACCGACACGAACTTGGACTCTGGAACACAGATGGCAGCACCTGACAGAACTGCGTGTAGATGACGCGTCCGTCGCTGACACGGAAGTAGTCTGTCAGCTCGATGATCTCCTGCTCGGACAGTCCGATGGCGTCCTTCAGGGGGCCGTTCAGCACCGACACGAACTTGGACTCTGCAACACAGATGGCAGCACCTGACAGAACTGCGTGTAGATGACGCGTCCGTCGCTGACACGGAAGTAGTCTGTCAGCTCGATGATCTCCTGCTCGGACAGTCCGATGGCGTCCTTCAGCGGGCCGTTCAGCACCGACACGAACTTGGACTCTGAAACACAGATGGCTTTTTAGCTTGTCCAGAAGTCTTGAGTCGAAACGATTTGACCCAAAAGTAATTGCATATTTTTATTATTGGAATCATAAAAAAACAACACACCATACAAGTCATCCGAAATCAAACTAGTGGGCGTGACTTAATTTAAAATACTTAGGGTCTGTAAACAGAAAAGGTTGTCTCTACATGTGTGCAAAATTTCAGCTCGATAGAAGAAAAACTCTGACCTGTATTAGCCTCACCCAACAGGAAAAAAACAAGAAAAAACAGAGGTCCGTGCCAAAAGAGCCAAAAGGAGTCGCTCGCTCAATCAATAAATCGATTTTTATTGATTAACTGTAAGTGTACCACGCCGAATTGCTTATAAAAAAATTTAAGCTAGTTTTGTGTACAATAAATAAATATATATATTTTTTTTAAATAATTAATGGCAATCAAGGCAATAATTACATACCAAAAACTAAAAAGGGAAGCAATTAAAAATTATTGTTTGAGCTACCCGAAAAGCGCTAGGAAATGAACCGCTGTTTGTGGAAATTAGTTCAGAATGGTGAAGGTATAGTATAACATTCAATAATCCTCTAAAATTTCTCATATTTTCTAATTATAAGTGCGGGTCTTTTTAACTAGGTAAAGAAGCATTATTTGATAAATGGTACAAAATCGAGCTAAAGTGAACACGAAAGTCTTTAAGGGTCAAAATGGTGAACTCATTTTTTTAATCTCAGATGTACAAATACTTACTCTATTCGACACTAAAAGTTGCAAAACGCCACCTAGCGGAAAAAGTTAACATCTATACCACGAGTACTTGTGCACATGCGCACAGGGCGCGTTCAGGCAAGTCACTTAGATGTCAATCGTAACGAGTTCAGTAAAAAGTTATAAATACATCGCGAAATAACAGAAATTGATGCTTACCTCAGTGTCAACAATCAAATACAATCGACATATGTCATTACAGCACACATTCATTCAAATTCTTGTGAAAACGAGTTGTCCATTCACCAAAAATCACCATTTGACAGATGCAAAATGTTTTTCTCACGGCCTTCTGAACACACATTTTTCTTGACGCATCGTTCAAACAATTGCATTCTGTAAAATGCTGCTTTTGGTGAATAGACAATTCGTTTTCACAAGAATTTGAATGAATGTGTGCTGTAATGAAATATGCCAATTGTATTTGATTGTTGACACTGAGGTAAGCATCAATTTCTGTTATTTCGCGATGTATTTATAACTTTTTACTGAACTCGTTACGATTGACATCTAAGTGACTTGTATGTTGCAAGTACGCACGCGCTGGGATTGTACTCGCGGGAGCGTCCATCTTATATTTACTAGCGCACTCTCTAGGTACTTTTAGTGTCGAATAATATTTGCTGTCAATCACAAGGTATAGGTAATAAATAGGTATACAACAAAATACGTTAACATGTAATTAGAAAAACACCAACGAGATTTGTACGATATCATATTGATTATTCAAAATTGTGAGAAAAATATCATACTTTGGGGCTGTGCATAAAGGACGTCACGCTTCAGGGGGGGGGGGGGGGATTCACCAGTATCGGACAAAGTTTGACAGGGGGGAGGGGGTCTGGAGCCAGTAGGACGTCACGTTTTGAACTTTTGATATACTTAGATATTTTCAAGCATTTTAAATTTCTGTTGATATGTAGAGAACTGAAATTTTTGGAAATTTTTAAATTCCGATAGGTATATTATACAGTCAGAAAAAATATTTTAAGGGGGGGTAGAGATAGTTTTGTTACGTCCTTTTAGGGGGGGGGGGGGGGGTCTCGAAAAGTGTGATAAAGCGTGACAGGGGGAGGGGGTATCAAAATATTAACCCATTTTTAACGTGATGTCCTTTATGCACAGCCCCTTTGCACCTACCTATACCTACATTAATTCATTGAAAACTAAGTATTCATCACGCAACAAAAATAATACCACGTCACGTCATCTGTGTTCAGGTAAATCTCTACTTTCATTAAATAATAATAATTGTTCTAATTACTCACGATACCCTTCAATGTCGGAATTTAAATTGTTAAAATCACTTCAGCATATGGTAAAACAAAAGATAAAACGAGATGATCGCTACCAGGAATATATGTTTATACACTAATCAATAATAAAAACACACACTTCGGTATTAATAAAAAGCCATATAAAATGGACCGCGATATTTCGCCGCCGTGTTCCGTCGGCTTCCTCAGGCAAGACTGACGAGACAACACCAAAACAAAAACAAACCTAGCTTGAGCAACCAGTGAACCTGTCATAAACCACTCAGCAAATCTCGCACCACCGGCTGCACAATACTGCGCCATGAGTCATCGAAGACATCGGTTGGCTGCTAATGATTTCATTTCACAAAATCAAGGCAGATTCAACACGTCGCATTGACGGTTTGAAACCATTTACGTTTTAACTTTTTAGAACTTTTACCTAAAGAGTGTGCAACTCTGCCTTATAGCCTTCAACTTTTTCAAATTTTAAAGAAAGTAGGTATATTTGAAACAAGAAAGCTCAAGAATTTGCCTTCAATGAATGCCCCATTAATGTTCAATTAAATTGTTAATTTTTAAAAATAATTAAACCATTTTAGTAGAGTGGTGGTGTGGTCTAGGACCTACTTTTAGTACTAGGTACCTACCTACCTATTCCTATTGTTAGTAGTTTTCTACAAATGACAGATTTATATTATATTTACCTAGATGTAATAAAATAAAAATCAAATCCTACCCGATATCAAACTGTTGTTGTTCGGATCAAGAGGTTTGTAATGAGCCCAAAGATCAACTCCACCCCGGAATATCGCAGCTCGAACCTTGTTGCAAGTCCTCCATACATCTGACAGAATCAACGGCTGAAAGAATTTTGTTCAAAAACAGTTAATCAGAAGGAATTTCATCAAACTATTCGCACATATTTTCTCTACGTACCTTTTTATGACCCATCTTGATATTACAAAGAACACAAATTAATTTAGGAGATTAATTTATCGTTAATTACAAATAATTTGAAGCTGGACGAAACTTGGAAGTATGATTTTTCTGACACAATATCACGGCCACATGAAAATATTTTATTTTGAATAGGGCACTAGCCAAACTATCTCCCGCTAGGGTGCTGCCATAGGTTTTGTGACAAGTGTGAAGTAAGCTGTTCGTGCCACTCAAAATTAAAACTCGCGAAACTTTATTTTGACATGCGTAAGAAGATGAACTCACTGTTTAGATACATAGATTTTTTACTCTAGTATAATTAAATGTGTAAAAATAAGAAGATAGTGCAATATCTAAAGCAAATTCTATTTCAATCTGAAGCGACACCCTCTCAATTGTTTTAATTGGAAGTTACAAAATTCCATTAAGCAGTGAGTCAGTTCAAGAGAGCACTGGAAACAAAAATAATTCTGTGAGCTGTCATTATATGATCAAAATATCATTATTACACTATCATTTCTAATAATTATCCACTATTTCGTTAAATTACCAAATATCAACATTAATTATTATAATATAACATAAAAATACGGACTGTGGGGTAAGAAATGCGTTGATTTGAAAAGCACAGCCTCGACGCTAGCGCCAAAGTGGCCGATCCCGTCGTCCTAGCTTGGCATCGCCCCATTGAAATTTTAGCGGGATCGGTAATGTAGTTCAACTAGTTCAGATTTCTGCCGCTTGAGAGCAGCGTAATCATCGCGCGGATGGATACTTGTGGTCGGGCTGTAAGGCGGCGCCGGGCCGGGGACTACATTTTACCATACGCCGGGATTGGCTCGTCGGCCAGCTCACTGAATACTAGCTTTTACGGCGACTTCCGGTGGAAATCGCAAGAGCGAGTTACTCTTTCTGGAAAGGACGCCACTTTTCCTTCCTTCTTCATCGTCGTCATTTGTGCAGTGTGGACGTGTGATAAAAGTTCAATTCAATTATGGCAGATAATCAAGATTATGACGATATGGGTAATGGTGAGTTTCACCAAGACGTTGGTGATGAACAATATCAACAGGACGATCAAATGAATGGACAAGAACCAGCAAATGGAGAAACTGGAGGAGGTGATGCCCCAGCCGATAGCGGTAGTGCAGAAGCCCCGGGTCGCGATGATGACAGGTACAGTGATAGGAAATTCTCCATGGGAATGAATTGCTTAGATTTCCAAATGGATTCTGTGGAATAATCTAGTCCCCACACGTTTCTTTTGTATTTTAATTCAGTTTTGATGATCTTCAATCCACGTCCCGCCAATAAACTTGCCGGTTGTTTGCCGCGGCTTGCATCCATGACGCTTCGCCCAATATGGCCATCTTGAAGCATCACATTTTGTCAATTGTTTTATCTGCGAACATCCGCGTTCGTAGCTAATGAAATTCTACAAAAATATGTGATTTTGCTTGATTTTCTGCACACCTTTCTTTGTGCACATGTTTCGCGGTCATATTTTCCATTATTCTTATGCTGCGGCATTACCTATTTCTGGGCCTCAAATCATTGAACCCGGCCAAGTCTACAAAGCGAAAACACCCTTGCCTGCCAACTCTAGTTTTTTAAAATTGATTATTCCACGTAATTCACTACCCTAGAAGGTTCGGCGCATCATTGATTGTAAAGCTATGCCTAATATTCGGGGACAATTGCAACCACTTCCAAATGTGTTAATTTCCATTTTCTGATTGGGGTCAATGCCTTCGAGGCCTTTCGATTCTAAAATTGTCTTGTTTTCAGATACGAACTAATGGCTTGCTGATGATCGAACTAGCGTAACGGGTGTATCCGTACACACATTTCACTTGTCTTTGTCGTAATATTGTGTCGTCGTTGATTCACTTGATTATTGTGTTCATTGTTAGCTATTTGAAACTCTTCCCTCTTCCAGTGTAAAAATATTGTGCCTAACTCTTAATAATTGTTAATTTCATGGAAGTGGTTGCTTTAGACTCTTCATTAGATGATTACTAGCGGAATCGATGATTGTATCGAACCTTCTACGTTCCCTCCCGATAGGCATCGACTCCTTTCACCATTTGTACCTAAAATTATGCTTGCTTTAATAATGTAACTGTAACTTAGATTCATACCATGGCTACTTGCTTATTTTATTTCAGATTTCAATCATATTCATATTTGGTTTAAGATCATATTGCTGAAATTCGTAACTTCTTCAAGACTACATTCTGTTCTTTAGCTAACTACCAAGTACAACAGTAAAGCCGAGTTTGATTGTTTGTCGAGAGAATCTCTTACCTACTTGCTTTCTATCAGTAGGGACGCTAGGCGAACATGGAGACCATACTTATTCCATGATTCCAGCCTCAAGAGAAAACAGAATCTCTTATCTAGACAGAAATTGGCTTATCTACAGTGCTGTTTGAATTTTTTCTGGTTTAGGGTTCAAAGATTAAAGATTTCGTGCACTCTATTTATTCAAGGTAATCTTTGTTCTCTGTAAAGTAGATTGCACCAATCGAGTGAATAGTATTGCATTAGTTTCAAACTTTTTGATAGCCATTCCTTCACAAACACAATGAACTTCGGAATCACTATTCATGAAATATAATAAGAAAATTTCACAGGGTATTCGTGAAATAATTTTGGAAATTTAGAGCCATGGCTATTAGAGTTTGAAACATGAATGTTTCATTATTTTTGTCTCAAAATCTTGATCACCTTGCATTCCAAACTTAGCTTACGAACTTGCTGCAAATGTTCTTGTCAACTCTGTTGGAACTGTAACGTAACAATGTACTACCTTCTTTCCTAATATTTTGTTCTGTCAATTCGAAACATTTTGTAACAACGTCAGCAGATCTGTAGCTTCCACATATTTGGAAATTCCGAGGGTCCGCTGCTAAAGTCAAAGGAAGTAATTGTGAACTGGCTGTGGATAAGCTATGGTCTCCATCATGTCGCATTAACTTCTGGTCTGGACACGAGTGATACAATTAAAACTAACCTGCCTTCCTCTCCTCCAGGTTCTGGGTGAGACACCGGACCGAAAGGGTCACATAAAGTAAGCACCAGCGATGCAGCGCCACTGACTGGCCCATGGTATTTATTCCTGGGTTATTCTCTTGTGGTCAGAATAGCGAATTGGATTTTTTGGAAGCAAACTTTACCGTCAACATCTCTTAGTTGATATCTTTCTCTCAGGGCCGCACTTTGCTTTTCATGGGCCACACACACACTGTAACTAATAAATTGTTCTTTGATTAATTGTTGATTGATACTTTTTTGTCACCCTACATTTATAGCAATTTGTCATCATAATTCTAGCTTTACATACTTTTAAAAACTCTTACAGATATTTTTTTCAACATTTTTCCAGCTCGGAACTTAGGATCAAAGTTCTCGATTCATTTGCTGTGCTGTTAAAAGGGTGTAAATAACTCAAGTTACATACATCTAAATGTAAACTCAATGAGCGATCTGACGAGTTTTCTCGCCCCCTAACGACCACGTTTTAACCCTCGTCCTGTCTCTTTGCAGAAAACTCTTTGTTGGCGGCCTAAGCTGGGAGACCACTGATAGTAAGTTTCATCTTATCTCTACACATATTTCCCCCCCCCCTGCAATTAAAGAACCCTGAATTGTTTGAAGCCCTCTATAGTTATTTTGATGCTGTTTTTTAAAATACTGCAAACACATGACAAGATATTTACGCTAGCAATTAATCTGTTTGCCCAGAGCTTCAGTAGGGTTAGTGACCCCAATTAACACTACCTTAATACCTTTGCATTTTGTCATGTCTTATCAGAAGGGTAATTAGCTAGCTATGGAAATTTCCATTGGAAGTGAATTGCGAATTTCCATAATCACTTCCAGTAGATGTGAGTATAGATAAGGACCAGTTGTTGTTAAATTAAATTATGCTAATTGGCTGAAATGCCTACATCAGTCCTGGATGATTCATGGCAAAAACCCAGCAAATAACCTACCTTTTGGGGAGAATGATTCTCTGTTAGGTTAAAAGGTTGTTTGTTGCAACTTTCCAGACCCCTTCAAATCAAGCTGGTTTTATTAGTCATTAATTTAATTACTCACTTGTTAGCCTCCAGTCATTATTATGATGTTAATTTAGTAATTTAAAATGATCATCGCTTTCTTAGAAAATCCAGTTCAAAAGTATTTACAGCTTTGTCGACAAATATTTCTTGTTCTATTTCATTTTTCATTTTTTTCATTTTATTTGAAATCACCAACAGAATACAAAATATTTCACAAGTGGGATTTAAAATAACGAAAAAAAAAATATATATATTTAAACTATGATTAAAGAAGTTACAAGACACAATAAATATTAATAAGAAAGACAAAACATTAAAGCGTAAAAGTAGGTACAACTATTCAAATAAACTTAATCTACTATCTGGGCCTGAACATGATCTGTTTTGTTGTAAATGGTTCTAATAATTTCAGCCGAATGATGAAAAATGTCTAAAAAATTACCAGTTTGCAAGTTAAATGTATCAAAAGTCGTCATTCTTCTATTAATAAAAGCATATTTAAAAACGTTGATTCTACTTTTGTGGTTCCGAAACAAAGTTGTGTGACGAGTTTGACGAGCAGGGACAAAAACATTAATCTTTGATAAAAGCTGAGGGCAATCAACATGGTTATTTAGTAATTTGTGTAAAAATAAGATGTCTGACAGCTCACTTCGCTGGTGCAATCTAGGCAATCTTAGCGCCTCCCACACAAGGAAATGTAATCTTTTCTATGATACTGAATATGGGTTTTACGGCAATAAAGTTTTACAAAATGCTTCTGAACTTTTTCTAAATGTGAAATATAGGTAACTTGGTGGGGATTCCAAATTGTGGATGCATAATCCAAATATTGCCTGAGCCATATTGCATATGGCTTGACCTGAGCCAAGTAGCCCCTGACTTGATGCAATCTGGCTTTCCTATTTGGGCGTGTTGGTTCGATGTGACGCTAACGCGAGCGTGTTTGTTGCAGAGGAGCTCCGAGAACACTTCCACCCGTACGGCGAGATCGAAAGCATCAATGTCAAGACCGACCCCAACACCGGCCGATCACGAGGGTTCGCCTTCATCGTCTTCTCCGCGGCAGACTCCATCGAGAAGGTGAGTCAAACCATTATGTTGGCCACAACGTCGTCAACCCATTCCACATTTCTGAGGTAGTTATCTCTATAATCGATGAGTTTGCAGCATTGTTCTAGTTTCTAGATCAAGTTGACATTATTAACGAAAGGTCTCGGGTTCGTTTACAACGGCCACCCTCGGTCAAGAGGCAAATGATGGGAAGGTTCCATATTAACATACCCAGACCACCTCCTTCCCACTGTCCATCGTTGCAGGTATCTCCCGATCATTCATCCGTCTACATTAGTCTGGTTGCAGAATGGTGAGACGTTAAACAATCCTATAAAACTAGTCGCACCTACTGGTTAGGTTGGTTCTTGCCAGAGCTCTGTATTTCCAGAACGGAGACCTGGGTTCGATTCCCATTCAAGGACTTCGAAAGCATGTGGTTACTAAGCCGCAACCACTTCCTTCCGTGCCACCCCACCCTCTCCATAGCCTCCCAATGACCCCACGTGTCGTATCGATGATAAGCGGCACATGACGGAGCTGTTCTGTCCCAGGTGCTGTCAGCGGGCGAACACGTGATCAACAACAAGAAAGTGGACCCCAAGAAGGCCAAGGCGCGACACGGCAAGATCTTCGTCGGCGGCCTCGTTCCTGACCTCTCTGATGACGACATCAAGACTTTCTTCGGCCAGTACGGCGCGGTGAGTTCTCTCTCTTTCATTATTGTTTTTTTAGCATGCAGAAAAGATTTCGATTCATAGCCATGTTTCAGTTTCAGTACTATTTTTAACCTTTCTCTTAATAACTGAAGATATCTATGCCAATTTATGGAAAACGATTATGGGCCTAAAAATGGACAAGTAGAGTTCTTTTTCTAGATTTGTGTTTTTTTTAAATCTTCATTACCTCTTTTTTAGTTGATTGTGTAATTTCAGCGGTGAAATTAAGAAATTAAGCAATAAAAATAGCTATTGGTCAGCTAGGTCATACCACAGGCTTTGTAGTCTATAGGACAGGTATTTTGTGCTTCAGAAAACTTCAAATCAATCCGTTTGGTCGGATTAAAGAATAATACATAATCTTACCTCATAAGTTCTTCTCCACTTGGCTTCGTTGTGCTATGATGATTCCTTCAACCAGTTCTGCTACTGAGCGTTGTTGACGACACTTTGGTTCCTGAGGCGCGACACATTCCGCGCCCCCTCGTTGGCGCGTCCTCACGCACGCCAGTGGCTCAAACCCCCTTCCGTTTTTCCGCAGATTGTCGAGGTGGAGATGCCGTTCGACAAGACAAAGAACCAGCGCAAGGGATTCTGCTTCATCACCTTCGAGTCAGAACAGGTCGTCCAGGAACTGCTCAAGTCACCCAAACAGACCATCAACGGCAAAGAGGTGAGCGACGTTTAATGGTTTCATTTAGGAAGAGAGTGATCATTCCATCTGCGTTTAGAAGAAAGGTTACGTTAAGCGCGGACTCGATTTCTCTTGCTGACGTGTTAGTACCTAACTGATGTAAAAGTTGATCTAGGGTTCAAGGGACAGGACGTAATTTTGTCCGATTTAAAAAGCTTATAAGGGTGTTGATTTCGGGAATTTCTTCAAATACAATAATTGAGATGGGTTATTAACAAGGATTTAGCTTTCAGTATTCTGAATCTGTGTTTTCGATTCTTGTGTTATTAACGATCGTCTTTCTTGTTTCAGGTTGATGTGAAGAAAGCCACCCCCAAGCCGGACGGCATGGGAGGCATGAGGGGCGGACCCCGGGGTGGCGGCAGGGGCGGTGGCCGAGGCAGAGGGCGAGGTAAGACTCCACCCCCACCCACCCACCCCCACGAGGAATCTCCGGTCGTGATGATCGCAACTATAACCAGTTCTGCTTCTGACGGCTCTGACGAAGCACAGTTGTTTCTGAACGAGATTCCTCGCCCCTGCATGGTCGATATCGACGACGGCGGGCATTTTGCTTGCCTCTGCATGATTTTGTTATATTTTTAGGTTTCAGTTCCATTATTTGACTTCCATCCAACCTTCAGCTTTGTTATTGATGCTGATTTAGGAAGAGCGGAGTTCATAAAGTAATTGCTTTTGTCTGTCTTAAAATCATTTCACTTTGGCCGGCCATTTGCTAAGTTTTCGGGATCTTCGTGTTTTTGGGACCACCGCTATTCCGAGATCCATCGACAAAGTTATTGGTTCGATGATGTTTCTGTCACAATGTCTCCAATGTCTCTCGTAAAGATGATCGCTCGTTGCGTTTGCCCGGCGTGTAAATGTAATAACCGGCGCGATCTGATTGGCTGATTTTAGGGAGCTCGGGCTGGGGTAATCAAGGAGGCTATGGAAGCTACGGCTACGACCAGGGTGGCTATGGAGGAGGTACGGACCATTCACATCTCGATACTAAAACTAACACTCCGTTCAGTCGATCGGTTCACTTTTACATGCATTGGTTCACTTTGGGAAAGACTTATAGCTGAACTAAATTGATTGATTTTTAACCAAGCAAGCTCGTAATGCATCATTGATTATGTTGTTTAATTTTCTTCAGTTGTTATTTGTTACTGTATGCATAATTTTTATGTACATTTTTTTTAGTTCTGTTATTCAGGATGTTTTTGGTTTAGTTCTTCTAGTACAATTGATTTATATCTCTTGACTTCAATTCTTAACTTGCTTACTTACTTACATCAAGAGTTTTGATGACTGAGTTCTGTTAAATTAAATGCTCTGAAATGAAATTAAGTTAATATTTTGTCTCGAGAAGTTACTGTGTAGTGTATAGAGTAAAAATAGTTACATTACTTTAATATCACTTCTGAACTATGATCGGTTATTTTCATAATTCAAGAAGGTACTAGTTCATATAATATACTGTACCATGAGAAGAACAGAAATTGACGCAAAATAGCTACAAAGTTATTGATTTTTACAACTTTCTCTTTCCGAATGTCTTCAAAATGATCAGAACTCGATTTGTTTTTGTCTCGTGGACTTCGACAACTTACAAGCTGTAAAATCACATTTGATTAGATCCTTTTGCGTGGATTCTGTGCGCCTCTGGCAGTATCAATGTCCGAGCAGTGAAATGACCGCTCGTGTTGTTTGCCCGCCAGGTGGCGGCGGATACGGCGGCGGCTATGACTACTATGGCGCCGGCGGTTACGGTAACTACGGAGGCTACGGCGGATATGACTACACCGGCTACTCGGGATACGGCAACTATGGTAAATATCTCTCCCGCTTGCTCTCTCTCCCCATTCCCTCGGGCCCTCTCGAACCCAACGCGGCCGCTCGACCAGCATGGCATGCGTCCAGATCGAGCTCTAACCTCGTCACGAACCCGCGTTGCGTTCGAGCCGTTCCGCTTCCCGCCTCGTTTGTTCAGTTTCAGGCTGCACGACTTTTACGTTCAGTCAGGGGCCCCGTCCCGAATCCCGCGTGCATGTTTTTCACCCCTACGGCATGCTGTTTCCTCCCCCCATGTGCCGATACACTTTTGAGATCATTCGTGCGGCTGCAGCAATTCATGTTTGTCATCTTCACTTCTGTTTTCCTCCAGCTGAAGTATTGTCACTGTAACTGTTTGTTTTTAATTCTAGAGTCATAGTTAAGTATTTATAATGACCGTGATGAAGATTCATGTAGGAATGTAGCGGGATGATTTGAATGTTTATCGAGCGGGGGAAGTGATCGTCGGGCTTCCAAACAGGATATTCAAGTACTTTGCACGTCTTTGCCCACCCAAGTACGAGGTTGACAAAGTTAAAAAATCTGCAAGTAAATTCACATGCATCTATCTAGTCTTACGAGGACGTGGTGATAATGGCCTCCCATCCGTTATTTTATCTTTCTAACATTATCGAACTTCCTTTGCATTTAGTGGAACTTATCGGCAGCTATTCAAAGGAGAGATCTGCAACAAAGACCTCCTTCAATAGAATTGTTGCTGTGACAAAAATTTTAGGAAATGAAGCACGTTCTGTTCTGTCTTCCTACATTTTTTACAATTTTAAACTAAAAGTTTTGAGTCGTTGAAATCAAAGGCTTGAAAGTGGCTCATTACTTTTTAGTTTTTAGGGAGTCAATATTTATTTCTAAAATATGATATGAGTATGACACACAAGAGCATTTAATTCTATAGAACTTATGACGCTCCAACATATGAGCAGTTTAAGTCTTAAAATGAAGGTCGAGAGACTTGTCCTTCCTCTTCAGTAGAGGAAGGAAGTTGGTTAAAATCTCTTTCTGTCCGGCATTTTGTCACCAACTAAAAAGGGTATCCCCTTGCGACTGAAAAGTACTTGTAACCTCCCGTTTGGATCCCCAAGCTCCGCTCCCCCCGCTGTGACCTTCGGCTTGTCGCGGCGGCTAGTGGATGTTTGTGGGCGCAGAGCATTGAGGGCTGGTTGGTGTTTTTGCAGACTACGGAGGCTATGGCAATAATTATGAAGGTGGCTACGGGGGCAGAGGCGGCCGAGGGAAAGGTATTGCTACCAATGTCTTGTGTTCAGAACGTAGATGAGCTCGAACCCCGCCGCGCAATGGAATCTCCGCTCTTTGTGACCGTCTGCCTCCGCCTTTCAGTGCATAGCTACAACTAACGTTAGGATGTTTTGTTTTAATTAACGACATAGTGACATTTGATATTTACGGTTTCATTGTTTTGCTGGACTGTATATTTAATAAAAGCTTAATTTTTTTGCTGCTTGAATCCAAATTCTCCTGAATCCCTTTTTGGTTACGGTTTGCGTCAAGTTCTCGGGTATTTCCGAGAAATAATTCTCGTAGTGTACAGTCGGGGCGCCGAGTGTTTAAACTCTCACCAGATGGAGCCACCGTCATTCTGTTAGGCGGAGAAAGACGCCATTGCAAGGTGAGCGCACAATGAAGTCTTTTTCGACCTAGCAGAAAAACTGCCTAACAGCGCATTCTGTTGAGAGTTCAAACACTCAGCGCCCCGACTCTAAACACACCTTGTTTTTCCTCTTAACAAGCTCTGAAATGTGCGGTACGACTTCGAAAACTTTCCGTTCCAACCGAGATTCCATTGCGCTGTGTGGTTCTTGTAATAAAACGTAGACTTTCCTTGTGGTGTAAAACTAACACTTGCATGAGTCATAATTAAAGTCACAGCTGTCAGTTGGTGCTTATCAGATCAAATCTGTTATCAGTGACACCAGCAATCAGTGAATCAAATGAGAAACCAACTTGCAGTTGTGAAATTGTTGTTGTGTGAATCTAACTGTAGATAGATTGAGTCACAAGGTTTTGATTACGCTATTTTGCAAATAAATGTTTATGTGATGTGTCGTTCTATTTGTAATCCACTAGTCACTACTGTTCTTCGATTAAAATAAAATATAATGACTTCACAAGTTGAATAAAAATAACAGCTTGTTTTTTTCGTAATCGGAGCAAGCTGGCTCAGGCTGTGACACTGTACTGCACTACGATCGTCCCGGGTTCGATTCCTGAGGCCGAGGTTTTTGTGTTTTCAGTAAGCAGAGAGGTAAATGCTGGGAAGGTTCCCTAGTAATGGGCCACGTCTGCCTCCTTCCAACCGTCCATCCTATTCACCATCTTCATAATCATTCATCTGTCGCCATTATTAGCCTTGATGCAAAACACTTAATCTGTTCCTACTTCCTTATATAATATTAAAATCTTGTTTCACTTGTCTTCCTCTGCATCCTTACTTTTTGCTGCCCCAAAATCATACTGAATACAACCACATTGTACCTACCCTTCCTTACACCTCAGTGCAACACATTTTTACTTCTTGGCATTCATTCGGCCACGCAAATGGCACACATTTCCACGTTGCATGGATCTTGGCGAAGGCTTCTTCGCATGCTCTTGGCGGGAGGGGGTGGTGGTTTCCGTGGCGACTAACTCGATGTCGGGTCTGACAGCCCGCCTCTTTCCTTTTCAGCTTCCTCCTCTCTAAAGTGATCATGTTACGACAAGCTTAGTATAAATTCTCTCTCTGGAATGTGTGGGCTCGACCTGACCTCGACTTGACGTACGGACCGATTGGTTGTGCTGTCTCTAGGTGTTACGATTGAAAGCGACTACGTATTTAGGCTAGTTGTAAATATGATCATAATCTTTTGCTCTAATCTTTGGATTACACTTGGATCTTGCTACTTTTGTACCCGTGCAACTAAACTACGGAATAACGTTCCCTTAACGTTCCACAGCATATGTTCAGATTTAGATAACTTATTTTAGAGCCTAAGCGATTGTTTATCTTAGTTGCAGTTGGTTTAAGGCCAAACTTCTCGAGTGATGTAGAAATATCTTACTTGTTGTTACTGCGTCTGTACTTAACTTGGCCGAATGTTGCTGGAATTTTAATGTAGATTTCTTATGGAATCATGTGATTCGTAATCCGATAAACAAAAGTGTGAGTTCAGGATGATGTGATGCCATTCCTTTAAGATGTGCAAGAATGTACTTGAGGCTGAGCACAAAAGTCAAATTTGTTGGCAGCTGCAGTTATTCAGATATGTTTTTAAAGATCTGTGTATGTACTTCTACAATGAGAAGATTCCTCTGTATTGTGGTGTAGTTCGTGGAGAAAATGATTTTTAAGTATTGTCATGGCTTTTGAGCTATTGTGTGAAACATTTTCTACTTGGCTATTTCTTGTCTTGCCTTCAAGAATTGTTATGATCAAAATCTTCAACAATTCTTATGTCATCGGAAGAAATATCTACGGACACAAATTTTCACATAGATAATAAATCAAATGGTCCAAAAGTTATGATGATGGTTAGGATGTGTTTTCTCCAGAATATTCCTCTGTACAGCTGCTTCTTAAACTTGGCTGACCATCCAGGTTCTTGGCACAGGTTCTGGACTGGTTTGTCAAATTGTGATGAGTCTAGGCATCAGTCAAAATTACTCTTGAGGCAACGTTTGCCCGCTTAGTGGCGGGTCTTGAAAGCCGTAAGGTCAGTATTCTGCGAGGTCGGGTCGAGCCATCGAGTGTGCCCAGCACCGTCAACCCTGCTGTTAGCCGCGTTTCACTCCCCAGTCATCTCTCTCGCCGTTAACGAGCCAAATTAATCCCGACTGTCACGCTTGGTGATCAGACTTTCAAGCTGGCACATTTACACCGCTATTCACTCTCGCTGGAATACCACTTGCCGCTTTCACAACCTCGGGTTGACGACTTTTTTACTGTAGATTTTTGGTTTTTGGTCTCTGGGTAACTGTGTACTACCCTTACTTACATTAATTGTTACTGTTAATTGTTTGACTTTGCGATGTCGGCCCGCAGTCTCGAGCTAACAGATGGGGTTGATTGACTGTTGCAGGCTCGGGTGGAGGTTTCGGTGGGAAGCAGAGGGGTGGGAGCCGAACAACGCAAAGGCACCAGCCCTATTAGGAAGTAAAAGCGTCTCGCTAACAAAAAAAGATATTGTCTTGTGTTTTTTGTCTTCTTGGTAAGTAAACTCTCCACGCGTTAACTTCTGCATGGATTTTGTCAAATTTACGTTACTTATTTTTTTTAGTAATTTTTATCGACCCCACCGTGAGTTAAGTTCGTTCTAGACGAATTTTTTTTTCTTAGTTTTTGCTCGACCTTCCCTCCCCTGAGATCATTGAATTTATACTAAGTTTGTAGCACACAGTTTTCCATGTAGTCTCTCGATTTGTGGTGTACTTTACTGTGTTGTCCACGGTTTTACCCTGATTTGTGTTTTCATTTCTCTTGGGTTATCCAGTATTTTGCTAATCGGATGTCCAAGCTGCTCAATGTTGCTGCCAGTGGATGCATTTTCCTTTGGTTTTGTTCATTTTTTTTTGCAGCGAATGGTTTTGTGCTGTCTGGTTTTATGTGCCTAACCAATGTTTCTCACAGACCTGTCCGCGAACTCTAAAACTTTCCGGCAGAACTATCGTCATGTTTCATTTAGCATTTTTTTCTCGGTGTTAAATGGGACTCTTAGAGAAAATGTATTTAAATTCATTAATTCAATGAAAAATGTGTTTCATTCTTCTCAGTAAAATTATACAGATTTGATCGAGTAAACAAAATATGTTATGCTTCCTTGTTTTGATGAAAATTAAAGATTTCCCCCGACGGGATTGTGAGAACTCAAATCATGTGGGTAAATCACATTAATTATTAGCAATTGAAGTGAAAGTCTTCAATGAGCACGCTGATTTTTGGAAATGGGTTATAGATTGCAAACAAAAGTGTACAAACAAGATTAATGCATTCCACAAGCAGCAACAGTATTATCTTTCTCCATGCATTTGGCAAATATTATGTAAAGTACATGCTCTGTACATGAAATTACACCTAACGGCCGAGCTCCATTATATTGATTTAATGAGTATTTCTTTCTGATTGCAGCTGCGGATTAGTCCAGATTTTAACATGGTCTCTCTCTTCTCATCGCCTTCGTCTCATCGCATCACCATTCCATCGATCTTGTGAAATAATTCCGTTTGCCTGCCAAGTGTCATAATTGATCACTGCTAAAATTTGTGAAAACCGCCATCGATACATCTGTACGATTATGATGATAGCGTGTGGCCAGACTACTTTATGTTTTGTGTTATTTGACAATGAACAATTTTAATAGCGAATTTACTATTTTTATGTTTATTGGATGAACATCGATAGTGGAGCAGTATGTATGTGAAGATGTTTCTCATACTCTCATAATTTTCATAAATATGTGGTCTCATTTCACCAGGAAGTATGGCTTCCTACTCAATAAAAAGTCATTTAATGTAGTAATTTTATGATTTTGTGTAATGTTTGCTTCCCTTTCCTTAACTCCACTAGTTCCTGAATTCCTAGCCCGGAATCAATACTGAATTCATGCATGCTCTGAATTGGGAGGCAAGTTTTCTGCTGTTCTAGGAATAGATTTATAATTAAATAAAAGTTTATATTTGTATATTTCCCAAGAGGAATATCACACTTCAGTAATTCAATAATAATCTGCTGAGTGAATAACCTGCAATGTTAATATCCTCATTAAAATTCAAAACAGATATGTAAATGGGGGCCATGATGGGTGAGTTGAGCATTATTTTTACTGGAAAAGGAACAATATTTCCTGTTTTTCATCTGGGAATTCGAACATGTGGATTCATATTTCCTTGGTACAACATCTGGGGTTTCCAAGTCTAAATACAAGGGTTTTAATCTCGACATAGGCGCTTCCGGTTACATTTTTTATCCACTGCGCATCATTCTGCGCAATAACCAATGCATGCATGTGCTGACACCAGAGTTCGCTCGTACTAAAAATCGTACACACACGATTTTGTTAACAAGATTTTCTCCTAGTTATTACTTTAATTAATTCGTCAAAGCCATATTTTAGAATTGTTTTGTAACTTGCATCGCTTTCAGTCATTATCGTCCTCAATAGAGCTCAATTGATTCAAGTAAGTAAGTGAGGCTATATTATAGTATTTCCTTCTTTTACTACGCCGCCCGCGATGTCTTGCTTGCAAACTAGCAGGGTGTGCTCCACGAATTTCGAACTAAAATACCTTTATGTGTGTAAATAATTAATTAGTTCTACTTTATCGGAAAATTTCCTTCATTTATTAACATCACATGACGTTACCAAACTCTCTTTATGTCTTCTTTACTGCCCAAACAGCCAAAAAGTAACATAATTTTTACCCGCCAACTGCCATTTGCTGCCTCATGTGTTCCATTGTTCATATTTCACACTATATCTTGCATATTTTTGTCTTATCTGTCTCTTTTTTCCCGGTATGGGCACTTGGGAGTGACCTAGACTGGGAATGCAGGGATGGAGATCCCTGCGACCTACTTTATTAGCCCTCTGGGAATAATCCTTCTGGAATTTTCTGAAATGGCCAATGAGTTTTCAATGGCTATCTTCCCCCTCACTACAATAGGCCCTTGCCAATTTAATCTCTATTAGCCTAGTACAAGATACGAATAGATAATAATGTACCTACTCTAGTACAGAATTTCTGTTTGCTTGACATCAAGTTCTGTTAATGCAATTTGTAGATTTATAAATTAAAATTGACCATGAATGCTCCATGAAAGATTGGAATACAAAATGGCCATGTCTTATTGTTCTGCAACAAAAGTATTTGTGTATGATTCCAGTTTCCCAACCTGTGGCCATCACTTGTCAACTGAACCGAAGTCGCTGACATAACCGTCGATCGAACAGGGCTATGGTTATGGAACTCCCCCCCGCTCCCTCATCTGTAGGCCGCGAGTTCGTGCGCCAGTATTACACGCTGCTGAACCAGGCGCCGGCTCATTTGCACAGGTACGGATTCCTACGTTGTGATGAATTTCTGTCCGGTTAAAATAGGCTCTTCTACTCCTCTCTCTGCCTACACTTAGATGCCCATTGTTTTCAGCTGTGGAGTAGCCTCACTTGAACAACAAGAACCCATTCCACTCTTCCCTATACCTACATAGAGTTTTTGATCTCTTCCTTTAGGTATGTTTTTACTAAGTGTGGAGTATGTAGGTACACCCAACAAATCATAAAACGGTATTTGAACGAAACAGATTGGCTGCTGGTCAGGTTCCTTGACAATCGATCCTTGTTATTATCAATGAAATCGGAGCTCACATACTAGAGGCAGATGAGGAGTTAGCATGGACTTCATCGGATGATGCCATCACATTGATTTCAGACAATCCATTTCTTTCAAATACCGTTTTATGATTTGTCGAGTGTACTTGCTTGCTACTCTTTCAATGTAGAATCAATGCAAAACTATAGGTCTGTTGAACCATAATGTAACTTGGGAGGTAAAAGGGTCATTTTCAAAAATGTTGTAGATTTGATACTTTTTTTTATTTAAAAAAAAATGTTGATCTAAATGCAATTTGTCGGTGTAGCATGTTAGTATGTTATACTGCATATATATGAAACACCATTCAGCAGCGAACTTTTTAAAAAGACATAATTAAAAAAATTGAAACACTCAAATTGTCCTTTTTGTAACGATAACTAAAAAGTTAAATAATGGAGGGAATGAGTACCTAAATGATAACAATTATATGTTATATTTCTAATTAATATGGCCTTGATTTAACAAATTTAATTCAGTTTATTCTGATATTCATCCTACCTACAAAAATTCACCACTTTCATTTGCGTTACAAAGTGGACTGTCAATGTGTTACAAAAGGCTCATTCCATTCTACTTCACCCAAAGTCGTTGCGCCTAGAATTTTGATTTTTTTTATATTTTGGACAGTTGTTCCTACATATAAGTTGATATCAAATCTCTAGTTTCAGTTCGATTCAAGTCGCCAGTCGGTGTAGGTACTCAAATTACGTGTAATTAAAGATGGCGCGGACGGGAAAATCGGTGTTTTTAAGCTTCCAGGAGAAATGCTGCCATTTCTATACTATTCAAGTTAACAGAACGATCTTTGCGGCGTTTTGTTCATAAAAGATCGGTCTATAATTATGTTCCGTACAATTTTGCTGTATATAGAACCCTTCATAATGTAATTTGCCCTCAAACTTTGACTAAAATTCTTAAATTTTTCCAATATTTGACGCATGATTGTGAATAGAAGGGAGTAGGGATGGCACCCGGTAAAATTTACCGGTAAATTAAGGTAAATTTACCGGTAAATTTACCGATTATTAATTTACCGGTAAAAAAAATTGTAATTTTTTTTTTTTGATCCTCTCCAATGTATGAATGGAGATATCAAATTTTAAGTAAAAACTATAAGTAAACATCAGTGTGACAACATTAGCAGTTAGGCATATTTTACGTTAATTTTTGGTTGTCCTCAATCATTCAGAATGATAACTCCATCCATACCATTACTTCCAATGTCGGAATCTCTCTTCAGGTTTGCTTGTTTAGCAGACACAGATTGTAACTTGATCAAATTGGTGGTCGACAATTCCTCTTATGGGAGAATAGCACAGGCAGCATGGCATAGCCTACACTAGATTGGTCGAATCAATGCTATTCGGCTATATCATCCCTTATCAAGATTTTTAGATTAGTTTGGTTTAATGGCGCGTCAACGACGAGGTTATATTGCGCACATTAATTGTTATATTTAACTTTGTTGATCATAATTGGAGGGCACGGGGAGAGGGTCGACCTAACAAGCCCGATCCGGGGGAGTCCAGCACTGGTGGGACGGCCAGGTCGGAATGGGGACGGACCGGGGGGTGTGAGGATTCGGGCCGGCTGAACCCGATTTCAGGGGGATCACCATCTCGAGGGGGGGAGGCCGGCCCGAGGGGACCGCAAATCCAAGGGAGGGCTTGGTTAGGCCGACCCTGGCTGCTCTTGGTCTGGACCTCACCACTGATCTGTCCGGCATGGGTAACCCTTACACATGAGCATATGCTCGCCGGCGTAGCTGCAATGGATCATTGTCCAACACAAATCCCCCCCACCTCGATAAGGTGACAGCTGTCGGGGGGTCCCTTATCAATATGGAGTATTGTCATTATTAACATTGATTATAGATGTAGGTATTGATTTTGTCCTGACTGAGGTAATCTTTGAAAATGGGTAAAATAATAAAGTAGGGTCATTTTTGTATTTGGTATAGTCATGAATTAATATCTGCCATCATTTTTCAAAATTTACCGCTGACCGGTAAATTTACCGGTAAATTTACCGATTTTTTCTGACCCGGTAAAAGTGCCATCCCTAGAAGGGGGTGATGGTTCAAACACCCAATTTTATTTTAGTTTCACCTTATATGTAAGAATAGATTTTCACACTTCATTGTTAGTTTTTATTAATTGTTTTTTTACCCAAAAAAGTCAAAACCCTAAAAAGTACCATTTTTGGTCTTATTTTCCTCAGGCGGGTACATTGATGCATTGATACATGCATCGATGCATTGAAGGTACATTGATACATTTGAGGTACATTGATGCTCAAATAAATACACAGAATAATTTGCAAGTAATGGACGTCATAAATTTGCCAAATTAAGCCAATAAAAAAATACGAAAGTGGTGGGACGCAAATCTACAACATTTTTGAAAATGACCCAAAAACCTGCATCAATAATTAATATTAGGAAAACGCTTGGTGTAACGCGTTGATGAGGGAGCCTTCTAGCCACTGCATCCGATTTGATATGCGTTCAGCGTTTGCAAGTATCAGCTGCTGTACATGACTTGGAAGTTGGAACTGAAGCATCAAGAGACAGAGATGAAAATTTAGTACACATTTTTCAAATATTTCAAGTACCTTCCTATAGAATAACATGTCCTTAAAATTACCTTACAATAACTTTGTAAATATAACGATATATTACTGATGTCTTCAAATTGGTGAAAAATACCTAAAATTGTGGTCCCAATGACCATGCGAAGTTTTAAGTAAAACGGTCTTTCGGTTCTAGTTTAAATTTAAAAAATCACAGGAAAGATGGTTTTAAATTTTAACCAATTGGAGGATTTAGCTGAACATTTGTAAGATTGGGGACAATATTGGTTGAATGACTTTGCTAAATTTCAAATTGATCAGACCAACCAATCGGAAGATATATTTTTGTTTAAATTTGAACCAATTACAGAATCCCGTTTAAAAACGACCCCAGGGACCGCATAGATTACATTGTACAAAAATTTCAGATCGATTGGTTGTGCGATTTGACCTGGACTGTGCATTAGGCCAAAAAAATCACAGAAGGTGCCATAAGAGTACTGTGTTGACGCTCGCTCAATAATGCTATGGTACAGTACTAGGGTATGACTTACCTAAGCCCAATTTACACGGAGCAACTTCTTGTTCAACTTCTGTGCCACACTTCTTGATAGAAATGAGAACATGCTCTAAATGATATGTTTTCCCAAGATATTGTCCCTTCTAAACTAGGATTGCCACCTGACCCATCCCGGATTTCCCGAGATTGTTTTCCTTGTCATGGTGCTGGAGAGGGTGCAGGTGTGAATGTGAACATGATGCTGGAGAGGGTGTAAGTGATGTTACATGGTGCTGGAGAGGGTTTAAGTTACATTATGGCATCACTAAAGTGACCAACTCGCAACTGCACTGCACATGTGCCCGGTTACATTATGGCATCACGAAAGTGACCAACTCGCAACTGCACAAGTGCCCGGTTATATTATGGCATCATGAAAGTGACCAACTCGCAACTGCACGCGTGCCCGGTTACATATGGCATCATGAAAGTTACCAACTCGCAACTGCACATGTGCCCGGTTATATTATGGCATCATGAAAGTGACCAACTCGCAACTGCACGCGTGCCCGGTTACATATGGCATCATGAAAGTTACCAACTCGCAACTGCACATGTGCCCGGTTACATTATGGCATCACGAAAGTGACCAGCTCGCAACTCACGCGTGCCCGGTTACATTATGGCATCACTCACACCCTTTCGAGGGTGTAAGTGATGTCACATGGTGGGAAAGGGTGTACCTAAGTGATGTCACATGGTGCTGGGGAGGGTGTAAGTGATGTCAAATGGTGCTGGGGAGGGTGTAAGTGATGTCAAATGGTGCTGGAGAGGGTGTTAGTGACTTATAATGCATCACAAAATAACTTAAATTGATGCTACCCTCTATGTCAACAATCAAATATAGTCGGCATACCTATTTCATTTCAGCACACATTCATTCAAATTCTTGTGAAAACAAGATGTCTTTTCACCAAAAGCACCATTTGACAGATTACAATTGTTTTGAACGAGGTCCGAAGAAAAATGTGTTGGACGCCTTGTTTAGAAGGCCATGATAAAATCAATTGCAATGTCAAATAGTGCTTTTGGTGAATAGACATCTGGTTCTCGCAAGAATTTGAATAAATGTGTGCTGTAATAAAATAAATATGCCGATTATATTTGATTGTTGACACTACTGAGGTAATCATACATTTCTGTTATTTTGCGATGTAGTTATAACTTTTACTGTGAACTAGTTACACGTTTGACTTGAAAGTTACTTGCCGTTGCCCGCATGCTTACAGAAGCCACTCACTGGGAAGATGTAAATTTTTTATGCTAGGTGGCGTACCTATTAGTGTCGAATAATTCTTGTTTCAATTTTGAATTTTTTAAGATCTATTGTACAATAAAATGGTCAAGTTTCTAGGATCTTGCCAAGATAATAATAAATATTGAGACCATGCTTCCAACTATTGTCGTGTCAGGGGGTGGGATGATCCCACCAATGTTCTAGGGCACTTGTGTTCTAAGAGCCGACTTGCCAAAATAATAATAATCTATCCGTGGTTCCAATTCATTGGGTCAGGGTGTTCCCACCAACACTAGGGCCGCAGGACTCCAGGAAACTGGCTTGCCATGCCTGGCGTTTCTTCCTCATCTTCCTTCTCTTCTCCTTCCACTTCAAATTGTTCCACAAATTTCTTCCACCGTGTTCTGTTCTCCCACTGTCTCTCAGCCTCCAACTCACTCCACCTTCCTCCTCTCTCCAGCACATCCTCCTTGATCAGTCCAATCCACCTGTCTCTTGGTCGCCCCACTCTCCGTGTTCCCACTGTAGATGCTTCAAACACCCGCCTTGGCACTCGATCGGTTCTGTAACCACCTAAGCCTCTCTCTTCCCAGCTTGAACCCCAATCTTTCAACCCCCAGCTCTCATCTTCATACTTCAAACAAACCCTACCTATCCATTCTTGTCACCCCCTTCACACTCAAGAACTTAATCTCAGCTGCCTGTAACTCGTTCCTTTCCTTTCCACCTGCTGAACACATCACTGCCCCGTATATTAGAATTGGCAGGAAATACATCTTGTACATAATGATCTTGCAGACTTATGGAAATTTCTCATTCCACAGCAACTTCGTCACTGCTTGATAAAATACCCCTTCTTTCTTGTATTTCTCTGTCAACTTCAGCCTTGTTGGAGAGCAGGCTACCCAGATACTTCAACTCTTCCACCTCCTTCAACAATCCCTCTCCAAGCTTGATCCTAGCATGACCGTGTTTAAACTTCTTTCTTTCCATGGACATTACTTCTCTCTTCAATTCTCTTATTCTCAAACCCATCTTCCCTGTCTCTTCACTCCACTTATTAATCTTTAACTGAACTTCCTCCCTAGTTTCTCCCCACACCACCACATCATCCGCATAAATCAACGTTTGAGTATCGACCCCCTCATTTGACTTTACTTTCTTCAGCAACTCGTCCATTACTATGATGAACAGTGTTGGTGACAACACACTCCCTTGTCTTAGCCCTTCGCTAATACTAAACCATTCCGATCTCCCCACTCCCGACTGCACACAACTCACACTGTTCTGATACATACATTTGATCCGCTCAACCAAGTCCTTGCCTATTCCTCTCTTTACCAAACACTCCCAAACTATTTCCCATGGCAACCCAAGATGTTGTCAATAATTTTCAGCAGTGTGCCGGCGGTCAGCTCGGCTCCTAGCTTGGTGCGTGCCTAGTAATGACGTGTCGTTCCTCCAGGTTCTACAACAACAACTCCTCGTTCGTGCACGGCGGCCTGGACTCGCCGCAGCGTCCCGAGGCCAAGGTGGTGATCGGACAGAAGCAGATCCACCAGAAGATCCAGCAGCTCAACTTCAGAGACTGCCACGCCAAGATCAGCCAGGTGGACTCCCAGGTGAGATGGCCAACCGAATCAGATCAATGTCATACTATGTACCTACGTTTACCCACGGTGTTCTCAAGCGTGTTAGTTTTAGATTGTCGAGAACATCGGCCGCGAACCGGTGGTCCGTGAGAAAATTTTGGTGGTCAGCAGAAAAATTAGTTCTATTTAAACTTTTAACTTTCGTGGCAATTTATTTAATGTACAAAAATTAAAAGCCCAATTCGGATAGTGAGATTCTGTACACCTCAAGACTAGACAATGCCTCGCCATCCACTAATATTAAATATTATTGATATGTTTATAAGGTCTAGCTCCAATTCACGTTCTTCACGCTCACCAAGCGCGCTAGTGTCGCGGGCATAAATCCAATATGGCAGGTTCTAGTGCGGGTGACGCTGGAATGTCCATATAGCGCTGTGTAAATGTTTCCTGTTTTAACGAAGTTTATATAAATTATATGTTGCATGTTTTGATGCGTCTTGTAAATATATATTGAAATACAATATTTCAGAGGTCTTTAACGTTAGTGTATAAAGTGCATACCATTATTTCAACACTTTTGACATAGTATGACTTTTACATAAAGTCAATAGATTATTAATCGAAATGTACGAAAATGTACGTTGCTTTGTTTATAATATGATGCGATTTTATAATCTCAGTACTTGTGCAACCTTTCCTCTCAAAATCCGTACAAAATAAATAAGATAATCACACTTTTCCTACCCCCTAGAGCAATGGGCTTTACGCATGAGCAGGTGCCTACTAATTAGAGCATATTATTGGTGATTATTTACACAATACTCATGTTCATGGAACGAGGCCTATGAAATATTGTTCTAAAAGCTTTGATATTTAATTATTAATGTTAGTTTTACAAACACAATCAAAGTGAATGTGGAAATACATTAAAATCAAGTGCGTTGCCACGGACTTTTCCAGCAATGTCATAAAGACTATTTTAAACATGATTCTCTTCAACTCTATGCAAAGGGGGTAACAGTTTGACGCAATTAATTGTATTCTAATTTATTATTATCATTATAATGAATGAAAAAAATGAGCTTTGTATTTGTAGTTAAATTCAATCCAACATCTTATGAATGTCCACATAGCATCAATTAACACACTAAAATGGCCATATTGAAAACCTTCACCGCACTCAAAGGGTTCCGCCAGAATCCGCTAGGTGGCAGACTCTTCGGTGGTAAAAGCGAATTGACGTAACGGCGACGGGAGAACGCAAAGTAAGAAGTTTAATATGTGCTATCAAATTAAACTGTTCAAAGTTTATTGGGGCGTGAACTGTTGTACTATTTGATATAAAATAACTTAAACTGTTGCTAAGTTGCGTTCTCCCGTCGCCGTTACGTCAATTGAAGCTCAGCCTTTCATTTGCATTATTGTGTCCCACTTCAGGGCTCAATACTTGTTTATTTTATTTCATATCACATGTTTTATAGTTTTTTGCTATCTACAGCTTATATAAAAATCAGAAAATAATCTCATATATGGGTGTGTGAATCCATAAAATTTCGTGATGATGACTTCGAGGACAACCAAAATGTACCTCTTAGGCTCTTACATAAAAAATTAAAATGACTAGGTCTGGATGTACACTCAAACCAATTAAAAACGGTTCTTTGCACAAAACGGATTGGCTGCTGGTCAGGTTCCTTGACAGTAAAATAAATCCTTGTTATTATCGATGAAATCAGAGCTCACCTACTAGATTTAGGCAAAGACTTCATGGGATGATGCCATCAAACTTTTATCAGATACCTAATCCATTTCTTTCGAGGTACCGTTTATTATTTGTTCAAGTATACTTTCAATTCACAAAAATCCTGTTCAGTTTTGATTCGGATTTGAATTAATGTCCCGTCCGTACCGCACGCAAGTAACGAGGGCATGTTCCACTGCTCCAGGCCACGCTGGGTGACGGAGTGGTCGTGCAGGTGACCGGCGAGCTGTCCAACAGCGGGCAGCCGATGCGCCGCTTCACGCAGACCTTCGTGTTGGCCGCGCAGACGCCCAAGAAGTTCTATGTCCACAACGACATCTTCCGCTACCAGGACCTGCTGTGCAACGAGGACGAAGAGGAGGGCGAGGGGGAGGAGGCGCTGCAGGAGGAGGGGGAGGATGTGGAGGCAGTCTCCGACATCCCCATCCAACAGGTAATACACAGCGCATTCCTGGCTTTCTCCAGACAATGATATTGCTTCAACGGGATATTTCGTCGTGTTTTTTATTTTATATAAATTATTTTTGTCAACAACAGTTTCAATTTTTCTATTAGGTACATTTAAAACCTTCTCAGTACAATAAATTAACAAAACTTCAATCAAAGTGGAAATTTGATCAACATTTGATAGTAGTTTTGATAATTTATTCTTCTGAAGAATTCCTGTATATATTATGTGCCATACCCTGATAGAAATATGTAATCCTGTGTGTAGAGTATAGTACGTTTATTCTCTATATACCTATTTGCCAGGTTTCCATTGATTTCCACTCAGAATTTGCACAATGGAGCTTGACAAGGAACAAGTGTTTGTTTTGGCAGGTTGTAAATTTAGAGATGAGCCAGGTATCAAGTCAGGGGCTGGAGGGTGATTTTCTCTACACTGTGCGTTGATGCCAAATGGTTACGATTTACAGATCATAAAACACGGCTTGTTTGTAATTGTCATGTTCTTGAGCCGTTGACAATGGATGAATGGCATTTGTCACTGGATGGATACAGCGTTTGCCGACATAGGTATACAGATAATAAACGTACTATACCTAGGTATGACAGCTTTAGTTTGTGAGTGAAATTTTGTGAATTAACTTGGCACTGAGGGGCGGGCTAGGGCAAAATAACCTGGCAGTTTAAAGGTTAATAGGAAAATTGGAACTGTTGACAAAAATTATTTAGCTACCTACATAGTACGCCCACCTCTAAGTGTTCGTACTGTGTTTCTCATAAGAGCACAATGTATAAACCGGTAGGAACACTTGGAGGTGGGTGTATTTTTAAACTTGATGTGCCCGAAAATAGTAATGCGCAACAGCGCAAATGAATGCTAATGGTAGCATAATTTAGGGATTTAAAATTGGAAATATATTTTTTAACAATTTCTTTCTATTTAAATTACATTAATTATGCATTCACAAAATTTAATTACTAATTAAAATAACAGTACAAATGAAAAAAAAAGTTTGGGGCCTCCATTGCGTCCTACAGGTTTTGAACCCGGGACACTTGGAGCTGGGGTATTCTTCGGACCAATCAGGGCCAGGGAGGTCATGCCTCAGACCACGCAGCCACGGAGACCCCTTGAAAATAGAGCAATTTATAACTTATATCAATTCAACTATCACTTGACAACAATATCATCAGATGCATTGTTCAAATGTGCTCGGTAGTATCCGTGGAAACTTGTTTTTGGTCTCCCTGTTTTTGGTATTTTCTTTCCTGATTGTTTTTAAAGAACTCTTTATTAGCGATTGTTAGAGATGATCTTGATGCAAATTTAATGATTAAAAAGAAGTTTTTAAAAGAATCTTCAGATCAAATTCAGAGATTTCTGTATTGTTATATTCTATTGTTAAATTGCTAAATCGATGACAAAGTGAAAATTTCAACATCAAATCGAAATAATTTCGACATCGTAATAATGGGCCACATCGAAATAACTGGCAACACTGTGGTTGCGCCTGCCTAAAGCCATGTTCCACCCCCCTCGCTTCAACAAATGACGAGGAAATTATTGAAATAAAGTACTACACCTCATATAATCAATATTTCTGCTTATGAGAAATCAATGAGGAGTGAAGTTAGTTGTAAAATTAGCAACATTGGTAAAATCCCATGGTCCTCTGATTCTATGAATCTCCGGCTGCTAGTTTACATTGGAACACAGCTGCTGCACAATGAACTGTCTCCTCAGCTCAGTTGGTAGAGCACTGGACTTGACACTCAATTTGAATCCCGGAGGAGGGAAATCTGTTCACTTTGCAGTTGGTGTTTAAATTAGTGTTAGTCCGATGCGTTGCTAACTGTAGTGTGGTGTGATCAGGCTGCGCTGGCGCCACCGCACGGCTTCTACAACAGCTCTGTGAGTGCGCCGCCCCAGCACCATCTGGTGGCGGCCCCGGTCCCTGTCGTGGCGGCGCCCGTCGCCATCGTCAACGGCTCGGCACATCCCGACGAGGTAAGACACATTCGACAGGCTGTGACGGAAATAGTTCAACAGTACTTACATGTTCGTAGAAGACCCGAAGTCCATTTGCTCAAGAATTGTTATTTGGCATATTATTTGGAATCATATAATCAAGCTCGAGCAATTGAGGGGCCGCGTCGATTAACCATCTTATGTTAGTTAGCTGGTTTAGGCGCGGATAGCAAGCCATGAGTTCAGTGGTTTGTTTACTGCTAGTCCTGACAGTTGGAGCCTGTGTTATTCCTTCCTTAATGATTCTGAACGAATTATATGTTGAGTTACCCCACTTGGTTCCATTGTAATAGGAAAGTTTGTCATCAAATATCTCGGTTAGCCAAACCGGTTAGTTGGACTTGGATGGTTTATCTACGCGACCCCTCAATTGCAATTTGACTTCTATTGGATGAAGGCTGTCTACTACCTAGTTTTAGAGTAAGCGATAAAATATAAGGCCCTCACTTTTAATGTACTACAGTACAGAATTATCTTGATAAAAGATATAACCATTTCAAATATAACTTTATATTTTTTCTTCAATCTTGGTAGATATTCAATTATTGATCTCGCTTAGTGTGAAGACAAAATTCAAATTCATACACACTTTAAAGAACAGTGTCTTTCCCATTACCTTACGCAGGCCTCTTACCGGTCCTTTGCTGTTACTTGAAGATGTCTCGAGCGCGTGTGTTTGTGTGCAGATGGCGCATGTGGTGCCGGTGTTGGTGCCTGTGCTGCCCACCCCCGCCGCCCCCCTGCCCCCCTCGCCGCGGCCCGTGGAGGAGGAGCCGGCCGCCCCCCAGGAGGTGGTGGAGGCGGCCCCCCCGCCACCCGCCGAGCAGCCCATCACAGTCGAGCCCGAGGCCGAGGAGGAGCTTGTGGAGGAGGAGAAGCCCGAGGTGCCCCTCGTCGAGCCAGGTACGTTCTTACTAGGGGTGTTCAACGATTATTTTATTTAAATCGATTATTAATTCGATTTTCGTAATTTCAATCGATTAATAATCGAATTAAATCGTATTGATATCATCATGTTCAGGGTGGTCATCAATCATCATATTATCGTCTTTTATGGCAATATTAACCTCAACAATGAAATGTGTCCGGGAAGTCATTAATTTTTACTTAAAATACGCTGTAATGTGCCGTAATTCATTTAATCATCACTGATAAATGGTAATGCGAATTAGAAATACACACTGAAACTTGGGAAAATACACACAAACATAAATTTATCACCAAAATATTACGCACACAAAGAAAAATGTGGACAGAATGAAGGCAGCCATTTTAGATGTTGTAAAATGCAACCATTTTCAAGGCGCCAAATTCAAATTGATGTAATTCGATTATTTGCACTAACATCGATTAATCGTTTTGAATGTCATAATCGATTAATCGATTCGATTAAATCGTAATCGTGAACATCCCTAGTTCTTACAGCAGGCAGTCTCGCGGCGTTGATATCATGCGACCTTACATGTCATGTCACTCATAACAATCCTTGCAAATGTAAAAAACATTTCATGGTTCATGTTTTACATTTTTATTCATTTTAAAATCCTTTATCACTTGATCTAATGTAATATTTATGTATTTGTAATGAATAATAATAATAATTGTAATCATTAGAGAAGGAGTTCTAAATTAAATGTCGTGAAATAGAAGTTCAAGTTCTGTACCTAACAAGAAGTGCTTAATATGGTGTGAAAAGGAGAAGTTTTTTGCAGAAGTTGATATATTGTCTGTTCCATTTAGTATTTTGTCAAAGCACCTTTCAAGGTACTTGTTGAGAGTCTTGTTTGTGATAGATTACATTATCAGCAAGTGTCACAAATTATCTCAAAATAAGCACTTAGGCCCAGTTGTACCAAGTCCCGATAAAGTTAGGGTAAGATTTATCGCCTGAAACCATGGCAACAGCAAATGAAACACGACCATCTTGACCGGGCCTTATAGGTACTCCAACAACTTAACTGCTACTGCTTTAGCTTGGGATTCACTGGCCGAGAATGAACCATGTGACATGTTGTTTCAGTGAACGAGCCCAAGACCTACGCCACGCTGCTGAAGTCCGGTCCGATCAGCTTCGCCAGCGCCGCCGGCGGCTTTGCCTCGAGCCCCGCGGTGAAGCAGCCCGAGTACATGCCGCCGTCGCATCGCCAGGACAACAGAGACGGCGGTACGTAGCACGCCAGAGGCTTTAGCTTGAGACCAAGTCGCTTGCTCCGAGTGGACTGGACTTGACTAGCTTAGGGATTAAGATTATGTGTGACTGTGGAATGAATCGTGGTCTTGAAATATAAAACAAAAGTGTGAAGAATTCAGATCTTTTAAAAGTCCACAGGGCTAAAGTTTAGGTTGAACTGTTTATGTACAAATAAAAATGTATTATGATAATTCAAATTTTAAAAACTGGTTAACTTGTTGTTACCTATTTATTGTAACAGGATTGATTGGGGGAATTTGCAGATTTTCTGTGCATGGACAATTTCTTGGGTTTGATTGGTTATCATGAATTCATAAGTTATCAAATAAATGATAAATTATCTTGGAAAGGGGGACATAGAGGAGGGGCAATGTGCACGCAACTGTCGAGAGTGTTGACATGAGATGGTGTTGCAGGGTTCGCTGGGCGCGGAGGCATGGGCCGGCCGCGGGGCACGACCGTGAGGGGCATGGGGCGCGACACCAACAGCCGCCCCCCGCTGCAGCAGAACCAACAGCAGCAGCGACAGAGCTTCAACGAGGACAGGGACAGCTCCAACAACAGCGGTGAGCCCTTTCCGTCCCTTGAGCAGTTGTTCCGTTTTACTTTATTCGTTCTCAGATCGGCAATGAAAAAATAATTAGTACCTATACTTGGCACAACTACCTAAATACCTACATCTGACTGACTGCAAGATGTTAGATGGCACCAACAGAAGTCGGTCCAAGCGATCTCCTTGTCTCACTCTAGTAGGTGACCTCACATTTCAATGATAATAGCAAGGATCAGTTGTTATGGAACATCACCAGCAGTTATTCAAATTTGTTCAACGATCAAATTTTGTTGTGCCGAGTGTATGAAGATATTTTTCTTAATATTTTGCTGAAATTGTGACTGATACTCCCTGTCCAATGTACGCTTGAAATAGGCCACCATTGCAGACATAGGATAGATCCAAGGTCATCCCATAAGACGTAATGTACAAAAAATCCAATTCCGACGTTTGCTGGATGTAATGAGTGAAATTTTCAAATAGTGTGCCAAATTAAAATACATGTAAGTGGCAAGTGCTCATAACTTCAAGTGACTAGACTAGATTACATTTTTCCAAAAAGTGGTAAACGACTTTCGAAGAGTTACTCATCCTCGCCAACATTGTTGATTGCGCCAAAGTATTCTCTATTTCAAAGAGACATTCACAATCCAAGTAATGCTCCGTTTCATGCAGTCTAGAGTCCTGTATATCATAGGTAGTCCTATACATACCTGCTCATGCTATCTAGGACTCGAGACCCCAAGTAATGGAGTTTAGATGGTTATCCTTCCCTTAGCTTCCCAAACAAACAAGATTAAAGAATGTGCAAGTCTTGGTCTGGTATGACAATGTGTGCTTGTGTTTCAGTAAGCGGAGGGGACGGCGGGGCAGCGGACCGACGGGGACGGGGCGGCCCGGGAAGCGGCTCCGGACCGCTCTACTCCGACAGCCAGCAGCTGTTCCTCGGCAATCTGCCCCACGACGCCACGGAGAATGACCTCAGGGTGCGTGACGATGTCATTTCGTATCATGTTGCATTGGGTCGCTTCGACAGTCTTGTGAAGTTGACTGCAAACTTGTGAAGGATTGCCATTTCTAGAAGTTTCCCTATGGCAGCATTGACACTTCAAAATACTGGATTGAAATGTATAAAACTCTCGAGCGCAATAGATCACCCAGAAACATCTTAAATCTTATTAGTAGCTTAAAGTTGTACCTATTGTTCCAGCATCAGTTTTTGAAGGAATCAATGATGAGGAAAGCTATTTAACGATTGAAAGTGAAGATATCGAGTTCGTTTTGATCGTAGTGTTTAATGCGGCTCAAAACTATAACTTAAAAGTGGGGATCTCTGAGATTAAATAACTTTTGACCACTTCTTCTTGCCATGTAGGTATAATGGTGCAGCAGCGAGCTAGATATCTATTTAGTGTGGAGTTTGAAACATATCTCAAGGAGAGTCCCTTTTAATAGGCCTGCCTAAAGTAACGAAGTGCACTCAATTCTTCAGAGTGTAATAATACAATATTCATTGTAAAATAATTGTATTTAGATGTCATACTGCATACCCCGAGCGCGTTGCTCTAGGACGGAGTTGTTAGCAGCGTAGTGACTGTGTGTTGCTCGGCAGGAGGTGTTCAAGAAGTTCGGCACCGTCATGGACCTGCGCATCCACAGCAAGCCGCCGGCCAAGGGGGCGCCGGGGGCCGGCATGGTGCGCGTGCCCAACTACGGCTTCGTCATCTTCGAGAGCCCCGCCTCGGTGCAGGAGGTGCTCGCCAGCCGGGTGAGTCGATCTGTCATGCTTTACTGCACTTTTGCGGCTGTGCATGTCACGCTAAAGTGTTGGTACTTTTGACACCATTCCGCCCCCTTGTCACAACACACTTTGTCTCACTTTTGCTCGCTGTGGCTACACTCCCGTTAAGGGGAGCCTGAAATCAAACCTTATTCTCCCGCGAAAACTATTTACTGGGCAGCCTAAGGAATAAAACACTATGGGTAGACAAATTCGAACTTGCGAAAATTAAAGCTGAGCAACTTTAAAAAAAACACTATGGTTAGGCAGAATAATACTTGTGAAAATTTCCAAATAAAAATGTACAACCTGGATTGGATTCGAACCGCGGTCTCTTTGTACCATTGTCCAGTGCCGTACCTACTGATCTAGCAGGGTTGGTTGCTTTTCGTTGTTCTTAACCGCGTCATGAATAAATAGGTACTGTGTGACGTTGTTCGCGGGAGAATAAGGTTAGGATTTAGGCTCCCGTTACCCCCCCCCCCCCCCTAAATGGAGGTTAGATGTACCCATCTCTCCTCCTCCTCCCCCCCCCCCCCCCCCCCCATCAGAATTTACTGTTTTTAGCGAAATATCAGGTCCGACACATCAACTGAAATGTAAAATGCTTTGAAATTTCTTTATCATAATGTGAGGTGCCACAGGCTTCAGAACCTCTCCGCCTCTAAAGCGAGAAAATCCTTTATGCACAGCCCCTTTCCTCCAACTGTTTAATAAATTGAAATAGTACCGATGTATATTCAACAAGGGCTTGATTAATTAATTTAGCACATAGGTAGTAGAGTAGGTATGCAGTTCTGTATCTCAAAGGTTGAAGGCCGGACGTCATTTCAATGATTCTTGAGGTGAGCTCAAAAACCAGTACATAATTCTGTCTTCATCCAATCATGTATGGCGACATGAGTCACTGTGTAAGAGAATACTTCAATATAACTGTATTTGTTGACATCAGTCAATTAGCAAATGATAGAGCTTGATAAGATACATTTACATCATTCAATCCAAATGTGTGTAGCACTTAGTCGAGAAAATAGACTTTCAGCTTTCTACCTCTGAGGTACCTACAGAGTTTATAAAAGAAAGTTCACATCACTATACTAATGTACTGTAGACCACCAAACTGTACTTTACTAAGATTTATTTGGAAAAAAATAGCACAAAACGGGGTCCGAAACTTTTCTGTGTTACGTACTTGTAAATGAGAGATGTGTTTGTGCTGTGCTTAATGATGTGACCGTATTTGCTACTCTTGATTGCCGTGATAAGAACCATCTGATCTGAAAGCACAGCATCCATCACAACAGACTCTCTCATGTTTATTCCACACTGAAAGTAACAGTCACGCCACCGAGCATCAGTAATTCAAATGTTCAGTTGATACGGACAGATTCATGTCTTATGGGCTCATCCGCTCCCAAATTAAACACTGACTGAGGCCCTACAGGCTGAATTAGGTATGGAAAAGGGTCCCAACTGGGTCTGTAACGAATGGCATAACGTGGTCTCATCCTGCGTTGTTTTCCAGCCGATCTTCTACCCCGAGGACAACGGCATCAAGCTGAACGTGGAGGAGAAGAAGACGCGGCCTCGGGGCCCGATGGACCGGTCCGAGTCGCGCCCCTCGGACCAGAACAACGGCGGGTACAACAACGCGCGCAACAACAACGGCCCGCCGGCCCCACGCGGCGGGGGCATGAGGGGAGGCCTGAACCGCGGCCGGGGGGGCTTCAGGGGCGCCCCAATGCGCGGCAACTTCGCCCCAAGGCGCTAACTCCCTTCACAGAGCTCGCTCGACTGTCTAACCTAACTCCCGGCGGGACGCTTGCACAATGCATTTAAAAGACGCCAAAAAAAATGCTTTCTAAATATTCTTACTACTTTTATTTATTTTCATTACAGAGTTAACTTTCAGGGAGTTTCCCAAAAATGTTTGAACAAACTTAAATTCTTGGAAACGTTTTTGTGAAACAACTGAAGTATCAAGGGAATTATCTCTGGTTATTGATGATATCGTAGGTTATAAAATTGTCTGAATTAGCGTCGGCGGTTGTCGAGCGAACCCGCCGGAGTTTTACGAGCTCTTGAACGGCTTTTCAAGTCCCTCTAAAACTGCAACACGTTTTTCATTTGATTAACACTTTTGAGCCATCGACGACGGAAGATCGGGAGAGAAGTGACGAAGTAGCTGCTCGAAAACGCAAAAGACTTTGGAGCGTAAAACGGGTCGACCCCCAAACAAAACTCTTAGTTGCCTTCTTTTAGTCTCCTGGCCCTCCCCCCCACCCCCCTCGCCCCACCCGAATAAACCCGACTGAAGTTACTTTGCGTCGCCATTCGCTGAGTTTGTTCGTTCGTTCGTGAGACTTTGCCTTAAATTTCTATGGGAAATATGTAAAAAAAAAAAATGAAACCTACAGACTCATAGTGTATACATGATATATGATAATCTAGCTAATAATGAAACCTTATTAATCGGATCGAGTCGGTATGCAAGAGTGTAGAGTAGACGGTTGACTTGAAAAAGCTGGCTTTCGTATAATACTATTACGTGGAACTGTAATTTTAGCAGCATATGTTTCGGATTTTTCCGGACCTACTATCCGCTACTGTGCTGGAGAATTTTCAGAATGTTTCTTTTTTTTGTTAAAAATAAATAAATGGGCGTATGTACTTTTAGTCTCTTTTTTAAGTTTGTCTGAATGCTGGTTGGCTTGGGTTGGAGCTAGTCTTTATTTTAACTAGGTCATTCCATGTATTTCCAGGAGTAATATTTAGGTGGTAGAGCAATAGGATTCCGTTGGCATTTTGTGAACGGCTTTTGCATGGCGGAAAACATATTTGCGGAATGTTTTTTGTAAATTCTGTGCTCCCGTATAGTATATCATAGGGAGAGCAGAGTTTACAAAAGACAACTCGTATTGGAGTTTTTTACCATGTACCATCCACACTATGAGAGAAGGCGAATGGAATTTACGTACCTACATAAAATTGATGTTTTTTTGGTGTATATTTCAAGTTCAAAAGTCTAGCTTCATAAATCAACTTGAATGATTGATCTTCTTTACATTTATGTGGATTTTGGAGAGCCTAAAAGCAGTTTGAAAGTAAAATACACCAAGAATCGAGTCTTTTGATGTAGATTCTATTTCCCTATCTCAAGGTACGGTGACAGTAAGTTGGTTCTATGAAATTTCCTGTGGGCAGCGTTTTAATTTTGACATCACTTGTAGTCTTGTTTTTATATCGTGCACTGCGTATTTGATGTGAAACGCGGTCCACTTCCGAGCGTTGGTAATCTCAGTTGCGAGCTCCGGCCCAGGTCTGCCTCCAAACGACCGTTGATTGTTCGAGTGGTCAAAGAGAAGAGTGCTTTCTGTCGAATACTTACATATGTTTTCAACTCTTACGTTTAGTGATTGTATTTTGCATTTCGTAATCCCCTTTTGCATCCAATGACACACTTCTTTTTTACGTTTCGGAATCCTCGGCAATTTGTCAGTCGTGAAATATTGCAATAAAGTTTCATGACGTTTCTATGCTCAACTACTCTAGCTCTTTCTCAGTCGCAGACGTAATAAATTAAATCTGCTTACTCATTAAGGCTGGATTCTTCGATCCGTCAAAATTTAGCGTAACAAATTATTCAAGTTCAGGCAATCGAGTTCAGCAAGAAACGTATGAACAACGTATTCAGGAAGTTTGTGACTGAATCTATGCATCATTTATGTAATCAATTCTAGCCAACAATTTTCTAGTTCTACTTCTTTAAGGTGAAATTACTGCGTGTACCGGTTTACGTATCGTCACTTAAATTATATTATTCGTACAATCAATTATCCATCCCTAATCATCTGTGTATACAGTCGGCCAGGATAAGCGACTACCGATCCGATAAAAGTATTCGGAATCTAATTCTCGCAGTTTTGCTTTGTATTGTGTTTTGATATTTCCGTCGGAAGCCAGCACTAAGTGTTGGCAAAGACTGGGGAGCTGTATCGGTTTCTCGAGATGTTTAGAGCGTGAACGAGTGGGATAGATTAACATATCTCGGATTAGTGGGAGCTTATCCTGGCATACCGTATTAGTATTGTGTTAATTACCTGTTGGTTAATTTGTTAATTTAATTCCCTGTGATAATTTCAATAAAAAAAATACTACTACATTTTGAGAATTTTATTGGACAACCTTGCCCTACCGGCTAATATTTTTATAAATGCTTGATTGAACGTTTTGATTCGAGACATGCTCTATCTGTTCCTCAAATGAAAAAGTATTTCCCAATGCATGAGAGCAAGAAGGCATGGAAACGAGCCTAAGTTAAAAGACAATAGGTACACTCGGCCAAACAAAAATTAAACGTTGACCAAATTTAAATGACTGCTGGTCATGTCCCATAACTAGAGCCAGTTTTAAATGGTGATGCGCGAATTCGCGAATTGTTCTGATTGCACTATTTTCTTCTACTAAAATCCATTTCATTGTGTATAGATCCCAAATCTACCATTTTTACATCGCGAAAAAAAACGAAATCCAACCCTGATCGCGATATTCAACATTTTCCGCGAAATGACCACGAAATAAAGGTTTTCTATTAAAATTACTGATTTTATTCCCCTAACAGGTCACACAACAACAAACGAAACCAGTTTCTTTCCATGTGCTACTCACTCAACCCCCTCGCCCTCGCCAGACACTTTGCTACCCACCCTCAAAGTGAACCAGACCAGTCTAACCAGTTGATGATGCCTCCAGGCTGCTTTGTTCTGCGCCCCCATCTGTTCAAGGTCGACCGGTTTTCCCAACCCCCCTTCCACCCTCAACCAGTCGCAACTATTTATCAATAGTCTACTTACACAGAAGGATATTTTGGAACAATTACTGCACTGAAAATTGTTGGATTGGAAAAAAAAATATCTTGTCAAACTATACATTTTGCGTCATGAAATTTTAAATATTATGTATCATCTATACTAGTACAGAGAAAATGTGGGTTGGGGAAAAGACAGTACAGAGCATTAAAGACGCCATTCTAGACAAGCCTATTTCAGTGCTAATAGTGCATGACCAATCCATTCCAATCCCTCCTCAAAAGTGGCATACATGTTTTTCATCTAATTATTGTTTCTGGGGGCTATTACAATGTGTTTTATAACCAATTTAATATCACCACAAAATCGCGAAATCCCTCTTCCAGAAAAAACACAAAAAACGAAATTGATGATTTTAAAAACGAATTTTAAGAAATAAAATCACCATTTAAAACTGGCTCTACCCATAACCAGTCAAAGCTTGTTATTATCATTGAAATGTGAGGTCACCTACTAGAGTGAGACAATGAGATCGCTTAGACTGACTTCTGATGGTGCGATCTTACATTTATCAGCCTATCAGATTTATTGAACGTTCAATTTTTGTGGCCAAGTGTACCTACTATAAAATCTTAAAAATACAAGTGTCTGTCTACAAATGTGTTTTCGAAGTGACGTCAAACTTGGGTTCTTTTTCAGTGTGGAATGTAATGTTCACTATTACACAAGTTTACAAAGATTAGAACCCAATGTTAATAATAATATAATAATAATAAAAAGACTTTATTTCAGTAAGTGTACAGGTTGTAACAAATACGAAAATGGCGATGTTCAGCATGCAGAATGCTTTCGTATACTGCAGAGGCTGCTCTGCCACATAACCATGCTAAAATTACAATATAATGTAAGAGGAATAATAAACTATGTGATACATTGAGATGAAGTAACATCATATAGGGGCATGAAGATAAATTAATTTGATTTGTGAATTTGTGAATAAATTAACAAATAAAATAAGAATAGAATAATGTAATATAATATAATATACGTAAATGGAAAATAGACATAATCGTTGCAGTCTTCACTTCTCTGCCGCATTATCCCCTGCGAACGATGGCTCCTTGTTGGTCAAGGAGAAACATTTTGGCTACTTTCTTGAAACTAACGTCGTTGTTGATTGTCTTGATTCTGTCCGGTAATGAATTGTATAAAGTAGCTGCAACATATGAGAATGATCCTTTATACTTGGCTGTTTTGTGGTGATTGATGTTAAGTGTGCTTTTGTGCCTCAGGTTTCGGCCGTGAAGATTTCTACGGTAGTTTAGTTTGCTGCTGAGGTATGCTGGCTGTTTGGATTTGTTAAGCTTATGAACTAAACAGATGGTATGAAGCTTTCTGCGGTTCTCAAGTTTCAGCCATCTCATGCTGTTGATGAACGGTGTAATATGTTGCCAATCATTTCTACGGAGACTTAGAACGAAGCGCACACAGCAGTTCTGTATCCTCTGGAGTTTAGCTGAGGTGTATTTCGTTATATTCGGACCGTAGATAACATCACAATAGTTCAGTTTCGAAAGTATTAATGCTTCCGATAGCTGGAGCTTGGCTGGTGTTGATATGAGGTCTTTGAATCTGTACAAGGCTTTTTGAATCTGTACAAGGCCTAGAGAGTTCAAAGCTAATTATTATATCAAAATGTGCCGTGAGAAAAACTGTACAATATGTGTGTAGAATTTCAGCTTGATTTGGAAAAACTGTGGTGTTTGATGATACCATGTATTTATGGTAGTACTGCCGTATTAATTATACAAACTAACGTGTCACAACAAAAAAACGGTGTCACTCTTTCAATTCAAGAGTAAATGGCAACATATCAATTTATTAGTGTGAAATGAACTGCTTAGAACATCAATGTCAAATGTGAACATTTTCATTCATACGTCAATTTGACATTCGATCAGCGGTATGTGATGTTACACTTGTCCACCAACAATTGTCCTAGATATATCTACAATACAATATCCAATATGTACGCACTAAATTTAAATTTCATATTTATTCATTAAAATATTGTGTATTGGGGGTGAAAAAATTGTATTTTGACAGAAGATATTTTTTTTTGGGAAATGATGTATTACTCCATCTCATTTAAAAATGATTTCATAGTCCTGCCAAACTATTAGAAATTCACTAAGGCTGCATACCGTATTTGTATCCAAACGCCCAGATTTCCTAATCCTTTTACCGTCAATGCTTTTACATTGTGACGTAATCACCTGGGCGTGACCTTGAGTCAAATCTCGTCAAGTGAATGAAAATACAGGCATCCATGTTGGATCACAAAGCCCGACCTTTTGATTTTGGGCATATTGGGCACAGGTATGTGCTCATTTGTAGACGCGGCAAGTTTGATTTAACCCGTCAATCCTATGGTGACATCACATTAGGTTGTCCATTCGTCCCCATTTTGCCGGGACAGTCCCGTTTTCTAGCAACTTGTCCCGCTGTCCCCACGACCATCAAGCGGGACGCCTTTTGTCCCGATTTTTGACATGTTACCGTGTTTTCGTAAATTCACAATTTGCCGCACGGCGAATAGTCTGCTGTGCCTCTGTGAAAGAACAGTTTGTTCACAGCCGTCTCGAGTCTCGACAGCCACTGTCCACTTGACTGACAGTCAGCTGACTTTGTCCAATTTGCTTTGACTGTTATGGACATCAGGGTTGCCAGATTGGGCGACTTGACCCTACCATATCGCGAACAAATTTTTGTTGTCGCTGATCGCCAATTTGGGCGACTTTGCAATATCCTTCCATAAAGCAAATTTTCGATAATATATACGGAAACTAATACTTTGAAACATAATTTATATAATTGTGAACTAGCCATTTTAGGTGATTGAAATCGCTGAAAATTCAAGTCCAAAACGCATAGAAATGGCTCTATTTCATTCTTGAATTTCAAATTTTTCCCGGACCCGTGTGTTGCTGGGGGGCCCTCCCCCCAGATCCCCATTGTAACCAAAAACTATCCCGATTTTCCCATTTCTAAATATGGACACCCTACGTCACATGCCCACCTCGCCCCATTGTGGAACGCACTCTAGATAGTAGGTACTGAATCTCCAAAGAGCATATTTGTAGACAAACTCTCATGTCTGTCTATTTGGTAACCAGTGAATCACTTGATGAAAAATAGTCAAGAAGTTAATATTCATTTAATCATGGATGCGAATACACCTATTTAATTTTTTATCAAAACAGGCAACCATGTTAGAGCTCATATGAAAATAGTATGTATTCTTTGACTTCAGTGTTATAAGTCTTCAATTTCACTTCTTGAAAGTGGCCATGGCGATCATTGTTCCGAGTCGACTTATCTCCGTGGTCAGCTGGGGGTGATGGAATCTGTCGTCTGATTGGTCGGACTGCAGCTGTGGCTCCGTGTACCAACCGTAGCTGTGAGCAACGGAAAACAACACACTAAATCATCGTTCCGAGTCGACTTATCTCCGTGGTCAGCTGGGGGTGAAGGAATCTGTCGTCTGATTGGTCGGACTGCAGCTGTGGCTCCGTGTACCAACCGTAGCTGTGAGCAACGGAAAACAACACACTAAATCATCGTTCCGAGTCGACTTATCTCCGTGGTCAGCTGGGGGTGAAGGAATCTGTCGTCTGATTGGTCGGACTGCAGCTGTGGCTCCGTGTACCAACCGTAGCTGTGAGCAACGGAAAACAACACACTAAATCATCGTTCCGAGTCGACTTATCTCCGTGGTCAGCTGGGGGTGAAGGAATCTGTCGTCTGATTGGTCGGACTGCAGCTGTGGCTCCGTGTACCAACCGTAGCTGTGAGCAACGGAAAACAACACACTAAATCATCGTTCCGAGTCGACTTATCTCCGTGGTCAGCTGGGGGTGATGGAATCTGTCGTCTGATTGGTCGGACTGCAGCTGTGGCTCCGTGTACCAACCGTAGCTGTGAGCAACGGAAAACAACACACTAAATCATCGTTCCGGTTGACTTATCTCCGTGGTCAGCTGGGGGTGATGGAATCTGTTGTCTGATTGGTCGGACTGCAGCTGTGGCTCCGTGTACCAACCGTAGCTGTGAGCAACGGAAAACAACACACTAAATCATCGTTCCGAGTCGACTTATCTCCGTGGTCAGCTGGGGGTGATGGAATCTGTCGTCTGATTGGTCGGACTGCAGCTGTGGCTCCGTGTACCAACCGTAGCTGTGAGCAACGGAAAACAACACACTAAATCATCGTTCCGAGTCGACTTATCTCCGTGGTCAGCTGGGGGTGATGGAATCTGTCGTCTGATTGGTCGGACTGCAGCTGTGGCTCCGTGTACCAACCGTAGCTGTGAGCAACGGAAAACAACACACTAAATCATCGTTCCGAGTCGACTTATCTCCGTGGTCAGCTGGGGGTGGTGGAATCTGTCGTCTGATTGGTTGGACTGCAGCTGCGGCTCCGTGTACCAACCGTAGCTGTGAGCAACGGAAAACAACACACTAAATCATCGTTCCGTTTTGACTTATCTCCGTGGTCAGCTGGGGGTGATGGAATCTGTTGTCTGATTGGTCGGACTGCAGCTGCGGCCCGTGTACCAACCGTAGCTGTGGGCAACGGAAAACAACACACTAAATCATCGTTCCGAGTCGACTTATCTCCGTGGTCAGCTGGGGGTAGTGGAATCTGTCGTCTGATTGGTCGGACTGCAGCTGCGGCTCCGTGTTCCAACCGTAGCTGTGAGCAATGGAAAACAACACACTAAATCATCGTTCCGTGTTGACTTATCTCCGTGGTCAGCTGGGGGTGATGGAATCTGTCGTCTGATTGGTCGGACTGCAGCTGCGGCCCGTGTACCAACCGTAGCTGTGGGCAACGGAAAACAACACACTAAATCATCGTTCCGAGTCGACTTATCTCCGTGGTCAGCTGGGGGGGATGGAATCTGTCGTCTGATTGGTCGGACTGCAGCTGTGGCTCCGTGTACCAACCGTAGCTGTGAGCAACGGAAGTTTGGCCGAGTTTAAGATTACACGCGAAGTGTTCCAAATCCTCTAGATGCGTATTTCGATTAAAAATAACAATTTCTGTTTTTTCAAGTTAAATCTTCCGAAATTCTCAAAGACGAGAAGGATAATTTATTTAAAATCGCTGCTTTTCTTAATTGATTCTCTAATTTAATCAAAAAACTTTTCTTGTCATATTGTTCTATATAATGTAAATCAAAATGGGTGCGACGATTTTCGTCGCCGTGGCAACTTTAAGGTTTCTAAAATCAAGGACCGCTGCTTTGCTTGGATGTTATTGCAGGGTCGCTCTCTCTCTCTCCCCCTCTCTCTCTCCTTCTCTCTCTCTCACTCACTCACTCACTCACTCACTCACTCACTCACTCACTCGCTCACTCCCTCACTCGCTCACTCCCTCGCTCACTCACTCACTCACTCCCTCCCTCACTCACTGGCTTGCTCACTCGCTCCCTCACTCGCTCACTCAATCACTCACTCACTCAATCACTCGCTCTCTCGCTCACTCGCTCACTCACTCACTCCCTCGCTCTCTCACTCACTCGCTCGCTCACTCACTCACTCACTCACTCACTCACTCGCTCACTCACTCCCTTACTCACTCACTCACTTACTCCCTCCCTCCCTCCCTCTCTCTCCCTCTCTCACCCTCTCTCTCTCTCTCCCTCTCACCTGTGGCTGGTCAGCTCCATCTCCTCCCACTTCTCTCTCGGTCCGTCCTCGGAGTGATGTTTGATCTGGTCCACGATCGCGGGGTCAAGATCACGCGGGTCGATCTGCTCGTGTGGGGAGTAGAACTTGCCAGTGATTCCCTTCACTGCAACATCGATTAGTGACGAGTGCATCCAAGTTCTTCAAGAAATGACAATGTCTCGCGTTGATATACCGAGTGGCGCAAAAAAAACACCCCCTGTTTAGATCTATAAAAGATAATATTATGCTGAAACTTTCGCACATTATACAGAAAACATAAGAAAAAAGTGATAGACATTTGAATTATGAAAAAATACGAAGTAACTCCAAATCAATTCTTCCCACAAGTCAATTTATCTGGTTCATTTTGTTTTTCAACTGTATCTTATTTATAACTTATTTCCTATTCCTATTCTACAAATATGTTTGAACCAAATTTTTTTATATTTTCTAAATTGTTTAAAAAATTCAAGTTACGATGCTGTGAGCTCTCGAACAGGGGGAGTTTTTGTATGCCACCCCGTGTTGGCAATCAATTGGATCCCGATTCTGCTCACCTCTGAGATTGGGCACGAACGAAGTGTTGAGTTTGGTGAGTTTGTCCTCCTTCCTGAACTGTTCCGTCATCACCGCATGTCTCTGTCTCTCCTTGCTCCCCATCCTGACCAACCTGTAGTCCAACACCAGTGACAGTTGCACTTCTTCTTTTATGCACGGCACTCAGCAGCTATACAGGAGGCTCTGCACTAGGTCTTACTACCCTTTCGTCTATTGTGAAAGATTTTACTAAGATTTGGTGCTTCCTAGTTTATCCCACCTCATAGTATAGATATTTTAGTAAAATATTTTCACGGTATTTTGCTACGTATGTATTCGTATAGTATATCATAGATAGTATATTATCATGGTTTTGATGTGCGCTACCGAAACTAAAGTCACTCCTTGAAGGAGAGGTCTTAGTCGGGCAATCAAAATATGCTGCAAGATAGTTCGTTTATTGCTAACTCACCAATAAGCCGAGTAATAAATAATTGTTACGAAGATAACCTGTCAGACATCATGCATGTTAATGATTAACAACGAACAAATTAGTTTAATGTATGTTTCCAATTGTATATAATTTTTCATAAATGAAAATGCACTTGGTTTATCAAAGAACACTAACAGAAAGTAAGAACATGAATTTGATTTAAAGCAGAGAAGTAATTGCTTTCGGACGGAACAAGAGATCATCGTCTTCGATAGTCGACTTCCATGCGGCGACGCTCCATCTCGAACCTCTCGTCGCGGTCCTGAAGGCGTCCTGCTCGGCTAGGAAGCTGTTCCACCATCTCGAACCTCTCGTCGTGGTCCTGTCGTCGCTCTGTTCGCCGAGTAAGTTGTTCCACCATCGCGAACCTCTCGTCGTGGTCCTGACGGTGTCCTTCTCGGCGCGGAAGTTGTTCCACCATCTCGAACCTCTCGTCGTGGTCCTGACGGCGTCCTGCTCGCCGAGGAAGTTGTTCAACCGTCGCGAACCTCTCGTCGTGGTCCTGACGGCGTTCAGACTCCCGAGCTCGTCGAGGAAGTTGTTCCACCATCTCGTAGCCCGCGAGCCACGCTGGTTGGTCCACAGAGCTCTCGTATTGGATGCTGGTGTGATATCGCAGTCCATCTAGCAGAGGTCGAGAGTTTTACACTCAGCAACAAGTAGATTCAAATCACGAGTGTCATGACTTATATTGTGGTGTTGTCACAGTATACCTATACAATCCTAATCAATAGACTGCTACCTTGACGCGGTGGTAGGGCTTAAGGGGCCAACTCACATTACGAGTTGGTCCAACTAAGTGCAATTCAGGGTCGATCTAGTCCCATGCCCTCCCCAAATTAGCGGGCCCCTCGGGCCGGCCTTCCCCCTCGAGATTGTGATCCCCCTGAAATCGGATCCCACCGGCCCGAAGCCTCCCCCGGTCTGTCCCCATTCTGAACTGGCTTTCCCACCAGTTTCAGACTCCCCCGGATCGGGCCCGTTAGGTCGACCCCTCCCCCTAGTATTCAACAAAGTTGACAAAACTTAATGAGCGCTAAATGACCTCGCTGTCGATGCGCCGTTAAACACTATTATATTACTACGTCCGTAAATTACCTTAAATAGGGGCTGAACCAGTGTATTGGAAAAGGGAGAAGCCAGAGAAAAATATAGCAAGAGGCAGTTGAATAATGGTCGAATAGTCGTACAATCTTTAATTGTGTAGTGTTTTATTGTGAGTGTTTTGTCTTTAATTGCTTATTAAGTGGTATAATTCTTATACCACTGTGACTAAACACTAATCACTATAACATATTGTGGCCCTTTTTACATAAACCCTATCCATTTCTCTTAGACATTACACATTAAACACTAAACAATAAACATTATGCATTACGACAATTGTGGCCTAGCCTTTACACGCTTAAAGCATCCTCACCCATTTCTTCCCAATCCTACGTCCTCCCTAAGGAAACACTACAGACTCCCTGTTGAGATGTACCTAACTAGTTCGTCTATGACGTCATACCCCTGCAGCACGGATCCGGCACCGGCCCCGCTGGCTCCTTCTTCTCGCCCAGATGTGCGGGCCCACAGCCTATCCAGTGGCGCTCGTGAGGGGCCCGCAGATGGGCCTCGTTGTAGGGCCTGCGGTCCCGCACGCGCGGCACCAGGTTCAGACTGGCCATCTCCAGCCGCTGCCGGTCCACGCCGTGGCCGTCTGGACTCCAGTGCCGCGGCTGGAGAGGACTGGAGTTCTCCTCCAGACCGGAGCTGCAATACAATACACAATCACGAGATATTCGAACAAATAAGCGATACGTGATGGAGCCACTTCTGGCAGGACACTTTTTAGATTAACTTTTTTATATTGATGTTCGTGTTTCCATTGGGCAGTGAAAAAGGAGGAACAATTGAAATTTACATTTAGTTACAAGTTTACTTTTTCAGCCATAACAAACAGTTAGTGCATGTCTATGGGCACCGATAGTGCATACCCCCGCGCCACGAGTGAAAGAAATAAGCAACATTTGTGGGAATGATCTTCAACTGTTTTATTTCTCATTGGCCGTGACCTATCAACAGATCAAATATCAACAAATGTACTCAAAATATTTCGGAATCAGAACCAAGTCGCACAAATTACTATTGTGATTAGATTCAGTGAAATTGTGAACACTTTATTATTAATATTTTGTAGGCGAATAAACATTAGATAAACTTGTGTAAATTTTAAGGAGTGATAATGCTTAATATGTGCAGCAACATAACGTATAACTGCAGCGACTTGGACGCCTTGCCAAAGATAAGCTTCCTTCCCAAAGCTTAGGTGGCTCTGTCTGTACTTTTAGCAGTGCCATCTGTAGTCTAAACACGCTGCCTATACCTAGGCGAGTGTTCGCAGTCGGCACAGCGACATCCTCGCAAGTGTCTCTCCAGCGGCGCGTTGCGATGGTACTTGTTGAAGGCGTCGCGCTCGCGCACCTTGGGCCCCATGTCGTAGGCGGCGCGCATGACGTCACAGCGGTCCATGGCCGCGTGTCTGGGGTGCGCGCGCACCAGAGGGTGGAGTGTCGGACAGACGGGACGGTCGAACTGAGACCTGCGCACTGGGCCTTGTCCAGGCTGCGCGGTGTACACGACCGTGGACTGAGACTGCGCGTGGCCGCCGTTGAACCCGTTCGTCTGCGCACATCAGAGGTAGAAGGGCGGAGATCCGTTTCAATGATTCTGGAGGCTAGATCGTAAACCAGTAATTCTGGGTTCATCCGATCATGTTTGTAATGGTGACATGAGTCACTGTGCAAGAGAATACTTCAATATAACTGTAGGTATTTGCTGACATCAGTGAAATGGTAATTGATAAAGCTTTTTACATCATTCCAAATGTGTGCAACAAAATCGGAAAAATAGACTTCCGGCCTTCTACCTCTGAGGCACAGAATTACGATTCAAGTGCACATTCTGCAAGAAATCATCTTCTGAAACGCGTATCTTCGTACACATATTATTCGATCTTAAAAGATTCCAGTTCAGTTACATTTATAACTATTTGATTTTGTGAATGATTGGTGTTTTATTCAATTGCTAACTTACATTCGTTCTAAAACAGTCACGCTACTTTTAGCCAAGAACGCTTCTGTCTTTCCCTGTTCGCCCTCAAAGTGATTCGAACGATCTAATTTGCCCTCCACGTAACTGGAGGTCGTGCGAGGCTTCTCGCATGCGAACATGTTTCATCACGCATGCGAGCTGACTCGCACGATCGCCGTGCGACTCCACTCACCTCGCACTCTGGCGCGCATGCGTTGACGATCTCTCTGCTTGGATACGTGCTGTAGATGACGTCGTGCGGCTCGACCGTCGTGTTGGGTCGCCGCACGGGTCGCACTTGTCTCTCACTCCCGTCAACATCCTCGACGCATCGCCTCTTCAGACGCACATTCCGCCGCACTTCCTCCCGATCAACCTCGTCGCCTCCACAAGACTCCCCGTCGTCCTGCGTGTTCGCGTCGCTCACGTCAACCTTCCGGAACACTTTCGAAATCCTCTCCATCCGCTGCTCTCGATTCTCGGGACGTAGTTCAATTTCATGACACACGATGAACTGTTCTTTATCCTTGTCACAAAAACTCTCGTAGATTTGATACGAAGTTTCGCTCTCGTTTTTTTTGTCGACGTGGAAACTGTTCCTCGGAATGCCGCTTTGAAAATTGCGTTCTGCTTTTCCCGGAATGTGTGACTTCGACTTGGACTGACTCTTCGTCGGCTTCCCGACGGCATCGGAGTAGCGACGTCGTTCAGCGACGTCGGCGTCGGCGGCGTCGGAGGAGAGGCGTCCCCGGCGTCGGGGCGCGTGGTTGGCGACGTTCGACGCCATCCGCACGCCGAACACCTCCACCGGCCTTGGAGAGGTGAAGTGCACGTTCTCGCTCTCACTGATGCATACAACATTAAAACACAATCTGAACTAGAGGGTAGCAAATTATTTTCCTCAGACGAGCATTTAAATATCTTTCTTGCACAACTCATCGCTCTAAGCATTGAGATTGGTTCTACTGTCAAATTTCATTCCATCAGTTCGTTTCAATAAATTGCTACCTATGGTCGATGACAGGCAAAGATGAACCCTGTTTAGTATTGCCAGGTATAGGCCGGCCCATGCTAGCGCGGGTTCATCTTTGCCTGTCACCGACCTTAGGTATGTCTACCGCAGCAACGGGGGGCATTGAATGAAGCCTAAAGTCGGCGACAGGGCCAGTTGAACCCCAGGTATAATTTCCACCCCTACTGAACCTTCCCCCACCATGCTACCACGCTGGCCGGCTACAATCCCGGCGAACAATCAGACCTGTCAAAGCAAATCGACGTGGGTTGATATCCAACCACCTCATTAGTTACAAATATTCTTTTAATGCGTTTTTGTTCAAAATGGTTTAGTTTTTGTCAGATTGTTATACAACCTTAAAATTCAATGTCATCCCATGTTGGGGTTACCTCGCTACTAGGCCGGCGCTGGGTCGCTTGCGCCTGCGCCGGCCGACGCCGACTGACGACCTCGACGAGCCCGAGCGACTCTCAGAGACCGTGGACGCGTATCCGCAGCAGCTGCAGAAAAAGTGAGACGACATGAGGTGAACAATCATTCAAAATGTTGGCTGTAAGATTAAGTTGTTACATTGAAAGTTTTGTATCATACAAATTTCTTTCCTGCGAATTATGTAGATAGGAGGAGAATTTTGTCCACATTTTTATTTTAACTACGTTTGAGTTTCTGAAGATAATAACAATTCCTGGCTTTCCCTACCACATGTTTAATTCTTTTTATATAACGATATTGAAATGCAGGAAAATATGTGATCCTGTAATTTAAAAAAAAAATCAACGTGTAAAAATCAAAATAAATGGCAATTAAGGTACTCGATATTGTATTCGGTTACACAATTATATGTTTCGGTCTTTTGTGTTTGTATCTTGTTGTAATCCAGGTAATTTCCAGGGGGTCTATTCTCGAAACAGATCACGTCATAACTCCACGTTATGATATCATATCATAAAGGAGGTTTCTCCTATCTCTCACCGTTAATATTATGCCTTTTCATCATATCATTCATAACTTATGAGGTAATAACTGTTTCGACAATAGAGGCCCAGATTCGCTAATGCAGAAAGTTGGTATTACCTACAATTGAAAGAATGGTTTACTGAACGCGTGGACTCACCTGGACCTGTCCCCTCTCAGATACCCTGGATTGACGTTCATGAGCACGTCTACTGCCGAGCAGCGCGCGCATGCTTGCTGCGCCGCTGACGTCATGGCTGCGCGGCTGCGCGTGAAGCCCAGCTCCTCGCGCGAGTTGCAGAAGCGTGGCGGCACGCAGTTGACGCGGTTCCCATAGCAACGAGACATGTTCACGTCGCTGTACGTCGTCGGGCCGACGTCCTCGCGAGACAGACACAACACCGGCGCCACCTGGACGGGCTTCATCTTCCTCGGCGGGGGCGGCGACGGCGGCGGCAGCTTGTTGGCCGTCGGCTTGTGTCCCGGCTCGCTACTCGTCGTCGCCACCTGTTGCACGTTCCCCTTCATCGGCACCTTCCCCTTGCGACATATCTGCGTCAACCTCTCGTCCTGCACCTCGTCGTCGTCGAGCCTCGACCTGCCGACCTCGACGCGCGACTGACAGAGCCTCGGGCTGATCTCGTCGACCTTGCGCGTCGTGCAGCCGAGTTCCTGGCGCGACAGACAGATGCGCGGCAGCACGAGCTTCACGCGTGCGCCGTCGTCGTCGCAGTGGCAGCTCCGCGGGGCGTACGTCACGCACGGCAGCTCCTCGCACGAGGTCGCGTCCGGCTCGTCGTACGATAACGTAACGCCCTCGTCAATGGGCTCGGAATATGATGACGTGGCGCCCTCGTCAACGGGCTCGTCACCCGATGTCTCGCGGGGTTCTTCGCACGATGACGTGGCGTGTACGTCACAGGGATCGTAACAGGAGTCGTCACAGGATGACGTCATAGTGCCTGGATCACATGGTTCGTCACACGACGTCGTGACGTCCTCGTTGACGTATTGTCCTCTCGGTTTTAGAATGTCCTCCGAGGACGCCTGAGGACTGAGGTACTGCGGCGGACTGTGCAGTGTGACGCTCCTCTTCGGTTTCCCGTAGCCCTTCTGATTCTCTTGCCGGTGAAGAGCGCTTCTCTTCGGCTTCTGCTCCGCCCCCGAGTCCGAACTCTCCCGTCCTCTGGAGTCGCTGCTCTCGCTCTCGGAGCAGCTGCAGTCGTCGGAGTCGTCGGAGGTGGTGACTGCGCGCCGTGTCTGCGCCTTGTCGATCCCGCCCTTCTGCCTCTTGGCGTAGTAGCACTCTTCGGCACGGATTCGCCGCGGGACGGCGCCATCTTTCCGTCTGGCGTAGTAACACTCGTCTGAACGCACCGCCCGCTGGATTCCCCGCCGCTTTGGGTTGTAGTACTCGTCAGGTCGGTGGGTCCAGCTCATGGTGCGCGGTCACACTGGAAGACAGTTGCATGTGTTAAGGAGGGATGTCCGAGTAGATTTTCCGAAAATATGTTTTGTTGAAATTTAAAATTTTTATTAATTTTTTCAACAATTTTAAACTATATTTTAGCGTAAAAGATTCATCAAATGTCTTGTAACTTGCAACTCTGGACTTATATTGAGTTTTTAATATGATGTCTTCAGAATATGTGATGCGATCTGTGATAAGGGACCTGTGGGTGAAAGAGTTAGTTTTCTGCAAAATGCAATGATGTGTTAAAATGGCTATTTTATCGGTTGTCGGATTATTGCTTTATCTGCTACATAGTCGTGTTTTCTTCAATGTCTGTAAATACAAATACTAAAAAAAAATCTAAAAAAAATACAAAAATACAAATAAAAAAAAGTTTGTCGTTTTACTTTAAACAAATTTTGCCTGCTTTGTAAGTTTTTGAATAATACAATTTAAAAATATGTAACTTTTTTATTTATTGTCAGAATTTAATATTTTTTTAATGATTTATTCCTAATTTTTTCCTCTTTCCAAAGAGGAAATCACTATCCTTCACCCACAGGTCCCTATTCACAGATCGCATCACATATGAGGCAATTTTAACATGAGGTACAGGAAAATTATTTAGAATTTGGCGTCAAACTTTTAAAAAAGTACGGGTAGGTGTAGGTATATATAAAAATCTTAATACATACCTTAATGTCTAATACACATAGTATTTAGTTTTTGGAAAAAATCTATCGGTGGGATATAGTTTAAATCTTATTTTTACTAGGAAACTTAGGTACTGTGTTTTTCGAACTTCACATGTTAAAGATAGGCTAACTCAAATTTATCAAGTGATATGTCTTGGAAATTAGTTCAGCTACCTCACTTTTTCTTGCCCTTATATGGTAGCTGTAATGACTGTTGCTTTTACTAATTATGTTGGTAAAAGTGTAATACTTTATAAGTGTTCATTGTTGTCTAAAATGTAATCCAACAAGCAGTGAATTGATAGTTGCAATAAATAGATACACGAAAAGCAATCCATGAATTATTCTAATAATATAAATAGAAATATAAGCAGCAACTCAACATGGCGCAGTCGGTAGAGAACTAATATGAAATGGTAAATGAATCTGACGAAAAAGCAGCAGAAAAAATACCAGAAAAAAGAAAAATAGCAAGCAATTTCATGGATTTGAAGCCGCCCAAACCTCTGACCCTTGAAGGAGGCACAGGAACAATGGCGGATAATTGGAGAAAATGGAGACAGCGTTTTGAATTATATGCAAAAGCTAGCGGGTTGAGTGAAAGGTCAGAAGAGCAACAATGTGCTACATTACTTCATATCATAGGAGAAGAAGCACTAGAAGAGTATAATACCTTCGTATTTACGCGAGAAGAAAAAGACAAACTGAACATCATTATAGAAAAGTTTGAGAGGCATTTTACTCCGAGAAAAAACATCACTTATGAGAGACATAGGTTTTTCTCGAGGAATCAAACGAATGGTGAGTCTTTTGAATCATTCTTAACAGACATAAAAATACGTAGTGCAACATGCAACTTTGGCAATCTCAAAGATGAAATGATAAAAGACAAGATTGTAATAGGCATTTCAAATGAACACATACGTGAAGCACTACTACAAGACCCGAAGCTAGACCTGCAAAGAGCAGTCGACAAATGCAGAGCGGCAGAGCAAACGAAACATCAAATGAAAGAACTAGCTGAAGTAAGCAAAACTATTAGCTACATTCCAAAAAAGCAGAGCAGCAGCAGCAGCAGAAAGTTTAGTTCAAGAAAGGAAGAAACAAGCAACCGAGCAAGCACAAGCAATCAAGAATTCAGCAAACAAGCTTACAGCAATCAATCAGGCAAACACACCAGTTTCAGCAAGTTAGACAAGTGTGTGTATTGCGGAAACAGACATGCACCAAGGCGATGTCCAGCGTTCGGTGTACAGTGTGGACATTGTAAAAAGTACAACCACTTTGAAAAACAATGCTATGTGAAGCGGAACGTACATGTAATACAAGAAGAAAGCAGTGACTCTGAGACTGAAAACAACGAAAGCGACCAGGAAAGTCAATGCGACTCCGAAGCTGGATTCATTGGGCAGGTTGGAGCAGAGAGCAAGAAGCAAAAGCAGAGAAAAAGAAGCAAGCAGATGAATGCAGAAAGCACGCAGCAAAAGCAGAGAAACAGAAGCAAGCAGATGAATGCAGAAAGCACGCAGCAAAAGCAGAGAAACAGAAGCAAGCAGATGAATGCAGAAAGCACGCAACAAAAGCAGAGAAGCAGGAGCAAGCAGACGCAAGCAGAACACGAGCAGCAAAAGCAGAGAAGCAGAAGCAAACAGATGAATGCAGAAAGCACGCAGTGGAAGAAGATGACAAGAAAGAATGGTGACTGGTATGAAAAAATACTAGTAAATAGAGAGAAATTCATAGAATTTAAGTTAGATTCAGGAGCTCAAGCCAATTTAATACCTGAAGATGTATTCAAATCTTTACAGTTAGGCAAACACAAACTTAAAGAGTCTAATCTTAAGCTAAGTTTGTATGGGGGCACACCTCTTCATGTGGCAGGAAGATGCACGCTAAAGTTGGAAACAAAGAAGGGAAATACGAAGACTATTGAATTTCAAGTAGTAAAGGCTGGAACACACACTCCACCCATTCTTGGTAGGATAGACAGCGAGAAGCTAAAGCTCATCATGAAGATTGATCAAGTGACTGACAATACAAAAATAGGTGACAATATACCAACTGACATATGGGATGAATACGATGATGTATTCAAGGGTGTAGGATGTGTCAAAATAGAGCATGAAATAACAGTAGATGAGAACGTCAAGCCTACGGTTCACAGTAGCCGTAAAGTTCCCTTTGCTGTAGTGGACAAACTGAAACAGGAATTGCAGAGACTAGAGGAACAAGGCATAATCAGAAAGGTTGATAAGCCGACAGAATGGGTCAATCCATTAGTGATAGTACATAAACCCAATGGTAAACTAAGACTATGTCTAGATCCTGTCAATCTGAATAAGGCAATAAAAAGAGAATACTATCAAATGCCCACGTTAGACAGCATAGCTAGTAAATTATCAGGGGCAAAAGTATTTTCCACACTAGATGCCAATCAAGGATTTTACCAGATTTCTATATCCAGTAAAAGTCAAGACCTATGTACATTTGCTACCCCATTTGGTAGGTACCAATTCCTCAGACTTCCGTACGGGATTTGTTCAGCTAGCGAAGTATTTCAAAAGAACTTCAAGCAACTGATAGGAGATATAGAAGGAGTGGACATGTACGTGGACGACATAATAGTATGGGGATCAACAGTAGAAGAGCATGATAGGAGGCTCAGGCAAGTGCTTGACAGGGCAAGGGAGGAAAACATCAAATTCAATGTGAACAAATGCAAAATAAGAATAGAGGAAGTTCTCTATACAGGACACAAGATCTCTAAGAAGGGACTTCAGCCGGATGACAGGAAGGTTAAAGCCATACTGGAGTATCCCAATCCAACCAACAGGAAGGAAGCAATGAGATTTCTCGGACTAGTCAATTACGTCTCAAAGTTCATGCCAAACATGCAGTCTATAACTGAACCATTGCGTACATTGACAAAGCTTGATGTAGAATGGGTATGGGACGCAACACATGACAAGGCAATGAAAAAAATAAAGAAATTGATTACAAGTAAACCCATACTACAGTTCTATCAAGTAGACAAACCAGTGACACTATCAGTTGATGCATCAAAGGAAGGACTTGGAGCTGTACTATTGCAAGAAGGGAAACCTGTTGCATATGCCTCCAAAGCACTTAACATGACACAACAAGGTTACGCACAAATAGAAAAAGAGACATTAGCGATCCTCTACGGAGCCGAGAAGTTCCATCAGTACATTTTCGGTAAGCGGACAGTAGTAGAGAGTGATCATAAACCATTAGAGACGATCTTTAAGAAACCTTTATCGGCATGTCCTATGCGGCTTCAACGGATGAGAATCAGGCTACAGCAATATGACCTGGACGTGCAGTATAAGAAAGGAAAGGAACTACACGTAGCTGATGCACTATCTAGAGCATCAATAGATGATAAAGATTTCCAATTGATGGAACAGGACATAGAAGCACAAGTAGCTATGGTAACAAACAACATTCCAGAAAGTACCACTGGTACTCTCGAAGAAATAATGTCAGAAACAGCTAAGGATACAGACCTGCAGAACTTAATGACAATCATAAACGCAGGTTGGCCAGAAAACAAAGACAATGTTAATGATAATCTGAAACCATACTGGTCAGTCAAGGACGAATTAAGTGTTATTGACAAAGTCATTTACAAAGGAATGCAGATTGTAATACCTAAGTCCATGAGGAAGGATATGTTGCATAAGATTCACTACAATCACATGGGTATTGAAAAGTGTAAAAGCCGAGCTAGAGAATTTATGTACTGGCCATTTTTGTCCAAGCATGTGGAAGACTTTGTGAAGAAATGTGACATATGCATGCATTTCCACACGAAACAACAGAAGGAAACTTTGATGCCACATGAGGTACCAGAAGGACCTTGGCAGAAGGTTGGGGCAGATATATTTCACTTCAAGAGCAGAGATTATTTACTAATGGTAGATTATTATTCCAAATATGTAGAGATTGCATTACTTGATGGTATAACGAGTTCAGAAGTTATTAAACATGTCAAATCAATCTTTGCACGTCATGGCATTCCATCGAGATTTTACTCGGATAATGCAAAGCAATTCACATCAGAAAAATTTCTAAGTTTTGCTAAGGCATGGGGATTCAAATGTAGAACATCAAGTCCAAGATATCCACAATCCAATGGTATGTCTGAGAGGTACGTGCAGACGATAAAGTCTATATTGAAAAAAGCAGATAAAGATGGTAAAGATCCTTATATGTGTCTATTAGAATTCAGAAACACAGCAATAAGCGACGAGCTAGGACCACCAGCACAATTACTGTTTTCTAGACGTTTACAAGGTTTGTTACCTACCAAACAAAGGTTGTTAGTGCCTAAAGTAAGAGACAGTAGGACGACAAAGGAAATGTTGAATAAAAGACAAGAAATACAAAGGAAATACTATGACAGACAAGCGAAAGACTTGGTAGAAATTGAACCAGGAACTAGAGTCGGTGTTCAGAAAGATGATCACAAATGGTACCCAGCCGTAGTAACTAGCAAGGCTAGTAAGCCCAGGGCATATGAGGTACTGTTCGATGATGGCAAGACATTGGAAAGGAATCGTAAGTTCATAATTAAACACACCCCAACTGAAGATCACAACAGTGGTAATAACTATTATACCAATGATGGTGTAGACCAACAGGAACAGGTTTATAACAATAAGGATGCTGAAGCAGTTATTACTAAGAGTGGAAGAATTGTAAAGAAGCCATCCCGATTCAAGGATTATTATATGGAATAGATTTAAGAGTAATGAATTATGATTAATTTGTATATGTTAATCATAAGAAAGGGGGAAAGATGTAATGACTGTTGCTTTTACTAATTATGTTGGTAAAAGTGTAATACTTTATAAGTGTTCATTGTTGTCTAAAATGTAATCCAACAAGCAGTGAATTGACAGTTGCAATAAATAGATACACGAAAAGCAATCCATGAATTATTCTAATAATATAAATATAAATATAAGCAGCAACTCAACAGTAGCACTTGACAAAAATGCTTTCAAACTGCTCTGCGAAATTTTAATGCACCTCTTATACCCCGTTCCCACTACAAGTTTCAACTACAGTTGAAAATCTCAATCGCAGTTGAACATCAGTGTGAACGCAATGCAATCGAGTTCAACTGCGATCGAAAACTCGATCGTGTTTCTAGAACTCAGTTGAGATCTGAACTGCAGTTGACCAAAGCAGTTTACTAGGAAATATGCGCGCACCACTATACAATCTTTGGACATTTGACACCTAACCTATTCATACCTGACATTTTCGTCATTGCCGACATTCCCGTAGGTATTATAAGTTTACTCCTGTGTTTACTTGAAATTTGTTGATTATATTGGCGTTGATAATTTGCGTCAAAGCAAATAAATAAATAATTTCACTTTCGGTGAGCGCCATGTTGTTGATTGTTCAAAAACAGCTGGTAGTCAGGCGGGTTGTATAGTTTACAGGGTTCAACTGCAGTTGAGCTAGAGATTCTGTGTGAACGCAAGTGATAGTTTTGGTTGATCAACACAGATCAACGCCATTTTTATTTCAACTGCAGTTGAGGTCAACTGCGGTTGAAACTGTAGTGAGAACAGGGTATTAGTTGGTGGTCTCCGATGATTCAGTCCCTTCTGCCGATACGATACTATATTCTTTTCTTTTGAACGGATCACATATATTACAGATATTTTTTCCTTCTCAATAATGACAATTAACACTTAACACTTACATAACACTTACAAGTCAGTTTTCTCGTATCCATAGCGTGGGTTCAAACGTCAGAAGGCAACACTTGTTGCATGTTGCATTGACCCTTCCACAGAGTTTTTACGATTGATTAGAGTTTAGAGGACTCTGTCAATTGAAGAGTGATACATGAGTAGTTATTGAAAATAATTTATGATGTATAACTCACTTGTAGTACCTTGTTTTATTTTTGTATCGTCTATTATTATTTTGTAATTTGACGTCAAATCTTGAGATTCTCGGTGCTTCAATTGGAAAGATTTGAAAGCAACGACACATAGAAAATAGATATGATTACGACCACAAATGGTCTTATATACTTGAATAGGTAACATTGTTATTATTTTACTGGATTCCAATATTAACTTAGCAAAGTTTGACGTTTACTAACCTTTGAATGGTATTTCAGTTCGATCAGCCATTTCTTGACATCGCCACTACTTATCCCCTTTTGAACACACGGAAACTCTGGAATTTGATACGAAATTAGATTTGTATGTTTGTATGATTTAGAAAACTAGGTGCTTTAATCGAAAAGAATAACTTGTGACCGGCAGTGACAGCCGTCACTTCATTTAAAATTTACCTCATATTTCCACTTATAATTTAGAAGGCGTAGGTCATGGTGAATTAGTATGGGCCGAAAATAGATGCTTAAAGTGTGCGCGCAGTACGACGTGGCTGGCGTGGAGCGACCGCTCCACTAGATTTGTAAAATAATTCATAATGCCTGATACACGTTTTAATATATTCGTGCATTCGTTCTTTAATTTTCTACGTTTTTAGGATTAATTGACACATATTTTTCATGTTAAAAGAAAATACCTAATATATTAATTATGGAGCAAGCTGGCTCAGGCAATATAGTTATAGTCTTGTTCTACAGAGTCCTTGGATCGATTCCCGCAGCCGGCCTTCCTGACTGTTGTTTCGTGTTTTCCCTCCGTCTAGAGGCAAATGAAGGGAAGGTTCCGTACTAATAGGACACGGCCGTCTCCTTCCCACCGGTCATCGTTACCTTATCATCATCATAATCATTCATCCGTCGCTGCTAGCCTAGTTGCACATCAGTGTGACGTTAAGCCTAGTAAATAGTGATGTTAAGTCATCAACCTGTTTGGCACATTGCAATTTATGGGGAGAGTATGCCATGGCGTTTACGACTCCATGTGTGCTCGGAAATTTATTTCGTTTTAGTTCGACACTTTTTTGACCTTCACAGTTCTTAATTGTACATTCTACGTCTACATCAATTGCTATGGTAGTTAAAATATTTTCTTGTTTGTGCCTTAGCTTCAGATGAAGGTTGACGATCTTCATTGCTATTTCATCTTTGGATGCTGCAGCTCTGAACAAGGACCCCGTGCTCTGCCCGAACCAATCCCTCAGATTCTTGAGCCATGAAGTCCTCCTCCTGCCAGGTCTACGCTGTCATCTTCCCTTGTAAGACTAATTGCAAGAGCCTGTATTTATGTGGCCATCCAAATTATTCGAGCTTACGTCTTTTGATGTAATATATCACTTCCAAGTTCTTATTCATTTTCCCCCGACGGCTGCCACCTTAACGCGGTGGTGAAGTTTGTGTTGGCCAATTATCCATTGCAGCTACGCCGGCGAGCATATGCTCATGTGTAAGGGCTACCCATGCCGGACAGATCAGTGGTGAGGTCCAGACAAAGAGCAGCCAGGGTCGGCCTAACCATGGCCTCCTTTGAATTTTCGGTCCCGTCGGGCCGGCCTACCCCTCGAGGTGGTGATCCCCCTGAAATCGGGTTCCGCCGGCCCGAATCCTCACAACCCCCGATCCGTCCCCATTCCGGCCTTCCCACCAGTGCTGGACTCCTCCAGATCGGGCCCGTTAGGTCGACCCCCTCCCCATGTCCTCCACTTATGATCAACAAAGTTAAATGTAAAAATTAATGTGTGCAATATAACCTCGTCGTTGACGCGCCGTTAAACACTAAATATCTAATCTAATCTTATTCATTCGTTCCATCACTTCGACATATCCAACCTTGTCCACCCATGAGGTTTGGATTATGATTTTGATTACATACGAGCCTTGTATTAGTGAATTCAGAGCATGCTTGTTTGATACGACTCTTTACCTCTTAATATTCCTATTGGTCATTCAAGCAGAATCCAAGATCCACAAGATATTGTTTGGATAACAATATTATCCATCACTAACTGGGCGTCAATGTGCCTATGACCGTCTTATTCATATAGAGAAATTATTATAAAATTGGGATGATTGCTTTTTTGTCAGATATTTGCAGTTTTATTTTTATCAATTAGAAGAACTACTGGTTTTTGAGCTCACCTCAAGAATCATATAGAAATTGATTATGCTTCTAGGAACAGAGTACCGTATTGTCTCATCGTATTATCGTATCAATTTGAGATGTGCAGTAATCAATTATTTCAAAATGATTTTTAATGGTTACAAATTTACAATTAAACTGATCTAATACTGGGATAATCTACATATATAATTTCAAATGTAATCAGCAATGTCGGCCCGACCCTCCGACGTGAACCTCTCATTCCGGCTTCCTCCAGCGACGACCCTCCATGTTTTCGTCGCCGAACACCAGACAGCGAGGCTCGTCGTGCGCCCTCCTGCCACGACCCTCTGCCTCGAACTCCTCGTCGGCGTCCTCAAGCTGTGCGGACGTCCTTCTTCCGCCGAGGTTCGACTTGTACCTCGACGACCTTGGAACTGAAGAACATGATATTTCATATGATAGTTTTCTTTAAAAAAAAACAGATCATCTGAATACACAGAACTTTGTACTACAATATACAAAAATACGCATAATGGGAGAGACATCTCTGTGACAAAACTACTGCACAAATCGGGTTGAAAATTTCCTACAATAATATAAAACAACATACTAAAGTTTTGAAAGTCATAACTTTGTAGACAAAGTTACTGCTGTTCGAATTTAGTTGTCGAAAAATCTATTAGATTATTGAGCACAATTAGCGCGCGTCCAGAAAATGTATACATTGGCCTGAAGTGGGGCACTGTTTATTCAAAACAACTTACAAATACCAAGCTGAAAAGGTAAAATTTTATTCAAAGAGTTATATCGCTATCAGTTATGTAAAAATTCAAGTAATTTTGGATCAATGGAACAAAAGTTATGGCAACTTGAAGTAGCAGTAATGGTGGATAATTTCACTTTTTGACATTATCTTGTGATGTACTAGAACTTGTGAAGCTCCAATCTCTCAGCTGAAGCACTTGCGATTCCTAACCTTGTTCGTAAACGCGCTCGGTGCTCACTTCGCCGTAGTCGACGTAGGCGGGGACGCATCGGGCTGCGCTCTGGTGGTGCGCGGGGTCGCCGTAGTGACGCAGCTGGGGTCTGACGAGGTGCGCCTGGTTGTACGGCGTCCTGTCCTTCACGGCGGGCGCCAGGTTCAGGCTGGCCAGCGCCAGAGCGCGTCGGTCCACGGCAACCACCTCGCCGTCTGGAGGCATCATGCGTGACACTTGGTGCACAAGGTAATGCAAAAGAAGTGTTTTCCAGCTGTATAGGAAACGTTCAGTGATATCGTTGATAAGTTCGAGATTTGCATGCAAATATTACCTATAATGTTTTCTTTCGTTTCAGATTATCCATCAGCAAAGCTCAGTATAAGCTAAAGGCTAAATCAATTTGTCAGTACAACCAAGTGTCAGATCTTGCTAGAAATGAAAACGTACGACAATCTGAATTGTAATAAATCTTACTTCGTTTGTCATGTAATGTGATAAAAGCATAAAAGCATGTGGATGTAGTTCTGAGTGTAGACGCTGGCCTGAGTTTGTAGCGGGCCAGATCCTGATGCACAACTCACCTGTTGCTCTGCCGGACTCGTAGGGACGGTCAAAGTCTCGCTCGTATCTTCCCCCGTGTCTGACGCAGCAGTCCCGAGGTCTGACGTCGCTGACGGCCTCCTCGGAGTCGGACCCTCTCCAAGACCCCCGCCGAGCGCTGCGTCCCGGCGAGCGGTCGTCGTACCCGACGGGAGGTCGGCGACAGTCCCGACAGTGGCGCGACGCGTGGTGTCTCGCCGGCGACTCTCGCCTGTAGCACTCGTCGTCTCGCGCCGACGGAGGCGATGGGGACGCCGTGTCTCGCGAGTGACGGCGGTGGGAAGCTCTGGATCGGGACCTCGGATAGACGCGGTAGACGATCATCTGCTTCTGGGATTGAACCGAGTTTGGAGAATCCTCTTGGTAGCGGTTTTCCTGCATAAATAAATCACAAACCGCCACAATGATAAGGATTCCGCACATAAGAATATTAGCACACGGTCTTGTGGTTTTTAAAACTAACATCTGCTTGTCTAACTTGCGAACGCAACTTCTTGAGGCTGAATATACACAGACATACGAAACAATGCTACGATTCCTAAACTTAGGGCCGGTATAACCAAAGTTAATCTGAGCCGGATTAACTAAATATTGGACTAAATTGGAGGCATAGCCAATCAGATACCTCAAAATGATTGAAACAATTGAATTTAATCCAAAAGTTAGTTAATCCAGCACAATTTAACTTTGGTTTTCCGGGTCCGTGGCCAGGGTTAAAATCTAACCCCTTGAACCCCTTGTAACTGAACCAGTGGATTGAGATAGTGGATAATCGCACCAAAGTCATCGCTCCACACACACTTGTAATTCAAGTACGGAATGTTCTAAACCCACCTCGCAGCCATCTTGTCGGTCATCGGGCGAGCAGGAGCGCGATCTGTTGACGAGACTGCGACCTGGATAACAGCGATAGACGACGTCCTGCGGCGTCACCGACGTCTTCGGCCGCTTGCGAGATCTACCCTTCCGGTGCCTCTTCCCTGTCAACACCTCGTCGTTGTCCCAGACAACCTCGGAGACAGGATAGTTGATTTCGTCGTCAAGCACAGGGGCATCTTCGTTCTCCCACGCAACCCCACCAGCTGATTCGCAGACTTGTTGAGCTTCTGGAGAGGAGGACTCGGGGACCTCGTCGTCTCCAGTCGTCACCGAGTAGACTTGGACGTCCTTCTCGCGTCTGCGTCTTCGTCTCTCGCGGTCTTTTCGACGCGGAATCTTCTCCTTGGCGACGTAGACTTCGTTGTCCTTCGTGCTCCCTCTGATGACGACGACGTCGTCATTGGACTCGGCGACTTTTCTGCGCCTCCTTCGTTTCGGAAGCTTCTCGACAATCTTCGTCTCGTCCGAGATGCCCGCATTGATAACGTCGCTTTGGGAAACATACGCTGGTGTCAGTTGGAAATTATCTGGATTTAAGTCATACATCTCCTCCTGAAGTTCGATCATCCTGCGACGGTTCTCCTCGTCGATTTCTCTCTTCGCGTCGAGACGAGTGCCGGCGTCGCGACGTCCGAGGTTCTCGTCGTCGGCGTCGGAGTGCTCTGGGCGACGCTGGTCGGGCGTCGGAGCGGCGTCGTCGTCGACGTCGGAGTGCTCTCGGCGACGCTGGTTGGGCGTCGGAGCGGCGTCGTCGTCGACGTCGGAGTGCTCTGGGCGACGCTGGTCGGGCGTCGGAGCGGCGTCGTCGTCGTCGGCGGCGACGCGAGTCTCGATCAGCCCCACCGACCGCGTCGTTCGGCCGCGCAGGATCTTCGCTTCATTGCTGGAGAAACAGTTTGGTCGGACGTGGGTTAACGTTCACATATGGACAAGAATTCATAAAGAACAACATGGCTACCAGCAGAGCGATTGTATAACTTTCTTAGCCGAGATAATGGATATCGTTATCTATACTAATTGATGAAAGTAAACTATTAATATCATTGTTTATCATTTGAATTGTGCAAAAGCTACGAGGATATGAAATATAATCACATTATTTATCTCAGGAAGACGACTTTACGCACTTTGAATTGCTTTACCTTCTGATAGGCTAAATTACTTTCATCAATTGGTATCGATAACGATCCATTATCTCGGCTAATAAGTTATACAATCGCACTGCAGATCTTCAAAAACTAAGAATGGTGAGAAATTATTTATGTAGAGAAGATATGGCAACGTTTCACTGCAAATATGAGCAGACTTCGAGGGATCAGAGTGAAACTTTAAAGGGATATGTAATATTTGCATCCTATTCTAAGCATGGGCGTCCGCAAGGTTTCTGCCAGGTGGGGGCAGGGCAAGGAAAACAATATTTTACGGCTTAAGGGAGATGTGGGGGACGCCCTCCCCTCAGCCCCTCTGGGCGTTTTTTGGTTTTTGGACACTTAGAAATCAATTTTGAGACGTTATGAGATGTATTTTGTTGAAATATTCAATATTTTTAAAATATTGCACTGGAGAGGGGGGAAGACAGGTTTACACCTGCCCCGCAGGGCATTTTTTTGGTTTTTTGGACGCTTTGAAATCAATTTTCTCTAGTTTTTTTGGATACAAAATGAAAAAAAAAATTATGTTTTCCTGACATTCGGGGGGGGGGGGGGGGGCACTTGCTCCTCCCTGTGGACGCCTATGACAAAGGGGAGACGGTGTTATGATGGTAGTGTATGTGGTACTGTTTTACTGCCATTGGTATGAATTACAAATAGTTCTAAACACCAAGGTCGTATCCCTGGAAAGTGGCGTTACCTGGTGTCCTCGCATGTAAACTCAAGCAGCTGGATCTCCCGTGTCCGACTGCGACTGCGCGACTCCTGGATCCTCTGACCTTCAAGGTCAGCTGTCTGACAAGTCTCCACGCCAGAGGGCGGCTCAGTCGACTTCGAATCACATTCGCAAGATCTGGGGAAACAATACGTGTCTATAAGTTAGAGTTGAACTGAACCACGGCTTTCTCTACACTGTGTCTAGTGATGGCTGAGCGCGAAACCAATGAGCAATGAGCAAGGAATGGGACAGGGTTGGGAAGATGTGGAAAGAAGCTCGATGGGGAAGAAGGCGGTTTAAGGAGGCGGCAACCATGGCAGTGTTAGGAAAGGAGGGGATGCATGTTTTTGATAATTACATCAAGAATAATTTATAATTTTTTTTATTTTTTGTTTGTTTATTTTTTTATGTTTTTTTTATTATTTTCTTTGTAACCTCTTGCAAACATCTTTTCTTTGTGACTTCTTTGTCATTTATAAACCCGTTGGAATGTTTTCAATTGTTTAACCATTGTTTAGTTACCTGTCAAAAACTGTAACATGTCAAACTCCTGAAGAAGCCTGCAGAAGGCAGGCGAAATATTGAGAAATTCAATAAATAAAGTTTGTGAAACGTTCATCAAGTTAGTGTTTATTTATTTAGCAAGAACCTTGTTCAGACTTCAAACACATTTTCATTCCAAATCTCACTTCTCTGGCTACAACCTTTAGGCAGCATTCGATCTTATGAATGCTAGCATCTAATACATTATGTTAGAAACTTGATCAAGTTGTGAAGCACACTACGCTATTTAATAAGACCACCGGGATGATACAAATATTTCAGAAGTAGTACTGCTTATTTCTTATTCATACATGGTCAAGCAATCATTGCAATGATCAACATTATTATAGTACCTAGGTACTTATATCCTTGATTTACAAAATTTCTCAGATTTATTTTCTTGAGATAGAGACCGAAAGTTAAAGAGTTACCATATTACACGACTGTCACTGACCTTGTGTCCTCGGGTTCAGAGCCCGCCAACGGCTTCTCGGGATTGCTGTCTGTCTTGCTCTCATCCAGTTCGGGCGAGTCGTTCAGTTGTCCGTCGGAGTGCGACGACTTACCCCCCTCACGACGCTCCTCGCCGACGCCCGCCGCCGCATTGCCTCCCCCACTCGATCGCCCGGCGCAGGAGGAGGCCGAGCGAGTGGACGACCTGCTGAGCGACCTCCTCGTGAACCTGCGGGAGAACTTGTAACCGGTGTCCAGGTGCGGGGCCGCGAAGCGTCTCCTCGACTCGCTGTCGGTGTACGTCGTCGGCCCAACATCTTCACAAGACAACGCCAACAATGGCGAGGCCTTCTCTGTTTGCGGTTTCTTCACTTTCTCTTTGGGATTCTCAACAGATATGTTCCTTGTCACAGCCTTCGTAATCTTCCGCTTCTCTTCCTGTTCCTCGTCATCGGACTTCTCTTTGTCCTTCTTCCTCGTCATCTTCAACATGTCCGCCAGCTTCTTGGGCTTCTTCCTCGCGCTGACGTCACGAGCCGCTTCGACGCGCGACTGACAGAGCCTGGGCGGGACATCGCTGACGTCACGCACCTCCTGGCGGGACATGCAGAGTCGCGGCAGAGCCACCCGGCGGACATCGTCGTCACGCAAGAGCGGCCCAGCCGGATGTCCCTCGTCGCACGGTTGGTCTTGAACAGAAGGGCAAGTCGGCGTCGAATCCTTCTTGTCCGTCGCCGTCTCCTTGACGTCGCTTTTGTTATCCTTATCGCAGGAAGTATCTGGGGGCTTGTCCACACTTTTGAATGTGTCATCCGCGAAATCATTGCAAGAATCCGCTGGACTTCTGTTGTCTGGTGGAAGATCAATTCCGACATTTCTCTTTCCGTTTTCATCTTGACCTTCACACTTCTTAAAAACTTGGCTGTTATCACACAAGTATTGCGACGTATCAACGCATTCGCAGCTTTCGGACTCTTCAACACTTGAAGACGACGAGTCGCTGGATTCTTGACTCTCACTTCCTCCTTCCGGGTTGTGTTCGGCATTCTCTTCAGGATTCCTGGTCGCATTATCGCTTGCGCGTTCGGGCTGCGCACTCGCTTCCGTCTCGCTGGCGAGACACAGTCCAAGGTCGATCTTGGGAGTAACTATTTCTCCCCTGTACACCGTTACCACATGAGGAGCAGCGAATGCGGGCTTCTTTCGCTGGCCGTCACCACTGCTTCCCAAATTGCGCCAAAACGCCCAGTTAAACGCCCACGGTGTCTTCTTATCCGGTCTCGTGTCTGGCCTGACGATGTCCGCTGTTGACGTCGCTGGTTTATTCGGCGCCATCTTAGCGCTCTGTGATTTAGAGAGAGCTTCCAAGCCCGCGGCGTTCGGCCTCTCATTCAACAACGCCAACCCGACAAACATGCTGGTGTTTATTCTTTTTATATCACTGTGTTTTGATTTCATTTTAGAGTTAGGGGAATTAGAGTTTTCCATTCGGGGTTTCGACGTGGCCTCAAGCGACTCCGCATTCGGAGTCGCTCTTGACTCTCTCTTGACCAAAATGTTACCCTCCGAGTTGTTGTGTTTCTCTTTATTCATCCAACTATCGTTTTTATCGCTTATCGATGGAAGGGTTCTCGACGCTCGAGGCTTAATGTGCATAGCGAGATCAGAGGTTTTGTACGAGGATTCACAACGGCTTGTCTTAAGAATTGAAGTCAATGTTTTGGAAACAGGTGTAACCTTGGGGACTTCTTCTTTGATTGTGTTTGAGACCGTGTTTGAGTTTGACTTTGAGTTTGTCTTAGTCATTGAGTTTGTCTTTGAGTTTGTCTTAGTCATCGAGTTTGACTTTGAGTTTGTATTTTGTTCCACATGGCAAGTTTCAATGAGCAAAGATACAGTTTTAGGAATATGCACATTTTCCAAGGAGCGATTTTTAACAGCGACGACCTGGTTCGTTTTAGTACTCGATGGTATGCGACTTGATACATTTTCTATGCAAGAAGCATTTCCACTGGATACTTTGAATTCACTGGAGGAGAGAATATCGCTCGTCGACTGCCTATCGTCACTCGTATTGCCTGGACTCGCACATTTGGAGCGTATCTCCGGAGTGTTGCAGACGATCGGCTTGGTGGTCGTGAGACGCGGCGTTCTCCTCTCGACCCTGACTGTGCGAGGAGGCGGCTTCGTCGCCAGCTGCGGACCGACAGACACGTCGACTACGGTGTCAGTCCCGCAGACCAGCGGAGCCGTCATGGACAATCTGCACGTCCTCGTGACCTTGGCTACACCTCTTTGAGGCGACATGCCTCTCCGAAGTGCCGCCGGGGGTTTGGTGAGAGTGTCGCACACGATAGGCGCCGTGATGGAGAGTTTTCGGTCATCCCTTCTGGCAAGTTGTTTTCTTTTCGCCATCTCGCAGCACCTTGGAATCATCCTGTGATTCGGGTTGGTTTTCAACGCGAAGACGTTGTAAAGTCTCCTGTCCCAGTTCATGGCGGCCGCCTCTCCGGGAGACAGTTCCCGCGCTTCAGCGTCCCTCCTCTGCGCAGTGCGACTGCGTACCACGGGGATGGGCGACGCTCTGCGGGCTTCAACTAGCTTCATGTCGCGCGGACCGCTGATCGTGTCCACTATTATCGGCGCAGTTGTCGAGAACTTACCGAGACGCTTGCTAACGCTCTCCTGAGACGACACGGTATGATTCTCAAAATGTCTTGAGTTTCTTTCTTCCTTCACTTTCGATACGAAACTCAAATGTCTGTTTCGGATCCTGGAAGGGTCCTTATTGATCGTATCACAAATTAATGGCTGTATCTCCGTAAGGATCGGTTTTCTTCGTTTCACTTCTGGCGAAGGTTTAGTCTTGATCTCATGTTGAATGTCAGTAAGTACTGAAGCATATTCAGTGGAGATTCTCGTCTTCGGACTGACAGCTTGTTGCTGGTCCGCCTCTGGTTCATTCACATCTATGATTACATATTCCAGAGTAGGAGCCGATGTTTGAACAGGAACATCACGCACCTCCTCCCGTCTCCTTGACTTTCTGTGGGACTTTCTTCGAAGACGGTGTCTCGATGAGCGGCGCTTATGTTTCCGTTGCTCGTATTGGGGCTCCTGAAGCATGACGTTGTCCAAGGTCTCTACAGTCGCCACATTCTCCACGCACAGCGGCACGTTCTGGTCTACGTTTTGCTGTGGGCATTCCACAAACGTCACAGAACGCTTTCGCTCTTTTCTATGTCTTTTGTGTTTATGACGTTTTCCTTTCTTCGTCAACTGTTCTTGGCTCTCGGTAATGAGGCATTTCGTGCTAGGATGCTCATTGTACATATCACTCTCCTTTCTGTACAAGATTTGTATCTCTGGATTATCTATTTGTGATCGACCACTTTTACGATGAGTTGTTGTTGGTGGTTCAATACGATCTCTGCCAGGAGGTTTCTTGTTTGGCTCCGCACAAGCTCCATCTATCCCGTATCCGAGAGAACAGAGCGACTCGTGGCTTATTTCTGAATTTTGACAGATTCCGTCCGGCTTCTTGTGCCCTTGAACTTCCATTCTGGTATAATCAATGTACTCCGTACTTCTATCTGTACACGTACCCTTCTCTTTTCCCCTCTTGCATTCGTGAACACACTTTCTAGTAACTCCTATAGACTGTGAACTTACTTCTGTACATAAAGCTTGCGCTTCTTGTTTCATTTCCTTCCCTGTTATCTTTCTTGTACCACCAAGCGATTCTATACTTCTCTCCGTATACGGACATATCTCCTTTTCTTTCTTGTGCCGATGGTGTTTCTTTCTTGTACCACCAAGTGATTCTCTGCTTATTTCTGTATACGGAGAAATCTCTTTTTCATTCTTGTGCCGATGGTGTTTCTTTCTTGTACCACCAAGCGATTCTATGCTAACTTCTGTATACGGAGCTATTTCAAGTTCTTTCTTTTGACGATGGTGTTTCTTTCTTGTACCACCAAGCGATTCTATGCTTACATCTGTATACGGAGCTATTTCAAGTTCTTTCTTTTGACGATGGTGTTTCTTTCTTGTACCACCAAGCGATTCTATGCTTACTTCCGTATACGGAGAAATCTCTTTTTCATTCTTGTGCCGATGGTGTTTCTTTCTTGTACCACCAAGCGATTCTATGCTAACTTCTGTATACGGAGCTATTTCAAGTTCTTTCTTTTGACGATGGTGTTTCTTTCTTGTACCACCAAGCGATTCTATGCTTACATCTGTATACGGAGCTATTTCAAGTTCTTTCTTTTGACGATGGTGTTTCTTTCTTGTACCACCAAGCGATTCTATGCTTACTTCCGTATACGGAGCTATATCTTTTTCTTTATTGTGCCGATAGTGTTTCTTTCTTGTACCACCAAGCGATTCTATGCTTACTTCTGTATACGGAGCTATTTCTTGTTCTTTCTTTTGACGATGGTGTTTCTTTCTTGTACCACCAAGCAATTCTATGCTTACTTCCGTATACGGAGCTATTTCTTTTTCTTTCTTGTGCCGATAGTGTTTCTTTCTTGTACCACCAAGCGATTCTATGCTTACTTCGGTATACGGAGCTACTTCTTTGTCTTTCTTGTGCCGATGGTGTTTCTTTCTTGTACCACCAAGCGATTCTATGCTTACTTCGGTATACGGAACTATTTCTTGTTCTCTCTTTTGCCGATGGTGTTTCTTCCTTGTACCACCAAGGGATTCAATACTTATTTCTTCATATGGAGCTATCTCAGGGTCTCTCTTTTGTCGGCGTTGTTTCTTTCTTGTACCACCAAGTGATTCAATACTTATTTCATCATATGGAGCTATCTCTCGTTCCATCTTTTGTCGGTGGTGTTTCTTCCTTGTACCACCAAGGGATTCAATACTAACGTCAGTGTACAGAGTTATCTCTGGTTCTCTCTTTTGTCGGTGGTATTTCTTTCTTGTACCACCAAGTGATTCAATACTTATATCCTCATATGGAGCTATCTCTTGTTCCATCTTTTGTCGCTGGTGTTTCTTTCTTGTACCACCAAGGGATTCAATACTTACGTCAGTGTACAGAGTTATCTCTGGTTCTCTCTTTTGTCGGTGATGTTTCTTCCTTGTACCACCAAGGGATTCAATACTTACGTCAGTATACAGAGTTATCTCTGGTTCTCTCTTTTGTCGGTGATGTTTCTTCCTTGTACCACCAAGGGATTCAATACTTATTTCCTCATATGGAGCTATCTCTGGTTCTCTCTTTTGTCGGTGATGTTTCTTTCTGGTACCACCAAGGGATTCAATACTTACTTCTTCATAAGGAGCTATCTCTCGTTCCATCTTTTGTCGGTGGTGTTTCTTTCTTGTACCACCAAGGGATTCAATACTTATTTCCTCATAGGGAGCTATTTCTCGTTCCATCTTTTGTCGGTGGTGTTTCTTTCTTGTACCACCAAGGGATTCAATACTTATTTCCTTATATGGAGCTATCTCTCGTTCCATCTTTTGTCTGTGGTGTTTCTTTCTTGTACCACCAAGGGATTCAATACTTATTTCTTCATAAGGAGCTATCTCTTGTTCCATCTTTTGTCGGTGGTGTTTCTTTCTGGTATCACCAAGTGATTCAGTACTTATTATCTCATATGGAGCAATCTCCTGTTCTTTCATTTCCTTGTGGCATTTGTTTCTTGTGTGTCCAAGGGAATCGATGCTCAACACTTCATAAGGAGACGTCTGTTCCTGCTCCTTACGTCTCTGGTACTTATGTCTTGTATCACCAAGAGATTCGATACTCATCACAGAATATGCAGCGCCATCTTCGTAGTTACATTCACTCCTATGTTGTCTTCTGGTCGTCCCAAGTGCATCTATTGTCATAGGCACACAGACTATGGAGTCGTTCTTTACATGTCTTCTCTTATATCTTTTCCTAGCCAGTCCAATGGAGTCTATTTTAAGTAGTCTGTGCGGCTCAACGTCTTGTGTTTGAGGGCCTTCACTTCTGGGCCTTCTGGTTGTTCCCACGACATCAATGGGCAAGGTTGAGTAGGGACTCAGCATATTCTGCACAACTGTACCTCTGTTCCTTTTCGACACTCTTGCAGAGCCAAGGGAGTCGAAACTATTTGTGTAGAACGTTGAATTCTCCGACGAATCAAAAATGATCCCTCTTTTGTTCCACGTATTCCCGGTTGTCCCGACAGGTTTGTCGGTGTACGACGAGACATCTTCGCGGCTCAACTCTCTGTTGCGAGGCCGGCCCATGTAATTGACGCTCCTCTCCGAGTTGGGGTCCCCGTCGTCGAACCAGGGCGAGTACCGCGAGCTCCTCGTCCTCCGCGTCGGCGCCGGCTCATCGAAGCTGCCTCGCTGGTAGATGACCTCCGCCTCAAGCACCTGTTGCTCGCCGGGACGGAACTCCCCGCGCTGTTGACGGCGTCCCCTCGCAGTCCGCGTGGCGCCGAGCGTCTCGACGCTGCGATGCGACTGCGGCGTCGCGCTCTGGTTCCTCTGCCTCCACTCGCACGACGGCTTCCTGGTGGTCCCCAGGGTCTGCTTGCTCCGGATACACTCAGAGGAATACACCATCGGAATGCTCTTGCATGGCCGCGCCGGTCTTCTCGTAATTCCTACGTCTTCCCGACTCGGAAGGTAGCACGGGGATTCCGCTCTGACGATTTTGGAACGCCCGACAGCTTTCCTAGTGATTCCTACGGACGTCGTGCTCACCGGACAACTACTGATAACGATCTCCTCAATCTTACCAGGTGTGACGGGCTTCCGCGTCACTCCCATTACCTGCCTGCTGCTGTGCGTCTTTTGGCAAATCATCTCGCTGCTTTGATAAGAGCAAGACGCCCTTCTGGTGGCGCCCAAGGAATGGTTGCTGAAAGATCCTCCCGAACAAACTGCCCTGAGCCTGTTGGGTGGGACCGCCCGCCTTGTGATTCCAATCGAAGACTTGCTCGGTTGCAAACAAAACGACTGGACGCTCTCTCGGGAACCGACAGCCCTCCTGGTGACGCCTACTGTCTGCTTGCTAGAAGGCAGAGAACAATCTGCCCGACTTGGGCGGGATGTCGTCGGTTTTCTCGTGATACCCATGACCGATCTGCTTGGTTTCAAACAGAATGATTGGTCGCTGGTCCGAGGGTTTGCCCTTCTCCTGGTGACGCCTACGCTTTGCTTACTAGGTCGGGTACAAACTGGTTCGACCCTCCCCCTTGGACTGTTCGGTCTTCTAGTGACGCCTACAGTTTGTTTGCTGGGTCGGGTACAAACTGGTACCACGCTCCCCCGTGGACTATTAGGTCTTCTAGTGACGCCTACAGTTTGTTTGCTGGGTCGGGTACAAACTGGTTCGACGCTCCCCCTTGGACTGTTCGATCTTCTAGTGACGCCTACAGTTTGTTTGCTGGGTCGGGTACAGACTGGTTCGACGCTCCCCCTTGGACTGTTTGGTCTTCTAGTGACGCCTACAGTTTGTTTGCTGGGTCGGGTACAAACTGGTTCGACGCTCCCCCTTGGACTGTTCGGTCTTCTAGTGACGCCTACAGTTTGTTTGCTGGGCCGGGTACAAACTGGTACCACGCTCCCCCGTGGACTATTAGGTCTTCTAGTAACGCCTACAGTTTGTTTGCTGGGTCGGGTACAAACTGGTTCGACGCTCCCCCTTGGACTGTTCGGTCTTCTTGTGACGCCTATTGTTTGTTTGCTGGGTCGGGTACAAACTGGTACCACGCTCCCCCGTGGACTATTAGGTCTTCTAGTAACGCCTATTGTTTGTTTGCTGGGTCGGGTACAAACTGGTTCGACGCTCTCCCTTGGACTATTTGGTCTTCTAGTGACGCCTACAGTTTGTTTGCTGGGTCGGGTACAAACTGGTTCGACGCTCCCCCTTGGACTATTTGGTCTTCTAGTGACGCCTACGGTTTGTTTGCTGGGTCGGGTACAAACTGGTACCACGCTCCCCCGTGGACTATTAGGTCTTCTAGTAACGCCTATTGTTTGTTTGCTGGGTCGGATACACACTGGTTCGACGCTCCCCCTTGGACTGTTCGGTCTTCTAGTGACGCCTACAGTTTGTTTGCTGGGTCGTGTGCATAACGGGCCCACCCTCTCGCGAGAACTTATCGGCCTTCTCGTGACGCCCACATCTTCCTTGCTGGTCCGGCAAGTATTCTGGACGCGGTCGTCACTCGGACACGGAGTGATCGGCCTCCTGATGACCTCGCCCGGCTGCGTGGTTCGTCCGTCGCGCGGACAGATCAGCTCGACATTCTGACAGAAACTGATCGACTTTCTCGTGGCGCTCGCCGTCCTCGTGTTGGCGCTCTCGCCAGGGCCGGCCGACTCGGACCGCTTGCCCGGCTGCCTGCTAGTTGAACACGCCGCCGCGTCAGTCCGACCGGGACTCATCTGGCTTCTCTGATTGGACGTGGGCTGCGCTCCACTGCTGGGCCCCCGAACCATCTCTCCGCTGAAACCAACAGAAGACTGGAGGTCAGCGTAAGGTCTCCCTTGGTTACTGCTACGCTGACATGTGCTGGACCCTCCCCTTTGTCTTTGTCTCTTCTCAAACCCAGTGGCTTGACTTTCAACGTTCACGGTCCAAACCTGTGGGGAACTTTTGCAGCGGATTCTTTTCCCATTTTCTTCTCCTTTAAGTCGAGTTGTTTTTGATACACTAATGTTGGTTCTTAGCTGAGGGCTCTTCAAGGGTTTCCTCACCCCAGATGACCTTCCTCTCATCGGCAACTGCCTGTTCTTGATGACGGCACTATCCAGTTTCCGATGACCATCATTGTAACTGGAGTCTTTCACAGACCTGGAGTCTCTGTTCGAATCCGGATCACTTCTGTCAAGACCTGAAGGGCTCTTTTCTTTCCCTCCGAGCGTGATCTTGCTTCTCACATTGCGCGCGCTACTTTGACTTCTGTCCGAATTTACATTTCCCTCTCGCGTGGAACCTGGACTCTTGGATATGGATCGAGATCTGCTGATGGTTGCATTACTCTTCGGCTTCCTCGTCGTATTCATGTTGACGCGTCTCTCTGCAAATACATTTTCAGGACTTGGATTTGGCACCGAATTATCACGTCTCTTAACAGGTACTTGAAGAGTGTTCTTTCCTGCTTCCAAAGTCACTTCACAGTTCATTCGTGGTGGACTGTTGAATGAAGGCTCGCTAGTTTTCGACTTGATTGCTTGTTCGTGAGCAATGTTTTGCTTCCTTCTTGAACTCAAGGGCCGACTTTTGACTGCGACAAAACCTGTTTCTTTAGCGGTAATTTTCTTTGACTCTTCCCTTCCGTTTGCATTCTGAAATAACCTTGTGATTTTCTTAGTTAAACCGCGGGTGTTGTTATCTTTGGAACTCTTGTCTTGGGTTTTACTTCTAACGCATCGTTCATTTTCATTCCGCATTTCCAAATCGTCATCGGACGGATGTTTCGCACGATATTCGTCGTCTAATTTGAAACTTACTCGCGATATTTTCTTCGGTTTTGTCTCGTAGTCTGACTTGGTGTTAATCTTCAGTGTCGCCTTCGACGGGCAATTTGTCGTCGCCGGCGTGGCAACGGTGGAGACCTGCTCTTCAGGCGAAAGTGCAAGCGCTGTTGCCGCATTGCCACGTTTGTGCTCTACGTCATCTCTCATCGGATTGCCGTCAACGTTAAGATGTGCCAAAACTTTCTTATCCCAATTGTTATGCAAATTCTTTCCTGCTTGATGCTTGCTGCTACCTTCTTTAATTTCTTCTTCTGTAACAACTACATTCTGAGCAGTTGCAGGGCCGCCAACATATGAGAGATATCCGATTGTTAAATTTTGTTTATGGGGCGCTTTAACAACGACCGAATTACCTAAATGAATGCCTTCCGGTATAGTTTGGTTGATGTCAATAAGTTTTGTACTTGACTCCTCGCCAATCATTCTACAGATTGTTTTCTCTGCATTTCCTTCACAAGTACGGGACAAGTCGTCATCACTTTCAGACGCAACTTTAAATATGTCTTTACATTCGCCGGCTACTCTCGGTCTGACCATAACCTCTCTAACTTCAGTCGGCAACTCCTTCGTGATTTTCATTACATTCATTTCCGTGTTATCACTTGTCTTGTCATGAAATTTTTTAATATTTGAATTTGAGGCGGAAAATACTGTCTTATCCTCCCCATCTCTCAATTTCATCGTTAAATTATTGTCATTTACTGAATGTCCATCATCACAGATGACTATTTGCAAGACGTCATTTGTTGGAGATAAACGTGGAATAACACAACTTTCGATTGCTTTGTTCAGGGCAGTAACAGCAGTTGCATGAGTCACGCTGCAGCCACTCAAAGCTCTTGTTAACATGCCCGGTGCTCTGGTATCGTTAAGAATCGTGTCTACTTGCGGGGTATCAGATCCCAGTAGCCGATCACCGATTGACGCATTAGATTCTCTCTTTCTGGTTTCTTGGAGGCCCTCGAAGTTACGGCTCACTTCATTTGGACGAAGTACTTTGTCTTGTGGAACTCCGCGGGATTGCTCCTCGTAATCGTCATGACTTGCGGACCGCGCTTGCGCGTCTTCATCCTGGGGCAAACTCGCTACAGATTCTTCGCAACTTTCCAGAGCACTCGCTCTTCTCAAGGTCACTCTCCGGTCGACCAGCACATTCTGGCTACATTCGATTTTATTCCGAATTTGTTTGTCCCGATTCAAGGCTTTATATTTATTAACAATCTCAAAAAGTGTCACCCCGGGAGACCGATGGAGATTTCGGAATCCAACTGTCGACTCCTTGAACAAAGTGCTCGAATTCTTCCGAATCGTTGGCTTCCGTTTCAACTCGTGCTTCTTGTTATTCGTGCTCCTCATAAATCCCTGCCTTTCACAACTAGCTTTGTGTTGCTCGTGCTTGTATTGTCTATGCTTGTGTACGCCGTGCTTGTATTGACCGTGCTTGAATTGGCCATGCTTGTATTGACTATGCCTTCTGCTCGTGGCACGACTTTTAAGTGAAACAGCTACTTCGTCTGGTTTATCCGCCACCCCAAACCAATGCTCTTCAATCAGACCAACTCCAAGGTCCTCTTCGCTGTTCTTCGCCGATGATCCTCCCCTCATCCTCTGAGCATCCTCACGTTGAACGATCCATTCAATACGCCGTGTTGTAAGTTTTTTCCTCTTCTTTTTCCCCCGGCCGCTGGGAAAATCCTTATGTTTATTCCTTGTTTTCTTATCGCTAACAATCGAAGTATCTACAAGTTTGTAATCTGTTTTAACCTGAGACTTTCTTCTCCTCCTCCCTGTGTTTTTATCTGTGTTATCTCTAGATTTAGTCCAGGTCTCACCGACATTCATACTTCCCATTTCCCGCTCATAGAATGCATCTTGTTGTTCTCCGTGAGTTTTCTTTCTTTTGTGCTTCGTCTCGGCTCGATGGGTTTTAGAATCTCGCTTTTTCTCCGGATTCTCGCACATTGCGTCCTCTTCATCGACAGTTTCGTAAATCACGTTCGTCTTTTCACTTCTCCTCGCCATTTTCTCACTTCTCCTTTTCGCTCTCCTTGCTCTTCTGATTGCTTTCTCCTCGGATGTATCCGTCTGCCAAAGCACTTCGAGCAGTTTAACCTCCTTGTCTCCACCATTCGCATTCTCAATGCATCCTGACGTGTTACATTCATTTATGTCCACAGTTTCTTCAACATTATCATTCTTGTTTGTCTCAATCCCTTGTGACGGCTCACATTCACCAATCTTCTTAGCATTATCTAGCTTTCCACTGACCTTGTTTTTCCTCTTTGTCTTACTGCAGTAGCCTGTCACATCCACGTCTACTTCCCCAATCCTCGGAACAATTGGTATCTTATTGTTTTTCCGAACTAGATTCTTCATCATTCCTTTATTATGCTTTTCCGTTTTCCCTTTATCGATTGTAGCAGCATCTTGTTGAATATCCTTTCTCTCTTCCTGTACTTGCACCGTCTCTACATCCGCATTCTGTTCTATCAACTGAATGACCTCCGCTTTCATGGGATTCTCCACTTGCTTTCCTTGCTTTTTTACACCATTCTTCTTAGCTCTCACGATGTTCTCCTTGTTTCCGTTCAGATGTTTCTTTCTGGGCTTCATTCTCTTTGGTCCTTTAGCGTCAACATTGGCAGCCATCACTTCCACAATCTGCGTACCGTCGCTAATCTTCTCTGTCTTCCTCGTCATTCTCTTCCTCTTACTCCTGTTTCCAAGTCCCGCTACGTCATCCGGAGAACATTCCTGACGACGACAAACCTTGCCTGTATCATCGTCCCCTTCGACCAGCTTCCCGGACGCGTCTCCACATTCCTCGCGCTTCCGCTCGTGGCTGGACGTGATTGGCTCTCGACGCTCGCCATCACCTTGCGCCGTGTCCTCCGTCTGGACACTCTCCAAGACGCCATCTTGCTGGCAGCCGAGCTCGGTGATGTGACCTGCACTATGTTCGTTGTCCCGGTGTCTCCGCCCCCTGTGGTGTTGCTTGTCCTCCCTGCGCCTGTGGCGATGTTCCCGAGGGCACGACTCCGAAGGTTCCTCCTCTCCAGACGCAGACAGCACCGAGTCGTCGCAGCAAGGTGACGTCATCATCGGGATGGAACGCACCACCACCTGACACTTGGCAGTCTGAGTTGCGTACTCTTCGCGGGAAATGATTTCGTACGGAGATAACTGCTTGTGCATCGTCACGGGACGACGACATACTCCAGAACTTATCTCTTTCTTGTATTTACCAGTTGGGAACGCTATTTCACTTTCTACTTGTTTACGAACTGTATTATGGTTCACTACCGTATCTGCGCTGTTTGTCATTTTCCTCTCTTTCCTTGTCGATTTACTTTTGCATTCCTTCTTGTTACCTTTTCTCTGCCAAGCACGTCTAAAGTAATCGCGGAATGAGTGCTTTGATCTGACATCTTTCTTGGTACGACAATTATTTGTTCTAGGTTCCGAGGGCTCTTTGCAAAGCTCCTGATCATTAACATTACTCTCCTCCAATCCACCCGCGACTGATAAATGTTTATTTCGCTCCTTTGATTCGGTGTACTTACAATCCTGGAGGGAAACGTCAAATAACTGCTTGACAGTAGCGATAGCCGGACATTTAACTAATGCGCTCTCTCCTCCATTTTTAATGACATTATTGTTATACGGTTCACGATCGTCTCGGTTTCGGTTAGAACTCAAAACTGGACTGTTTACAAATTCACCTCGTCTTGATTTGTAATCTACATTCGTCAGTTCGTGTTCTTCATCACACGGGAGAATGCTGGATGTTTCTAATGTCATTGGTTCGATAACACCACATTGCCTGACATCAATTTCGTTCCGATGCCCGATTTTTTGAATTATCTGGGACTTCACACCTTCACGGCATTCTCCTTTCGATTTCCTTGTGGCCCTCGTTGATGCTTTAACTTTACGAGAATTGTCGTTGCATGGAAAATAGCTGGACACCGAAACTCGTTCTACGACTTCACAACCTCTGAATTCAATTTCGTCTGACGGATTTTTATTCTTAGAAGCTCCACGTGCCTCTACACTTTTACGAGTATCTCTCTTATTGTCCCTCCGTTTCGCAGTTTGTTCTTCAAATTGCTTGCTGTTGGTAGGACAAGTCATTGATGCTCTCATTTCAGTTGCATTTGTGACACATCCAGCGCCAGGAGTAATTTGTTTGGATCGTTTTTCTCTCTCACACGCGCCAGTAAACCGGGCTTGACGCCGAGTTCCCGTCCTCTCACTTCTTTCAGTCTTTTCCGATTTGTCTACTTCACTCATTTCGATATTATGTAATGAGATATTTAACGCAGTTACAGTGACTGGCTTTAAGATGTCACAGTTTTTCTGTTTAACTTCTGTCGAAATATTTTCAATCTTTGGAGCTCGGGAAGAAGACAAACATTGGTTTTGCTTTCTTACTTTTTGGTGTATCGCAATTTCTTCCTCCGTGTCAACATTGCAAGAATATACAATGGAATTTGATGTCAAATTTGTGTCTGAATCACGAACCTTCTGCTCAAATCTTCTTGTTTCTCCATGAACGGGTGCGCATTGCGTTCGAAGTCCAGATGCATTTGTCCTTTTCCCTTCTCCCTTCACAGAGTTGGCTTCATCTTCGTCTTTATAACACGAACATGCACTAGGACTGGGCGATACGCTTGCCGTAGAAACATCCGGGGATTTCTTTGTAACTCCTCCAAATTTGACACTTTGCTTCTGGAATTCATTCGAATCAATCCCTGTATTTTGCAAATAACATTCTTCTTCTGCATCGTCACTACAGGAACAGACACTGGCGCTCTGCCTGGTTACCAAACCTGTGACACCTTTTCCAATTGGTACAATTTCGATCGTTTTTTTATTGATCTGAGGAGCTCCTGGATTTTGAGAACTTGGAATATATTTTCCTTTCGGATAATTATCAAATTGTTTCGAAATGTTTTCTTCATCGTTACATGAACACACGCTAGTGGTCTGTGGATTTCCTTGGCCTACATTTCCTAACGAGTCTAGACTTGTAATACCTTCGGGATATTCCAGACTCTGGCTGTTCCTTACCTTCGGGTTCTTTTGCGACTGCTTCGAAGTGCCATCTTCAAATTCCTCTCCGGCACATGAACATTTGCCTGATGTTTGGAACGGTGTGGATTCCACATCGCTACATCCTCTATAATTGAACTCAAATGCACGTTTATTCATATCAAAAGCATTGCGCGGTCTGATGTTTGGTTTTTGTCCATCCTGCGCCTCTTTCTCCGCTTCAGCCATAGAAATGGCTTCAAGCGACGACCCGCAAGGCGTGTCCAATCTCAGAACTGGCATCGGTTCTATTACTTTGCAGTATTTTAACTTAGTCGCAGTCATGTTTTTCTCCTCCCTAGTTGTTACACATTGTCTTCGGTTGCATTTCACCTCAGATTCCAATTGATTGACGCTCTCCGACCGCCAAGGCCACGACATATTGTTGAAATTGGAATCAAAGTCTTGAATGAGATCAGACTGCGATGAATCGGAATTCTTCTCGTTCCTCAACGTCCTCGTGCAATCCACATGACTGTCGTCTGTGGTCTCATCGAGACTCCTGTCCGACCTCCACAGACTCCTCAACGACTCGGTCCGTGTGACGTCAGAGTACATCCTCCGCGTTCTGCACGAGTCTTCTTCCCGAATGACTTCGTCTGTTTCCGGAAACACTCGCAACCTGTCGCGATATGACGTCACCAGACGGCGTTGATCGCTGGTCAGAGTCTCGCCGGAACTGCTGAGCATCTTCCTGCGATTCACTTCGTCAGTCCACGGGCAAGCCATGACGTCACTGTTATCGGACACCAGTTTCACATTCTTGTCTGGTTCAGAGGTGAGGACGACACTGACGTCTGCCGAATCCTCAGAGAGACAGCTTTCCTTCACTGACACGTCACTGATTAGCGATTCATGAGAAGAACTGTTTCTTTCTAAACATCGCGACCAAGTTCTAGTGCCTGTGCACTGAGCCACTTCCGTGTCGAGGTGCGAACTCGTGTCGTCCTGCATGCGACTCACTCGAGTCTGCTCAGTGCCACGTCGAGACGCTCTACCCTCGGCGTCGGCGTCGGCTTCCAAGCGCCGACGCAGCGTCGAGTACATCCACCCAGTGCTGGAGGCGTTCTCAGACGTAGACGTCGGTTTGCGGTACAGGGTTTGATATCGAGGGATCGACGAGTCAGAACGTTCCTCGTCCGAACAATGCAGTTTAGATGGCAGTGTACTTGTGTTGGAAGGGATTTCGTTAGTTGGTTTACGGAACATGGTCTGATATCGAGTGACTGACGTGTCAGAACACTCTTCGTCTGACCTGCCACTCACTATATCAGGCAGACATAGTGTCCGACTGCTGTCAGAAGAAAGCGCATCGACAGAATCATCTTCAGTCTCCAACAAATCTCTTGTCAATTCGCCTTTCCTCCAACTACCCGAATCCTGACCGATCGTTTGTTCTCGGAAAACATTTAAGACGTTGAAACCTCTTCCGTAGTCCTCGTGATCTTCCTCTCTCTTGATCTCCGACTGCTCGTCGTCGACTCCTTCCTTCTTCGCCTCCTTGAGGGCGTCCTCGTCACTGGCGGAGAGGAGCGATCGCCACAGACGCTCCACTGACGGCGGCACAACGAGGTTGACGACCTTCACGTTGACGGAATGTCCTGGAATATCGCTCTTTAAAGCTTTCCCGTCGTCAACAATTGCACCATCTTTATTCTCATCACCTGGTATCAAGGTATCCACTGATCTCTCGCCGGTCGTGTTAACATTACTTTCCAGAGAACCTACCTCTGACCATCTGTTGATCTGCTCGTCATCAACGACACTCACAACTTCATCTGAACACCGTTGTTGAATTTTCTTACAAGAACCCTTGATGTAGTCACTAATGCTTTCCGCCCAGCGAATCTGTTTCGAGTCTTCCCTTTTGTACATTGAACTTCGTTGTTCTAAATTGTCAAGATTGCTTGCTGAACTGTTCTTGAAAATAAAGTCACATCCTGGTAAGGAGTATTGACTTACTCCTTCACAGTATTGACTTGCTTTAGCAATATACTTTTCCAATTGTTCTAAGGATCTTTCTGAACAACTTGACTTCAAAGTTGCTTGACTTGAACTAGAATTAGTGTGACTACTATCATGGTTATCAGAGAGTTCACTACTATGTATTGAAAGGGAAACTCCAGAACTAAATGACCTTGCAAGATCGAAAACTGCTTGAGTAGAGCTAGTTTGACTTCTTATTCGGTTCTCGGAGAGTTCACATTGCATTGGATCTTTGAAACTGTCACACATAGACACATCAGCGAATTTCGTTGAGCTCGCAAGTTCGAAAACTGCTTGAGTAGAGCTAGTTTGACTGCTCATTCGGTTCTCGGAGAGTTCACATTGCATCGAATCTTTGAAACTGTCACAAATGGACACATCAGCGGATTTAGTTGAGCTTGGATTGAAAACTGCTTGAGCAGAAACGAAACTAGTTTGACTACACAATCGGTTCTCAGAGAGACCACAATCCATGGAATCACTGGATCTGTTACACAAAGATCTAAAGGTTTGCACCGGTCTCACGATATTGAAATTGCTAGAATCCTCGACTTGAGTTTCGTCTTCATCTTCAACTGTCTCAATAAGAGGATAATCGGAAGAAACAAAATCCTCAGAGAAAATGTTATCTGTCAATATCCCTACATCTTTCAGTTTTGAAGTTTCCGTGGACGAAACTTCAATAATATTGTCGGCATCGCTGACAGCTTCTTCGCTTAAATCTTCTTGTGTTCCACAGTCAACTCCTGGTAATTCAGTTTGTCTGATTTCTTCATTGATATCTTCTGAAAAACACTCTTCGTTTGTCTGGCAGATCGACTCGCTTGCAGATTGTTGGTTAATTTGTAATGTGGGATAGTCATTTCGATCTCTCACAAATATTCTCTTGAGCCACATGGTACGTTTTTAAAGCTGCCTTTTTGACAGGTAGGATTTGCAATTGATTGCTCAAAGAGTCAAGTTGCAAAATACATTCGCTTCTTTGGAGGTGAATGCATTTCTTATGACATAGATTATGTCACACATAATGTAGTGGATAAATAATGATGTTGACTAACCTCGAAATGCCGATTTCTTTGTCAACCAACGATTTGAGTCAGCGCTTTCCCTTGCGGTTTGGACATCGCTGGCCACATTTGAAATTAATCACGCAAAATTTTAAACGAAACAATATTATTGGTTATCATTTGAACAGTTAAAAGCACATCAAATTTAGTACATAACAAAATGTCATGTAATTGGCAAGTGACAGCCGACGATGCTCTCAATTTTTGTCGCGGCCATCTGGATTTGAATTTTAGTAGACAGTGATGCAAGTTTATCAAGGTCCTCAGAAAGTGTTCTAAAATTCGTATCAAAAGTCGTTCGTTTTTTCTATGTTTGTACTACCTACAGACCGAGACACCGTCAGTTGTTCTGCTAGGCCGAGAAAGACAACATTGCAAGGTGAGCGTGCAATGAAGTCTTTCTCGGCCTAGCAGAACAACTGACTGTGGCTACATCTGGTGAGAGTTCATACAGTAAAAAAACAGACTGTAGTTGCACATACCTACACAATGTAGGTATGTGCAACTATAAGTGTGCAACTATAGTATAACTATAAGCAACTATATGACTTATAAAATCCTATACCTATAAAATCTATATTTTGTATAAAAATTATCCTGTTCAATTAGTGGTCTAGCTAAGGTCGGTGACAGGCAAAGATGAACCCGCGCTAGCATATGGGCCGGCCTATACCTATAGCAATGCTAAACAGGGTTCATCTTTGCCTGTCACCGACCATATACTCACATTTTTCAACACGTATTTGTTTAATAAACATTAAACTGTATCTGAAAATGTTGTAATATGTTAATACAGAAGTGTTTGAAAGTTCATTTGAATTTTATTGAACGATCTCTGGTATTACAATTTTGAAGTTTTCAACTTATTTCTTCAAAGACAATGCTCAACCAACCAAGTTCATATACAGTTTCATATACATAATATACAGTTTGACATACATCAAACATCTCAAAAGATGGAACCATGCTTTGTGGATTCCCTTCAACGTTCCATATAGGTAGGTATCTAATTAATGAGTGCTCCTAAGATTGTGCTTATCAGTGCTTTGGGTTGCGTGTGATAAGAATCAGCTGTTATCTCTCGTATGGAGTTCTACTCAGCGCTCGGTTGAGTTCTGATCAACCATCAACATGAGTCTGTCACTTCTTCTGTCTCCAGACAATCCCGTGTTCAACGCCTATGTGTTGTGCTCGGGCGTGTTGGTGCTCAAGACATTCAGTCTGACAGTTCTCACCGGACATCACAGGTTCACCAGGAGGGTGAGTACGACATCACAGGTTCACCAGGAGAGTGAGTACATTGCAACCGGACATCACAGGTTCACCAGGAGGGTGAGTACATTGCAACCGGACATCACAGGTTCACCAGGAGGGTGAGTACATTGCAACCGGACATCACAGGTTCACCAGGAGGGCGAGTAATTGCAACCGGACATCACAGGTTCACCAGGAGGGTGAGTACGACATCACAGGTTCACCAGGAGGGTGAGTACGACATCACAGGTTCACCAGGAGGGTGAGTACATTGCACCGGACATCATAGATCCACCAGGAGGGTGAGTACGTTGCAACCGGACATCACAGGTTCACCAGGAGGGTGAGTACATTGCAACCGGACATCACAGGTTCACCAGGAGGGTGAGTACGACATCACAGGTTCACCAGGAGGGTGAGTACGACATCACAGGTTCACCAGGAGGTTGAGTACATTGCAACCGGACATCACAGGATCACCAGGAGGTTGCGTACGACATCACAGGTTCACCAGGAGGATGAGTACATTGCACCGGGCATCATAGATCCACCAGGAGGGTGAGTACATTGCAACCGGACATCACAGGTTCACCAGGAGGGTGAGTACGGCATCACAGGTTCACCAGGAGGGTGAGTACGACATCACAGGTTCACCAGGAGGGTGAGTACATTGCAACCGGACATCACAGGTTCACCAGGAGGGTGAGTACGGCATCACACGTTCACCAGGAGGGTGAGTACGACATTACAGGTTCACCAGGTGGGTGAGTACATTGCAACCGGGCATCACAGGTTCACCAGGAGGGTGAGTACGACATTACAGGTTCACCAGGTGGGTGAGTACATTGCAACCGGGCATCACAGGTTCACCAGGAGGGTGAGTACGACATTACAGGTTCACCAGGTGGGTGAGTACGACATTACAGGTTCACCAGGTGGGTGAGTACATTGCAACCGGGCATCACAGGTTCACCAGGAGGGTGAGTACATTGCAACCGGACATCACAGGTTCACCGGGAGGGTGAGTACGGCATCACAGGTTCACCAGGAGGGTGAGTACGACATTACAGGTTCACCAGGTGGGTGAGTACATTGCCACCGGACATCACAGGTTCACCAGGAGGGTGAGTACATTGCAACCGGACATCACAGGTTCACCAGGAGGGTGAGTACGGCATCACAGGTTCACCAGGAGGGTGAGTACGACATTACAGGTTCACCAGGTGGGTGAGTACATTGCCACCGGACATCACAGGTTCACCAGGAGGGTGAGTACGTTGCAACCGGACATCACAGGTTCACCAGGAGGGTGAGTACATTGCAACCGGACATCACAGGTTCACCAGGAGGGTGAGTAGTAGCAACAACTGTTTTTTTTTCTGGCGAAGACTTCCTATATGGGAGAAAACCTTCATTTTTTGAGTTGATGGTTGATAAATAAACTTTTAATTGTTTTTCATAAATACCTACCTCAAAGTCTTCAGTATAGAAGTGATTAAGACAAATTTAAAATGGTGTTAAGGAAATTTCTTATGGAAAAATGAGATGTGGTTTTGTTGAATATTGTAATGAATGTTAATGTTATTTTGTGTTATTTTTTGTGTTATTTTATTTACAATATAGAAAATGACACTTTGTATTTGTTTGCAGAAATTCGCTAATCCTGAGGACACAAAGCTGTCCACGGGCTCTAAGGTGACCTTCGATGACCCGGTCATTGAGCGTGTCCGGAGGTAAATACTTCGTCTCACAATAGTGCTGGTAGAATTTAGAATTAATTCAAAATCTAAACAACGAATTTGGCCGTTATGCAGCTTTTATTAATTCATTTAATTATTAAAATAGATATATTTTAATATATTTTTTATTTCGTTTAAAATAAATAAAAAATAATGAACATATTCGATTTCATAAATCTATTCATCAATTACTCTTGACCTATTTTAAATAATTTTATAAATTATCGTTATGAGGTAAGGACGATATTAATAGCTTATCTTGTTTTTACAGTGAGATTAGGAAAGCCCAAGTTTTTACACTACTGATTATGTTACATTTGATTAGAAGATTTAAATTAGTTTTATTTTGTATGCACGATTCACTTAAAGTTAAAATGTATCCAGATGATGAATTAAACGCGAAGAAAACACTAAGTGAACGCGTTGAAGCGAGCCTTTGAATGCATGGAAATAGTAAATAGTTTCATAAATCATTTCTCTGTGAAACCAAGATAGTGATCTGGCTAGAAACCAATGAGTAACTGGAATGTAATGATTTTGCCAAATTTACCAGATCCATTACTTCGTTTGACAATGAGAAAGAAATTACTCACTTAAAAGACATATTCGAGTCATAAAGGCACATTACAAATAGCAACGTAGACTTAAATATGCAGTCAAAACCTTAATTTAATGTTTGGACTCTTCAAACATTATTTTTTTCTTTGAAAAATAAAGTCAACCAAAGACTTCCACTCTCTGGTATTCGTGACTGCTATAGCTGCAGCACTGAATGCTTTCGCCGATGTCGGAGGCTGCACATCATTACCAGAATCTGCCTTTATACAGACATATATTATTCGTTTTCTTTAAGAAGACTGAGTTGTGAGCGTGGCCTTGAAGAGTTTTTTAATCGATTTGAATCAATATCTTTTAAAAATTTAATTGCTAATGCAATTACGCTTTGTACGAGAATTCAGAACTGTTCAATGAATATAATTTCATAGTTTGTAATGTACTATTAGCTTTATTTCGTCCTACAGACGTTTAGTGCCATATTTTTACTAATTTTCAGGCACAATAAACGTCTGTAGGACAAAATAAAAATTATAAGCCATTCCAAGCTATGAAATTATTTTTATTAAACTCTTCTGAAGACTCGTACAAAGCCTTATTAAAAAATATTGATACAAATCTACTAAAAATTCTTCAAGTTCAAACTCACTACTACTGTCTTGTTGCAGAGCCCATCGGAATGACCTTGAGAACATCCCCCTGTTCTTCGCCGCCGGCTTCCTGTACGTGTTGACCGACCCCCAGCCCTGCGTGGCCGTCAACCTCTTCCGCGCCTACACCGCCGCCCGTGTCCTCCACACTCTCGACTACGCCGTCGTCGGCGTCCCCCAGCCCTTCCGCATGCTCACGTTCAACGTCGGTCTCGCCGCCACCCTCTACATGGCCGTCAGGGTCGTCATGCACTTCAAATAGATCAACCTCGCGGGGAGCGAGAATTTTTCTGGCAAATACTACGTAAATGGGACGTAAATTGACTCTGACAAAAACTCTAATAACTTACTTATTTATACAATTAGAACTCTCATATAGAATATAAGTGTAGTATACATACTGTGTCCTGACATCTATTACATCAGTAAAATGAAGGATATAATAACAATGCTCTATTTCGATTAAAGAATCGAACATTTTGTTACTCTAAAGGGTTTTCAGGACCCCAATTTCATCCTAGAACTATTGTGAATGACATTTGAAAACATATCTAGTTGGATCAACCATTTATTTCACTTAAAAAATGTTAAAACTGGAATTTTATAAAAATAATTTGTTCTCACATTTACGAAGTATTTGTTAGAAGAATATTCGCAAACGGCGAAAGAAAGCGAGTATTTTCATTTTATGAATTGTCAAATAATCTATTTTCAACGAATTCTGAAAACTTTATTGGAAATATTGGAAATTGTATTGTAATGCATTGTACTCTTTGTATTATACCATTCAAGAAATAATATTTATATAGTACCACGTTATGTTTTACAACTATTGTTTGCAACTGATTCTAACTATTCTTTGTTAATACTTTTTATGTTTTGACCTTGGATTACATAATTGAATTTCAGAATGTACACTCAAACCAATAAAAAATGGTTCTCGAAAAGAAAAGGATTGGCTGCTGGTCAGGTTCCTTGACAATAAATAATCCTTGTTGTTATCATTGAAATAAGAGCTCACCTACTAGCGGTAGATGATGCGTATGCCATCTATCTTTATTCAGACAATCCGTTTATTTTTGAGTACCGATTTTTATTGGTTTGAGTGTACCTATGGTTTGGGCTGTAAGTTTGTTATTTTAGTTTTCACTTTCTTTTTTCAAATATGCTACAATCTAAATTAATTATATCATAACAAAATTATTGTACCAATACGATTGTAATAATAATGCATTTTATATCTTAAAAATAATTTATTTCATGAAATTTAGTTTTAGGGGCATGATATGTTTTATTTCTAGTGGTGTTTGACGTCGAATGTTCTTCAGCCAGGTTACTGTGATTGATTGATGTTAGAGAGATAATGATAATGAAAACTAGATAAGGATGACAGGTGTGTAGGAGGCAGTCGTGGCCTATTGGTAAGGAACCCTCCCATCATTTACCTCTGAAACCAGGAATACACACGGGAACGCGAGACATCCGGGGTGTAAGTCCAGAGTGTTCCTGATTGGGGCGCGTGGTTTGTAATTTCACATTCCACGTTTGTTTTAAAAGATAATTCAATTTGTTTCACTTATTTCGTCGCGAAATGACATGCATTATTTGAACTAGTTGAACGAGTAATAAGTGCAAATTATGAATAAGATTATATCTCACTGTTGATGCAATCAATATTTTCACTAAATATGTCTCCATAATCACGAAAATATGCTTTCTGAAGAGTCCGTATAAGAGTATGAGTTTAAATCACATTTGATTGAACATTGACATTTGTACATTTGGCGTTTGTATCACTAAACAATATTAGAAATAAAATAGCATAATATCAGGAATACAACTTAAAAACTAGGAAGGCTTGCAATTAGGTTGCCTAGGTTCGATAACGTGATACACGTTCTTGGGTTTCGTGGTTTTCCGCACTCGAAAAGCAAAATGATTCGGTCCTTCGCACGATCTATTATTATATAACCATACCCTAATCATCATCATAATTGAACCAATGGCCTTGATGCGGAACAACGCTTCGCCGACTTAAACAAAACATAAAGAACTTGCTTCTCCGACACAAGATCTCGGGAGTGATCTACAAAGATTCACGATGCCTCAAGGTCGCTCCATTATCGCCGATGACGTCACCTATTGAGGAGCTCGTCAGCTGACTGACTGCGAGAGATAAGCGTGAGTGTGCAGTTAGTCGTGGAGCAGTGAAGAGTTGACATCATCATGAGTGTCTCACGTCTTCTGTCTCTGGACAACCCTGTGTTCACGTCCTATGCCTTCTACTCGGGCATCCTAGTGGCCAAGACACTGGACATGAGCTTGTTGACGGCAAGGCACAGGTTCGGGAAGAAGGTGAGTGTGCAGTTAGTCGTGGAGCAGTGAAGAGTTGACATCATCATGAGTGTCTCACGTCTTCTGTCTCTGGACAACCCTGTGTTCGCGTCCTATGCCTTCTACTCGGGCATCCTAGTGGCCAAGACACTGGACATGAGCTTGTTGACGGCAAGGCACAGGTTCGGGAAGAAGGTGAGTGTGCAGTTAGTCGTGGAGCAGTGAAGAGTTGACATCATCATGAGTGTCTCACGTCTTCTGTCTCTGGACAACCCTGTGTTCACGTCCTATGCCTTCTACTCGGGCATCCTAGTGGCCAAGACACTGGACATGAGCTTGTTGACGGCAAGGCACAGGTTCGGGAAGAAGGTGAGTGTGCAGTTAGTCGTGGAGCAGTGAAGAGTTGACATCATCATGAGTGTCTCACGTCTTCTGTCTCTGGACAACCCTGTGTTCACGTCCTATGCCTTCTACTCGGGCATCCTAGTGGCCAAGACACTGGACATGAGCTTGTTGACGGCAAGGCACAGGTTCGGGAAGAAGGTGAGTGTGCAGTTAGTCGTGGAGCAGTGAAGAGTTGACATCATCATGAGTGTCTCACGTCTTCTGTCTCTGGACAACCCTGTGTTCACGTCCTATGCCTTCTACTCGGGCATCCTAGTGGCCAAGACACTGGACATGAGCTTGTTGACGGCAAGGCACAGGTTCGGGAAGAAGGTGAGTGTGCAGTTAGTCGTGGAGCAGTGAAGAGTTGACATCATCATGAGTGTCTCACGTCTTCTGTCTCTGGACAACCCTGTGTTCACGTCCTATGCCTTCTACTCGGGCATCCTAGTGGCCACGACACTGGACATGAGCTTGTTGACGGCAAGGCACAGGTTCGGGAAGAAGGTGAGTGTGCAGTTAGTCGTGGAGCAGTGAAGAGTTGACATCATCATGAGTGTCTCACGTCTTCTGTCTCTGGACAACCCTGTGTTCACGTCCTATGCCTTCTACTCGGGCATCCTAGTGGCCAAGACACTGGACATGAGCTTGTTGACGGCAAGGCACAGGTTCGGGAAGAAGGTGAGTGTGCAGTTAGTCGTGGAGCAGTGAAGAGTTGACATCATCATGAGTGTCTCACGTCTTCTGTCTCTGGACAACCCTGTGTTCACGTCCTATGCCTTCTACTCGGGCATCCTAGTGGCCAAGACACTGGACATGAGCTTGTTGACGGCAAGGCACAGGTTCGGGAAGAAGGTGAGTGTGCAGTTAGTCGTGGAGCAGTGAAGAGTTGACATCATCATGAGTGTCTCACGTCTTCTGTCTCTGGACAACCCTGTGTTCGCGTCCTATGCCTTCTACTCGGGCATCCTAGTGGCCAAGACACTGGACATGAGCTTGTTGACGGCAAGGCACAGGTTCGGGAAGAAGGTGAGTGTGCAGTTAGTCGTGGAGCAGTGAAGAGTTGACATCATCATGAGTGTCTCACGTCTTTTGTCTCTGGACAACCCTGTGTTCACGTCCTATGCCTTCTACTCGGGCATCCTAGTGGCCAAGACACTGGACATGAGCTTGTTGACGGCAAGGCACAGGTTCGGGAAGAAGGTGAGTGTGCAGTTAGTCGTGGAGCAGTGAAGAGTTGACATCATCATGAGTGTCTCACGTCTTCTGTCTCTGGACAACCCTGTGTTCACGTCCTATGCCTTCTACTCGGGCATCCTAGTGGCCAAGACACTGGACATGAGCTTGTTGACGGCAAGGCACAGGTTCGGGAAGAAGGTGAGTGTGCAGTTAGTCGTGGAGCAGTGAAGAGTTGACATCATCATGAGTGTCTCACGTCTTCTGTCTCTGGACAACCCTGTGTTCACGTCCTATGCCTTCTACTCGGGCATCCTAGTGGCCAAGACACTGGACATGAGCTTGTTGACGGCAAGGCACAGGTTCGGGAAGAAGGTGAGTGTGCAGTTAGTCGTGGAGCAGTGAAGAGTTGACATCATCATGAGTGTCTCACGTCTTCTGTCTCTGGACAACCCTGTGTTCACGTCCTATGCCTTCTACTCGGGCATCCTAGTGGCCAAGACACTGGACATGAGCTTGTTGACGGCAAGGCACAGGTTCGGGAAGAAGGTGAGTGTGCAGTTAGTCGTGGAGCAGTGAAGAGTTGACATCATCATGAGTGTCTCACGTCTTCTGTCTCTGGACAACCCTGTGTTCACGTCCTATGCCTTCTACTCGGGCATCCTAGTGGCCAAGACACTGGACATGAGCTTGTTGACGGCAAGGCACAGGTTCGGGAAGAAGGTGAGTGTGCAGTTAGTCGTGGAGCAGTGAAGAGTTGACATCATCATGAGTGTCTCACGTCTTCTGTCTCTGGACAACCCTGTGTTCACGTCCTATGCCTTCTACTCGGGCATCCTAGTGGCCACGACACTGGACATGAGCTTGTTGACGGCAAGGCACAGGTTCGGGAAGAAGGTGAGTGTGCAGTTAGTCGTGGAGCAGTGAAGAGTTGACATCATCATGAGTGTCTCACGTCTTCTGTCTCTGGACAACCCTGTGTTCACGTCCTATGCCTTCTACTCGGGCATCCTAGTGGCCAAGACACTGGACATGAGCTTGTTGACGGCAAGGCACAGGTTCGGGAAGAAGGTGAGTGTGCAGTTAGTCGTGGAGCAGTGAAGAGTTGACATCATCATGAGTGTCTCACGTCTTCTGTCTCTGGACAACCCTGTGTTCACGTCCTATGCCTTCTACTCGGGCATCCTAGTGGCCAAGACACTGGACATGAGCTTGTTGACGGCAAGGCACAGGTTCGGGAAGAAGGTGAGTGTGCAGTTAGTCGTGGAGCAGTGAAGAGTTGACATCATCATGAGTGTCTCACGTCTTCTGTCTCTGGACAACCCTGTGTTCACGTCCTATGCCTTCTACTCGGGCATCCTAGTGGCCAAGACACTGGACATGAGCTTGTTGACGGGCAGACAGAGGTTCGCGAAGAAGGTGAGTATTGCTTTCCATCTCCGTTGTCAATTCAGTTCAGATCTCGGGCAGTAACGCGCTGGTCGTGAACTCCGGAGGTCCCGGGTTCGTGTCCTAACTGAGTTTCCTCGTGGTTTCTCTCGGTGGGGGCCACAGCCCCCCCCCCCCCCCCCCCCCCCAGCCCAGAGACATAACAATGTTATAGAAACAAAATTCTTAAATTATATTTTCTATAAAACGATCTTAAATTCATTAGAGCACATTGTCATAACATCATGAGCGTAGGAATGGGGGGGGGGGCATGGGGGGTATTATACCCCCCCCCCCCCCATTGACCATACAAAATTAAGTCTAATGTCCAAGAATCCCTTAAAAATTGTTTAAATTCTAAAAAAACGCCCTGCGGGTAAAAATTCGGGTGTTATTTGTTTTAATTTGAGCAGAATCGATTTTAACATGTTTATATTCGAAAAAATGCCCTGCGGGGCAACAATTGTATTTTTTGCTTCGGTTTGTGCATACTATCTATACGCACTATGCGCCAAGTATATTTTGGTTTTTAAAATTAAGTTTTAACTTGGCCCATTTTTTTATATCACTACTTTTCAGTGCTGAATTTTTAGATTTCGTCTGTTTTTTTATAGTTTAAGAGACTTGGCTGGTATTTTTACTCGGAGTGTTTTTTATGGGGTTAGATTATTACATGAAAGCTTACAGATAAGCTCATCGGTTTGATAATCCTTATCAGATAATTCAGTGATATGTGTTGCGAAACACTGAAAACTGTTTTAGAAACCATTGAAGAATATTTTTTGTTATGCTTATCGAAATGATCAGTAGTTTGAGTGGGAAGTTTATGAGAGGGTCTTTGCAATTTCCCTGGAATCCACAAAGAATGGAAAGAGAATGGGTCAATTAATTGTAGGTATTCACAAAACAGAAACAAACATCTTTACAAATAAGATTGTTCCTTTATCCTGGGCTTCTGGTTGGGGAGAATGGAGGGGTTACCGAATATATTTCCACATGGCCGCGTTCTAACTCTACTTTGTGTTCTCAGATCTTCGCCAACGAAGAGGACTTGAAGCTCGGGACGAACTCGAAAGTCAGCTTCGACGATCCGGACGTAGAGCGCGTGCGCCGGTGAGTGAGTTGTGAGTTGCGTCATAGGAATGAGAAGTAGATGTAATTCAATCATTAATGAAACCAAAACCATGCCAAATGAAGGGTACCTACAGGGAAAGAACGTTTAACAAAATAGTTTAAGGTGTAATCTGCAATGTGATTTTTATGAGCTTTCAGAATATACCCTCGGGTTGTAGAAAATATTGCCACAAAATTTTGAAAAACACAATTGAAATATATATTTGTATGGAAGATAGATACAAGTTTCAACATAAAACTTCGTATTATCTCAGTTTCATCCGAATGTGACTTATTGCGTTATTTCCCTGTACCATTCAAATGCAACTAGCAAAACACCATTACTCCCATACAGCATTGTTTGAAGATGTAAATCTTTACCTAATTTTGTAATTATGTACTTAAGAGGTGGAAGGCCGGGAGTCCATTTAATTTATGCTTGATGTGAGCTCAAAGCCAGTAATTCTGCCTTCATCCAACAGTCTGATTGCGTATTATAATACTAGCTTTTTATTTTTGCATCAAAACCTTGCAAAATAATCTCGTTTGGAAACGATAGGAGACCAAACCCGAGAAGCAATTGACGTCAAAATTAAATAGCCTATTGTTAATGGATGTGCTGATGGTTTTTACTTGGCACACATTTTAAAATAAGTTTTATTAAGCGCCAAGCGAGAAGATAAAATACCTATTAAATTCTTACCAAACATCCAAAAAGTATTACTAATTATTAACGAAGAAAATAAACTAAGAATGTACCAAATAACAACCATAAAATTGTATTTTATGTAACTATGATTGCAACTCATTTGGTACACAAATCTTTAAAAAAATATCTAGAACTTCATAATTTTTTTGGAAAATTTATTATACTATAAACTTTTTGCAGTACTCCACAATGGCTAGAGATGTGAACACCGGTAATATTACCCCCATCGTTGGTAACATTGTAACTTTCGGTAATTTTAGAGAAAAAAAAATAATGGAAGTGTTCAAATTTTGCCACAGTACACCACAGTGTAAAAAGAGGACTCAGGATGTATAGAGATTTGATTATATTTTTATAAATCAACAAGTTATACTGTAGGTACCGACATCTAAACATTATCAAATGTAATATTTTCCACGTTGGCTACTTATTTTTTTTAAATTTACTTTCTTTTACATAATATACTACCTAATTATTTTGAAGGAAGGGTCTTTCAGAGTTCGCTCTTTGATTGCAGGATATTTCACTGCGACTGTAAAAGCATGATGTTTAATTTCGTAATTGTTAATCATGCCCATTCCAACATTTAATGAAAATTTACCTCGACTCGAAGTCTTTATTTAAGCAGAAATAACTAGGAAAACGCTCGGTGTATAACGCGCTAATGAGCGAGCACCCAAACGCGCAACATCTCCATCCAACCGGAATATCGTAATGCAAAGAAAACATATACATCCATAGGAATTGAAATACGATCAAAATAAAATTACACAACTTCATTAAAAATGAGAATAGCCATCACTATGATCCATAAAGAAAAACAGATGTAAGTTGCACCGGAAATTAAATGACAATAAAATACCTTCTGGCATTCTATTTAAATGTCAAATGAGTATACACATTCTCTACCGATTAGGCTGAAAACTTATAAAATAAGAGAAAATGGTAGGTAGTAGTCTTAATGTCCAGGCAAAATTTGAACTTAATCGCAACATTTTGATTTTTGACCAATCGTGAGCTATTTTCATTTTTACTCCAATCGAGGTAAGCTCACAAAAACTATACACGATTAAGCTAGAATGAATTTGTATGTACTATGCAAAAATTTTAGTTCGATCGGAAAAGAATGAGACCTCGTTTAATGTTTGGCGTCGGGCCAAACAAACAAACACAAAAAAAAACAGAAAGTGTCCAAAAGTGCAGAATGGAGTCGCTTTTTACGCTCGCTCAATTAAAATCGCTATTGTAAAAATTAGATGAATACTTATCCTCAATCAATAAATAGTAAATACACAATACCTATGTACCTAAACTAAGTAACTTATATGAAAAAATTAATTAATTCACATTCATTAATTTTCTTACGCCATATAGTTAAAACTGCGCAGAAAATTCAATATTACCGTGCTCGGTAATGTTACCGGTAATATTACCGGTAATATTACCAATTTCAATGTTACCGGTAACTTTACATCTCTAACAATGGCATATAAACATATCAACAAACACAGCTTTACATATAAAGCTTTAGTACTCCACATCCATTCTCTTGTGATAGTTGTAGCTACTAAAATACACCTAAACAGACCGTTATATTGGAGCTTGAAAACCCAATCAATACTCTGCTAAATTCTAAACAGTTAGTTAGGACTGTATTGCCATGGCAATAACTAGGGTTGGGCGAACCTCATATTTTTTAACCGAACCGAGCCTCGAACCGAACTTCAAATATTTGACCGAACCTCCGAACCGAACGGAACCTTTGGTCCTTTTTACCTGCAGTGGTGTTATCAGTTATCACTTATTACTTAGACACACACAAATAGCATCAAACATTGTTTGGCATAGTTTGCACAAGGGGATTTTGCATTTTGTGCATTTTATTTTTGATAAAATTGATTCACATCATTGAATAAAAAGAAAAGTAAAAAAGTAGCATAAAATTAAAATTATTAATTCTGTAACAAAGGTTCGGTTCGGTTCGCGAACATCTAAAGCCGTTTCGGTTCGGTTCGGGTTTCGAACCGGGTCGCCCAACCCTAGCAATAACCAATGCCATTCCTAGAATGACCGATTGAAAAACTGGCCCTAAATGAAAATGTCCCGATGTTCCAGAGCCCACTTGAACGACGTCGAGAACATCCCCCTGTTCTTCGTGACCGGCTTCCTGTACGTGTTGACCGACCCCGAGCCCACCTTGGCCGTCAACCTCTTCCGCGCCTACACCGCCGCCCGCGTGCTCCACACCCTCGTGTACGCCGTCGTCGTGGTCCCCCAGCCGGCGCGCGCGCTGACCTTCGGCGTGGGGTTCGCGACGACCCTCTACATGGCCGTCAAGGTCGTCATGTACTTCAAGTAGACGGCGTCACTCTCTGACATCGACGTGGTCCAACCGCTGAACAGTATGATGAGTCATTGTACAATGACAACATCAATATAATAACATTTAACCAAATGAATTCAGGCACTTGACTATAACACAAATTTAAAACATCTTGTTCATATGTGATATCTCTAGCGGTTGTGCATCAAACAGTCATAATTCAATTTCACGCTTTATCATTCCAATATGCAAGAGCCAAGCACAAAGCTATAATGCTATTATGTTAGATCAATATTGTATTGACCATTAGGTGCTGACTACAGTATGAATCCCCTTCATTCAGTTCGAAGTCCTCATGGCATAATTTGTATTATTCTCTTCATGTTAATTAAGATGTATTTGAAAACAGACAAAATATATTAGAAATAAGCAAAATATCAACTTGTAAGTTGTATCCATGTCTATGTCCATTTCCTCCTCTATGGTAAAATATTAATTTATAACCTAAATATTTACCGAAACAGACAACACGCTAGCAAAGATCGTGTAGGGAAAATATTACCTATATTGAACTACTTTTCATATTTTTTGTAATATTTGGAAATACGACAGCTAAGGGGTTCAAAGAAAAGGAGATGTTATAAAATAAAGTAGTAGCTATGTTGTATAATTTTATTATCATTTTTAAAGTTCATAATACTTCGCAAAAAACGGATCAATTTGGATAAAATAAACAAATACTTCCGAATCAAATACGTCAAACTCAAAAACTACTCCTAAATCGACAAAATATCTTGCGACTTGACAGTGCCTCAAGGTCGCTCCATTATCTCCGATGACGTGAGCTATTGAGGAGCTCGTCAGCTGACTGACTGTGAAAGATAAGCGTGAGTGTGCAGTTAGTCGTGGAGCAGTGAAGAGTTGACATCATCATGAGTGTCTCACGTCTTCTGTCTCTGGACAACCCTGTGTTCACGTCCTATGCCTTCTACTCGGGCATCCTAGTGGCCAAGACACTGGACATGAGCTTGTTGACGGCAAGGCACAGGTTCGGGAAGAAGGTGAGTGTGCAGTTAGTCGTGGAGCAGTGAAGAGTTGACATCATCATGAGTGTCTCACGTCTTCTGTCTCTGGACAACCCTGTGTTCGCGTCCTATGCCTTCTACTCGGGCATCCTAGTGGCCAAGACACTGGACATGAGCTTGTTGACGGCAAGGCACAGGTTCGGGAAGAAGGTGAGTGTGCAGTTAGTCGTGGAGCAGTGAAGAGTTGACATCATCATGAGTGTCTCACGTCTTCTGTCTCTGGACAACCCTGTGTTCACGTCCTATGCCTTCTACTCGGGCATCCTAGTGGCCAAGACACTGGACATGAGCTTGTTGACGGCAAGGCACAGGTTCGGGAAGAAGGTGAGTGTGCAGTTAGTCGTGGAGCAGTGAAGAGTTGACATCATCATGAGTGTCTCACGTCTTCTGTCTCTGGACAACCCTGTGTTCACGTCCTATGCCTTCTACTCGGGCATCCTAGTGGCCAAGACACTGGACATGAGCTTGTTGACGGCAAGGCACAGGTTCGGGAAGAAGGTGAGTGTGCAGTTAGTCGTGGAGCAGTGAAGAGTTGACATCATCATGAGTGTCTCACGTCTTCTGTCTCTGGACAACCCTGTGTTCACGTCCTATGCCTTCTACTCGGGCATCCTAGTGGCCAAGACACTGGACATGAGCTTGTTGACGGCAAGGCACAGGTTCGGGAAGAAGGTGAGTGTGCAGTTAGTCGTGGAGCAGTGAAGAGTTGACATCATCATGAGTGTCTCACGTCTTCTGTCTCTGGACAACCCTGTGTTCACGTCCTATGCCTTCTACTCGGGCATCCTAGTGGCCAAGACACTGGACATGAGCTTGTTGACGGCAAGGCACAGGTTCGGGAAGAAGGTGAGTGTGCAGTTAGTCGTGGAGCAGTGAAGAGTTGACATCATCATGAGTGTCTCACGTCTTCTGTCTCTGGACAACCCTGTGTTCACGTCCTATGCCTTCTACTCGGGCATCCTAGTGGCCAAGACACTGGACATGAGCTTGTTGACGGCAAGGCACAGGTTCGGGAAGAAGGTGAGTGTGCAGTTAGTCGTGGAGCAGTGAAGAGTTGACATCATCATGAGTGTCTCACGTCTTCTGTCTCTGGACAACCCTGTGTTCACGTCCTATGCCTTCTACTCGGGCATCCTAGTGGCCAAGACACTGGACATGAGCTTGTTGACGGCAAGGCACAGGTTCGGGAAGAAGGTGAGTGTGCAGTTAGTCGTGGAGCAGTGAAGAGTTGACATCATCATGAGTGTCTCACGTCTTCTGTCTCTGGACAACCCTGTGTTCGCGTCCTATGCCTTCTACTCGGGCATCCTAGTGGCCAAGACACTGGACATGAGCTTGTTGACGGCAAGGCACAGGTTCGGGAAGAAGGTGAGTGTGCAGTTAGTCGTGGAGCAGTGAAGAGTTGACATCATCATGAGTGTCTCACGTCTTCTGTCTCTGGACAACCCTGTGTTCGCGTCCTATGCCTTCTACTCGGGCATCCTAGTGGCCAAGACACTGGACATGAGCTTGTTGACGGCAAGGCACAGGTTCGGGAAGAAGGTGAGTGTGCAGTTAGTCGTGGAGCAGTGAAGAGTTGACATCATCATGAGTGTCTCACGTCTTCTGTCTCTGGACAACCCTGTGTTCACGTCCTATGCCTTCTACTCGGGCATCCTAGTGGCCAAGACACTGGACATGAGCTTGTTGACGGCAAGGCACAGGTTCGGGAAGAAGGTGAGTGTGCAGTTAGTCGTGGAGCAGTGAAGAGTTGACATCATCATGAGTGTCTCACGTCTTCTGTCTCTGGACAACCCTGTGTTCGCGTCCTATGCCTTCTACTCGGGCATCCTAGTGGCCAAGACACTGGACATGAGCTTGTTGACGGCAAGGCACAGGTTCGGGAAGAAGGTGAGTGTGCAGTTAGTCGTGGAGCAGTGAAGAGTTGACATCATCATGAGTGTCTCACGTCTTCTGTCTCTGGACAACCCTGTGTTCGCGTCCTATGCCTTCTACTCGGGCATCCTAGTGGCCAAGACACTGGACATGAGCTTGTTGACGGCAAGGCACAGGTTCGGGAAGAAGGTGAGTGTGCAGTTAGTCGTGGAGCAGTGAAGAGTTGACATCATCATGAGTGTCTCACGTCTTCTGTCTCTGGACAACCCTGTGTTCACGTCCTATGCCTTCTACTCGGGCATCCTAGTGGCCAAGACACTGGACATGAGCTTGTTGACGGCAAGGCACAGGTTCGGGAAGAAGGTGAGTGTGCAGTTAGTCGTGGAGCAGTGAAGAGTTGACATCATCATGAGTGTCTCACGTCTTCTGTCTCTGGACAACCCTGTGTTCACGTCCTATGCCTTCTACTCGGGCATCCTAGTGGCCAAGACACTGGACATGAGCTTGTTGACGGCAAGGCACAGGTTCGGGAAGAAGGTGAGTGTGCAGTTAGTCGTGGAGCAGTGAAGAGTTGACATCATCATGAGTGTCTCACGTCTTCTGTCCCTGGACAACCCTGTGTTCACGTCCTATGCCTTCTACTCGGGCATCCTAGTGGCCAAGACACTGGACATGAGCTTGTTGACGGCAAGGCACAGGTTCGGGAAGAAGGTGAGTGTGCAGTTAGTCGTGGAGCAGTGAAGAGTTGACATCATCATGAGTGTCTCACGTCTTCTGTCTCTGGACAACCCTGTGTTCACGTCCTATGCCTTCTACTCGGGCATCCTAGTGGCCAAGACACTGGACATGAGCTTGTTGACGGCAAGGCACAGGTTCGGGAAGAAGGTGAGTGTGCAGTTAGTCGTGGAGCAGTGAAGAGTTGACATCATCATGAGTGTCTCACGTCTTCTGTCTCTGGACAACCCGGTGTTCGCGTCCTATGCCTTCTACTCGGGCATCCTAGTGGCCAAGACACTGGACATGAGCTTGTTGACGGCAAGGCACAGGTTCGGGAAGAAGGTGAGTGTGCAGTTAGTCGTGGAGCAGTGAAGAGTTGACATCATCATGAGTGTCTCACGTCTTCTGTCTCTGGACAACCCGGTGTTCACGTCCTATGCCTTCTACTCGGGCATCCTAGTGGCCAAGACACTGGACATGAGCTTCTTGACGGCAAGGCACAGGTTCGGGAAGAAGGTGAGTGTGCAGTTAGTCGTGGAGCAGTGAAGAGTTGACATCATCATGAGTGTCTCACGTCTTCTGTCTCTGGACAACCCTGTGTTCGCGTCCTATGCCTTCTACTCGGGCATCCTAGTGGCCACGACACTGGACATGAGCTTGTTGACGGCAAGGCACAGGTTCGGGAAGAAGGTGAGTGTGCAGTTAGTCGTGGAGCAGTGAAGAGTTGACATCATCATGAGTGTATCACGTCTTCTGTCTCTGGACAACCCTGTGTTCGCGTCCTATGCCTTCTACTCGGGCATCCTAGTGGCCAAGACACTGGACATGAGCTTGTTGACGGCAAGGCACAGGTTCGGGAAGAAGGTGAGTGTGCAGTTAGTCGTGGAGCAGTGAAGAGTTGACATCATCATGAGTGTCTCACGTCTTCTGTCTCTGGACAACCCTGTGTTCACGTCCTATGCCTTCTACTCGGGCATCCTAGTGGCCAAGACACTGGACATGAGCTTGTTGACGGCAAGGCACAGGTTCGGGAAGAAGGTGAGTGTGCAGTTAGTCGTGGAGCAGTGAAGAGTTGACATCATCATGAGTGTCTCACGTCTTCTGTCTCTGGACAACCCGGTGTTCACGTCCTATGCCTTCTACTCGGGCATCCTAGTGGCCAAGACACTGGACATGAGCTTGTTGACGGCAAGGCACAGGTTCGGGAAGAAGGTGAGTGTGCAGTTAGTCGTGGAGCAGTGAAGAGTTGACATCATCATGAGTGTCTCACGTCTTCTGTCTCTGGACAACCCTGTGTTCGCGTCCTATGCCTTCTACTCGGGCATCCTAGTGGCCAAGACACTGGACATGAGCTTGTTGACGGCAAGGCACAGGTTCGGGAAGAAGGTGAGTGTGCAGTTAGTCGTGGAGCAGTGAAGAGTTGACATCATCATGAGTGTCTCACGTCTTCTGTCTCTGGACAACCCTGTGTTCACGTCCTATGCCTTCTACTCGGGCATCCTAGTGGCCAAGACACTGGACATGAGCTTGTTGACGGCAAGGCACAGGTTCGGGAAGAAGGTGAGTGTGCAGTTAGTCGTGGAGCAGTGAAGAGTTGACATCATCATGAGTGTCTCACGTCTTCTGTCTCTGGACAACCCTGTGTTCACGTCCTATGCCTTCTACTCGGGCATCCTAGTGGCCAAGACACTGGACATGAGCTTGTTGACGGCAAGGCACAGGTTCGGGAAGAAGGTGAGTGTGCAGTTAGTCGTGGAGCAGTGAAGAGTTGACATCATCATGAGTGTCTCACGTCTTCTGTCTCTGGACAACCCTGTGTTCGCGTCCTATGCCTTCTACTCGGGCATCCTAGTGGCCAAGACACTGGACATGAGCTTGTTGACGGCAAGGCACAGGTTCGGGAAGAAGGTGAGTGTGCAGTTAGTCGTGGAGCAGTGAAGAGTTGACATCATCATGAGTGTCTCACGTCTTCTGTCTCTGGACAACCCTGTGTTCACGTCCTATGCCTTCTACTCGGGCATCCTAGTGGCCAAGACACTGGACATGAGCTTGTTGACGGCAAGGCACAGGTTCGGGAAGAAGGTGAGTGTGCAGTTAGTCGTGGAGCAGTGAAGAGTTGACATCATCATGAGTGTCTCACGTCTTCTGTCTCTGGACAACCCTGTGTTCACGTCCTATGCCTTCTACTCGGGCATCCTAGTGGCCAAGACACTGGACATGAGCTTGTTGACGGCAAGGCACAGGTTCGGGAAGAAGGTGAGTGTGCAGTTAGTCGTGGAGCAGTGAAGAGTTGACATCATCATGAGTGTCTCACGTCTTCTGTCTCTGGACAACCCTGTGTTCGCGTCCTATGCCTTCTACTCGGGCATCCTAGTGGCCAAGACACTGGACATGAGCTTGTTGACGGCAAGGCACAGGTTCGGGAAGAAGGTGAGTGTGCAGTTAGTCGTGGAGCAGTGAAGAGTTGACATCATCATGAGTGTCTCACGTCTTCTGTCTCTGGACAACCCTGTGTTCACGTCCTATGCCTTCTACTCGGGCATCCTAGTGGCCAAGACACTGGACATGAGCTTGTTGACGGCAAGGCACAGGTTCGGGAAGAAGGTGAGTGTGCAGTTAGTCGTGGAGCAGTGAAGAGTTGACATCATCATGAGTGTCTCACGTCTTCTGTCTCTGGACAACCCGGTGTTCACGTCCTATGCCTTCTACTCGGGCATCCTAGTGGCCAAGACACTGGACATGAGCTTGTTGACGGCAAGGCACAGGTTCGGGAAGAAGGTGAGTGTGCAGTTAGTCGTGGAGCAGTGAAGAGTTGACATCATCATGAGTGTCTCACGTCTTCTGTCTCTGGACAACCCTGTGTTCGCGTCCTATGCCTTCTACTCGGGCATCCTAGTGGCCAAGACACTGGACATGAGCTTGTTGACGGCAAGGCACAGGTTCGGGAAGAAGGTGAGTGTGCAGTTAGTCGTGGAGCAGTGAAGAGTTGACATCATCATGAGTGTCTCACGTCTTCTGTCTCTGGACAACCCTGTGTGCACGTCCTATGCCTTCTACTCGGGCATCCTAGTGGCCAAGACACTGGACATGAGCTTGTTGACGGCAAGGCACAGGTTCGGGAAGAAGGTGAGTGTGCAGTTAGTCGTGGAGCAGTGAAGAGTTGACATCATCATGAGTGTCTCACGTCTTCTGTCTCTGGACAACCCTGTGTTCGCGTCCTATGCCTTCTACTCGGGCATCCTAGTGGCCAAGACACTGGACATGAGCTTGTTGACGGCAAGGCACAGGTTCGGGAAGAAGGTGAGTGGCACTCGCTTGGGAATCCGCGGGTCGGGGGGGGGGGGGGGGGAGAGCTTTCACCAAATGCGGATCCGGGGCACGGAATCATTTGGTATATTATTACTCAATTTGGAGCTTCTTGTATAGCGTTTTGGAACAGATGCAATCCTAAATATTATGTTTTCTTTTGATTTTGGCAATGTTTTTCAACTTTTATAGAATCATTATCATGATCAAAGACGATCATTCAGAAATTGCCAAAAATATCGGATGTGCTGGGCAAAGCTTTATAGCATTCACTTTCGCACTTCTGATGGCCTGAGTTCGATTCCCGCCGCAACCGTCCGTCCTCGTTTTTTATTATCTCAGTTGTGAGTTAAACTACGAGGTTAAGTACTTATTATCCCCCTTTTTTTGGTTTTTCTTCATCTTTCTACCCTCATGATTACATGCTCCTAGTTATGGACCAATGCGGTGTCACTAAAAAAAATGTGTGTGTTATATTCGTCATACTTTTATCTGCATTAAAACAAACAAACAATTAACAAACAAACAAACATTGCCTGTTTAGGGAGTTTTACCACAATAAATTATTTTTTATCAATCCAATATGAGTTAACTATTCTTACTAAAGTCTTTGCAATTCGTTTTTAGCAATGAATCTGATTAGATTCACTTCAATTCCTTTTTTTTTACAAATGAATGTTTTTTCATGATGTTTTATTTTAACTGTGCATAAACTTCTTGGTTTCAAAATTAAAGGTAATAATTTATTTTATGATGTATTTCTAGATTATGTAATGGAATCAGCTTACGTTATAGGTTAGATAATCCTTATCAGAAGTAGCTACTTAAATATTTGCATGACATAATTCAGAGATAGGCGGCGAAGAACTGAAAATCAATTAGAAATTATCTGAGAATAATTTGTGTTACGATTATCAGTTGTTTAAGTGGGAAGGGGGTAAAGGGCAGTCAAATGCCAAATACTCTAGAATTTCTTGATCGTTCACTGAAAAAATACAAAATTGCTAACATTTTGGTTAAAAAGACAATTCAAAATATAAAGTTGATCAACGTCAAACGGTTACATTTTTTAATTTTCAACAAATCACTGATCTCGTTCAAAACCTCATACAGTTCGTTTTTCCTATGTTTGAACTCTCTACAGACCGAGACACCGTCAGTTGTTCTGTTAGGCCGAGAAAGACAACATTGCAAGGTGAGCGCGCAATGAAGTCTTTCTCGGCCTAGCAGAACAACTGACTGTGTCTCCATCTGGTGAGAGTTCAAACATAGGAAAAACGAACTGTACACGTGACTGTGACCGCTCTCATGACATTATAGTGTGCAAAATATCACATCGATTGGTGGACCGATGTTTTTTTTCTATTTTTCTGGGGCTTAACGTCGCACTGTTCTGCAGCGAGGCTAATGGCGACGGATGAATGATTATGATGATGATTGGGAGATGATGGTGAAGAGTAGGTAAGGATGGAAGGTGGGTAGGAGGCGGCCGTGGCCTATTAGTAGGGTACCTTCCCAGCATTTGCCTGACGACTGAAGGAATACCACGAAAAACCCCAGTCAGGAAGGACGGCCGCGGGAATCGAACCTGGGCCTCCGGAATACAAGTTCAGAGCGTGACCACTCAGCCATACCTGTTGCCACACCGATGTTACCGGCATTGCGTAGAAAGCAACACAGAGAGAAGATGCCATGAGAGTCCAAGTGACGCTCGCTAACTTCTGACTCCAACTTGTGTCATTCTCTCAGATCTTCGCCAATCCCGAGGACACGAAGCTACGCGCAGGCGCAACAGTCAGCCTGAACGATCCGGACGTAGAGCGCGTGCGCAGGTATGTCACAAAATAACACTCAAAAATAAATTCAACCAAAGTAAATACAATACTCAATGAACTTTTTACATTTTAACAAATATTTTCGGGACAGTTTTTCAATGCTTGCTGTTATTATCGCTCGTTCAGAAATCTATATTTCAATGGAAATATCGTTTGTGCATAGTCCACAAACAAAATGGTGGACCGAACCACATAATTTCACCTAATTCCCCCTGAACAAATCCAAGACAATTCTTCAAACATGTCAATTATCTGGTTTATTCTGTTTTTTCAACTCTATAACTTTAATAATTTATAACTTTTTTCCTGTTCAACAAAAATGTTTGAAACGTGCACATATTAAATTTCGTTATATTTTCTAAAATGGGTAAAATTTTCTGAACTCTACCTTTACTCTCAAACAGGGGATTTTTTAGCGCCTGCGTATACACGCATGTTCTCGACATTGGTAGAAGTGAAGTTCCTTCATAACAATTCACCATATAAGTTTGACAAGAATGTATTACCTATAGTTTTGTCACCACTCTTCACAGAGCCCACTTGAACGACATCGAGAACATCCCGTTCTTCCTCGTGACCGGCTTCCTGTACGTGTTGACCGACCCCGAGCCCACCTTGGCCGTCAACCTCTTCCGCGCCTACACCGCCGCCCGCGTGCTCCACACCCTCGTGTACGCCGTCGTCGTGGTCCCCCAGCCGGCGCGCGCGCTGACCTTCGGCGTGGGGTTCGCGACAACCCTCTACATGGCCGTCAAGGTCGTCATGTACTTCAAGTAGACGGCTGACGTCGACGAGTGAGGGGCGGACAGTTCGCCCAACGAGCTGACGATAATTTATGTAAAGCAAATATTTGGGCAGTCTCACAATTTGACTTATTTAGCATAAACATACATATTACAGATTGTAAAGTTTCAATGTTACATACAGTAATTATATTTATCTTGATTGGGATATTTCATCACATGCATTTTTATTTTAAAGATAATGACGACAGATTCGATTTACATATTTGAATATTCTTCAGGACATTAAAAAAAAATCAAATAGGCGTACTAACGTTTCGATTCACAAACCTGTTCAATCTTCTTCATGACATAAGTAAACATTTATTTTTATTTTTAACATAATATTTAACATAACATTTAACATGATTAGCAATTCTGAACAGAAGAGAATAGTAAGAACACTGATCGAATTGTCTTCATACTGCCGCATGCCAACTGTCAAACATGCTCGAGTCAAAGTACATTTTTTTTTATCAAGAGAATTATTAGCACATACAAACAAATCAGGTATTTACTATTTCAAATCTCATAGACCAATTGATTACTCAACGTATAAGATATGGAATAAATTGTGTGCTTCTGACAGCTATTTTAACCTCAAAGCTCAATCAAGAGATCATGCACGAAACAAATCATTTGCCTAACACTAAGCTGTCATGTGGTGTAGAGACTTGTTGCATTATAGAGGACCTTTTCTTTAATATTTCAGACTTAGAACAAGTTCAATTCAATTTATTTGTTAAAATAAGGAATAATTTTGAGTCTTAGTTCAGGGTAATAATTTGTGTTTATTTGACGAATTTGAAACAATAAAATTATATTTTTGAAGTAAGAATACTACCTACTTGTATATCCATGTCTATATCACTTTCCGTCACTCTCAATTACTAGGAAACGCTCTGGGTAACGCGTTGATGAGCGAGCACGGATACGCGCAACACCTCGAACCGAAATTCTGTCTATCGAAAATGTCATTATAAAAGCCAATCATTCTAGAATTTCGTCACAGACTTGTATAAAAATCACAAAAATAATCCTAAAATATTGGTCCAAATAACCATAAAAGTTTTAAGTTGATAGATTGAACCTTTATGATTGAACGGTTCCGTGTGAATTTTAAAAATCCCAGGATCTCCTTCAAAAAATATACCTGAGACCACTAATATGATATAAGTGTGTCTACACAATATCAGATCGACTGTTGAACGGTCATTATCAGTTTCATTTGCGTTTGAAAGTTTCTGCTCTAACTACCTTGCCATGAACTGAAGAGTCGAAGTCGCCGTGAATTTGACAGCCAACACGCAAAATGTCCGTAAAATGTCAATAACTTTTGGTTTTAAACACAGATTTGTATGAAAATTATCAAAAATGCAGATAATGTTAGTCCCAACCATCATGCGAAGTTATAAGTTGATCGTTCAATCGGTTCTAGTTTAAATTTCAAAAAACACAGGAAATATGGTTTTAAATTTTAACCAATGAGAGGATTTGGCTGAAATTTTTTATGATTGGGTGAAATGTTGGTTGAAATGACTATGCTAAATTTCAAATTGATTGGATCAACCAATCTAAAGATAATTTTTTTTAAATTTGAACCAAATAGGGGATATCAAAAACATTAGGGTCTGCAACGCCCGGAAATGGTCAGTACATGTGTGCAAAATTTCAGCTTGATCGAAGAAAAACGATGACTTGTATATCGTCAGTAACAGAAAAAAAACAGAAAAAAACAGAGGTCCGTGACAAAAGAGCCAAAAGGAGACGCTCGCTTCGCTCGCTCAACAAACTGAAATATTTTTAAAACAATCCATAGCCTCACTCTCTCTAGTTATAGAATGGATTCAAAACGTGAAATATTAAAAGTAGGTATGCATGTCTATAGGTTGTAGACAAACAAAACATTATGTGGGATGAATAGTTTTCAAGTTATTGAGAGAAAATATATTGATAGAAATCTCCGAATTTTAAAATTATGTTATCTTGTTTTAGAACAGTAATATCGGCATTGACGTCATGGGGCACTGCATTGCCATGGCAACAAAGTATTCACCATGGTAACACATTGTTGTGGACTAAGAAATAACATCACCGGGTACTCATACTTACGTCACAAATAAATTTTCCCGCCAAAATGTTACGTACATGAAACCGCATGAAACTTCAATTTAATATTTTATGAATGAAATTGTTATTTTTTTCTGGTGAAAAGTGTATTAGTCATTATTTTTGAATTATTGAGCGAGCGTAGCGAGCGTCACCACGGTACTCTTATGGCACTTTCTCTGTGTGTTTTTTTTTTTTTTTTTTTGTGGTCACAGCCCAGGTCAAACCGCTCAAGCAATCGATCTGAAATTTTGCACACATTCTAACGTAATCCATGCGGTCCCTGGGATCGTTTTTAAACGGGCTCCCGTGATTGGTTCAAATTTAAAAAAAAATATCTTTCGATTGGTTGCTTTGATCAATTTGAAATTTAGCAAAAACATTGCAACCAACATTGTACCCAATCATAAAAAGTTTCAGCCAAATCATCTTATTGGTTCAAATTTAAAACCATTTTTCATGTGATTTTTGACATTTAAACTAGAAAAGATTGACCGATCAACTTAAAACTTTGCGTGGTCATTGGTACCAACAGTTTAGGTATTTTTGCCAATTTTCAGTCTAATCTGTCGTTATTTTCAAAAGTTTTGTCATTTTAGGTCATTTTATTCCATAATCTTGAAAAATGTATACTAAATTGTCATCCCTGCCTTCTTTAAGCTTCTGTTCCAAGGCAAGGCCTGTAGAGCAGCCAAGCTATCCACAATGTACAGTAAAATGAAAGCATTTTTGAGCTAGCGCATAAAATCGGATGCAGTACGAAGGCCAAATCATCTAATTGGTTTAAGTCTAAATAATATCTTCTGATTGGTCGACAATCAAAATGTTCACATTAAGTTTAAATCTTGCATGGTAATCAAGACCAACTTAATATTAAATTTTATATATTGTAAGCCCAATCAGTCAAGTATTAACTGTAATTTTACGAGTTTAGTATGGGATGTCACAAGAGATTTCTGGAGAAAGTATGTAGGTAAGACTTCACGACACAATGGATCTGTTATTCATCCAGAGTATTGTGGAGATTGAAAAATGCAGAGAAAATCGTCTTGTGCCGTGTCGTGTATCGTGACTATGTGGATGTTGCATGTTCTGTGCTCGCTCATCAACGCGTTACACTGAGCGTTTTCCTAGTATTTATAATAATGCATGATTAATATTAGTTTTTTAAAATATTAATTCAAAGTGTCAGTGTTTTCAGCAGCTATTTTGAAAACCGAAAGTGATAAAATATCTCTAGAACGGGTGTAGGTACCTATTGAAAAGAAATCTTCACTATTCTACATTTAATTTTATAATATTTTTATTTTAATACCATAAAGCATAATATTTAGTACAAAAAACACTTTCCAGTTGTCTTAAATCGGAAATGGCGTATTGTTTAAAGGAATCTCTCATTGTTGCACCGATAGTGTTTATAAGTTGTAGGTATATACCTATACACACACACTAAAAAATTAGTGATGACCGCATTAAAATACTTCGCTTAAAATACCAGCCAAGTCTCTTCAACTAAAAAAAATATGAAATGAATAAATTCCGCTTCGAAAAGTAGTGATATTATAAAAATTGCATTTTTTTGATTTTTAAAATATGGTATTGACTTGGCCCATTTTTTATATCACTACTTTTCATTAATTGAAATTTAATATTTCCCTTTCTTGTAGAAGATACTTGGTTGATATATTTACACGGAGTGTTTTTTATGGGGTACGTCCGTCCATTCTGGAATCTGTAGAACTTGTCTTACTGAGGGCTGAGTAGTGAGGAGCCTTGAAGAGTTTTTTAATAATTTTTTTTCAATATCTTTAACATATGTAATTGTTAATAAAATAGGGCTTAGTACGCGTATTCTGAACAGTTCAAAGAAAATAATTTCATAGTTTGGAATAAGTTATTAGTTTTATTTTGTCTAACAGATGTTTAGTGCCCGAAAATTAGTAAAATTATGGCACTAAACATCTGTTGGACAAAATAAAACTAAAAACTTATTCCAAACTATGAAATTATTTTCATTTAACTGTTTTAAATACGCGTACAAAGCCCTTTTTTGTTAACAATTGCATTGTTATAAGAATTGATAAAAATCAATTAAAAAACTGTTCAAAGTCAAACTCACTACCCAGCCGTCTTAAACATCTGCGTGACATCTTCACATCCAACTCTTCGCTTCTTCAACGGCACGCGCCAGTTCTTCTTCCGTCATGCACGTCTCCTTCATGTTGATCGAAATCGAAATCGACTTTCCACTAACCTCCTCGACTCCAGTCACGTTCAAACATCTTCATGACTTCTTCACATCCAACTCTTCGCTTCTTCAACGGCACGCGTCAGCTCTTCTTCCGTCATGCACGTCTCCTTCATGTTGATCGAAATCGAAATCGACTTTCCACTAACCTCCTCGACTCCAGTCACTTTCAAACATCTTCATGACTTCTTCACATCCAACTCTTCGCTTCTTCAACGGCACGCGTCAGCTCTTCTTCCGTCATGCACGTCTCCTTCATGTTGATCGAAATCGAAATCGACTTTCCACTAACCTCCTCGACTCCAGTCACTTTCAAACATCTTCATGACTTCTTCACATCCAACTCTTCGCTTCTTCAACGGCACGCGCCAGTTCTTCTTCCGCCATGCACGTCTCCTTCATGTTGATCGAAATCGAAATCGACTTTCCACTAACCTCCTCGACTCCAGTCACTTTCAAACATCTTCATGACTTCTTCACATCCAACTCTTCGCTTCTTCAACGGCACGCGCCAGTTCTTCTTCCGTCATGCACGTCTCCTTCATGTTGATCGAAATCGAAATCGACTTTCCACTAACCTCCTCAACTCCAGTCACTTTCAAACATCTTCATGACTTCTTCACATCCAACTCTTCGCTTCTTCAACGGCACGCGCCAGTTCTTCTTCCGCCATGCACGTCTCCTTCATGTTGATCGAAATCGAAATCGACTTTCCACTAACCTCCTCAACTCCAGTCACTTTCAAACATCTTCATGACTTCTTCACATCCAACTCTTCGCTTCTTCAACGGCACGCGCCAGTTCTTCTTCCGTCATGCACGTCTCCTTCATGTTGATCGAAATCGAAATCGACTTTCCACTAACCTCCTCGACTCCAGTCACTTTCAAACATCTTCATGACTTCTTCACATCCAACTCTTCGCTTCTTCAACGGCACGCGTCAGTTCTTCTTCCGCCATGCACGTCTCCTTCATGTTGATCGAAATCGAAATCGACTTTCCACTAACCTCCTCGACTCCAGTCACTTTCAAACATCTTCATGACTTCTTCACATCCAACTCTTCGCTTCTTCAACGGCACGCGCCAGCTCTTCTTTCGCCATGCACGTCTCCTTCATGTTGATCGAAATCGAAATCGACTTTCCACTAACCTCCTCGACTCCAGTCACTTTCAAACATCTCCATGACTTCTTCACATCCAACTCTTCGCTTCTTCAACGGCACGCGCCAGTTCTTCTTCCGTCATGCACGTCTCCTTCATGTTGATCGAAATCGAAATCGACTTTCCACTAACCTCCTCGACTCCAGTCACTTTCAAACATCTTCATGACTTCTTCACATCCAACTCTTTGCTTCTTCAACGGCACGCGCCAGTTCTTCTTCCGCCATGCACGTCTCCTTCATGTTGATCGAAATCGAAATCGACTTTCCACTAACCTCCTCGACTCCAGTCACTCTCAAAACACAGTTCTCGTCGAGGTTAAAAGTGAGGAGAACTTTACCCTCTTCAGCAGGAGCAGGAGGAATGTCGTCCATTGTAAATCCACCAAGAAAGTGGTTATCCATCGCATTCTTCTTTTCACCTTCATAAACGTCAATTAGCATTTTTGTTTGGTTATCTTCAACGGTAACACATTGTATGCTTTTATTACAAGGAATACAAGTTAGTTTAGGTATAATAAAACACGAATCTCCGCTTATGTCATTCCTAGAACCGAGAGATAGTGACGTCACATCTTTGGATGACGAGTCCTTGAACACCAAGCCGGCTTCTCCAGTCAAAATGGCGGCCTGGACAGCTGCGCCGTAAGCAACCGCTTCATCAGGGTTGATCGTCTCCTTCAGGGATTTACCGGGGAAGAATTCCTGGAGTAGCTCCTTCACCATCGGGATTCGCGACGAACCTCCGACCAACACAACGTCGTCGATGTCGTCCTTCGACAGATTAGCGTCATCCAAAGCAGTCTTAACATGGGTTAGAGTTGACTTGAATACATTGTAACAAATCACTTCGAATTCTGCTCGAGTCAACTTAAGGTTGAAGTCAATTCCATTCATAAAACATTCAAGGACAATTTCGGTCTGGAGTTTATAAGATAGTGACGTCTTTGCTTCTTCGGAAGCCTTACTAAGTCTACCGTGTGCTCTGACATTCCTAAATACATCTTTCATCTCTTCTTCTTTGAACTTCGCAGCCAAGAATTTGACGAGCAAACTGTCAAAATCACTGCCGCCTAAGTGAGTATCACCGGCAGTAGAAAGCACTTTAATCTTGGGGCCTTTCTCCAAGCTGACAACTGAAACGTCAAAGGTCCCTCCTCCAAGATCATAGATGAGGACATTCTTCTTCTTCTCCGGAGGGGCGCTGAGTCCATACGCCAGCGCAGCCGCAGTGGGCTCGTTGATGATGCGCAGAACATTCAGCCCCGCGATCTTCCCCGCGTCTATCGTCGCTTGTCGCTGAGCGTTGTTGAAGTAAGCCGGCACAGTGATGACGGCGTCTTTCACATCACAGTCCAAGAACTTATCTGCGACCTCCTTCATCTTCCTCAGAATCATCGCGCTGATCTCCTCCGGAGCAAACATCTTCGTCTTCTTCTTGTATTCCACTTGGATCCTGGGCTTCCCTCCGACATCCACCACGGTGAATGGCCAGCGCTTCATGTCTTCTTGCACTTCCAGATCTTCGAACCTACGACCTATCAATCGCTTCACATCGTACACTGTGTTCTTCAGATTCACTATTCTTTGCTGGATGGCAGGTTTACCAACGTATCTCTCTTCATCATTGAATGAAACACAGCTGGGAGTGACTCGATCTCCAAGGTCATTTGCAACTATCTCCACGCGACCTTTGCGCCAAACAGCCAAGCAAGTGTTTGTAGTTCCTAGATCAATTCCGATCGCAGGTTTCTTCGGCTTGGAAAACGACAGCCTGGACGACATTCTGGATGTATTTTAAGATGTTGATTTAACACTAACTCTTGAGCACTTTAATGTCACTTTACTTTAGCGAGTGATTCCATGAAGAATGTGGTCACAACTGAGCTTCACAATTGATAACATTATTTGCAAGGCTGGGATTTATCTTGCATTTATTATGATAATAAATGAACATGTCAGTTTGTTATTATCTTCGATATAAAGATTAAGTGAAGCGCAAACGTCTTATCTCTAGGTAATATTTGTTTGTAACTTATTTACTTATCACTCATAACATCGTGCTCTGCAGGCAATTGATGGGAATGTGACCTACTAAAAGGTCACGACCGCCTCCTTCCCATCTTCCATCCTTTCCTACTCTTTCCCATCATCTTCCAATCATCATCATTAGGGGCTGTGCATAAAGGACGTCACGCTTCAGGGGGGAGGGAGGGGGTCAACAGTATCACAGTGTGACATGGGGGGAGGGGGGTTTAGAGCCAGTAGGACGTCACGTTTTAATATAGATATTTTCAAGCATTTAAAATTCAAGTTGATATGTTGAGAACTGAAATTACGCTAAAAACGACAAATTCCGATACATTTTACAGTCAGAAAAAATCTTTAAAGGGGGAGGGGGTAGAGATAGTTTTTGACGTCCTTTTAGGGGGGGGGGGGGGGGGGGATCTCGAAAAATTTCTCTGACTGATCTCTCTTGCCACGGATAATGTAGACTGTGTAGACTGTGATGAAACTTAGTGTTCTTTCTGTTTGCAGGTGACCAAATTCACATATTCGTACTACATGTCCCTGATCACTGCCATCAGGAAGAACCAATACTAAAACAGATTTGATACACTCCAAAAGCACTACTTTTCTTCACGCACTATTTCATACAACAATTAAGAGGAATGCAGCGTCTGACGATTGGACAGAAAACTTTTAAAATGTAATTTTATATGTGATTTGCAACATGAAAACGAAAGGTATAAATTTACAGTTTGCAGTGTTCTCATTTACTAATAAAAAATAAAAAATTGATACTTAAAATTATGTAAATTTACTTCATTTTACTTAAAATGTTAAGCCGTCACTACAGTAGTATCGGATAATAGGCAATAACGAAATTTTAGTCAGCCATTAGTATTATTATAACTGAAGTATCAATAGGAACACTTCAATTTAAAGCAACAGTAATCAATTACTATTTAGGGTTTGTGAAATACTTCCAGTGGAGTCGGAATGACAGGAAGGAGACGTGAAAAGTATCCCGTAGAGCCGGGCCGGGTATCACAACATGAAGCAGGCTGTCTCACAAACGGTCACATACGTGGGATTGTAAATGTAAATTTCTTTATTTCCACCGAGATTTTGACACATTAAAAATAACTAGGAAAACGCTCTGTATATCGCGTTGATGAGCGAGCACGGACACGCGCAACACCTCGAACCGAAAATATGTCGATCGAAAATATCATTAAAAGCCAATAATTCTTTAAATTCGTCAGACTTGTAGGTATAAAAATCTCCAAATATTCTCCTCTAATAATATTCTCTAATATTCTCCCAATAGCCATGCAATGTTTTAAGTTGATCGATTGAACCTTTATGATTAAAATGTTCCTTGTTCAAATTCAAAAAATCATAGGATATATTATTTAAAAAAATATACCTGGGACCACTCATATGATAAAAGTGTGTGTACTTACACAATATTAGACGATCTTTTGAACGGTCATATCAGTTTCATACGTTTGAAAGTTTCTGCTCTAACTACCTTGGAACTATAAAGAGTCGAAGAAGCCGTGATCAACATTTTCGAGAAATTTGACAGATAACACGCAAAATGTCAGTAAAATGTCAATAACTTTTGGATTTAAACACAGATAAGTCTGAAAATAGTCAAAAATACAGATAATGTTGGTCCCAATGACCATGCAAAGTTTTAAGTTGATCGGTCGTACGGTTCTAGTTTAAATTTCAAAAATCATATGAAAGATTTTTTAAAATTTTAACCAATGGGAGGACTTGTCTGAAACTGTGTATGATTGGGTAAAATGTTAGTAGTAATGACTTGTCAAAATTTCAAATTGATAAAACAAACCAATCGAAAGATAATTTTTTTAAAATTTGAACCAATCACGGGATCCCGTTCAAAAACGATCCCAGGGACCGCATAGAGTACGTTAGTATATGTACCAAATTTCAGATTGATTGCTTGAGCGGTTTGACCTGGGGTGTGACCACAAAAAAAAAAAAAAAAAAAAAACAAACACACAGAGAAAGTGCCATAAGAGTACCGTGGTGACGCTCGCTACGCTCGCTCAAAAAAATCTTTAAAAAATATGGATCTTTTTGTGCCAAGTTTTCAATACTCCATGCTGGACTTGAACACACGCGATACCTCTCTAGACTGTTTCGTGTTTCTTGAACCTTGAAGCGAGACAGCACGCCACGACTATAGCCACAATCTGAAAGACAAGAAGTAGTATTGATACTGATTGAGACAACTAATAGAATAGGGATTGCAATTCTATTGGATTAACTATACAGAAGGTAACACTCATTGTTAATCAACAGTTCATTATATTCAACCAATATAAATCGTATAATTGTTTATTTACAATTAGAGCAAATAGGTGATACGTGATGGAGCCACTTCTGGCAAGATGGGTACTGTCAGTCTATAGATTCACTTATTTGTTTTTTCAGTTCGTGTTTCCAAGTGCAGTGAAAAAGGAGAAACAATGGAAATTGAAATACGGTTATAAATTTGAAACGTAAATTTGAAATTAATAAATTTATAAATTTATAAATTTGAACTTGAAACGTCGCTCAAATGAAATACTTAGAACTCAAACCGTACAGTTTATTTTATCTTATAAATTTACTTTTCATAACAAACAACTATAGCAAATATTTATATTGATATTTATGCAAATGTGCCCTTGACAGCCGCCATTTACCTAGTACCACAATAGCCACCAGAGTTCAGTCGTATTCCTTGTTTTCTCTAATAGGAAACTTCAGTGAAAGCATTATAAGCGGGACTTCATACTGCATGTGAATTCATATTAGCGTGTTATGTTCTGTGATCGATTTTGGATAATCTAGAAGACGATATGCGTGAAAGGAGCAGATGAAATTTTTAGTTTGAATTTCTTTGAATACATTTGACAAATATTTCATAACTAGCATATAATGTTCGTAAAATATCAAGAACTCTTGAAGTCTTAACATTTGATTCAGAGCCATTAATTGATATTATTAAATTCAGCGGTAAATGCTCTATATTGGTAGCATTTACCGCTGAAATTAATATAATAACTCTTGAAGTCTTGACAAATTTGTCTTCATATTGTCCAAAACACCGAAAATGTCGGGTTGAGTGGGATTGATTGAACGTCGTTACCTGGAATTACCTGAAAACAAGCGACAAAAGCAAAGAAAGTGGCATGACATTGCTCTTAGTCTCACCTCGACGGCAGCTACACTGAGACACAGAATGCCGACAGTCCGAACTCCTTCCTCTATCCAGGTGGTGAACTTGGCCGTGCAGCCGTTCCGGAAGAAGCCGCCGACACACTTGTCAGCGTTCATGAGGTCTCCGGTAGGGCAGCGACACGACTCGGGCACGGGGATGGGGGCGACGAACAGCGTGTTGAAGTCGTTGGGACCAGTCACAGCGCAGCACGAGAACTGCGCAAACAAACATCCTGACTCCTCATACACTTGTCCGTGTTCATGATGTCGCCGGGAGGGCAGCGACACGACTCTGGCACGGGGATGGGGGCGACGAACAGCGTGTTGAAGTCGTTGGGACCAGTCACAGCGCAGCACGAGAACTGCGCAAACAAACATCCTGACTCCTCACACACTTGTCCGTGTTCATGATGTCGCCGGGAGGGCAGCGACACGACTCGGGCACGGCGATGGGGGCGACGAACAGCGTGTTGAAGTCGTTGGGACCAGTCACAGCGCAGCACAAGAACTGCGCAAACAAACATCCTGACTCCTCATACACTTGACAGTCTTCATGATGTCGCCGGGAGGGCAGCGACACGACTCTGGCACGGGGATGGGGGCGACGAACAGCGTGTTGAAGTCGTTGGGACCAGTCACAGCGCAGCACGAGAACTGCGCAAACAAACATCCTGACTCCTCATACACTTGTCCGTGTTCATGATGTCGCCGGGAGGGCAGCGACACGACTCGGGCACGGCGATGGGGGCGACGAACAGCGTGTTGAAGTCGTTGGGACCAGTCACAGCGCAGCACGAGAACTGCGCAAACAAACATCCTGACTCCTCATACACTTGTCCGTGTTCATGATGTCGCCTGGAGGGCAGCGACACGACTCGGGCACGGCGATGGGGGCGACGAACAGCGTGTTGAAGTCGTTGGGACCAGTCACAGCGCAGCACGAGAACTGCGCAAACAAACATCCTGACTCCTCATACACGTGTCCGTGTTCATGATGTCGCCGGGAGGGCAGCGACACGACTCGGGCACGGCGATGGGGGCGACGAACAGCGTGTTGGAGTCGTTGGGACCAGTCACAGCGCAGCACGAGAACTGCGCAAACAAACATCCTGACTCCGACACACTTGTCCGTGTTCATGATGTCGCCGGGAGGGCAGCGACACGACTCGGGCACGGCGATGGGGGCGACGAACAGCGTGTTGAAGTCGTTGGGACCAGTCACAGCGCAGCACGAGAACTGCGCAAACAAACATCCTGACTCCGACACACTTGTCCGTGTTCATGATGTCGCCGGGAGGGCAGCGACACGACTCGGGCACGGCGATGGGGGCGTCGAACAGCGTGTTGAAGTCGTTGGGACCAGTCACGGCGCAGCACGAGAACTGCGCAAACAAACATCCTGACTCCTCATACACGTGTCCGTGTTCATGATGTCGCCGGGAGGGCAGCGACACGACTCGGGCACGGCGATGGGGGCGACGAACAGCGTGTTGAAGTCGTTGGGACCAGTCACAGCGCAGCACGAGAACTGCGCAAACACACATCCTGACTCCTCATCCAGTACCTTTCACTTAAACCATGATTATTCTTTTGAGGACGGTAGAAACACCTTGGAATTGCCCTAAACCAACATACACATTAAGAAACATTTTAATTGCTTGGAGAATGCAATAGTTATTAGATAGTTATGATTAACAGATTCCTACTTCTTATTTTTTTATCTCTTTTATTTATGATATTCATAGAATATGTTCATCTCAATCAAGAAATTTGCAAAGAATTTACCATTGCTTTGCATTTACTTTATCAGAGTATAGAGGCTCGAGGGAGAGCAGAGCATGTATCTACCTTTCAAATCACAAGAAGAAATGATTACACAATGACAATAAACCGAACGAACAATGAACATCACAATAAGAAAAAAACAGAGGCGACAATATACCTGGAGGGAATATGATCAAAATCATTCTCTGGACAACCCCAGTAAAACCACAAATTAAAACCACCTTCGGCTGATTTGTTCAAGCCTTCTTCAGTTGGCTTGAAGAAAGCAACCGAAGACGTGTGCTTACTGTATACCAGTGTTGACCAGATTAAGAGTTTATAATAAGAGTTGTATACTGATCAGTGTTGGGATGTTATAATTGAATCACCTTCTCGTGTAGGCTGTCGAAGGCGGTGCTCCGGTGCGGCGGATTCTTGTATTCATCTACGAAGACTTTGCTGAAGTTATTCGTCATGAAGTTCTTGATCAGGCCGACTTGGTTCAGTGCGATGATCCCGATCGTGACCTCAGCGATGAACACGCCGATGAGAAGCACGGCGTACTGGATTCAAGAGAGTACATCATTTTAAGAGTAATCAAGGTTTATATTTAACCGAATTCTCGGTTATAAGCTGAGTAATTGAAGAAATACCTTCTTATGGATGGTAATTTTAAAGAAATTCCTTAGTCCCATTGTATGGGACTATTTTTTATTTTTACTCCGGTATTAGGTTCGTAACAGGTCACACTAGTTTTCTAATCGAGCTGAAATGTACATCAAAGGTAAGAGGGCGGAAATCAATTTAAATGTTTCATTAGATGAGCTCATAAAGCAGTAATTCTGTCTTCATCCAAACATATTTGTTGGTAACATGAGTCATTGTGAAATAAAAATACTTCAATATAACTGAATGCTGACAAATGTTGACAGTGACAGTGACAGTGACTAATGTTGTCAAATTTCAATTAAGAGAGCTTGATAACATCATTCCAAAAGTGAGCAACACCAAATCGAGCAAATGGACATCTACCCTTCTACCTCTAAGGTACTGATAAAGACCACTTGACTAATTTTCTATACGGTCTTTAAGCAACTTCGTTTGATTGAAAGTGAAACAAAATCTTTGTTCAAAAGCATGAGGATTTAATATTTATTTGTGATAATCTTTAATCCTGGTTATGAATCTTCAAAATTCTAATTCAAAAGTATTTATTTGCATATAAATCAATGGACTTTTATACTATAGATACTTAAAACGTATTGCTTTTCATCTTTAATTAATCTAATTTGTAGTGTATGAACACTTTAGTGTTTTAAATGTTGTCAGGAAGCAATGTGAAATGTTTGTGTCTCACAATATTGAGCAGACAGACGCTCTTGCAGATGGCCCCGCAGCATCCTGCGAACCCGATGATGACGATGAGAGAACCGACCACGATGATGGATATTGCCGTGCCGGAGAATGCGCCGTGCAGGATGCTGTCATACGTCTGGAATCCCTTCTGGATGAGGACACCCATCACTAGGATGGCGATGCCGGTGAGCTGCATGAGACAGATGATATGAGATGCTGGATGCCATGGACCACATCCAGTGGATAGTCAGGATGATACACAGGAAATAATACTCATTGAGATCTTATCTCAATCATTAGCTATTTTTTTTTGTATATTGACGGATTGTGTCAAATTTTCCAAAAATACCTCATCTCCCCAAGGCTCATTATTTACTCAACTGTTATGCAACTTTGGGACGTAGTTTAGATACCCATTTTCTCGTAATACTATTGAGAAAATTTAATAAATATTTAAAAAAATAAAGTTTTATTTTTCACATATTTCGTGAAAAAATACGAAAAAAAACTTTTTTGGCTACAAGTATTTCTTAAAATTTCTCAATAGTATTGCGAGAAAATGGGTATCAAAACTACGTCCCAAAGTTGCATAACAGTTGAGTAAATAATGAGCCTTGGGGAGACTTAGGTATTTTGGGAAAATTTGACACAATCCTTCAGTTTCCATAGCGGTCCCCAGGACTCTTAAAGGATATTGTACTTCTATTATTTTATATGTAGTTGAAATGTTAGAAAATGTAATTCATTATTATACATAATAATTTCATGAGATTTGCAAGAGCAATTTCAAAAATTAATATTTTGAGGATATCGATCGGAACATATAGTTTTGTGTAATGTTTAAAAACACCATGCATTATTTTCCCCTCACCAACGCAATCGTCATGCCAGTCAATGTTTTGTTGTGGCTTTTATGGGCAGGACCCTAGAATATTGGAGTTGTGAAGTGCGAGAAAAGTGATAACATCGGTTTTGACCAATATTGTTTTGCGTTATCCGACCACTTCCAGCGCCCCATCCTCTCTAGCGTATGCCGGTCATGTCTGACTTAGCTGTTATCTCTTGAGGCACACTTCATGGAAGTATTTATCAGAGATCAAGATGATCTCATCACTGACCTGGAATAGATTCTTAATGATAGTAATGCTACTATCAGCATTGATAGAAGCATTGCTAAGTACCTATAGCTGTAATACGAATAAGTAGTTATTTCATATATCGAAAGATTCCTATACATTGTAATAAGCCTACAATGTGGCTAAAAGCAGCTGCTATATTTTAGATTTCAGATTTCAGATTTGTGCGAAGAGGACAATTTGAAAGTTAATGACAAAATGGAGCAATCCATCAATGCAGTTCGATCCGGTGAAATACAACCTATACTTCAAAGTGAGTTTGTTTGCTTTGTTACACCTGCAGCCCAAGGCCAACTTCTATAGACACCTTGCCTGCAGCCATTGGACACAATTCTCTGTATGAGCGTTGAAAATACTTTTCAGTATGAATTGAGCTGGAAAAATCACTGAATGACTTTATTTAATCCTGGCACGTCGCAGCCCTCACCATGGGCAATAATTGTTCATAAACAATTTACATATTTTATTAAAAAATGCTAATTAGCTATACTAGCTGAAATCGTTATTTCAAAATATGACTATCGCTCCATATCCCACCCTTTCCACCAGAACTGGGGTTTATGCTTTGAGTTATTAGCTTTGTTTTTAAAGTTGAACAATTACACACTCAAAATATGACCTAGAACTTTATAAAAATTATCATTTCAAATATCAAACAATCTTTAATTAGGATTGTTTTGTTGTGATGATGTTATTACGGGGGATTTAAAAGATTTGTGACCAAGTTTGATTTGTGCTCTATTGCATTCAAATCTACTTATAATATTTCAATTGTGATCTAATAGGTATTGATATACATAGAGTATCTATGAATAAATACCACTCACCATAAACAGCACATTCGCAGCAAACAGCATGAATTTGACAACCCATGCCGCCAATCCACATAGGAAGCCCATATCGACGATGTTGGGCGCGTTTTACAACTAACAGTAGGCGAAATCACAGACCAACTCGTTTAATACTCCTATAAATTCTATTGAGCCGCTTGAAGATAACAGAAGATCAAATACACAAGCAGTGATAAAGCATGGCTTATGATAAGGCTGTCAATAATCATATTGTTGGAACTCATCCCTTGGTATCAGTTTATCTGTGCATGAGTGATTGCATATTAGGTGTGGCATGAATGATGGAATGGGAATGTCCCAACGGCTGGTGTGTTGGATACCTCGGTTCTCGTCAGATCACCGAACATTGAGCGCGGTCAGCGGTTGGATGGGTGACCATTCAACTCTGTCTTGCCAGGTTGCTGCCGTTGGGTCAGAGAGACTGGGGTGTTTGGGGGTTAGTGTGACGACCTCCCTCCACCTGTTATCAGTCTCTCGACGGCGCGGGTTGTGGAGGCCCGTGCTGTGAATGTTACACCGTCCTTCGGATGGGACGTTAAGCCGTTAGCCCCCTTGGTATCTTTCGTCAGGAGTAGGCTACATGCCGGTACCGGGTTTCCTCTCCTCCCTTCTCTGTATAATTATGGTCGCGTCTACCTGTGCAGGCGAGCTACCCTCATAGCACGTCACAGCTCGGACTAGTAGCCTGTCAGGAAAACGTTCAGTACTTGTGATCCATGGAAGATGGATGTTTTTTCTATGAATTAGAATTGAATGTGGCTATGTATTAAGACTTGCTAGAAGGTAAACTGAACTATTCCTTTAAGTTATGAAGTTGAGTTTGGATTGTTTTCGGTCTAGCATAATATTACAATTCCTTTTTTTTAAATTTGAAACACAATTTTTAGAAAACAGAGCATGCTTTAAAGTATTGTCGCGTTTTTTGAGTCAACATATAGCGTGTAAGTCACATGTTATAGCATAGTTATAGATAGTACAATCAAAATCCAACGTGCATTTTTATTGCAATAATTACACAGTACGTTTTATTTATGTCTTTGAAAAGACAAGAAAATTACTTTCATATCTCAAAAGTCGAAGCAAATGCGCATATAAAATTATAATTACTTAAAGCTGACACTCGATTGTAGTTTTCCACCGCAATTCATGACCTTGGAGTTGAGGTATAAATGGCGTGGAGTCGAAGGGTCGTCTTTGTCTTCAGCAAGAGTCAACAAGCAAGTGTCATGGCCGCCGGAACACTTGGACTTTGCATAGTCGTCGTCGTGGCAGGTAGACCCCAATTTGACACGCAGAAACTTCCAAATTCATATCAATTCGCTCGCTCATCAACGCGTTTCACAGAGCGCAGTCGTAGAATATTATAAGACAAGATTATAAGCTTTGATCCTTTATTTCATAGTCTTGAAAATAGGGAATAGATGAATGTTGAGATTATATTTTGTTTATATACAGAACATGTAGTGGCTGGTGTCAGCGATCAATTCATTGGTCCTGTTCCAAACTTCAAGTGTTGATTGACTACGATACTTTTGCTAATTTGCCGAGTGTTACATGGTGTTGTGACGACTGCATGACAGAGGATTCACCAGTGCATCACATTACTACGCAAGTTGAACATCAGAATAAATTGATTAAAACCTGCATTAGTGGTTTGAAATCGCAAGGTGAGCAGTTAACAGCACAAAATGAACTCATTAATGAATTAATGGTTGAGATTAAGAGCCTGCGGGAGGCGAAGAGTTCGTCAGCGGGCATCCCACACCATGTACGTCATCAAAGGAATGCGAAGAATGTAACCAAACACAACGCAGCAACAGAGCCGATTAGTCTTTACGACCTTGACAACCCTGCAGTTACGCTAGCGGACGTCCTAAAACGGGGTCCTAAGCCGAAAATTCCCACACCAGTGAGCTCGCAAAACAAAACAGCTACTAATGACCTTGATGTGATCATGAATAACTTCCAGGATAATTCAGGCCAAGATGCTACACCCTCCGCTGACGAGTTTACTACAGTTACAAGACGAAAGTTCCGACGAAATAATCCCATAATTGGTACAGGTGGTCTCACTGCTGATGATCTCAAAGTAGCCGAGCGCCCGGAACCTAGGATGTGGTTGCATTTATGCCGTCTTCACAAAGATGTTAAAGTTGATGACGTAATGAAATATTTAAGTAAGAAGACGCCGGACTATCAGTTCAGCTGCGAGCAACTACAGGCAAGAGGGGACTACAGTTCTTTCAAGCTGGGCGCTCATCAAGACCTGAAGGAGGATCTCATGGATCCCGACTTCTGGCCGACAGGCACAGCTGTGCGACGGTTTTTTCTAAAACCCCGCCCCCCCAGGAACTCGGACGGATAAGCCTGCAATCCTTAGTTCTGCATAGCAATGTGCAATGTCTGCGAAACAAAATCGACCATTTAGAAATTATCGTGAAAAATATTAAACCTGACTTTATCTGCGTGTCTGAACACTGGTTGAAAGCCGAAGAGGTTGATAGCATGAAACTATGTGAATATGTGTTAGCTAATGTTTATTGCAGAGTGAAATGTAAAAATGGTGGGGTGGCTATATATGCTAAGGAAGGTTTAGATGTGAGGAAAGTTCAGCAACTTAATAAGTTTAATGTTGAAGGCCAGTTTGAATGTACTGCTGTCTCAATGGAAAGTTTTTATGTTAAAACTATCATTGTATGTATTTATAGGCCACCCTCGGGTGACCTCAAGATATTTTTTAGCAATTTAGATAACATGCTGCAACTTATTTCGTGCAAAGACCATGAATTTATTGTGATAAGTGGCGATTTTAATATCAATCTTATGAATGCTGAGGATGCTGCTAGTAATAAGTTGATCGATTTGATGGCAGTGCATGGCTTGCATCCGGCTGTGAAAGATTACACACGTGTGACAGCGTTGTCTAAAACCGGCATTGACAATATTTTCACCAACTATGATTGTAAACATTATGAGGCAGAAAAAATTGACCTTGGAATAGCCGACCATTACTCGCAAATCTTAAGAATCCATAAGAACTAAGTGCAAGCTAAGAAAGTATCGATAACCAAGAGAATCTTCAATACAAAAAATACGTCCGAATTTCAATGTGCACTTCATTCAGCGTGCTGGGACTCTGTATTTAGTGCCAACACAGTCAACGAGATGATGGAAGAATTTATGAAAATATTTTTGAATAACTTTGACGTCAGCTTCCCACGCACTACAATAACGATAACTAACAAGAAAATTGACCGTAATCTTTGGTACACTGCGGACTTAAAGCTGCTAGCACTTAAAGTTAAGGAGTCCTACCGCGAGTCGATTGAAAAAAATAATGATAATAGCTTATCCAAGTATCAGAAAATTAAGAGAGATTACAGGGCAGCTATTGCCGATGCAAAAAAAGAATACAACGACGGCGCGCTGTTGACAGCTAAAAACAAGTCGAAGACAGCTTGGAATCTCATCAAAAATAACAGTAACTCGACGCTCTCTACAACAAGTAAGAAGATCAACTTAACTGACGGAATTAACATTATTACGGCTCCTCAAGACGTCGCAGAAAAGCTTAACAACTACTTTGGCAGTATTGTCCACAAGTTGCTTGACGGGAAGACACAAGAGCGTAGTAATGTTCCTGTGCGAGCAGTCAGATCAGATGCAAATCAAGTAATATTCTTAAGACCGATATATGGAAAGGAATTCCTTGACATTGTTGATAAAGTAAGCAAGAAACACTCAGCTGGGCCTGACGACGTACCTGGTAGTGTACTGAAACATGTTGGTATTTACATAATGGAACCTTTAATGCACATAATTAATGCTTCGTTTTCAGAAGGCGTCTTCCCTTGTAGACTGAAACAAGCGAAAATACACCCAATATTTAAAAAGGGTGATGCACGGAAAGAAGAAAACTATCGACCAATTGCTCTTTTGTCTGTTTTTGCTAAAATTTTTGAAAGCGCCATGCATTCCAGACTTATCGAATTTTTTAATAAACATGCCCCTCTTAATGATAATCAACATGGCTTCACCAAAGGAAAGTCAACCACCTCTGCTATAACAGTGTTTGTCAATAACATACTGAAAGCGCTAGATAATAATAAACCAGCATTAGGTATTTTCTATGACTTTACTAAAGCTTTCGACACGGTGAATCATGCAATACTACTACAAAAACTAGCTGCTTTAGGAATCAGAGGAAATGCAAACAACTGGATTGAATCATACTTGTTAAATCGGAAGCAATCAGTGTGTATCAAAGGCGCTTCACGATCTTTCAACTCGAAAGAGATTACTATTAACACGGGAGTTCCCCAAGGTTCGACCCTTGCTCCTTTGCTTTTTACTGTCCTGACTAATGACATGCCTGATGATGTTAAAACAGGGCATCTCACACTTTTTGCTGACGATACTACCCACTTTGTGTCCGGGGATAATATCGACAGCGCTACTAAAGCAGCAAACAGAGCTATTAATGAACTTGATGTGTGGTGTGGCAGGAATGATCTACTCCTGAATCTAGGTAAAACAGTGTCCATGTTGTTCCATTTAAAGCAGAGGAAAATTGATATAAGTCCTTACTTAAAACTTAACGGTAAAAGTATAACTGTTGCCACTGAGACAAGATTCCTTGGTTTAACTATTGACAACACTCTAGACTGGACAGTTCATGTAAATAATGTTTGTAAACACGTCGCCTCCAGTTGTTATGTTATTAAGCGGCTGATGTCAATTGTTAATGTATCTGTAGTTAAGCTAGTCTACTTTGCTTTTATCCATTCGAAGCTTCTGTATGGAATTGAAATGTGGGGTAACTCCCGGAATTTGAGTAGATTGTTTACTCTTCAAAAAAGAGCACTTAGATTCATGGCGAATGCCAGCTTCAATCCTACAGCTGATATATTTTATAAAGACTCATGTAAACCTCTATTTAGAAGATTTAATATTTTACCTTTACCGTGCTTATATATTTACAGTGTCATAATACTTGTTGTAGCTGATAAAAATTTTGATCTCAAATGCAGCAGCACCCATAATTATAGTACTAGAAATAGAAACGCTTTAAAATCTGACCCTCACAAGCTTACAATGTTCACTAAGGATCCTCTTTATGCTGGTGCAAAATGTTTTAATGCTCTGCCATATTATATTCAAGTTGAAAGAGAAACAACATGTTTTAAAGTTATTTTAAAGAAATTTCTTATTGACCAGTGTTTCTACAAAGTGAAAGAATTTGTTCCCTATGTTTAAGAAAGATTTGTTATGTTATGTATGTATTGATTGACGATGCCCATATTTGTATTAATCTACGGGAAAATAAATAAACTTGAACTTGAACTTGAACTTGAATAGCCTCAAAGAGCAATGTGAAATTTTATTATATTTTTTTAATTCATATATTTCCCATGAATTTATTAGTTTTCGACATATCACTCCTCTGCAAAAACAAGCTGTACGTCACACGCCGTGTTCCCTGTGTTACGGGATGCAAGAACCGGCTCTGGCTAACATTATCTATGCGGCCCGACTCGGCGTGTGACGTCAAATTGTGTTTCATGGACAGCTACAATCAACCAAACTTCGTAAATTCGTTCCTTGAAAACTATTCAACACACAACAAAAAATAATACCACGTCAGTCTTCAAAAACATCTCAACTTTCATAAAATATATATTATTCTAAAATCTAAACTTCACTTCGTTTCCCTATTATACAGAATAGTAGTTTTAACTTGGACACAACCCTGTTCTCGCTGAGGATTAATCGATCGTGATTCAAATCTCGATTGTGTTGTAACAATGAGATCGACATGTGAATCGTGATCGAAGTCTAGGTCAAACAAAAGAAAATACATATTTTAAATTGAAGAACATACAGAATCATGCTCTAATTTGCAGCATTTTAAAGTTCAACTTTATACTTTCCGCCATATTGATTTCGATTGTAATTGAACTGGATCATGATCGAATCCTCAGTGAGAACGGGGTATTACCTGCATGTGTGGAGATTATTAAGAAATCAGATAACAATTCGACGTATGTTGTTATGCAAAAAGGAACCAGCCCACAAAATTAAAAAATTAGTAAGGTCTTTTTTCTGAGAGATTTTGACCTCAACTTTAATTTTCAAAAGAGAACCAACCCACATTTTCTGTGTAGTGTAAACATATTTTATTAAGCTTTATCTATGCTACACAAACCCTATCTCTACCTTTACAATAAGCAATACGGAACCAATCCACAGGGTTGGTTCCTTTTCACAATTTTAATTTATACTGTATAACAACTATAATTTCACATCGATCATAAAGGAACCAATTTTGAAGTAACCACAGTGTATTTAAAATATTTATAGTAAATACAAAAAATATTAAAATTCTGCCGCACAACAAAACAAAAATAACTGATTTAGTCCATAAATTAAATAAACTATGATGTAAAACGCGTTACCCTCAATATATCAGTTCATGATACCTGTGGGTTGGTTCCCTTTGTATAACTACGTCCTATATGTTGTTTCCAGCGCTCCTGGTGCCTCAAGTGTGTAGCGCCAAAGAGAACGCGGTAAGAAGCAAACTCATTCAACTCAATTATCAAGAGAGCGGAGCGAGCGTCTCCAGATGAAACTTATGGCATAATCTCTGTTTTTTTTTAATCTGCGTTTTCCCATTTAAATTTTAAAAAAAGTTATGGAGCATGTTTTTTTTTTACAAAACGTTCTTTTCTGCCCAGTTCTTCTACAGTTTCCTCTGTAGTTTATACTTAGCTTGGCAATGAAGAAACTTTGTGTGGAAATAAAAATCGTTTGACCGATCGATCACCAAATTTTGCATGGTCATTGGTACCATCATTTAAATGTTTTTTTTTGACAAATCAGTAGTAATGAACTTCAAGAATAAATGACATTTTACTTTCATTTTTATGCTTCATTTATCATTTATTATGATAATAAGTAGCACGAATACCATTGAATTATGCGTATTTTACAATGCAATCTGCATAGGGAAACAGTTTTTCCCAAAAAGCACATTCTTAGACAATCCATTATAGAAACATCGCCAAAACATAAAATAATTATAGGTAATAATGGATGGATTTATAAAAACATAATTGTTATTACTAAAGAAAATGTATAGAAGTTGTGATTAATTGTAAAAAAAAAAAAAGAGTGACGGAAGTGGTCGCTTGGGGTACCTATACTGTGACCCCACAGAAGTTTTCAGCACTGCTGATCGTCCGTCGATTTTTTTCAAAGATACTATTACAGTCTGTTATGTAGTTCAACGTCTTACATGAAGATACTCAGAAGGAAAACTTCTGACACTATCCATGAAGACACAAGGAAAATGGCAGAGCTGGGTCAATGACCCCACGCGATCACTCGGGGGTTATAAAGATGTTCCTGCAAGTTTCTAATAACAAACTAATTTCGTTTCAGATGAATATCTTTTGGGTAATGGAATGTTTAGGTCATGAGCCAAACGCATTCCAAGACAATAACTATGTGGAGAATGTCCTCGTTGGTTCTCTGAAAGTCCCGGAGACCTGGAATGTAAGAGCATTAGTATTACAATAATATTCGAGAAAACATAGAACACGACTGCTCTCTGGTGGATTCTGTAGTACCAGTTCTAGGAGCGGATCAGGACCCCAAGTCTTGAAATCGACGTTTTGAAAACGTTCCGCTTTCTTTGTTTAAAACCAAAAAAAGTTGACAACTAATCCTTTATAGCCTTCAATTTTTTCACGTTTTATACAATAAAAATGCAACGTTTTTAAAACGCCGATTTCAAGACTTGGGGTCCAGAGAGATATCAGGGACTGGATTCACAAAGAAGTAGTATTATATCCTTATACGTACTTTTGGTAATATATTTCATTTAAGGTGGCTGTATATCACGTGACTTTTTTTTCTCTACATCCGATCAAAAGAAATAGTTACCTATGAGTACATACCTTACATCGTTCATGTTGAGTAATCCAAGGTGATTTATGAAGGAAATTCACTGCATACTCGAGCTTATCAATATTTGCAGTCAATATTATTTAATTTTGCAGTGATTTTATAATAAAAACAACACAAATTTCGTGTATACGTACGCGTGTGAAGACTGTCAAAACCAAGTGCTGTTCGTTTAATCATTACATTCATAATAGTGGATATAATTAATGTCTCAACATTTCACTGGAAAGACGAAGAATGAGCGCATGTTATACATTCTGACATTGCGTCAGGTTTGTGATGCATATGCCTTTTTATTAGAGTAATGGTTGCTGTTCTTGGCAAATCGCAACATTTCCTTCAACTTCAGGTCTTGATTTGAGAATATTTAGGTGCAAGGAAGTAAAATCATCTAATATGTTATTTTCGCAGTTCTTTTCTGCGTAGATTAGTTTCAACTGATGTGTCCTAACTTATCTGATGAGTGAGAAGTATTTGCTGAACTGAACCCTTCCAACTGAAAATGTGTAGCTTTTTGGTTGAAAAGTCACGTGATATACAGCCACCTTAACATGGTGTTCTTGGTATTAAATGAAAAGATAATACGTATTAGCAGATAATACTTTTCGTGAATCCAGCCCCAGGGGTTCATTTAGTATATAAAAATCTGCTTTAGGTAGTTGGCTAAAAAAATAAACTTGTAACTAAATTTCAATTTCAATTGTTTCTCATTTTTCACTGCTCATGGAAACCCGAACTGTCAAAATGGAGAAGTGTGCTATAAATATTCCAGGAGCCATCTTGCCAGAAGTGGCTCCATTACGTGTCACTTATTTGTACGAATTAAAACTGCTATTTACATTGTTGTCAAATTGTGACCCACCGACAAATGGCTCCATTTCATTTTATTTGAAATCGCCAACAGAATAAAAATATTCCACAAATGGGATTTAAAATATAAACTCTATTTTAACTCAAAGTAAATCTAACTTAGATTGTAGTACTTGAACTACAAAATACGCCCTGAAATTTATATCTCATATCCTTCCTAAATCATCTTAACCAGAACTGCATTATTCCAGGTGACTGGCAATTTGACAAAGTGTCTATTTGACGCTGAAAACGGATTAAGTTGTGACGGACCAGGCGTTGAGCCGGGCACCGTCACTGAATACCCCGGCTTCTGCGACAACGTGAAAGCTGATGGGAAGCTCTGGTCGGCCATCTTTAAAAGCATTGAAGACTTCCCAGACAAGTGTCCAATTGAAAGTGTGAGTACATGTCAATCAACCCTTGACGCCTGCGCGGTGTGATCCACTGCGCTAGGCCGGCGAGCATATGCCCATGTGTAAGGGTTATCCATGTCGCACAAGCCTGTGGTGAGGCCCAGCAATAGAGCAGCCAGGGTCGACCTACTCGTGTAACTTACACGAAATCGCGGTACCCTCCTCGCTCCCCCACAACGACAACATTGCGGCCTAGCTTTCCGACTAGTCCTGGACTCTCTTTCCAGCTATGGGTCCCCGCTGGGTCTCTTTGGTTGACCCCTTTCCATGTCCTCCATTTTTTGTCAATAAAATAAATATATCAAACTTAATTTGCGCAAAATTACCTCTAGTACTTTACTCACAACTAAAGTCACCTACTATACCGACACACGCACCATTCCAGACGCTGAATAGGTAGTGTATAATCAAGGTATGGAGATTGGCGCATTAGGTGAAGAAGAGGAAGGTTTGGTGCAACTTCAATGCGCTTAATACACTGTTTTTAAATTAGTTTAAACTTTATTTTCATGGTCTATATTTGTAGTTTTGAGGCTACTTTCATACCGAATTCAGACAATGTAAGTTTTGTAGAGATTGGCGGCTGTAACCGGAGGCGTATTCTAGAACGTTTTCCCCAATTCCATTCCTGATGGAATCCGGTCACGGCCATAAGGATTAACATTGCACCGAATCAGATTCCATCAGAATTGGGAATTTATAAGTTCTGGAATACGGCCCCGGGCGAAATCATTTCACTCATTTTAAGTGAGAAAAGGTTATAATACATTTTGCTTATTTCTTTTTACTTTCTATTCAAGGTCTATATTTGTATTTTGGTAGTTACTTCAGGCAGACTTCAGACTCTACTTTCCAAAACACATTTTTTTTTAAATTTACAAATTTTACAAATTTTCAGCCCAGTCAGTCATGAAACGGTGCACTTATTGCCAATTTTACTTTGTGTACGCAATTCCGGTTCGAGAATTTGCACGCACTGGTACTCGCTCATCAACGCGTTACACTGAGGGTTTTCCTTTTTTTAAAATTTTGTTTACACGTGTGTATCAAAGATACACCAAAGTATAGAACAATTATGAATCATTCTCAGTTTTCTCCAATGCCTAGCGCTAGCATCATCTTAATGTGTGTCCATATTCTTCCAGAAAGAATACCTGATTGAGGACGCTCCCGTTGACTTGGAAATGATTCGTACCAAGGACATGACTCCTGACACTTTCTGGCAATTCGACATGATATTCTCCAGCGCAGACAAAGATCTCGCCTGTCTCAGTTTCATATTAAGCATTGATTGAGCGAGCGACACCATTATGCACTTTTGGACACTTCATCTGTTTTATTTTTCTTGTGTTCGTTTGTTACGCCACAGGCCACCTTTTTTTTTCAGATCGAGCTGAAATTTTGCACACATACTAATATCATTCTAACTTACTCCTGTATAGTTTTTGAGAGCTGACTCAAATTGATCAAATTGATCAAATTGATCAATTGATTGATCAAATTTTTTTGATTGGTTCAAAAATGAAAATATCTCACGATTATTAGTCGAAAGTCAAAATGCTTCGATTAAGTTCAAATTTTGTATGGACGTTGAGACTTCCCTTTTCTCTTATTTTACTAATTTTCAGCCCAATCGGTCAAGAAAGTATAACCGTATTGACATTTTTAACTGTTTGAAATATATTGACTAGATAATTGTAATATATAAAAGAGATTGTTTTACCAAAATACTACTCTTCCATAATTATTTTTGAATCTTAAATTCTGAACTCAAGTTTTTAAACAATTGGCCGTCAAAACAAGCCAGCTAATGCGACTAAACGGAGATAATTTTCCATTTTCGTATCATCTGACAATTGACATTCTTGCATGCTCATACACACAAATACATTTTGAATTTCATATTTTTTATCTAGATAATTGCCAATAGATAATAGTATTTTCTATCTAGATAAAGATAAGTATAACCAAATATTTAATTATCTAGATAAGATAATAAATAAAAATAATTTTAGTATGTGTGCAAAATTTCAGATCGATTGGTTGTGCGATTTGACCTGGTCAGTGCAGGCAAAAAATAAATAAAAAATTAACAAACACAAAGAGAAAAAGCCATAAGAGTACCGTGGTGACGCTCGCACAAGTTTGTTGTAATGTTCGGGCTTGATTTGGGTCTGGCAGTGATGTTTATAACCCCAATGTTGAATTGTTTCATTGTTTTGATATTTATGATGTTTTTTATTCAAATAATAATGTATATACAGATTCAATTAATACATTTGTATCATCATCAGGACAACATTGACTAAAGCTTGAGCACCAAAACAATTAAACACAAATTATTAAAACACAATACGCGTATTTTCTGAAATAAATATGAACATGATAATCAAATCGTTTCGAAATGGAGACTTATGGAGGAATGCCCAAACAGAGGTCTCCAAAGATAATATTTATTGACAGATTTTGATAGATTTGAAAGATTGAAAGATTTATTGAAGATGTAAAATTATTTAAAATGTTTTGTAACTCATTCTCGAGTCCAGTTTTCATTTTAATTTTAATTTCATATAGGAATAGGAAAATTATTTAGATTTGTTAAAATCAGCCAGGTAGGTGTACCGATACGTAAAAATCTTAATAAACACATCATTTTATATTATAAATAATATTAAAATTTGATTAGTATATATCGGCGGAAATTTTTTTAAATCTAATATTCACTAGAAATAGGTATGTCTGTGCTTATTAAATTATTTCACATTTCTATAGTGAAATACCTTGTAAATTAGTTTGTCTTTGTTTCTTGCTGTTGTTGCACAAGGCAATGATCAAATGAATAAGCATGAGATATCTATGCGAGACGACTGTTGAGGCATCTTGCTTCAAGTCTGGTGTCGAGATGATCGTGGACCACACTGGATGACTGTTGCTTGGTGACGACAAGATGCTGCATCTTAATCCTTCTTGTACCTTGACGCGAGACAGCAGGCCATGGCTATTGCGACCAGCTGTAAGACGAGAGGAAGACATACTCATGCTCAGTGACGTAACTAACCGGGTGACTGGGGCGGCAAAATGCCAGGGGCCCAGGCACTAGGGGGGCACCACGGGCACTTCTCAAATAAAACATAATTTTATACACTTTTCCAAAATGTTCCCTTTTTTACTCAACTCGGTATGTATGCATTGCTTCCAAAGTAGAGTAATAATTTGCCTATGTTGTGTGAAATATTCTGATTGATTCTATTCTGATTCTATTACGGCTAATGTTTGAAATTTTGAGGCTTATTTTATGTCAAATTCAGGCACAAAGTTCAGTGTATTGCTTGGTGGCAGTTTTTGGGTTAAATGATTTCATGATTTTTGAGTGCGAACATGTTTTAACAACGTTTTGCTAGACCCCTAGATCTCAATACTTAATAGGTGAGAAGGTGCTTGGCAGTCTTTTTTACAAATATTGTTTTTTTACAGTATTCAATATACTCAAATGTAACTAAAATATATTGGGGGGGGGGGGGGGGGGGGGCACCAGAAGAATATTTTGCCAGGGGCCCATCAATCTCTAGTTACGCCACTACTCATGCTCATTGAATACATACTCGTATCCATGGTGAATCATGCTTTTTCATGAGGGGATTGTGAAGTGGAAAATTTAGCCATGGGGGGATGGAACTATCAATATATTCCCCATGGGGGATACCATTCCCCCGCACCCCCCCCCCCCCCCCCCAAATTCGACCACTGCCGAAAGCGTCTAAAACTGACTAAAATATGACTTTCCGAAGGGCCATATTTCCCAAACGATGAGATTTAAAGGAAACACGCTCAAAGCGCCCTTGTGTTTCTTTAGGACGATCCACAATTACGCCAAGTTCCATCAAATCTAGTGGAGCGGTCGCTCCACCCAGCCAAGTCGTACCGTACACTCACACGCACTCAACATACCGTAAATGTCTAATAAACTGAGGAGCAGACCAACCACTTTTACTGTAAGCAACAACATGGCATTTTCGGCCTACTGGATCATAAAATTGGAAAATCTCACATTGTTGTGAAATATCTTAATTTCGAGCTATGGCCCACCCCACTCCATATACTAAATTTGGGAACAATAGGTTATGCCATTTGCGTGCTAGAGGGCCGTGAAAACAGTGAAATTACACCCCTTTTAAAACCTATCTGATGATGATATCAGGAAACACCGCTATCCCCGCCACAGCCTAAACGGCTTAGCCGATCGATCTGAAATTTTTACCACATGTGCACTTTTGGCGTCTGAGGTGCCTTTTTATAAATCAAACCGGTAGTCGCCATTTTGAAACCGGAAGTGACGTCATATATCAAAAACGGCTGGACCGATTAGAACGAAATTAGCGCCATTCGATTTAGAAGGTCATCTTTGTGGAATATCAATAGTTGAAATAGAATTGTACTATTACCGAAACCGGAAATGACGTAATAAAAATGAAAAACATACTAATCACCTCTTCATGCAATAAAAAAACATATTCAGAAGGCTTATAATGATACATAACATTTATAGAAACAACTTTTAGGTGGCAGTGATGTCAACCGCCATTTTGAAAACCGGAAGTGATGCCGTAACTCGAGAACGGCTGGACCGATTGGAACGAAACTTTTGCTATACTTTGTAACATATTATTTATAGCATTAACACAGTAACAAGCACAACTTTTCTTAGCAACCAAATAAAAAATCTTATTTTTTAAAAGAATTATAATCTTTGGTGCCACAATATGTTACAAGTTGTAATAATAAACTGAAAAAAGGAGTGATATCCCCATAAAAAAAAAATACCAGCCAAGTCTCTTCAATTAAAAAAAAATAGAAGCAATCTAAAAATTCAGCACTGAAAAGTAGTGATATCAAAAAATTGGCCAAGTCAAAACTTTTCAAAAAATACTTGGCGCATCGTTTTTTTAGGACATGTGTAGATGAGTACATTTCATTTCCTGCCTACTTCTATACTATTTATATGCACGATGCGCCAAGTATTTTTTGAAAAGTTTTGACTTGGCCAATTTTTTGATATCACTACTTTTCAGTGCTGAATTTTTAGATTTCTTCTATTTTTTTTTAATTGAAGAGACTTGGCTGGTATTTTTACACGGAGTGTTTTTTTATGGGGTTGGAGTTACATGACATGAATTGGTGGGATTTTTTCTGAAGAAAATGACACAATAAAATCAAATGAATTACAATTTGTTTTGGGATTGGACATTACCAAACCTGATTTGTCTCTTATTTTTTATGCAAGATCTTACCTCGACTACAGCCACACTGAGACATAGAATGCCGACCAGCTGTACTCCTTGTTCGACATATGTGGTGAAATATTCCTTGCAGCCGTTCTTGTAGACTCCGCCGAGACACTTGTCGTTGTCCGTGTCCCCTGGAGGGCAGTCACAGGACTTGGGCACGGCGATGATGGGGTTGAACAATGTGAGGTTGGAGAAGTCGCCGGGACCAGACACGGCGCAGCACTCGAACTGCGAGAACAATAGAAACACGATCACAAACAAGATCTGACACTACGGCTGGTGTATAGGAATCCTGCTCGTGACGTCACATGACTTGACCACGGCGATGATGGGGCTGAACAATGTGAGGTTGGAGAAGTCGCCGGGACCAGACACGGCGCAGCACTCGAACTGCGAGAACAATAGAAACACGATCACAAACAAGATCTGACACTACGGCTGGTGTATAGGAATCCTGCTCGTGACGTCACATGACTTGGCCACGGGGATGACGGGGTTAAACAATGTGAGGATGGAGAAGTCGCCGGGACCAGACACGGCGCAGCACTCGAACTGCGAGAACAATAGAAACACGATCACAAACAAGATCTGACACTACGGCTGGTGTATAAGAATCCTGCTCGTGACGTCACATGACTTGACCACGGCGATGACGGGGTTGAACAATGTGAGGTTGGAGAAGTCGCCGGGACCAGACACGGCGCAGCACTCGAACTGCGAGAACAATAGAAACACGATCACAAACAAGATCAAGCACAACGCCTCACCAATGGACCTTGACGTGGTGGTGGGGCTTAAGGGGCCGCCCAACATTACAGGTTGGTCCCCACTATGTGCAGTCCAGGGTCGACCTAGTCCCATGCCCTCCCCTTGGGCCGGCCTCCCCCCTCGAGATAGTGATCCCCCTGAATTCGGGTCCCACCGACCCGACGCCTCCCCCTCCCACGGTCTGTCCCCATTCTGAACTGGCTTTCCTCCCAGTTTCAGACTCCTTCGGATCATGCCCGTTAGGTCGACCTCTCCCTATGTCCTCCATGTATTATCAACAAAGTTAAAAGTTAATATAAATGTGCGCAAAATGACCTAGTTGTCGGTAATCTAGTGGAGCGGTCGCTCCACGCCAGCCAAGTCGTACGGCGCGCACACTCTCATATAAAGGCTGGAGCAAACCCACTTTTACTGTAAGCATCAAAGTGGCATTTTCGGCCTACTGGATCTTAAAATTGGGAAATCTCACATTGTTGCTATATATCTTAATTTCGAGCTATGGCCCACCCTACAACATATACCAAATTTGGGAACAATAGGTTACGCCCTTTGCACGCTAGAGGGCCGTGAAAACAGTGTTTTAGGGCGGTTTTCATAATAATAATCACGGATTAATAATAATCACGGAAGGATCACGGAGGCCGTGATCAAGTGCCGGCAGCTGATGTGAAGCTCTTCACATTTTATTGGTTTTTTATATGTTTCTTAAAGTTTACTAACCCGAAATTGATATTGAGGTGAGTGGAAGTAGTTTATACATATCTTGTGATAATAATTTGGAGTTGATATTATTATAGAAGAGGAGAATAATCAAGAGAAGATATTTGCTTTCTCATTTCGAAAGGAAATTTCACAAGGAACAGGAGATTGGTTTTGTTATTTCACGGCCATTTGGCACTGTTTCTCGTCAACAACCAAGGTTCAATATTTAAGAAATCAAGACCAAATATCAGCAATGCCAGCACGAACACGAACCGTTAAAACATCTAATGGTACTCAACATGAGGAATTAAATAATACTAGAACTAGATCTTCCATGAGTTCAAGAGAGGAATTAGGTCCCTGGATCGAGGAAACTCATACCAGCCCTATTCCTGACCAATCTGCTTTCATATTAAATGAAACCATACAGCCAAGAAGGCAGAAATGGACAATGGAAGAGTATAAGGAGATTATGTGGTGTCATACATATGTTAGTCATACTACACTGACTGGTAACATGAAGATGACTTTTCAACTGTGGAGAAGAAGAAATCCTAATATACGGCCTAACATGGATTCAAACAAACTGGCTAATCAGAGGCGGTACATAATTAAGAACAACAAGTTGACAGTAGAAGAACTGAAAGTGATTGAAGAACATGTGAAAATGGTTATTTCAAGAGATAATGGTGTTCAAGATGAGGAAGTAGCTATTGAAGATCAAGATCAAGACCCTACTAATATTTCGATACCTGCATTATTATCAATGACCCCGGAGAGATTGAGACTGAGGCCAATCCTGAATGGACAACTCCGAGTGGAGGAAACAGGAGGTATTGATGAAACAGGGGATATTGATGATCGTGATGGAGGGGAAGAAATTGAAGATCGAGATCAAGATCTTACTCATTGTTCGTTGCCTCTACTCTCATTGGATCCGGAGGTGGTTGGTGAAGTGCAGCACTCGGACCTAGAGGACGAGATCATGGAGCGCTGGAGACAGATGAAGGCGGAGTCGACGTGGTCCAGGGGGAAACTTCCTAAGTTGAAGGTGACGAAACAAACTAAGAGAGTCCTTATTGAAGTTAATTCTGCGCTAGGAAAGATCGCGTTAGCAAATGATCACATAAATCTGACTGACATCAACATCTTGATATATGCAGCTGCACAAACACTATTTAAAAAAATAGGTTATGAGATCAAAGAGAACACCGGGCAAAATAGTAAAAATGATCAGAAGTGGAAGAAAAGAATCCAAACCCAAATTGACGAATGGAGGAGGGAAATATCTCACATAACAGAAATTCTACAAAGTAAGGAGTTATCAATAAAACTACAAAAGATTAAAGTTAAACTTGGGTTTAAATACAATATTGCAAGCTCAGATGATTTTACTCGTATCAAAGAGATACTCAAGCAGAAAATACAGGCGAAGGCCCAAAGAGTGAGAAGATATAAGAAACGAGTGTTGCAGTATCAGCAGAATAAACAGTTTAATGAGGGAGCTAAATCATTTTACAGAAATATACTCAACAAACAAATTGATGTAAAAATCCACCCTCCGATTGAAGATATTGAGCAATTCTGGAAAGGAATTTGGGAGGATAATAAACAGCACAATCATGAAGCTCAGTGGATCAAGAATATGAAAGAAGAGAATTCAACAATACCGGAGATGGAATGGAGAGACATTACAGCTTTAGAGGTATCAAAACAACTATACAAATCAGCCAATTGGAAAGCTCCTGGGTTAGATGGAATACAGAACTTCTGGCTAAAATCCTTTACAACTCTTCATGGTCGGATAGCAGATGCTTATAATAGTGCAATCCGTGATCCAGAAGGTGTTCCCGAGTGGCTAACCCAGGGTAAAACCTGTCTTTTGCCAAAGAGTCATGAAACGCATCTTCCAAAAAACTACAGACCCATTACTTGTCTATCCACAATGTACAAGAACTTGACGGCCATCATATCGAGCAGAATGCATATATTTTTTGACCAACAAAATATCATGCCGATGGAGCAGAAAGGATGTAGCTCAGGTTCTTTTGGATGTAAGGACCATCTTATGTTAAGCAAAGCTATCATGGAGGATTGTAAGAGAAATAAAAGAAACTTGCACATGGGGTGGATAGACTACAAGAAAGCGTTTGATAGTGTTCCACATAGTTGGATTCTTCAAGCTATGGACATCTATCGATTAAACCCTAAACTGATAAGATTTTGCAAATCAATCATGACAACCTGGCGAACTAGTCTTACGCTTAGGACTCACAAGGAAGTAATCACGTCTGAGGGTATTTCAATAAAGAGAGGAATATATCAAGGCGATTCTTTGTCACTGCTTCTTTTCTGCATGAGCCTCTTTCCTCTAACAAGCATGTTAAACAAATCTCGATGTGGATACAAAGTGAAAAATACTGATGTAAGAGTAAATCATCTAATCTATATGGATGACATCAAAATATTCGCCGAGAAAAGGGAAGAGATGGAAGAAATGATTGGTATTGTTAAACGTTTTAGTGATGATATATGTATGGAGTTTGGCTTGGAGAAATGTGCAACAGCTGCATTTAAGAAAGGGAAAATAATATCATCTGAAAATATTATTGTTGATAATAACTCTTCAATCAAGATGTTGGATCCTGGAGAAGCATATAAATATCTAGGAATTGAAGAAGGGAATGGAATCCAGCATGTAGCTATGAAAGATAAGTTGGTTCAAGAATATCGGAGGAGAGTTCGTTTGATATTGCAGACTGAGCTGAATGGGAGAAATAAAATTCTTGCAATTGGAGCTCTTGCACTGCCAGTCTTACAATACAGCTTTTGCATATTGGATTGGAGTCTCAAAGAATTAAAGAATATTGACAGAAAGACCAGGAAACTACTAACCATCCACAAGATGCAACATCCAAGAGCAGATGTTCAAAGATTGTATGTCTCAAGAAAGCAAGGTGGAAGGGGATTGTGTCAGGTGGAAGGCTCATACAGATCGGCAATGATTGGGACTGCCGAGTACATACGACTAAAGAAAAGCGATCACTTTGTGAACATCATCAAAGTGAGTGAGGAAAACAGACCAAAAACCTTATCGATGTTATCATTAGCAGACAAATTCAAGTCTAGCATTAACATGTTGAATGTACAAACACAAACAGACAAGGATATTCTTCACCAGGTAAGAAAAATTAGAGAAGTCGTCAAGTCAAAACTACAGGACCAATTATGTGATGAATGGGAGGGGAAAGCCATGCATGGTCAGTACCCAAAGAATATGAAGAAAATATTTATTAACAGGCCAAGTACATTCAATTGGCTTGTGAAAGGAACCCTTAAAGGCGAGACTGAATCCTTAATTGTAGCTGCACAAGACCAATCATTAAGAACGAGAAGCTATGAGAAGAGGATTCTTAAGACTGGATCGAATGGAATGTGTAGATTATGCAAACAGCACGAAGAAACGATTGACCACATAGTGTCAGGATGTCCAGTGCTAGCTAAGAAAGAGTACATCGAACGTCATGACAAGATAGCAGCTTCCCTTCACTGGGCAATATGTCAACATTTCAACCTCCCAAAATCAACACATCACTATGATCATCATCCACCTCAAGTATGTGAAAATGGAGATGTTACAATAATATGGAATGAACAAGTACGAACTGATAGGACCATCTTAGCCAACAAACCTGACATCATTATAAAAAATATAAAAGATAGCACATGTCTAATTATTGATGTTGCTGTTCCTATGGATGGAAATGTACTGAAAAAAGAGTCGGAGAAAATATTGAAATACCGAGACCTCCAAATTGAGATAGGACGGATGTGGAAACTGTCAACCAAGGTATGTCCTATAGTAATTGGAGCGCTTGGAACTATCACCAACCACTACCAAGATTATGCGAAAATGATCCCAGGAGAATTTTCTTGCACCGACCTCCAAAAGCACGCGTTATTGGGATCGGCCTACATCATCCGTCGAGTCATCACTTGAACCACAGAATCTACAAAACCCAATGCAGCATAGAATCACGGTGTGATTCCGCTGCATGAATGGATGTTTTGCCAATATGTTATAATAGTTTATTGTACTGTATTATAATATATTGTGAATAAAGACAATAATAATAATCTTAGTAGTAGTCTCCTGGAATTCAAATCCGGTAAACAGGCCACAGCCTAAACGGCTGAACCGATTGATCTCACATTTTTACCACGTGTGCACTTTTGGCGTCTGATTTAACCTTCACCCCATGAATTTTTTGTGCCACCATTTTGAAACCGGAAGTGACGTCATATCTCAACAACAGCTGGACCGATTGGAACGAAAATAGCGCCATACGATTCGGACGGTCATCTATATGGATTATCAATAGCAACAGACTAAAATTTATGTTAACGAAACCGGAAATGACGTCATGAAATTTGAAATACATCGATTGGCATTTCGGCAACAAATTTGATCCGATTATTTTGATATTTATGTAACGTATGTACTTTTGATATCTCATTTGACTTGTTATAAAACCAACCGGAAGCCGCTATTTTGAAACCGGAAGTGACATCATATATCAATAACGGCTAAATAGATTTGAACGAAACCAGCGCTAAACAATTAAGACGGTCAACTTTATGTATTATCATCAATAATATTTGCAGTTGTCCATACCAAAACTGGAAATGACGTCACACTTTTTAAGAATCTCACAAATTTACATGTTGATGCAATAAATATACTATTTCAGACAGCTTATAATAAAATGTAATCATGTTTAAATTATAATTCAAGGAGTCAGTGATTTCAGCAGCCATTTTGAAACCGGAAGAAACGCCATATCTCGAAAACTGGTTGACAGATCGGTATGAAACTAGCGCGAAACGATTCGGAAGGCCATCTCTATGGAATATGAACAGTCAAACTAGAATTTTCCTATTTATGAGGCCGGAAATGACGTCATTCAAATTTATAAATCATTATAATCCCCTCCAATACAATAAATACATATTCAGAAAGCTAAAAATGATACACATAATTCATAGTTATAAATTCTATGTGGCAGTGCAGAAAGTTCAGCAGCCATTTTGAAAACCGAAGTGTTGCCATATCTCGGAACTGGGTTGACCGATTGGAATGAAACCTTTGTTTTTTTCATGAGAATAACCAAATTGTAAAAGGTATTTTTTTTTTAAAGGATTTAGTAATTGTTCATTCGATTGTCACAAGTTGTAAGAATAAACTTAAAAAAGGAGTGATATCCCCATAAAAAACACTCCGTGTAAAAATACCAGCCAAGTCTCTTCAACTTAAAAAAAAAAATTAAATCTTAAAATTCTGCACTGAAAAGTAGTGATATCAAAAAATTAGCCAAGTCAAATCTTTATTTGAAAATCAAAAAATATTTGGCGCATCGTTTTTTTTAAGGCATTATAGGTATACTATGTATATGTATATTTCATGTATAATTTATGATTGGCCTATACTTCCAAGCTATTTATGTACACGATGCGCCAAGTATTTTTTGATTTTCAAATAAAGATTTGACTTGGCTAATTTTTTGATATCACTACTTTTCAGTGCAGAATTTTAAGATTTCATTATTTTTTTTTTAAGTTGAAGAGAATTGGCTGGTATTTTTACACGGAGTGTTTTTTATGGGGATCTTATCTAATCTAGGACAACGGCTGGTGTGTTGGATACCACGGTTCTCGTCAGATCACTGAGGTCAAGCAACATGGAGCGCAGTCAGTAGTTGGATGTGATGGCGAGTAGGAAGGGGCTTAATACTTCCATCATTAGAGCAGTCAGACCCCCCCCCCCTTCATGATAAAAAATTAATTGAATAAAATTAATTAAATTAATTAATTGATTGTATCATTAATTAGTTCCGACCGTACCGTTAGTTAGCGTTACTTGTTCCAACACTCCTCATAAATCAATCAATCAGTTCCAGACATACCCAACGGGTGGGGGGGGCAAAGCCCCGCTTGAACCTGTACCCCCTTGGAGAGTTAAGTTATAAAACTTATAGAAATTGTGTAAATATTCATTGAAACCGAATTTTAATGCTTTCATATTTGTCCTTTATTAAAATTTTAGGGAAAAATCATGAATGTCGTGGAGTTTTTCATTGATCATGTTTTGTTTTTCAACAGATTAAAGAATTTTGCTGAGAAAATTGAGCGTCACAAATACTTAAAATCCTGTAAATCCTATCCAGATATTCAAAATTTTCCAGGGCTTAGCGCCCCGGACCCGCAAAAGGCTAGGGGACATTCATTGTTTTCATGTGTATTTTGTGTATGTGGGAATATTTATCATGTTTTATTTTCAAGGAGTCCCAGACGCAGCTAAACGCTTTGAATTTGTTGTGCCTTAATGAAAATGTGCGCAATCACTCTGTACCTTGCCGTGAAGATCGTCGAAGGTGTCGCTCTGGTGCGGCGGATCCTTGTACTCGGCGATGAGCATGTCCTTCATGTTGTCGTCCATGTACTCGTTTGTCGAGCCGACTTGCGTGAGTGAGACGATCCCGGTCGAGACCTCAGCGACGAAGACGGCGATCAGAAGCGCTGCGTACTGGATGCAAGAATATCACGCTCATTATGATCATAGTTAGGCCTAGGATGTTTATGACATGTCCTTCATGTTGTCGTCCATGTACTCGTTTGTCGAGCCGACTTGCGTCAGTGAGACGATCCCGGTCGAGACCTCAGCGACGAAGACGGCGATCAGAAGCGCTGCGTACTGGATGCAAGAATATCACGCTCATTATGATCATAGTTAGGCCTAGGATGTTTATGACATGTCCTTCATGTTGTCGTCCATGTACTCGTTTGTCGAGCCGACTTGCGTCAGTGAGACGATCCCGGTCGAGACCTCAGCGACGAAGACGGCGATCAGAAGCGCTGCGTACTGGATGCAAGAATATCACGCTCATTATGATCATAGTTAGGCTTAGGATGTTTATGACATGTCCTTCATGTTGTCGTTCATGTACTCGTTTGTCGAGCCGACCTGCGTCAGTGAGACGATCCCGGTCGAGACCTCAGCGACGAAGACGGCGATCAGAAGCGCTGCGTACTGGATGCAAAAATATCACGCTCATTATGATCATAGTTAGGCCTAGGATGTTTATGACATGTCCTTCATGTTGTCGTTCATGTACTCGTTTGTCGAGCCGACTTGCGTGAGTGAGACGATCCCGGTCGAGACCTCAGCGACGAAGACGGCGATCAGAAGCGCTGCGTACTGGATGCAAGAATATCACGCTCATAATGATCATAGTTAGGCCTAGGATGTTTATGACATGTCCTTCATGTTGTCGTCCATGTACTCGTTCGTCGAGCCGACCTGCGTCAGTGAGACGATCCCGGTCGAGACCTCAGCGACGAAGACGGCGATCAGAAGCGCTGCGTACTGGATGCAAGAATATCACGCTCATTATGATCATAGTTAGGCCTAGGATGTTTATGACATGTCCTTCATGTTGTCGTTCATGTACTCGTTTGTCGAGCCGACTTGCGTGAGTGAGACGATCCCGGTCGAGACCTCAGCGACGAAGACGGCGATCAGAAGCGCTGCGTACTGGATGCAAGAATATCACGCTCATTATGATCATAGTTAGGCCTAGGATGTTTATGACAAGTCCTTCATGTTGTCGTCCATGTACTCGTTCGTCGAGCCGACCTGCGTCAGTGAGACGATCCCGGTCGAGACCTCAGCGACGAAGACGGCGATCAGAAGCGCTGCGTACTGGATGCAAGAATATCACGCTCATTATGATCATAGTTAGGCCTAGGATGTTTATGACATGTCCTTCATGTTGTCGTTCATGTACTCGTTTGTCGAGCCGACTTGCGTCAGTGAGACGATCCCGGTCGAGACCTCAGCGACGAAGACGGCGATCAGAAGCGCTGCGTACTGGATGCAAGAATATCACGCTCATTATGATCATAGTTAGGCCTAGGATGTTTATGACATGTCCTTCATGTTGTCGTCCATGTACTCGTTTGTCGAGCCGACTTGCGTGAGTGAGACGATCCCGGTCGAGACCTCAGCGACGAAGACGGCGATCAGAAGCGCTGCGTACTGGATGCAAGAATATCACGCTCATTATGATCATAGTTAGGCCTAGGATGTTTATGACATGTCCTTCATGTTGTCGTTCATGTACTCGTTTGTCTAGCCGACTTGCGTCAGTGAGACGATCCCGGTCGAGACCTCAGCGACGAAGACGGCGATCAGAAGCGCTGCGTACTGGATGCAAGAATATCACGCTCATTATGATCATAGTTAGGCCTAGGATGTTTATGACATGTCCTTCATGTTGTCGTCCATGTACTCGTTTGTCGAGCCGACTTGCGTCAGTGAGACGATCCCGGTCGAGACCTCAGCGACGAAGACGGCGATCAGAAGCGCTGCGTACTGGATGCAAGAATATCACGCTCATTATGATCATAGTTAGGCTTAGGATGTTTATGACATGTCCTTCATGTTGTCGTTCATGTACTCGTTTGTCGAGCCGACCTGCGTCAGTGAGACGATCCCGGTCGAGACCTCAGCGACGAAGACGGCGATCAGAAGCGCTGCGTACTGGATGCAAGAATATCACGCTCATTATGATCATAGTTAGGCCTAGGATGTTTATGACATGTCCTTCATGTTGTCGTTCATGTACTCGTTTGTCGAGCCGACTTGCGTGAGTGAGACGATCCCGGTCGAGACCTCAGCGACGAAGACGGCGATCAGAAGCGCTGCGTACTGGATGCAAGAATATCACGCTCATAATGATCATAGTTAGGCCTAGGATGTTTATGACATGTCCTTCATGTTGTCGTCCATGTACTCGTTCGTCGAGCCGACCTGCGTCAGTGAGACGATCCCGGTCGAGACCTCAGCGACGAAGACGGCGATCAGAAGCGCTGCGTACTGGATGCAAGAATATCACGCTCATTATGATCATAGTTAGGCCTAGGATGTTTATGACATGTCCTTCATGTTGTCGTTCATGTACTCGTTTGTCGAGCCGACTTGCGTGAGTGAGACGATCCCGGTCGAGACCTCAGCGACGAAGACGGCGATCAGAAGCGCTGCGTACTGGATGCAAGAATATCACGCTCATTATGATCATAGTTAGGCCTAGGATGTTTATGACAAGTCCTTCATGTTGTCGTCCATGTACTCGTTCGTCGAGCCGACCTGCGTCAGTGAGACGATCCCGGTCGAGACCTCAGCGACGAAGACGGCGATCAGAAGCGCTGCGTACTGGATGCAAGAATATCACGCTCATTATGATCATAGTTAGGCCTAGGATGTTTATGACATGTCCTTCATGTTGTCGTTCATGTACTCGTTTGTCGAGCCGACTTGCGTCAGTGAGACGATCCCGGTCGAGACCTCAGCGACGAAGACGGCGATCAGAAGCGCTGCGTACTGGATGCAAGAATATCACGCTCATTATGATCATAGTTAGGCCTAGGATGTTTATGACATGTCCTTCATGTTGTCGTCCATGTACTCGTTTGTCGAGCCGACTTGCGTGAGTGAGACGATCCCGGTCGAGACCTCAGCGACGAAGACGGCGATCAGAAGCGCTGCGTACTGGATGCAAGAATATCACGCTCATTATGATCATAGTTAGGCCTAGGATGTTTATGACATGTCCTTCATGTTGTCGTTCATGTACTCGTTTGTCTAGCCGACTTGCGTGAGTGAGACGATCCCGGTCGAGACCTCAGCGACGAAGACGGCGATCAGAAGCGCTGCGTACTGGATGCAAGAATATCACGCTCATTATGATCATAGTTAGGCCTAGGATGTTTATGACATGTCCTTCATGTTGTCGTTCATGTACTCGTTTGTCGAGCCGACTTGCGTGAGTGAGACGATCCCGGTCGAGACCTCAGCGACGAAGACGGCGATCAGAAGCGCTGCGTACTGGATGCAAGAAGATCACGCTCATTATGATCATAGTTAGGCCTAGGATGTTTATGACATGTCCTTCATGTTGTCGTTCATGTACTCGTTTGTCGAGCCGACTTGCGTCAGTGAGACGATCCCGGTCGAGACCTCAGCGACGAAGACGGCGATCAGAAGCGCTGCGTACTGGATGCAAGAATATCACGCTCATTATGATCATAGTTAGGCCTAGGATGTTTATGACATGTCCTTCATGTTGTCGTTCATGTACTCGTTTGTCGAGCCGACTTGCGTCAGTGAGACGATCCCGGTCGAGACCTCAGCGACGAAGACGGCGATCAGAAGCGCTGCGTACTGGATGCAAGAATATCACGCTCATTATGATCATAGTTAGGCCTAGGATGTTTATGACATGTCCTTCATGTTGTCGTTCATGTACTCGTTTGTCGAGCCGACTTGCGTCAGTGAGACGATCCCGGTCGAGACCTCAGCGACGAAGACGGCGATCAGAAGCGCTGCGTACTGGATGCAAAAATATCACGCTCATTATGATCATAGTTAGGCCTAGGATGTTTATGACATGTCCTTCATGTTGTCGTTCATGTACTCGTTTGTCGAGCCGACTTGCGTCAGTGAGACGATCCCGGTCGAGACCTCAGCGACGAAGACGGCGATCAGAAGCGCTGCGTACTGGATGCAAGAATATCACGCTCATTATGATCATAGTTAGGCCTAGGATGTTTATGACATGTCCTTCATGTTGTCGTTCATGTACTCGTTTGTCGAGCCGACTTGCGTCAGTGAGACGATCCCGGTCGAGACCCCGGCGACGAAGACGGCGATCAGAAGCGCTGCGTACTGGATGCAAGAATATCACGCTCATTATGATCATAGTTAGGCCTAGGATGTTTATGACATGTCCTTCATGTTGTCGTTCATGTACTCGTTTGTCGAGCCGACTTGCGTGAGTGAGACGATCCCGGTCGAGACCCCGGCGACGAAGACGGCGATCAGAAGCGCTGCGTACTGGATGCAAGAATATCACGCTCATTATGATCATAGTTAGGCCTAGGATGTTTATGACATGTCCTTCATGTTGTCGTCCATGTACTCGTTCGTCGAGCCGACCTGCGTCAGTGAGACGATCCCGGTCGAGACCTCAGCGACGAAGACGGCGATCAGAAGCGCTGCGTACTGGATGCAAGAATATCACGCTCATTATGATCATAGTTAGGCCTAGGATGTTTATGACATGTCCTTCATGTTGTCGTTCATGTACTCGTTTGTCGAGCCGACTTGCGTGAGTGAGACGATCCCGGTCGAGACCCCGGCGACGAAGACGGCGATCAGAAGCGCTGCGTACTGGATGCAAGAATATCACGCTCATTATGATCATAGTTAGGCCTAGGATGTTTATGACATGTCCTTCATGTTGTCGTCCATGTACTCGTTCGTCGAGCCGACCTGCGTCAGTGAGACGATCCCGGTCGAGACCTCAGCGACGAAGACGGCGATCAGAAGCGCTGCGTACTGGATGCAAGAATATCACGCTCATTATGATCATAGTTAGGCCTAGGATGTTTATGACATGTCCTTCATGTTGTCGTTCATGTTCTCGTTTGTCGAGCCGACCTGCGTGAGTGAGACGATCCCGGTCGAGACCTCAGCGACGAAGACGGCGATCAGAAGCGCTGCGTACTGGATGCAAGAATATCACGCTCATTATGATCATAGTTAGGCCTAGGATGTTTATGACATGTCCTTCATGTTGTCGTTCATGTACTCGTTTGTCGAGCCGACTTGCGTGAGTGAGACGATCCCGGTCGAGACCTCAGCGACGAAGACGGCGATCAGAAGCGCTGCGTACTGGATGCAAGAATATCACGCTCATTATGATCATAGTAAGGCCTAGGATGTTTATGACATGTCCTTCATGTTGTCGTTCATGTACTCGTTTGTCGAGCCGACTTGCGTCAGTGAGACGATCCCGGTCGAGACCTCAGCGACGAAGACGGCGATCAGAAGCGCTGCGTACTGGATGCAAGAATATCACGCTCATTATGATCATAGTTAGGCCTAGGATGTTTATGACATGTCCTTCATGTTGTCGTTCATGTACTCGTTTGTCGAGCCGACTTGCGTGAGTGAGACGATCCCGGTCGAGACCTCAGCGACGAAGACGGCGATCAGAAGCGCTGCGTACTGGATGCAAGAATATCACGCTCATTATGATCATAGTTAGGCCTAGGATGTTTATGACATGTCCTTCATGTTGTCGTCCATGTACTCGTTTGTCGAGCCGACTTGCGTCAGTGAGACGATCCCGGTCGAGACCTCAGCGACGAAGACGGCGATCAGAAGCGCTGCGTACTGGATGCAAGAATATCACGCTCATTATGATCATAGTTAGGCCTAGGATGTTTATGACATGTCCTTCATGTTGTCGTTCATGTACTCGTTTGTCGAGCCGACTTGCGTGAGTGAGACGATCCCGGTCGAGACCTCAGCGACGAAGACGGCGATCAGAAGCGCTGCGTACTGGATGCAAGAATATCACGCTTATTATGATCATAGTTAGGCCTAGGATGTTTATGACATGTCCTTCATGTTGTCGTTCATGTACTCGTTTGTCGAGCCGACTTGCGTGAGTGAGACGATCCCGGTCGAGACCTCAGCGACGAAGACGGCGATCAGAAGCGCTGCGTACTGGATGCAAGAATATCACGCACGGTCAGGGCGGGCGGTACAAGGGGTGTGCGGGCGGTGCGGCAGGACAGGGCGCCGCCAACAAGGGGGCGCCAGGAAACCAAATTTTTATGTAATGACTTTTTTGCACCATAAATTAATTTTTGCGCATTAAAAACACAAAAACGCCCTGCGGGGAATGGTTGATGTCGGTGATGATTTCAGTCATACCCAAGAGGTCTACCCCCCCCCCCTCTTCACAAATTAATGCGCCCTTTGATAAAAATTTAAATAAAGTTTAGAAATAAAAATTATTCTGCTGAAAAAAAATCAGTGAAATTGAACGGCAAAAATTATTAAAAACCATTTAAATGCTAAGAAAAAAATCAAGATTTTCCGTTTCATGGCCCTGTATCCGCATATAGTTATGAGGTCCTCCCCCCCCCCCCCCAGGCCCCTCATTGCTGTTATTGTCAAAGGCCGTGGAAATGTTTGACCCACTGTTTTGCATAATTATTTGTTTTGTACACAACCAAAGTTTACCAAAAATTTAGTTTTGCACCGGGCGCCGAAATCATTGATAATGATAATTAATCATTTATCATTGATAAGACAAAAAATTCGAACATTTTCGCATGCGGTTTCGATTCGAGACCAGTTTCAAAACGTAAAACCTAAAGAATTAGTCTCCTCTGGTTTTATTCTACAACGAAAACGAAATCTTTTCGGTCTGAAATTATTTCATGACCAAAGGATAAAATTGAGCTGCAATGACGTCAGACCAAAATTATTGCGTTTTCATAGAATAAGGCCAATTCTTAAGCTTTCAAGGTTTGAAACTGTCCACGTATTCATTGTTTATATTTGATTAGTTGACAACTAGGCCTTACAGCCCTCAAAGTTTTCAAGTGTTAACGAAAAACTGTTTAAAAACGTAAATCTCAAGAATTGGCCTCCAAACTCTATTCCAAACATGTTAATCTTCTTTGGGTTTTCAATTGCACCTCTCCATATTGTATAACATTATAAATCAAGACTTATGTTGTGTTGAAAACGGAGTTGTTTTAAGGAATTAATGTTGTATTAAAAGGTTTTGATCTTACAATATTAAGAAGCCAGACACTCTTGCAATAGGCTCCACAGCATCCTGTGAATCCGATGCAGACGATGACAGCACCTATCACGATGATGGTGATGGCTGTGCCGGAGAATGCTCCATGCAGGAGGCTGTCAAATAGTTTGAACCCTTCCTGGATGATGATGCCGAACACCAAGATGACCAGACCAGTGATCTGTAACATAAGTCAGATGATGATGATGATGATGATGATGATGATGATGATGATGATGACGATGACGATGACGATGACGATGACGATGACGATGACGATGCCGATGACGATGACGATGACGATGACGATGACGATGACGATGACGATGACGATGACGATGACGATGACGATGACGATGACGATGACGATGACGATGACGATGACGATGACGATGACGATGACGATGACGATGACGATGACGATGACGATGACGATGACGATGACGATGACGATGAAGATGAAGATGATGAAGGTTATAGTGATGGCTACCAGAGAAAGCTCCATGAAGGATGCTGTCAATCATTTGGAATCATTTCTGAATGTTGACTACAACATTCAACGAAATTCTAGAATTAGAAGACGGTCACAATGGAAACACAATATTACATGAAAACTACAGTTTATATAAGAAAAAAAACGTTGAAATAAAGCAGTAAAATCGTCATAGATTGATAAAACATCCACGAACTTGAACAATTAAAAGTTTTAAAATAAAATATTAAACTTAGTTTTTGAAAGTTTTTATCTATTGGAGAGCAGCTTACTGTATTTTTGGTTGAACGTATCAATATATATTTTCTGTACAAGTTGCAATTCTAAGGGAGAAAGAAAACCAGTAACATTGAAGTGATTATATTGAAAATTAGTTCTTGATTCGCCATATGCAGAACACTAAAATCAGGTGCAGAACACTAAAATCTATTCACATGTTGAGTTTGAAAGATTTCTCATGAAGATTAAGTCTCTCCTGCCTCCTTGAAATCATGGGTTTTCATTATTCATGTGGTCACATCCTCTACAGACTCCTTATCAGTCGAGTGCCGCTGAGCTGTTATCTTTCATGACACACGCTTCATGGAAGTACTTTATCATTGAGCAATCATCATACAAGATGGTCTCATCTCATTACTAATTATAGTGGATAGAATTTGACCGATAATATTTTGCCGGAAGCATTGTCAACTTGATAATACAAAGAATTAGTTATTCATTGTGTTTGAAGAATATAATCTTTGCTCTTAATTAAAATAAATTTTTCAACGAGCCGCTTTTTGCTCTTTCGCATTACAATCTTTCGGAGTGAAATCCCACCTCTCAAAGGATTGTACAAATTTTGCTCTTTTGTGAGCAAATAATTAGAACAATAATTTGGACGGAAATTTACTCCGATGTGGATGTATTTCATTAAGGTACACTCAACAAATCATAAAACGATATTTGAACGAAACGGTTGGGCTCTTACCAGGTTCCTTGACAATCAAACTATGTTACAATGAAATCAGAGCTCAAAAAGAGTTAGATGACGAGTTAGAATATTCAGATTTTTTTCAGATTTCAAAATGTATTTATTCATTTGCGTTTTTACATACAAATACATACATAATACACTTTATGGGATGTATGATACTTCATACTTCATGATACACTTTACTTCATCGGATGATGCCATCCATATTTTCAGCCAATCCATTTCTCTCAAATACCGTTTTATCAATTGTCGGGTGTACATCAACATTTTAAAATCAGTTATCAAACAAGTCAATATTTAATAACGATAACAATACATATAGGGTATAACTGTGGTTACATTTTCACGGATTATTTGCAGAGGTCTAACAATTAGAACGAGATCTGAAATTGAAAGTAATTTCAAGTTATGATATCAGCTGGAATCGAACCCAGGTCGAACAGGAAGACACGCAACAGGCAGGACCTCGACTGAGCGAATCACCCGTTTTTTTTTACATTCACAATTTTACAAATCACATTTCACAATGCACATTTCTCAATTGTACAATTACATTCACAATTTTCACTCTAGTTCACAATTTCACAATAAACGGATGTTCATCTATTTTATTTATTTATTATTTATTATTATTTATTTTATTTATTTGTAAGCGTAACGCTTTCAGGAATACACATTTTAGACATTCAAAATTACATTGATATGCATGTCAATATATACATTTAAATAAACAATAACAATAATTTAAAATCATATCGCATATTGCTATGCTCGTCCCTTATTTATAAATTCTATACACATTGATTTAAACACTTTAATATTTACTATGCTCCTGTAGGATACAGGAATGTCATTGTAGAGCCTAGCACCTTTAAAAAAAAGAGATTTTATGGTTGAAGTTTTGGCTTTAAAATCAATAAAAATATTATTACTAGTACTGGCTCTGGTACAATGTGAATGAATGTCACTTATTAGTTCAACTTTGTTCTGTAAGTATAATGGTAACAAATTATGAACTATTTTATAAATAAAAATAACTGAGGCTAGTCTCACTCTTTCTTTAACATTTAAGAATTTAAGTTCATTCAACATAAAGTTTATTGGAGTGAGTCTGTCAACTTTAAGGATAATACGCATAGCTCTATTTTGAAGCTTCTGTAACGAGTCCATGTCAGAATTATTAATACTTAAAAAAAGAGTGGCACAGTAATCAAAATGGGGTAAGATAATCGTATTATAAATCAAACATTTAGTCCATAATGATAGAGATTTGCTCACACGTCCCATAAAACCTATTTTCTTGGAAATCTTTTTACACATGTAATTTATATGGGGACCAAATTTCAATTGGCTATCTACTATTACACCTAAATACTTCATCTGTTGAACCATTTCAATTTCGACACTGTCCAATATAATATGTTTAGTAACTCCATTCTTTATAATTTTAGGATCCGTGCTCATCAATAATGATTTACATTTAGTACAATTAAGTTTCAACTTGTGTTGATTTAGCCATTCAACAACCCTTTCCAATTCAATATTAATTATATCAATGACATCATCGTAATTGTTTCCAGCAAAATATATAACTGCATCGTCCGCAAACAAATGAACACTAGAATATTTAAAAAGTTTAGGCATGTCATTTATGTATATTAAAAACAGGAGGGGACCCAGTACAGATCCCTGGGGTACCCCTAAGTCATTCTTCATTTCATTGGAAAAAATACCATTCCATTTAACTTTCTGCACGCGATTACTAAGATATGACTGGAACCATGGTAGAAGAATATTACTGTTTTACGAGGTAGCCCATTGCGCATGGTGGGCGGGGCTTCCACGCAGCTGCGATGTCACCTCGTTCACGCGGGAGACTGGAGGCCAGCGTCGAGCATTGCAAATCATTGCGTGCAGTGTTGATTTCATTCACTCATCATTATATTGCGGGGGGGGGAGGGGAGACAATACAGTAATATAACCATAGATCGTCTTATAATCTGAACATTTCTAATCGAGAACAGAGAAAAATTATTCCACATAAACGCATACCTATACACCTATGAAATCAATTGGGAGGCTGTCAGGGCATATTTAGTATTTTCAGTAGTTTTTTTAGTATCATAATAAAGTATGTACACTTGGACAGTAGATTTTCTATTGTTTCCCAAACAATAAAAAATTCGAAAAAGAAACGACCTGCGGGGCAAGAATTGGAAGGTTGTTTGCTTCAGTTTGTGCATTTTAAAACCCCAGAATCACTTTTAATTTGTTTAAATTCTAAAAACGTCCCGCAGGGCTTTATGGGGGCTTAGCCTCCCAGACCCCCCCCCCCCCCCTCTAGTTGTCGCAATCACCCCTATGATGGAAGTAGTTCCTACACGCCTGGAGATCAAAACCGTAGTTACTTTTGAGTTTGACTGCCAAAATCAAAAAATTATCTTACAAGCCCTCCACACCCCCCTCTCTCCCCCCCCCCCCCCCTTCCCCGGCAAACGATTGTTGTTTCCCATATATGACGTACCATACAGTTATCAATTTTCCTTAAATATTGCCCTGATAGAAGGGCCTCTGAACCCAGGCGCATAACCCAATATGTCTAGTTTCTAGATTAACTGCCTAGACGTGTTTTAGCATAAATTAAACAAATAAACAAATTGTATATTGTTTACAAAGACGAAGCGTAAATAAACTGCTACGCAATATAACATGCATGCGTGATTTGGTCTAACATATTTGTCATTGTATAAAGGATCGACAATGATGGATGGTATGGGAGGGAAGCGGTCGTGGCATATAGGGATGCCGTCCCTGCAGCTTTTGCATCTCGTTTGAAGTACCTAAATCACAAAAACTTCAATCAGGGGCTCTAATCTATAACGAAAACGAAATCATTCCGGCCTGGAATCCAAGCCGGAATTAAAAAATTATCCCAAAATGATCGGCTTGAAATGATTCCAAGCCGGAATTTTTTCGTTATAAAATAGGGACCCTGGAAGGACTACACGGAAATCGAACCTGTATCGCAAACCTAGAGCAATATTTAATATCGTCAACATTTTGAATAGTATGCATGATCAGATTGCCCCAATAGTATAAGCTGCATAAACAATAAATATATACAATTCAATCTTGTGATCACTCAACCAGACTAAAGAAATTATTTTTTTATTAAGTGGGAAGTTTCCATTGAATACTACCAAAACAATTGTAGCAAATTTATATTGCAGTTGGTAAATAATTGTAAATGATCTTAATCATATCATATCCATGCTATTGCGCCATTCCTCTCCCCACATTCATTCATGTATTTCCACATAATCATTTGGACGATTAAATTTAAATAATGAATTTTATAATCGATCAGTATTTGTGGAAAATGCATTTCATTTATCACGTAATCAACTATTATCATTATCACCTCGCTATTGAAAGGTTGAAAATATTACTTAGAGCCAAGTTATGTCGTCTGTTCTACGTTCTAACGCAGCAAGAGCAAGCTCGGTGTGAACGAGGTGACGTCATGCGCGAGACCGAACGAAACTCGTCCGCCGGAATGGCACACCTCGCCTAACCAGTGATAGTTCCACTATGGACTGGAACCACTTTAAAACATTTCCACATATTCCATTAAATTCTAATTTCTTCAATAAAATGTCTCTGTCAATAGTTTCAAATGCACGCTTAAGATCTAAGAAAACAGCTACTACTATCTTCCCTTTGTCCATTTCCTCTTTCCATTCAGACACTACACATTGAACTGCAGACTCGCAAGAGTGATTATTCCTAAAGCCAGATTGCTGGTCACATAACAGATTATTAACATTCAAGTAGCTATATAAATCTTTATGAACTACCTTCTCTAAAACTTTCTCATATACTGGCAACATATTAAGGGGACGAAATTCAGAAGCTTTAGTAGTATTCACAACTTTTGGTATAGGCACAATAGTTGAAAGTTTCCATTGGTTAGGAAAAATCCCCTTTAGTAATGATTCGTTAATTATCTTCAGAAGCTCATATTTAATGACAGGGAAAGCAACCTTTAAAATATCATAGAGATTTGCTCACACGTCCCATAAAACCTATTTTCTTGGAAATCTTTTTACACATGTAATTTATATGGGGACCAAATTTCAATTGGCTATCTACTATTACACCTAAATACTTCATCTGTTGAACCATTTCAATTTCGACACTGTCCAATATAATATGTTTAGTAACTCCATTCTTTATAATTTTAGGATCTGTGCTCATCAATAATGATTTACATTTAGTACAATTAAGTTTCAACTTGTGTTGATTTAGCCATTCAACAACCCTTTCCAATTCAATATTAATTATATCAATGACATCATCGTAATTGTTTCCAGCAAAATATATAACTGCATCGTCCGCAAACAAATGAACACTAGAATATTTAAAAAGTTTAGGCATGTCATTTATGTATATTAAAAACAGGAGGGGACCCAGTACAGATCCCTGGGGTACCCCTAAGTCATTCTTCATTTCATTGGAAAAAATACCATTCCATTTAACTTTCTGCACGCGATTACTAAGATATGACTGGAACCATGGTAGAAGAATATTACTGTTTTACGAGGTAGCCCATTGCGCATGGTGGGCGGGGCTTCCACGCAGCTGCGATGTCACCTCGTTCACGCGGGAGACTGGAGGCCAGCGTCGAGCATTGCAAATCATTGCGTGCAGTGTTGATTTCATTCACTCATCATTATATTGCGGGGGGGGGAGGGGAGACAATACAGTAATATAACCATAGATCGTCTTATAATCTGAACATTTCTAATCGAGAACAGAGAAAAATTATTCCACATAAACGCATACCTATACACCTATGAAATCAATTGGGAGGCTGTCAGGGCATATTTAGTATTTTCAGTAGTTTTTTTAGTATCATAATAAAGTATGTACACTTGGACAGTAGATTTTCTATTGTTTCCCAAACAATAAAAAATTCGAAAAAGAAACGACCTGCGGGGCAAGAATTGGAAGGTTGTTTGCTTCAGTTTGTGCATTTTAAAACCCCAGAATCACTTTTAATTTGTTTAAATTCTAAAAACGTCCCGCAGGGCTTTATGGGGGCTTAGCCTCCCAGACCCCCCCCCCCCCCTCTAGTTGTCGCAATCACCCCTATGATGGAAGTAGTTCCTACACGCCTGGAGATCAAAACCGTAGTTACTTTTGAGTTTGACTGCCAAAATCAAAAAATTATCTTACAAGCCCTCCACACCCCCCTCTCTCCCCCCCCCCCCCCTTCCCCGGCAAACGATTGTTGTTTCCCATATATGACGTACCATACAGTTATCAATTTTCCTTAAATATTGCCCTGATAGAAGGGCCTCTGAACCCAGGCGCATAACCCAATATGTCTAGTTTCTAGATTAACTGCCTAGACGTGTTTTAGCATAAATTAAACAAATAAACAAATTGTATATTGTTTACAAAGACGAAGCGTAAATAAACTGCTACGCAATATAACATGCATGCGTGATTTGGTCTAACATATTTGTCATTGTATAAAGGATCGACAATGATGGATGGTATGGGAGGGAAGCGGTCGTGGCATATAGGGATGCCGTCCCTGCAGCTTTTGCATCTCGTTTGAAGTACCTAAATCACAAAAACTTCAATCAGGGGCTCTAATCTATAACGAAAACGAAATCATTCCGGCCTGGAATCCAAGCCGGAATTAAAAAATTATCCCAAAATGATCGGCTTGAAATGATTCCAAGCCGGAATTTTTTCGTTATAAAATAGGGACCCTGGAAGGACTACACGGAAATCGAACCTGTATCGCAAACCTAGAGCAATATTTAATATCGTCAACATTTTGAATAGTATGCATGATCAGATTGCCCCAATAGTATAAGCTGCATAAACAATAAATATATACAATTCAATCTTGTGATCACTCAACCAGACTAAAGAAATTATTTTTTTATTAAGTGGGAAGTTTCCATTGAATACTACCAAAACAATTGTAGCAAATTTATATTGCAGTTGGTAAATAATTGTAAATGATCTTAATCATATCATATCCATGCTATTGCGCCATTCCTCTCCCCACATTCATTCATGTATTTCCACATAATCATTTGGACGATTAAATTTAAATAATGAATTTTATAATCGATCAGTATTTGTGGAAAATGCATTTCATTTATCACGTAATCAACTATTATCATTATCACCTCGCTATTGAAAGGTTGAAAATATTACTTAGAGCCAAGTTATGTCGTCTGTTCTACGTTCTAACGCAGCAAGAGCAAGCTCGGTGTGAACGAGGTGACGTCATGCGCGAGACCGAACGAAACTCGTCCGCCGGAATGGCACACCTCGCCTAACCAGTGATAGTTCCACTATGGACTGGAACCACTTTAAAACATTTCCACATATTCCATTAAATTCTAATTTCTTCAATAAAATGTCTCTGTCAATAGTTTCAAATGCACGCTTAAGATCTAAGAAAACAGCTACTACTATCTTCCCTTTGTCCATTTCCTCTTTCCATTCAGACACTACACATTGAACTGCAGACTCGCAAGAGTGATTATTCCTAAAGCCAGATTGCTGGTCACATAACAGATTATTAACATTCAAGTAGCTATATAAATCTTTATGAACTACCTTCTCTAAAACTTTCTCATATACTGGCAACATATTAAGGGGACGAAATTCAGAAGCTTTAGTAGTATTCACAACTTTTGGTATAGGCACAATAGTTGAAAGTTTCCATTGGTTAGGAAAAATCCCCTTTAGTAATGATTCGTTAATTATCTTCAGAAGCTCATATTTAATGACAGGGAAAGCAACCTTTAAAATATCATAGAGATTTGCTCACACGTCCCATAAAACCTATTTTCTTGGAAATCTTTTTACACATGTAATTTATATGGGGACCAAATTTCAATTGGCTATCTACTATTACACCTAAATACTTCATCTGTTGAACCATTTCAATTTCGACACTGTCCAATATAATATTGCAACTCATTGCAATGCAACTCATTCGATTTCCCATGTTCCCAGTATTTTATCAATCCCCATAAAAAACACTCCGTGTAAAAATACCAGCCAAGTCTCTTAACTATAAAAAAAATAGAAGAAATCTAAAAATTCAGCACTGAAAAGTAGTGATATCAAAAAAAGGGCCAAGTCAAAACTTCATTTTAAAAACCAAAATATACTTGGCGCATCGTGTATATAGTAGTATAGTATATGCCAGAAATTAAATGTGCCTATACCTATAATGCCCTTAAAAACGATGCGCCAAGTATATTTTGGTTTTTAAAATGAAGTTTTGACTTGGCCCTTTTTTTGATATCACTACTTTTCAGTGCTGAATTTTTAGATTTCTTCTATTTTTTTTATAGTTAAGAGACTTGGCTGGTATTTTTACACGGAGTGTTTTTTATGGGGATATCAATAATTTTTTTAGTTTATTTACACAACTTGTTCCTAACTTGTGACTTATTCCTTTAAAAAAATAGGCAATTTCCGAATTGGGTACTACGAAAAATTGTGTTTGGTACTAAATATAAGCTTAAAATGATATTCCATGAAGAATTGCGAAAGCATCGTTCCAATAGGTCCAACCGTTTTCGAGTTATGGCATCACTTCCTTTTTTAAAAATGGCGGCTGAAATTACTGCCACCTAGAATTTATTTTTATAAATGTTAAGTATCATTATAAGCTTTCTGAATATGTAGTTATTGTAGTAAGAGGTGATTCAAGTCTGATTCTTCATTTTTATGACGTCATTTCCGGTTTCGGTAATAGTAAATGTATATTTTGACTATTGATATTCCATAAAGATGACCGTCTGAATCATTTGGCGATAGTTTTATTCCGATCGGTGTAGCCGTTTTCGAGATATGACGTCACTTCCGGTTTCAAAATGGCGGCTTCCGGTTGGTTTTATAAAAAGGCACCTCAGACGCCAAAAGTGCACATGTGGTAAAAATTTCAAGTCAATCGGTTTAGCCGTTTAGGCTGTGGCGGTGATAGCGGTGTTTCGTGATATCATCAGATAGGTTTTAAAAGGGGTGTAGTTTCACTGTTTTCACGGCCCTCTAGCTCGCAAATGGCATAACCTGTTGTTCCCAAATTTGTTATATGGGGTGGGGTGGGCCATAGCTCGAAATTAAGATATTTCGCAACAATGTGAGATTTTTCAATTTTGAGATCCAGTAGGCCGAAAATGCTATGTTGTTGCTTACAGTAAAAGTGTTTGGTCTGCTCCTCAGTTTATTAGGCATTTACGGTATGTTGAGTGACTGTGAGTGTACGGTACGACTTGGCTGGGTGGAGCGACCGCTCCACTAGATTTAATACACACATTTGAAACATTTGGCGTACACTTAATTTTATTAAAAACAGAAAATATGTCTTGCAAAGTATTTGGCTCTACCTTGTTTTACAATTTCCAGTCTTTTCGTTCTTAACTCAGTTTTTAAAAATGCCATGCTTTTCACATTTCCTTCGTCAGATGGGTTCGATATATTTAATGTAGAGCGTTCAAGTTATATAAAATATAGTAAATGATGATGATGAATACCAACAACATTATTATGAATATCGTTTCAATTAATTGCTATTTCGAAGACATTGAATTTACCATTTCGTTTAAAGAGATCTAATTCGCAGAGATTGTAGGATGAGAAATACAAACGAGCAATCCTGAAAACACCTCAACAGTTTCGCCATAGAGGTAAGAAGGGTTAGGCTAACCCTTCTTACCTCTATGGTTTCGCTCCCGCTAGAGCGAAAAATTGCATTCATTAAGATCATTTTCAGCTCAAAAGGTTCTTTATACCGCTCTTAATGTACTATCAGTACTTAGAAAGAATTACAAAATCTGTCCTTTAAATTTTGCTTGCATATTATAATATCAACATGACTCACTTGCGTAAAAATGGGTGGTCAAAAGCGATACATGTTTATAAGCGAATTACCCACCCTGAGATGGTAACTCAGTCATACACTTTCTATTTTCTTTTCTATCTCTAATTCTAGTGTTGTACACGGTTCAACTTACCATAAACAATACATTCGCCGTGAAGAGCATGTATTTGATGATCCATGCTGCTAATGCACAACACATCGCGACGAGTTTATGCAACAATAAAGATAGGAATCTAGTTTTACAACCAACACCCGACGAAATCACAGAGCAACTCTTTACCGACTTCTATAACTTCTATTGCACAGTCCGAGATAACGGAAGATTATATACACACTCTCTGATAACAGCGATGGTTTAGCAGAAGATGATAAGGACAGGTGTCATGAAAATATTGTTGGAAATAATCCCTTGGTGGCAGGTTATCTGTGGAAGAGCGATTCTGATAGCACTATAAAAATTACTCATACACAATTTTGTGTTTGACACACATAATTTAATTGTGATGAAATGTGTATATTTATTATTTCACATCCAGCTAAGACATTTCCTGGGTTACAAGTAAAACTTAGCCTATTTGTGGTACGGTCAATACAAATTTGTGTTGATTTTTTTTTCACTTCTAAATATACAAAGTGAAAATGTATTGGATACACAGTATTTGTGATACATATTAACACAAAAATTGTACACTCCACAATTCATAAAACGGCATTTGAAAGAAATGGATTGTCTGAAAAAACTGTGATGGCATCATCTGATTAAGTCTATGCTTACACGTCGTCTACCTCTAGTAGGAGAGCTTTGATTTCATTGATAATTACAAGGATTGATTGTCAATGAACCTGACCAGAAGCCAATCTGTTTCGTTCAAATACCGTTTTATAAATTGTCGAGTATAGATTGTCTACTTAAGTGATTTGTGCGAGAAAAGTGAGAACATCAGTGTTGTCCAATTGCAAAGTCAACGGATTTTTAAGAAAGGAATAAAATGTCCTGGTGGGCATGTGTGAAAATGTACGATTCAGTGGCAAGACGGCTTCATTTTGTGTGGAAAGTTGATGTTATTTGTGGCAACGAGGGCTAAGAGAAGGTTAGTTTTGTCAGAGCACATCTCAACTCTTGTCACTTTGAGCATTATGCATTGTCTTACGTGATTCATTGGCAAGCCACAAAGTTCGATAATATTACGGATAACATTGAATTTCTCAAAGTGAAGACAGTTGAGAATGCGAAACTTTTGCTCAATCGAAATTTCATTTCTGAACAGACCTTGTATTTTAACACAATGTGTTAAATTAACATAAAAATGTGTTAAATTCAACATAAAAATGTGTCAACATGAACACAATATTTTGGCAGCTCTAAAAACATCAGATCTGTGTAAGCGTTTACTCAATCGACTTGTGTTAAATTAACACACGACTAATAAGGATGTGTCTTTCAATGCCTTACTAACTTTTAACAGTCAATTAAGACTATATTGCTATGGGAACAACCAATGACAATCCTCGAATGACCGATTAAAACTTAACTACTGGTTTCGCAGACTATTCAAAGACCGGCCCTAAATTGTGTAGGATTAGAATGTGTAGGCTCAATCATTTATTTAAATATACAAATGGTGGCAGATGTAGGATTTAATCTTTTAACACACTAAATTTTGAATTACAAAATGGCTCCTGAGTTGATTTGACACATTGTTGGTGTCGTCATATTTAAACACAATATTGTGTAAGATATTAACTAAATACATTTTTGCAGACGATTTATTAAGTGGGACTTTATTCTATGGAAATATTTAGTTTTAATGAGATACATGTAAACTTGGCTAAACACAAAACTATATAAAAACTATAAACTATGTATAAACAAAACTATATCATAGTAAATCTAGGATAACACGTAAAGCTTTAATTGTTTATCATTCTTAAAAAAGACAGTAGATTTATTGATATGACAAAAATACCGGTGAATCATCGCGTGAAATCGTCGAATATTATTTGAATCAGTGACTAAATATTATCAGAGTCTGATCGATCATGCGCAGAAATCCCACTTATCTTCAAACGACAGTTGGGATTTTAGGAGATTGAAGAAAAATCACCTACAATGACTTGTACACAAACCAGGGCATTTTAGTGATTAGATGTGCTTTTCACAATTGTCTATTACTAGGAAAACGCTCTGAGTAACGCGTTGATGAGCGAGCACGGATACGCGCAACACCTCGAACAGAAATTATGTTTATCGAAAATGTCAATAAAAGCCAATAATTCTTGAATTTTGTCACAGACTTGTATGAAAATCTCCCACAATTCCTAAAATATTGGTCTCAATAACCACGCAAAGTTTTAAGTTGATCGATTGAACCTTTATGATCGACCGATTCCTTGTTAATTTCCAAAAATCACAGGATATCGTTCAAAAAATTTTAAACGGTCATATCAGTTTTATAATAATATACGTTTGAAAGTTTCTGCTCTAACAACCTTGAAGTGAAGATTCGAAGATGCCGTGAAATATGGAATTCGAGAAGTATGATAGCCAACACGCAAAATATCCGTAAACTGTCAATAACTTTTGAATTTAAACACAGTTTAGTCTGAAAATTGTCAAAAATACAGATAATGTTGGACCCGATGACCATACAAAATTTTAATTTGATCAGTCAAACGGTTCTGGTTTAAATTTCAAAAAGCACATAAAATATTTTTTTAAATGTTAACCAATGGGAGGATTTGGCTGAAAATTTGTAAAATAAGAGACAATGTTAATGTTAATGACCATGCAAAATATAAGGTCGATAACATTTGTCGAAGTCCATTTTCATTTTTCAGCCTATCAGGAGATGTTTATTTAAATTTCAACCAATGAATGGATTTCAAAAAAATTAGGGTCTGCAAACAGAGAAGGTTGGTTTTACATGTGTGCAAAATTTCAGATCGATCGGTGAAACGGTGCGACCTGTGTATCGGCTATTAGCAGCCAAAAAAAAAAAAAAAAAAAAAAAACAGAGGTCCGTGCCAAAAGAGCCAAAAGGAGACGCTCGCTTCGCTCGCTCAATAAATTGGCCGAAATTACATACTGATGTTGGCTAGATATGTTAATGTTAAACAACAAAATGGCATGCATGGAACCACTTAAATAGGGTTCCAAATTTTCCGAACCGAGATTTCTTAAGGAAACAAACCGGTTTCTTTCGTTTTTTCCGGAAAAAACTGGCATTTTGGGAAAAATTGTATTCATTCATATTTCGTATTTTTTTGTTTGGTACCGCGAAGAATTAATTTTTCGATACTGTAGAGCCTCAGTAACAGAAAAAAAACACACAGAGGTCCGTGCCAAAAGAGCCAAAAGAAAGCGCTAGCTTCGCACCCTCAATTATTCCATTTACCCATAAAAACACTTCGTGTAAAAATACCAGCCAAGTCTCTTCAACTAAAAAAAAATATGAAATCTAAAAATTCTGCACTGAAAAGTAGTGATATCAAAAAATTAGCCAAGTCAAAACTTTACTTGAAAATCAAAAAAAACCTGGCGCATCGTGTACTTAAATAGCTTGGAAGTATAAGCCAATTATAAATTATACATGAAATATACATATACATAGTATACCTATAATGCCCTAAAAAAAACGATGCGCCAAGTATTTTTTGATTTTCAAATAAAGTTTTGACTTGGCTAATTTTTTGATATCACTACTTTTCAGTGCAGAATTTTTAGATTTCATATTTTTTTTTAGTTGAAGAGACTTGGCTGGTATTTTTACACGAAGTGTTTTTTATGGGGATATCACTCCTTTTTTTAGTTTATTCTAACAACTTGTGACACATATGAAATGAACAATTACTAAATTCTTTTAAAAAATCATCACCCTTTACAATTTCGTTACCACTAATGAATAGCAGCGTATGGTCCTAAATAATTGCTTTAAATGATCTTTCACGAAGAATAGCAAAGGTTTCATTCCAATCAGTCAACCCAGTTCCGAGATATGGAAACACTTCGGTTTTCAAAATGGCTGCTGAACTTTCTGCAATGCCACATAGAATTTATTTCTATAAATGATGTGTATCATTTTAAGCTTTCTGAATATGTATTTATTGTATAGGAGGGAATTATAATAATTTATACATTTGAATGACGTCATTTCCGGTCTCATAAATAGGAAAATTCTATTTGTACTGTTCATATTCCATAGAGATGGCCATCCGAATCGTTTGGCGCTAGTTGCATACCGATTTGTCTACCAGTTTTTGAGATATGACGTTACTTCCGGTTTAAAAATGGCGGCTGAAATCTCTGACCCCTTGAAGTATATTTGAAACATGATTATAATTTTATAAGCTGTCTCAAATAGTATATTTATTGCATCAAAATAAAAATTTGTGAGATTATTAAAATGTGTGACGTCATTTCCGGTTAAGGTATGAGAAACTGCAAATATTATTGATGATAATACATAAAGTTGACCGTCTAAATTGTTTTGCGCTGGTTTCGTTGAAATCTATTTAGCCGTTATTGATATATGATGTCACTTCCGGTTTCAAAATGGCGGCTTCCGGTTGGTTATATAACAAGTCACATGAGACGTCAAAAGTACATACGTTACATAAATATCAAAATAATCGGATCAATCTTCGTTGCCAAAAAGCCAATCGATGTATTTCAATTTTCATTACGTCATTTCCGGTTTCTTTAACATAATGTTTAGTCTTTTGCTACTTATCATGCATATAGATGACCGTCTGGATCGTTGGCGCAATTTTCGTTCCAATCGGTCCAGCCGTTGACGAGATATGACGTCACTTCCGGTTTCAAAATGGCGGCATAAAACTAGTTATAGCAAAAGGCACCTCAGACGCCAAAAGTGCATATGTGGTAAAAATTTTAAATCAATCGGTTCAGCTGTTTATGCTGTGGCCTGTTTACCATATTTTAGCTCCACCCTACTACTACTACTGAGATTATTATGAAAACCGCCCTAAAACACTGTTTTCACGGCCCTCTAGCGCGCAAAGGGCGTAACCTTTTGTTCCCAAATTTGGTATATGTTGTAGGGTGGGCCATATCTCGAAATTAAGATATATCGCAACAATGTGAGATTTTCCAATTTTAAGATCCAGTAGGCCGAAAATGCCACTTTGATGCTTACAGTAAAAGTGGGTTTGCTCCAGCCTTTTTAAATGAGTGTGTGCGCGCGCCGTACGACTTGGCTGGCGTGGAGCGACCGCTCCACTAGATGTATAGGTAAATATTAAAGAGATTATATTAGGAATGACATCACACAATGTAATTTTTATATTTTTATTTTAATAACTCTTTGAAAATCATCCGACTAGGCATATGAATCAAGGCACAACTCCTGATAACGTATCAGATTTTCTTTTAAATAAATCCAAAAATTCGAATCTGTTATCGCCAACTGGTCGCTATTAGTCCAGGTGTAAACGCGTCTTCACTGATTGTGTGGTGGTTTTGCGAGCAGTTAGTTTCATCGTCATCGTCTCAACACCAATATCATGGGCTTACTATGTGGACTGGCGGCTGGTGTCATCAAGTATTTGATGTTCGCAGCGAATGTGCTGTTCATGGTGAGTAGACCAGGACAACGCGTTAATAAGCGAGCATTCAGCACCTCGAACAGAAATGCCGTGTCACAGATCACAGCCATACTGAGATCGTTAAACGAGCATTTCATTTGTTTTATAATATGTGATATATTTTTTCTTGTTTTCCTATTGCATACTTCATATTTCCGTCAAAATATAGTCTTGGGTTTTAGTGTAAAAAATCATTACACGATTCAAGTCTCCTTGAAGGGGTTGAATTCAACCCTTGATTTCAAGGAAACTTGAAGGAGAATTTAGACGATTTAGGGCCGGTCTTTCAATACTCTGTTAAATAAGTTAACACTTACTTAGTGATAATTCAAGGAATTTCATTGGTTGTTGCCATGACAATACAGTCCTAATCAACCGTTTAAAAGTTTGCAGAGTATTGAAAGACTGGCCCTTTATGTTTATTGTTGATTGAAGTTGCGGTGAATTTATCAATTTGTTGAAGTATTTCAAGACTTGAAGGAAAATAGGACATGTTCTAATTGAAACGGCTGAGAGATGTCTTGAATTCAAGACTTGGAAACGTGTTAAATGCTTCAATGTTTTCATTTAGACGATCCAAGTCTTGAATTCAACCCACTTGAAAGGGTTGAATTCAAGGAAACTTGAATCGTGTAATTCAGCCTTAAGGGGTGTCCGAAAGAATTCATGAAATCTGGCATTGATTCTGAAACATTGTCCGAATATTGTTCACCCTTAATTTTTACTCCATGAAACGGTTCACAAATTATTCTTGGAATTTTGTGAAACCTTAAATAATTAAAATAAAATTGGAAGTTTCTAAATTGTTCACAATAAAAACGAAAAAAGCTCAATTTCAATATGATATGAAAAAAACATTCAAGTATTGAAAAAATAGTGTGTAAAATGTAAATTTTCTCAATTGTACATAATAAAAGCAAAAAAGCGCATTTTCAATATGACCTCCATATGAAAATAACTATCAAGCTTTGGAAAAATTATGTTATCTTGCAGCCATGTAAACCTTTATGTACATATCTCTTTCTTGCAATATATTGCCCCATTGACCGCCAGTTCTTATGACAATATTATCACTTCTTAATATGGCAAATGATTTCATTACATCATGATTGCATAGAGGAAAATTAAATGAATTGAAAAAGCCATGGAAAAGGATGTAATGCCATACAGCCCCTGATTGTGACGTAGGTCCCACCCAACCGGCCGCGAGAATTTTTCTGGCAAAGACTTCGTAAATGGGACGCAAATTGACTGTGACAAAAACTCTAATAACTTACTTATTTATACAAAAATAACTCTGATTTAGGTGTGTAGTATACGTGTCCTGACAGCTATTACATCAGTAAAATGAAGGATATATTAACAGTAAATGATCTATTTCGAATTAAAAAATCGAATTTTTTTACTCTAGAGGGTTATCATGGCCCAAATTTCATTCCAGAACTATGGTGAATGACATTTGAAAACATAATCTAGTTGGATCAATAATTTATTTCACTTCAAAAATGTTTAAACTGGAATTTTTTTTAAATATTTTTTTCTCCCATTTACGAAGTTAGTTAGCCTTTGACGTGATTTTCAAATCAAATCCAATCAATTTTTAATTCTGTATAACGAACGCTTGATTATACGAACACTGTAACGATCTCGAAAATAGGGGTCACGGGTGCAACTTTCTTGTCACAGTGAAAGGCGTCTCTTTTCACCCTAGAAGGCGTGAATAACATTGAGATGAGAAGCTTGTCACAGTGATAAGAAAGTTCTCATTTTATGCGATCGCACAGTTATTTTAGGTATAACTTGAAAATTCCAGATTCGGCCCGTATACGATTCGGTGCAATGTTATAATGGCCGTGAATCGTATACGGGCCAAATCCGGAATTTTTAAGTTATAGAATAACTACCAAGGATTAAGATTTAAACATAGTTAGTTATAGAATTTCGATGATTTAACTTTACAAACTTTAGAATATTGTAATTTTGCATTGTTTAATAATTACACGAATAACATGGTATACACCCTACTTCTTGCGTCTCAGCTCTCCGGTGTCGGCATCGTGGTTCTTGGCACGATCATGCAGCAGAACTTCCAGGACTTTGACAAACTCCTCCAGGGTACTTTCTCCGGCACAGCCATCGCCATCATCGTCATAGGCAGCTTGATCATCGTCATCGGCTTCTGCGGCTGCTGCGGCGCCATTCGCAAGAACGTCTGTCTCCTTCATATTGTGAGTCACTCGTCAATAAGATACTTAAGAGGAGACCGCTATGGAAACTGACGGATTGTGTCAAATTTTCCCAAAATACCTCAGTTTCCCCAAGGCTCATTATTTACTCCACTGTTATGCAACTTTGGGAGGTAGTTTTGATACCCACTTTCTCGTGATACTATTGAGACATTTTAAGAAATACTTGAAACAAGAAAATATTTTTTTTCGTATTTTTTCATGAAATATGTGAAAAATATATTTTTTTTTTATTCTTTAAATATTTCTTAAATTTTCTCAATAGTATTGCTAGAAAATAGGTATCAAAACCACATCCCAAAGTTGCATAACAGTGGAGTAAATAATGAGCCTTGGGGAGACTGGGAGGTTGTCACATGTTGACAATATTCTTAGTTAGGCCTCCCCCTTTCCACCTCCTTTATCTCGTCAGTGGGTAGTTGTTTACCCCCTCATGCTGTCATCTAGCCCTGGGCGGCTGATATCTTGAAGAGGGGGTCAGCGGGCATTCTGCAGAGCGGCGAGGTTGGAGACGTATGTAAACAAGTGTATTCTGTTTTCCTTATGCGATGTTTGAATAGTATTGAGTGGTTTGTTACAAAGTGTTTGGGAAGGGCCCCTGTCACACAAGGGCTGCTGGAGGCTACAAGGTACTATACCATATTGATATGTGTTTAAGACGCAAAGGATTAGGTGAAGTGACTAATTTGTTTCACTAGAACTTATCGTGTTGAAGAACAGAACATTGATTCTTGCGAAGCATTGCTGTACTTGTTATTATTTTGTATGATGCTTGAGAATATGTCAGATGTGTAGAATCACAAATAACTTCATTCATTTGTATGTTCTTGTTGCTTACGTTTATAAAGTAAGATGTGACTTTTTTTCACTTGTAGTCACTTATTATTGCCTAGCTAGAGCATTTGTAGTGTTATAATATTATTGATGCAGAAGAGTGAGGGTTGTCTTGTTTGTTTACATTCTTGTACTTACTGTTTTGGACAGTCAGGACTTTAATTTCACCTTGTTCTTTATGCAATTTATTTCACGAGTTATTATTAAATCAAGACATCTCCTTTTTTAAAACGATCCCCCACCCTCTCCCCAAACCTCACTCCCGGACAGAGAAGTTACGGGTCAGAATCCCGTTATAAGGTAGCTGCTTCCATAGCGAAGGTTCTCATAAGCGCTACCTGCAGACGGGAGAACGCAACACAAGATGTATTGAGCACGTGTTTACAAATACACCCTTCCAGAGTAGACGCTTACGTCAATTCTCGTCAATTGTGACCGGTTGTATTTGAAAATACATGTTTCAGTTGGATCAAGTTTCTCCACTGGTCTGACAGCACCAGGCTGCTAATATCTGCATGTGAACTGTGATGTGGTAATTAAGTCACTAGAAAAACAACGAAGAAATAAAGTACCTGACAAACTGGCGACGCAACGCAGATATAACGGCGACGTTACATAAAATGTAGCATGATAGCGTCAGTAGAGACCAGCTGAATATCTCACATTCAACATTCCAGTTCGTTCCCTCACGTCCCGTCATGTTTATTGTTTGTGTTTTCCAGTACTCCGTCCTTCTTCTCCTGGTCTTCATCGCTGAGATCGCGATCGGCGTCGTCGCTCTGCTGCAAGTCGGAGACACGCAAGAGTTCATGACGGACAACTTCCTGAAGTTCTTCAAGGACGAATACCAACCCGAACCTCACGAGAGCGAGCTGTTCGACATTCTCCACAAGAAGGTAGAGTGACGAGAACCTCGACGACCTTGGAAAACAGAGCCTCGGCTATACCGTACTCAAATCTACATTCCACATACAGTCAAAATTTCAGTCAAGAAATAGCCAAATCTTCCAACTCTTTCTTTCCGAAGCTTCCGTTCCACAATATGATCATGTCATGACACAGTTTTGCGAAGAATGTTTGATATTCATTGGATCATTAATATTTGTGATCTTGTATAGATTCACTGTCATCTTGTCGCTAGGGAAGTTTGGACATGCACTGTTTCGTGTACCTAAACCAACCTTTTTTAAAGATTAAATCATTTAATTACTTCTCATATCTTGAAATTTGGAATTTGAGACAATTATACATCCAAATTTTAGTCACGAATGTAATCTTATTTTGACGAAATTGTGGTCTGCAATTGAGTTGGGTCGGTCCTATAGAACTGATTGTTGTATAAACTGTTGATTGTGTCTACATAGTTCGAGTGCTGCTTGGTGGATGGACCCAAGGACATCGACTTGATCACTGGAATGTCGGATCCTCCTGCCTCCTGCAAATGTTCTTCTGGGACAGTCGGCGACCAGAGCAAGTGCGGCCAGTCGTTTGATTCACATCCCGGCTATTACAAGTCCGGGTGCAACGACGAGTTCACCACGTGGTTGGAGGACGGCGTCCAGGCAGTCGGTATCGTTTCTCTCTGCGTGGCAGCGTGCGAGGTCAGAACTTAAAATAGTCGTAACTAAACTCTCACATGCTCTTTTTGAATCGCACTGTTCGTCAGAGCGTTATTTCGAAATTTGTCTTCACACAATTTTAGTGAAATTTTTCACTTTTTATTTTTAATAAATCAGATAGTAGCGACCAATTACAGCCTAATACAATAAATATTGCCACACACTGGAGTACTTTATTACCTCTAATACGACCTCAAAATACGATATTTATCGAAAAATAATAGTATTTAACACTTTGAGGTCGTACCAAAGGTCATAAAATACTCCAGTTTGTGGCATTCTATACAGGATATTAATGATTTTTTTTAAATCAGATACTTTAATAACATTTAGAAATTTCAGAAATTTAGCCCAGGGGCAAATTGATTATGCAAAAAATAATCTACAAGAAGGGTCTGGTAGGTCCCCCCCCCCCCCCCCCACAAAACTGCCGCGGAGCGAAAGACACACATGCATTATCATGTAATTATTGAGAGAAGTACAGAAGCAAGTGTCTGTGGAAACTGGAAATATAATATTTTCTCCGTGGAGAGGGGCCCCCAGGAGCGTAGGAATAGGGGGGAAAGGGTGGAACGGACCCCCCTGTCTTGACCTGACCCCCCCTCTGCCAGAGATCCTGACCCCCCTGCTAGAGACTTTGACCCCCCCTGCTAGAGATCCTGAACACATCCAGATATCCAGATGTTGATTAAGTGTTGCACAGAATGCACAGATTTGCTCCATTATGAGGTTGAATTCTCAAAATTTTCTCTAGTTTTGCAAAACTAATTGAACAGTATTATCCAATGAGACAACTCATTTACTCATTTGTCCAACATGATCATTCTCATGAATCAAATTAAATAATTACACGTTAAACTAATAGATTCCAAAACACATACAGATTTTTCTTGTTTGCTTATTGCTGTTGCTCTTGCAACCTTTTTCAAAGGTCGATTCCAAAATCAATTCATAATCGATTCTCTTTCACTAGAATTCAAGTATTTCCCTGCGGGGCCATTTAGAATTTTGTCAAATAAAAAAAAATTATTTGTCTCTTGTATCATCCCCAAGAATATTGCATAGGACACACATTTTAAATTTCTTTAAAAAAGATGCGTAGAATTGGGAATTCTATTTCCCACAGAATATTGCATATCACACATTTTACATTTCTTTGAGAAGAATAGCTTAAAATTCGATTATTTTGTATCAAAAATTCAAAAAAGGCCCTGCGGGGCTAACTGGGGGTGAGTCCCCCAGACCCCTTGTAGCAGTGAACTACCTTTTCCTGACATCCATCGATCCCCTATAATTTTGACCCCCCCCCCCTGTCAAAATAAAGTTCCTACGCGCCTGGGGGCCCCTCAGGTATGCCCTGATTCATCACTGGCTACTTCTAAAACAATGTTCTCTCTCACTTTGCTCCAACGGCCTGCGCTTCTGTCACCTGAAGACCTGAAGAGTGTTTGTCTTACAGGTGGTCGCCATCGTCTTCGCCTGTTGCCTGGCAGCGAGATTCAAGAAACAAAAAGCAGGCGGCGACTAACTCGTCACATGACTCCAGCCTTTTACTCCAGCGACAGATCATTGATGGAATTATATTATAAGTAATTGACACTGGTCAACTGGAATCTTATTTCGAAAATACATATCTACTTTACACATTATATTCAGAAGTTCAGAGAAAATTGGCTGAACTTTGTGATGTCTTGGAAACTTGTTGTACCTACATTTTAGTATATTTGATTTTTTTGAGTACTATAAAAATAATAAAGAACCTTTCTAATACATAAATGTGAGATTTTTTTTCTTTAAATTAAAAATATCTGATTTCATGATTTATTAATAACAACAGCGACACAAATACATATGAAGTGAATGACGTGTTATGATTCTCCCAGAGGGCTAGAAACCATATTTCATTTGTTGTTAGGATCTTTACATCGGAGGTAGAAGGCCGGGAGTCCATTTCAATTATTCTTGCAGTAATAATCCTGCCGTCATCAAATCACATTTGTAATGGTGCTAGTCATTGTGTAAGAGAAATCTTAATAATTGTATTTATTTACATCTCTAATTGGTAACTGATAGCTACTTTATACATCATTCCAAAAATTGCAACAAAAAATCGAGAAAACGGACTTCCGACCTTATACCTGTGAGGTATAGATTTTATTTCATTTTTGTAATAGGATCAATTGATTTCGATCAGTATTTAGTGATTCGTGGACAACGCTATAGAGCATACATAATATTAATTTATTTCTTATTTTGACTGATAGCAAATAATATTCATAATGTTGAAATAATGTTCAAATAATTCAAATAATGTTGTTCTCATTCCTCGAGGAACGACAAAAATATCTGTTACAGGTAGGTTAATGTGAATGAATAGCAACTCAAGATGAAAAAATTTCCCTCTTTTTGGATTCGAACCTTGGATTGGATTCCAAGAGGAGAAAAATCATTTCATCTTGCAGTTGGTATTAATTAACAACAAATATCATTTGCTTCAATAACATGTGATGAGCTTGTTTACAAATCGCTACATGTCCATCGATCACATGATTCTGGGGGTGGAAAACATGAAGAACAAAAAGTAGAGGTGTGCGAATAGTGATTTTTGAAGTCGAAGTCGAAGTCGAATAGTTCCCTCATAAAAAGTCGAATATCGAAGTCGAATATCGAATAGTAGTTTTTGTCGAATAGTAATCGAATAGTATCATACTTTTATATAAGCACCACACTATATAAAAAAAATGCAACTAGAACCTAAATAAACCTGATCTGAACAATGAATTTAAGTTAAAGGAAGGTTCAATAAATAACGTAATTAAAATATTCTCAAATAATTCATATTATTATTCATTAATTAGTCATTATTTTATTTGTCTTTTCCAGCCTTATGATTCATACACATATCACATAGTAGGCTGATAGGAAGCCACTTATTTGATTATCACTCAATTTCAACAAAATACTAGAAATGGACATCTACACAACTGTAAGGTCGCAGATCCTTGGTTATCTTGAAATGGCACTTGTAATTGCATCCCTCTTTGACTTAGAAATGAGAGCCCAATTTTTTAATGACGTCTGCCTGGATCCTGCTGCTGCGGCCGCAGGACGATCTTTTTTAGTCTTCAGTTCAAGTTCCAAGTACTTTTTGTATCGTACAGGATGTTTGCTTTGAAGGTGATTTTTCAAAGTACTTGTGCCTGAAAGTGACGTAAAATAAACCATTAAAACATGTAGTATCAAATAGTATCTATTCCTTAGTTAATATAATAACCATAACTAAATTAGACTTGTTAAACTTACTTGACGGGGTTTTCAATTACTTCCCGCATTGATGGCATGTGCCAAACCCGTCGCTGGCTTTGAAAAAGGTCAAAATATTGGCACATTTTCGACGCGGCGTCTCCACAATAGGCCGCCATGATACCACTGTCTCGTGACGGCTGTGACGGCCCACTATCTTGATGAGGATTTGTATTATTATCATCTTCATTGTCACTTACATCCATCGGAGAAAAATTAAAATCAGATCAAACGTATTGAGTTGACGTATTGAATTTTGGAAACACAAACAACACAAGGACAAAAAAAATGGCGCTGTAAAAACACGTGAAGTGAGCGACACAAAACCAGCCAGTGTCACTTTTGGCAACGATGGCTGTGATTGGTCGTGGGTCGAAAGCAGTGATTGGCTGCCGTCTTCCGCGTCCACGTCGATAATATGTCTTTGGTGACGAACTACTTTATCGGCAAAAATGCGCGGGAACTTTTGACGTGATAAACTTCGACTTTTTCGAATATTCGTTTATCAGAAAATCACTATTCGACTTCGAACTCGAAGTATTCGACTTCGACTTCGACCGAATACTTCGCCTAAGTCGAATATTCGCACACCCCTAACAAAAAGGAACAATAACCACACTGGAATGAATTATTTAATTATGGCTTTCTCCTGTTTTCATATCGCCTTATCACTTAAATCAATGAATAGCGTACTTCTGAAGTTCTGTTATCTTCAACTGGGGGCAATCAAATCCTAATTAGTCTCTCAATAATAGTAAGGAGGTTGCGAACATCTGGATTCATCTTTATACTATTGTTTCGTAAAACAGCATCATGTGTGGTTTGGCGGCTGGTGTCATCAAATACTTGCTGTTCGGTGCAAATGTGCTGTTCATGGTAAGTAATTAGTGAATATACAATTATAATATACATTGGGGTTGCTATCATACTATCGAAAGACTGATTTTATTTACTATACGAACGAAAGAGCTAGACTTACATATAAAATTGCGTGTCAATATTTGGCAGGTACGAAAAATGGCAATTCTTAATAAATGCCGTGAATTATAGGGGCTGGACAGTGAGTGCATAGTTGTTTCACCCTACCAAATTCTGGTGATAGAGCTAGTCCCTGTAAATATAGTGTCATGCTTAAAAGTGTGTAAACCCCAAAACAATTTTGTAATATTTGATTTTTTTGTTGTCATTCTCTTAACAAAAATGCCCCCTAAAACATAATATCCAAAATCCACCGAACCAAAAAACAAACATTTGTTAATATGTGAGTAGCATATCTGTGCGAAGATTTTGGCGATTTAGTGTATGTTATGGAGTGCATTTTTCTGAATAGAATGCCACTTAAAAAACATATCAATCATTTTTGTTAAAACCAATTGTGACTGTACTACTCTGACGTGCTCTCAGCTCTCTGGAGTGGGCATCGTGGTTCTTGGCACCATCATGCAACAGAACTTCCTGGCCTTTGACAAGCTCCTCCAGGGCGCTTTCTCCGGCACAGCCATCGCCATCATCGTCATAGGCAGCTTGATCATCGTCATCGGCTTCTGCGGCTGCTGCGGGGCCATTCGCAAGAACGTCATGCTCCTCAACATCGTGAGTCTTTAAATTATCATAAGAATTCATGAAAACTGTGGATCAGCTTCATGCTGACAAGAAGCTGCGTGTTTGCGGATGTCAGTCCTCAACGCCACAAGACCGTGTTGTTTTCTAATAATCTTATGGACGGAATCCAATAGACTCTGGAAACTTGGGTAGATAATCTGGTATAGTTTACAGCTAATGCAAACTTTTTATGTCATTGTGTGTTTCTGAGCAGTGCTGAGGGTTTGGATTTCATTTGATAGCCTTGTTGACATGGATGCTCTTTATGAACAGACAGATACATTTTTATGGGTATTATTTGTTTCTAACTTTTGCAATTGAGGTTCTCAGAAAACAAACTATTTGAGCCACTCCAGATGCATCTTGATTAATGAAGGGTTTTAATAGATTTGGAAAGTACATTCCTGGGTGTATATTTACATCAATAAGACAAAAGAAAATCGACCCTAAAGATAAACTGAATAATTAATCATTGAACATGTAATAAAACCCTTGAGTATACTCAAGCTTAAGGGCCCATGTAGGTTACACAGTAAATAGTATTACTATACAAAATAATTACTCTTTTAATTGTGCACCTTCGACTGAATCTAACAGTTACTAGTGGTCATTCTACAAATCAACGGTTTTAGTATATTTAGCATTTAAAAGACTGATCCTACACCACTGTGAAAACTGATCTGATATCCTGTTTCCTTATTTCCAGTACTCCGTGCTGCTTCTCCTGGTGTTCCTCGCAGAGATCGCGATCGGAATCGTCGCTCTGTTGCAAGTCGGACAAATACAGGAGTTCATGACGGACAACTTCATGCAGTTCTTCAAAGACGAATACAAACCCGATCCGCACGAGAGCGAGATATTTGACAAACTCCACAAGAAGGTAACGAGAACAAACTGAATCGTTGAGAAAGACCATTTACAGTCTAAGTGAACTAGATCTGGGATGGGATTATATAAAACTAGGAAAACGCTCAGTGTAACGCGTTGATGAGCGAGCACAGAACATGCAACATCCCCATAGTAACGATGCACGACACGGCACAAGACGATTTTCTCTGCAATTTTTCAATCTCCATAATACTCTGGATGAATAACAGATCCATTGTGTCGTGAAGTCTTACCTACATACCTTCTCCAGAAATCTCTTGTGACATCCCATACTAAACTCGTAAAATTACAATTAATACTTGACTGATTGGGCTTACAATATGTAAAATTTAATATTAAGTTGGTCTTGATCACCATGCAAAATTTGAACTTAATGTGAACATTTTTATTGTGGACCAATCAGAAGACATTATTTAAACTTAAACTAATGAGAGGATTTGGCCTTCGTACTGCAACCGATTTTATGCGCTAGCTCAAAAATGCTTTCATTTTACTGTACATTGTGGATAGCTTGGCTGCTCTACAAGCCTTGCCTTGGAACAGAAGCTTAAAGAAGGCAGGGATGACAATTTAGTATACATTTTTCAAGATTATGGAATAAAATGACCTTAAAATGACAAAACTTTTGAAAATAACGACAGATTAGACTGAAAATTGGCAAAAATACCTAAAATGTTGGTACCAATGACCACGCGAAGTTTTAAGTTGATCGGTCAATCTGTTCTAGTTTAAATGTCAAAAATCACATGAAAAATGGTTTTAAATTTGAACCAATAGGAGGATTTGGCTGAAACTTTTTATGATTGGGTACAATGTTAGTTGCAATGTTTTCGCTAAATTTCAAATTGATCAAAGCAACCAATCGAAAGATAATTTTTTTAAAATTTGAACCAATCACGGGAGCCCATTCAAAAACGATCCCAGGGACCGCATAGAGTACGTTAGTATGTGTACAAAATTTCAGATCGATTGCTTGAGCGGTTTGACCTGGGCTGTGACCACAAAAAAAATACAAACAAAAAAACAAACAAACAAACAAACACACAGAGAAAGTGCCATAAGAGTACCGTGGTGACGCTCGCTACGCTCGCTCAATGAGGACTTTCTAGTCACGGTGACAAGCTTCTCATCTTAATGTTATTCATGGCCTTCTAGGGTCTTGTCACCGTGACAAGGAAGTTATCATTTTATGTGATCGCACCCCTGATTTGGAGAAGAAATGAGGATCAGTAATCGAATTCTTTCTTGACTGTATGTAAGTTTGTTTATTTATTTATTTATTTATTTATATCCCGTGGACAGATTGTTGTTATATTTCAGAATATATGAGTCTATATAGCGTAGTTATATCACCCCAGTTTCTATGGTAGCATACCTCAAACTTTTAATTTGCTGGGGGACAGACATATCTTCAATGGTTTAATAGTATTTTAAATAGGTATACATTGCGAAAAAAAGAAATTAAACTATGGAATAAAATAAGGAAGTGAATAATGCGATTTTCACGATAATTGAAATATATCTAAGTTGTTATGTAATGCAGCTTTGCAGTTCTAGAGTCGGACCTCAGTTGATTCACTTGTTACTCGCAGCTCGAGTGCTGCGGTGTGAAAGGAGCATCGGACTTCCCCACACTGATCATAGGAATGGCGTCTCCACCGGACTCCTGTAGATGTCCCACGGCTGACCTTGAGGATCCGACCATCTGCCTACAGCCAGGGAATTTAGAGTTCGGATTCTACAAGGACGGCTGCATGAACAAGTTCACAGTCTGGTTGGAAGATGGAGTCAGTGTCGTTGGAATAGTTTCTCTCTGTGTGGCAGCGTGCGAGGTGAGAAAACTACTATTATTCTATGAAGTCTCGAGTCCTTTTTAACATGGTTTACAGTACATGTCCATGCTAACTAGGACTAAAGACTTCATGGATTGGAGAGTACCTTGCCCACTTCAGCCTCATGCTCAAAAGAATGTCCAGATGTATCAACGTAAGTGCCCAGAGTCTACTGGATTCCGTCCATAAGATTCCGCACACGGTCTTGTGGTGTTGAGGACTGACATCCGCAAATATCTACTTGCGGACGCAACTTCTTTTGAGCATGAGGGTTTATTGAAACTTTCAAACGAGGTTTCTTATTTTCGTTTCCTGGCAGGCTGGCACTACGTTTAGATATTAAAGTATTTCAGTCAAAGGTTTTGCAAACTCAATATAATGGCGAAGTCTTGTTTTAAGAGTGTTTGTCTTACAGGTGGTCGCCATCGTGTTCACCTGTTGCCTAGCAGCGAGATTCAAGAAACATGGAGGCGATTAATTCATCACGTGATCGTCCAGCCAATCAGAAGCTCATACTCGAGTTGAATTTCATTACAGTTCATGAAACTGGACTTGGTATCCAGAAATGTGACGATCAGGCGTGTTTTACCAGATCCACATTGTTATAGATCTAGTAACAACTTCTGAATATGACTGTACAAGTAAGAGCGTTGCGAGCACCGTGAGTGGCAGCTGGAATGGCTGTAACAAATTAATTTATTCTACTCAAGATATCTAGATGACACTAACTGAAGTTCTTCTGTGGACTGCACACATCTTCATTGACAAAATCGCCACCCTTGATCCATGAGATTTGGAAAAAAATCAGGTCATTGATGGGGGAGGGGAGGACTACTTTTGAATAAGATGTAATATAAGAAAATGTATTGGTTGTAATATAAAAGATTATTGAGGAGAGAGCGTATCTATTCGTCTGACTCTTCTATGTGCTGTGACCTCTGCTGTTCATCATTTTGATACAGAACCAATTTTACCAATTTGACCCCGACCAATTTGACATTTTACGCACATGAAAGGACCATAATTTGAGTGTAATGTTTTTGACAAATCCCTCCTATTTGTATAATAATAAGTAGATTATATTGTGATATACCTATTGTGATATTGCTCATTGTAACCAGAGGATGTGCTTCAATGAAAAGTATACCCAGCAAACACAGCACTGCACGCTTTGTACATTAATTGTGCCTTCCCGACGCATCATGTGCAAGGAAAGTGTTGGGCGTTGTACGGTTGATACAAAAAAGATATCTGTTCGTCTACACACATAAATTGCACCTTCAGAGAGTGTACCTTTTGTATGCTGGGCCTGTACCCGCGTACAACACTGCAATTTATTTGCACGCGCGACAATATCGGGCCAGTGTCTACCGACGTGTATGTTTCTTGCATACCAAAAGCTGCACGCGCAACAATACCGGGCCAGTGTCTACCGACGTGCATGTTTCTTGTATACCAAAAACTACACGCGCAACAATGCCGGGCCTGTGTCTACCGACGTGTATGTTTCTTGCATACCAGAAGCTGCACGCGCAACAATACCGGGCCAGTGTCTACCGACGTGCATGTTTCTTGTATACCAAAAGCTGCACGCGCAACAATACCGGGCCAGTGTCTACCGACGTGTATGTTTCTTGCATACCAGAAGCTGCACGCGCAACAATACCGGGCCAGTGTCTACCGACGTGCATGTTTCTTGTATACCAAAAACTACACGCGCAACAATGCCGGGCTAGTGTCTACCGACGTGTATGTTTCTTGCATACCAGAAGCTGCACGCGCAACAATACCGGGCCAGTGTCTACCGACGTGCATGTTTCTTGTATACCAAAAACTACACGCGCAACAATGCCGGGCCAGTGTCTACCGACGTGTATGTTTCTTGCATACCAGAAGCTGCACGCGCAACAATACCGGGTCAGTGTTGACCGACGTGCATGTTTCTTGCATACCAGAAGCTGCACGCGCAACAATACCGGGCCAGTGTTGACCGACGTGTATGTTTCTTGTATACAGAAAAACTACACGCGCAACGACACCGGGCCAGTGTTGACCGACGTGTATGTTTCTTGTATACAGAAATACTGCAAGCGAAACAATACCGGGCCGGTGTTGACCGACGTGCATGTTTATTGTATACACACAAGGAGTGCACTCAACAATGCTGGGCTGGTATCAACAGGAGTGCATGTTTCTTGCGTTGCGAAACAACTCTATCGGAAACATGCAAAACCATTGCTGGCCCAGTGTTGTACAACGCTGTTATTAGTTCCACTTTCTTGCCTACCCAATCTGTATAGTCACGCTATGGATGTGTTTAGATAATTTAAAGCGAAAATATAAATAAAGAAAACATGAATTTATCTATGCGAAATCAATTCTAATCTATATCAGTTGTATTATTTCACATCCTAATACATGTCCGTGTGTTTTTTTCAGTTAATACTCGCATTAAGTCTTCAAAATGAGCATTTTAAATATAAAGTGCACGAAAAGTGCACGCAATGGTGCCGGCGTGGTACAAATATTGTATACGGTCATCCACAAGAAATCAAGTATTTCAATGTTACTTAAATATAAAATTAATTATATAAGTATGAATTGGACTTTCATGACGTATATAATAATTTCATATATCAATATTTTAACGGGATGTTTTAATTATGAACACATTTTATTTGTTATGCTTATTATATTAATTTCTTTGCACTGTACAAATTAATAACATAAAAAAATTATTTGATGTTAAAATTGATGAGGAAATTGAAAATACTATGATATTTAATGCATTCTTTTGAACAAATTGAATTGCGCGGTATTGGAGTGCCCAAGCAGTAGGTACCCGTTTTGTATCAGAATTGTGTCGTACGATCGCTCGCGCTCGCTCGCCGGTCAAATGTCTTATTTCACCCTCAAAGCTCCATCGTCACCGTGGAGGAGTGGATACATCGGCAGCGCGCCAAATCGACGACCGGAGTTCGAATCCAGTGTATGTCTCATAAAATTGTCTTTCATGTACTAACTGCAATGTCTTCTATCACACAGTACAAACTACCTCCTTGTATAAAACTAGATAATTTTTTCGATTTTGAATACTATAATATTTGTTTTAAATACGGCAACATGAACTAGTAGCGATCCCCGTAGTTAATTTTGGAACTAGCGTTTTATATGCGAAAGAGCAAGTGCAAGAAAGATGCCTTTTCGTTGGCGCAAATTTTGTGCACGCAATCCGCACGGACGATGCACGCCTGGTTTTGGGAGTGTGCCTTTCATGGCCGCAAGATTAGTGCAAGTAAGTTAACGGCGAGGTATCTTTACATGGCAGTTGGTTTTGTGCAAGAAAGATGCTGGTCCGCAAGTGGGTTGATGCACGCTGTACATGATGGAAAATGTGCATATTTTCGGGACATGATTTTGCCGGCCCAGTAACTTCTGTACAACACAAATACAACACCGCATGAAGGTACAAAAATGATACAAGGCGTGCACTCTTGTGTTTGCTGGGTAGGTACCTATACAATTAGCACAACAGTTGAAACAGTATTTTAATTAAACGGATTGAGGTGGAGAGTGGGGTCAGGCAGCGCTGGGCAGGGCTTTTTTGAACCCATTCAAAACAGCCCTGCCCAGCCCTGCCCTGACCACACTCTTGTCAAACTTCAAGGTACCTTTCTACGTGTTAGGAAATCAAAACTGCAGTTATTTGTGTACTGTGTAATATTGGCTGATTACAACCTATTTCATATTGTATTTCACTTGTGAACTTGATTAATTATTAAAACTTTCAAAAATTAAATCTTAGTGTACGTTTCCTAAATTCAGTGTGGTGACTTTTCTAGATAATTGTATCTAGATAAATATCTGTCATTTATCTAAGATTTTAATTAGGTATCTAGATAACGAAAATCGGAAAAATGGGAAAATCTATTCTGAAGAGACTCAACGAGAATAACTTTCATATATTTTGTTTATTCTACACGCATTTATATTCATTGACCCTTTAAAATATGCGTGAATATAATTATTATATTATCGGATTATAATTTTCAACCCTCCTCAATTTTTTTTCTCTATCTAAACTAATTACCTATGTAAGGTCGGTGACAGGCAAAGATGAACTCGCGTTAGCATGTTCAATGCTAAACCTGGCAATTACCTGGCAATGCTTAACAGGGTTCATCTTTGCCTGTCACCGACCATAGATATATTTTCGATTTATCTTTATCTCTGTCTATTTTTCAATATTAATCTATTATCTTATATAGATACAACTTTTGGTCATTATCTTTATCTTTATCTAGATAACGTATAGGTTATCTGTCACAACTTTGCCTAAAATAAGTGCAATTCATTCATTTATTTAATTGTCAATTACAAAATACATTGTTTTAACTTCAGAAACTTTTCTATAATAGTCTCGATTTAATATATGATTTAATGAATTACCTCTCAAAACTGGTGATTTTTTGCGCCAACCGATATAACGCAAAACCCCTTGAAAAGCATATGACTATGAATCAATACGCATATCCAACATGCCTTGATAACCTATCTTTTATCTTCTAAATCAGTGTGTATTTAAGCACCTGTTATCTCAACTGGGCCCTATTACTTTCAAGTCGTAAAAGAGACCAGCACTAATTGCAGCGACTCTGTGCCAGTAACTTCGCGTTTCATTTTTATTGTCTCGTAAAACTAACATCATGGGTTTCCTGTGTGGTCTGGCGGCTGGTGTCATCAAGTACTTGATGTTCGCTGCCAATGTGCTGTTTATGGTGAGTTACACGCGGCAAATACGCTGGGGTTGTTCCCAGCACGGTTGATACCTTTGTGAAGCATACGGCCTTCCAGCATACGGCACGTTTACCGAGCATAGGTAGCTCCTTTTGGAAATTGTTAACTATAATTTATTAAGAAAAGAGTTGGTAGTTACACTCAAACCAAATAAAAACGGTACTTTGCACCAAATGGATTGGCTGCTGGTCAGGTTCCTTGACAATCAATCCTTGTTATTATCAATGAAATTAGAGTTAGATGATGCATTAGCATAGACTTCATGGGATGATGCCATCAAACCTTTATCAGCCAATCCTTTTCTTTCGAGGTTCCGTTTATTATTTGTTCGAGTGTACATCTATTTAACTTTTTTGTTGTTGCAAAAATCGGATTTTTTCCTATTTTTCTGATAGTAATTAAAGAAAATTTGAGTATAGAAAACTTCCCAAATTTGCAAAGTATAGTGTAAAATGAACAGTATGCCTTCAACTGAATGAAAATTAAAAAAAAAATACTTCATGCAGACACTTTTTGGTTACGCTTAGGGCCGAAATATGTGCATAAAATGGATTTAAATTTTAATCATAATTATATAAAAGCAAACATGATGCGTTTATTTGATACAGTATAAAAATGTGTATAATTGGTAGATTTTTTTTGGAGCAAATGTACCAAATTTTTTTATCTCCTAAGGAACAAAGTTTTGACCGGTTTTCTTGCAAAACCGTCAAAACACAAAGAAAAAAAGAAATGTACCTATACAATATCAGACATGACCAAGTTTAAGACGTTTATCAGAGATAAAATTAATCACTCTCAATTTGTTAGGATATTTTTATGCCTGGGAGCTGACAGGTAAACTGAAGGAAGAATCATTACAATACGTATTCTTATCATTACCTCTCAGCCATTAATTATCATAAACATTCACTAGTCGCCATTAGGGCCGGTTTATACCATCCGTTTAAGCTTCAGTAACAGTAAGGATATTAGCATTTAAGCTCTACTTCAGGAATGTGATCTACCATTTTAATAAGATGCAGTAATGCAGCTTAAATCTACAGCTTATTTCATCAGGTTAAATTGACCTCAGGTTTCATTAACTGCAGTTTATTCATTAATGGTAATTAATTAACGATAAAATTAGATCAACATATTTTTCTTGGGAAATTCTGCGATAAAACTTGTATACAAATATATTCCTAATTTGAGCAAGTGAAATGAAAGGAAGAAGAGTGGATTGCTCAATCAGTCCACTATCATTGCGTCCTTGCTGTCAAGTAGATGACGTCAGAGAGCCATGTGACGTGGTTGTGATGACGTAATGTGTGCTCATGGCGTGTGCTGTGGCGTGATTAGAGCGCACGCGGCTGATAACGGAACACTCCAAGTGTCGTGCCAATTTCATCGTCCCCACAACCCCCAGCCACGGTGGTCGAATTGGGAGGGGGATATATTGATAGTTATCCCCCCATGGCTAATTTGTTTACTTCACCATCCCCCCATGAAAGATTTAAAAAACAGCACTATTTATACTTCAAAATAATACCATTTCAAGAGAATTTGTAAATTTTAGCCTCTAGACCAGGGGTCGGCAACCTTTTTTGGTGAAGGAGCCAATTTCCCAAAAATTAACAAATTAGATAATAATGGGAGCCGCAGTAAAGGCAATCAAATATAATACACCGAAAATAATGAATTGAATTACTAGTAAATTTTGATATTTTGACAAAGCCCCTTAGTTGTTGCCCCGCAGGGCGTTTTTTTAGAATTTTAACAATTTAAAAGTGATTCCCTGTTCAATTTAAATAGTATTTGTAAAACATATGACCTTAAAATTTCACTTGCTAAAACCAAGATTATTGCATTCAAAGGAAAATTCCCCGTTCGCTCAAAAATAGTAATTGACAACAATACCCTGGAACAAGTGTCGCATTTTAAATATCTTGGATATGATATAACTTATCTACGTGACAATGATATTCAGAGCAAAATACACAAATTTCAGCATATTTGTGGGACTATAAGAAGAAGTCTAAAAAATAAATCGCGAAAGGAGACACAATTAAAATTCTATAATGTGATGGCAGTTCCCACTTTGCTGTATGGAGTGAAGCCTGGACATTACGTGAGAGAGACAAGAAAGATATTCAGGCTTCTGAGATGCGCTTTTTGAGATCGGTAAAAGGGTGTTGTTTGTTAGATAAGATCAGGAATGAGGATATAAGGGCCGAATTGGGAATGAAGGAAATCAATAAGAATATATCACAGTACAGGAGAAGATGGGCCGACCATGTAGAAAGGATGTCGAATAAGAGAATTCCCAAATGGGCCCTTCACTATGATCCGAAGGGCAGGCGCGACATTGGCCGGCCAAGGAAAAGATGGGCTGCACCTTGAGGACGGAACGGGCTTTTAGCCCAATCTTTGCGGGTAGAAGAAAGTGATTCTGGGACTCTAAAATTAACAAATTGAATCAAATTACATTTATAACTGTTGCCCCGCAGGTTTTTTTTTTAGAATTTCAACAATTTAAAAATGATTCTGGGACTCTTAAATGAACAAACTTAATTAAAAAACCTTCCCATTGTTGCCCCTCAGGGCGTTTTGTTTTCGAAATTTGTTGAGTTAAAAATAGGCTTTAAATGCTTAAAAATGCACCAACTTCTTTTCATTATGATGTCATATAATGACGTCATAATAATGAAATGCGTCACTATGCCGTCTGCCCACTGCCCAGCACAATTTCCCATGAGACATGACATTGGAATTATACATTCCAACAATTATTTTATTTGTGTTTATATTTGTGTTTGTGTTTGATTAAACTTCAGGTACCCAACTAAAAATTGTACTTTTCATTTGGGCGTAATGAAGTGAGTTACTCAACTTTTCGATATAATATTCTCAAGTAGGTCCATTATTATTATTATTTTTTTAATTCTGAATTTAATTTTAGTATTATGACAAAACTTCTACAATCAATGTGATGTACTCTCACTGACATCATCTGATTGATACCTAACATAAACCATTCAATTACATGTCATCCTAATCTATATGTATGATTACTAACAGTTTAGCTAATTCTATGAATGTATAACCTCATTTGATCTAATCTCGAACCTGCCAGGCGTCTTCACTTGAGCTTATCTCTTGCTGTTGTCCAAGAATAGCCGGTTATCTTGAAGCTATTACATTATTCAGCCACTTACAACTTTTCTGCATAATATTGCCCGATGTCATGTCCTCGTCCTCCAGTTCATATATCAATACCTACAATTTACAACTTTTCAGTGTAATATAAATAGGTGATCTTTTCAAGGATATCAAATCGAAGTCTATCAAAAAAATCACAACATAACTTTTTTTATAGAGTGCAGTTTTATATCAATAGAATCATTTCAAATCTTACAAGCTGCTCTTATTAATTTAAAGAGGTGCATAATCTTGGGCTCAGAAGTAAGAAATCGAAGTTCATCAAAAACCCCAACATATTTTTTTTGTATATTTATAATTTTAAGTGTCTAGACAGCAAAGTAAAGTAGGTACCTATATAAATATGATAGCTTTATGATAATACAAATCATGAATAAATCATGAATCGTGTATCAAAGCAAAAATAATCAAATTCATCTTAGAACGAAATATTACCATGTATTTATTTGAATAAAATTACCTTGATCATTAAAACTAAGAATTCTTTTAAAATTTGGTTTTGTTCGTTTCATCGCTGTTTGAAGTTACTATTTAGTCTGCTGTTTAAAAAGCAAAGTAGAAGTAAAACGAAAAGTAGCTAAAGCTACATACAAAACCCCTGTTTATAACGTAAATGATGGAAACTACACCAACCTCAAAGCTTCCAGAGATGTAAGAATATATCGGTTTGAACAATATCTGGCAAGCTCTTACCAGTTTTGAGATAGGTCGAGTGTTTGAGCCGGGTACAGACATGTTCACATACGTCATAGCTGTACGCCAGTCATCAAGATAGTGCTTGCTGAGACACATGATGTTCCAAGATAATATTCAAAATACTTGCCTTGAGTGTCCACTTCCTTCCAACAGCTATGATGTTTCGATGATTGCTTGTGGATGGCAAGAGAATAGGAATATACAAGTCCATTTTGAAACGATTTGGAGATACACCGTCTGAAGTCATAACAAAAACGCTCCGTTTCTCGTCCGTCGCTCGTCAGTCTCTCATACGGAGCGTTTTTGTTCCCGACAAATGCTGACCACATAGTAGGAGCAAAGTTATGACAGTAAGCGATGAAAATGTAGATAAAGGTTCAATACATGTCATACCTTTCTTGCTTTTTCGATGTTCATAACCGTTTGCCAAATATGGCAATTTATATTTCGTATATCCCCTCTAAAACCGCTCCAAAACGACTTTTGGCGGGAAAAAATATATGACCGGCCTTATGCCTTGTAAGTCCATGTTTAAATATTAAGTCAATATTTCAATCACTCAAACAAAGCACTACCAGGTGACAAACTCTTTCTCATTAACTAACATAATGGAAATTAACGTCGCACTGAGAACAGTGCGTTTCCTGTCCTCTTACCCAGGTCACTTATGTCCTATACCCAAATGCCCTATTGACCCTTGACTTGTGTTCCAGCTCTCCGGTATCGGCATCGTGGTTCTCGGCACGATCATGCAGCAGAACTTCTTGGCCTTTGACAAGCTCCTTAAGGGCGCATTCTCCGGCACAGCCATCGCCGTCATCGTGGTCGGCAGCGTCATCATAGTAGTCGGATTCTGCGGCTGCTGCGGCGCCATTCGCAAGAACGTCATGCTCCTCAACATCGTGAGTCGATCAGGGAGAAATACGTCCAAGAATTCATGATAAATATATTTCGTATTGTTAAAAAGACACGTATAGTATAGTGAGCGTGGCCTCGAAGAATTTTTAAAAACTAAAAATTCAAATCTTTTGCCAATGTACCTATTGTTAATAAAATAAGGCTTTGTACGAGTCTTTAGAACTGTTCATGAAAATAATTCCATAGCTTTGTAATGGTTTATTAGATTTACTTCGTCCGAAAATTAGTAAAACTATGGCACTAAACGTCTGTAGGACAAAATAAAACTAATAAACCGTTCCAAGATATGTAATTATTTTCATTGAACTGTTCTGAAGACTCGTACAAAGCCTTATTTTATAAACAATTTCAGTGGTAAAAGATATTGATGAAATCGATTAAAAACTCTTCAAGATCAAATTACTCTGCCGTCTTACTTCTCAATCTTTGGTTTGTGGAAATATTTTACATCGCACATTTTATACTGCGTTCCTAACCCATAGTTGTAGTCATTTTAGAAAATGCGGTTCTTTCTGTGTGGAAATTATTTAAATGTTACATGAGAAGAAAGTTACAAGACGCGTCTTGTATAGTTTATTTTTAGGAATTATATCAATATTTCTGACAAACCGACGGGGTCTTTTGCAAACTAATGCGAACCACCACCAGAGATGACGCATCCATCTCATGCTCCCAAATAGGAATTGTTTCGTTCCTAAATTTTACCTTTTCTTTCATAAAAAAAACAAGTTTACTCGTAGAATATAATCAATCATCAAGCAATCGTAAATGATTGCCAAGGCTTCGTCTGTAGTGTCGTCTGACCATGGGTTCGATCCCCAGTGGGGACGCAGCAATGTAAATGCCACACATAGCCTGTCTCCTTGTCTTCCAGTACGCCGGACTGCTCTCTCTCGTCTTCCTCGCCGAGATCGCCATTGGCATCGTCGCGCTGATGCAAGTCGGCTCGACCCAAGAGTTCATGAAGGACAACTTCGAGAAGTTCTTCCGGGAAGAATACGGACCAAACCCTCACGAGAGCGTCCTGTTCGACAAACTCCACGGCCAGGTAGAGTACCAGAACGACATACTTGGTTTTATTGGACACAACAATCGTACTACTCTTCGGTTAGATGTTTATTGACATATGGATATTTTAAACTACTGTTTTCAACTGAATAATTTGAACATGATTTCAGACATTATGTTTGGACATAATTTTAAATTAGTTCTCCTCAATACCATTGAAAAATTTATATTATTATGACATTTCCCTATACATTTTCACAATAATATTTATAAATTGACCAAACTATAGACAACAAATCTCTTTGCCTCGTTGATAAAATGTATGTTTATAATAACCTCATAGCATCCAGACGAATAAGGGTCCTATTCCATTACTTCAAAATGTCCGACACCGAACTCATGGCCTGTAAATCGGATTGTACAGAATCGTGTATTTTAACGTCATCGAAGAGGACCTCAGGGCTCGTAACAACTCGTTCTAGGATCAGGATCTTCTCAGGTCCTAACTCATCGGTTTGTTTTACAGTTCAAATGCTGCTTGGTAAATGGACCATCAGACTACAGCCTAATCGCAGGGATGCTCAATCCACCCCACTCCTGCAGATGCTACAACCTTCTAGACATTGAAACGTGCATCCTATCGGGGTCGGCGAATGCTGGATACTTCAAGAACGGCTGCAGTGAAGAGTTCACCACCTGGTTGGAAGATGGAGTGAGAACCGTGGGAATTGTTTGTCTCTGTGTGGCAGCATGTGAGGTGAGATAATAGCTACAGGTGGATTGATTTATACTCCCAGGCGCGTAGGAACTACTTTTCATCATGGGGGGGATTGCGACACCCAGGCAGGGGGTCTACCCCCCAGTTTGAGTCCCACAGGGCGTTTTTTAGAATTTAAATTAAAGTGATTCTGGGACTTTAAAATGCACAAAATGAAGCAAAAATCCCTCCTATTGTTGCCCAGCAGGGCATTTTGTCGAATATGGACATTTTAAAATCGATTTTGGTATGCTAAACTGCTCAAATTACAACAAATTAACTTACTCATTTTTTGCAGGGCAATTTTTTTAGAATAAAAACAATTTTTTAAAGTGATTCTTGGACACACAACTTAATTTTGTATGGTGAAGGGGGGGGGGGGGCGGTCAGCCCGCTCGAGTGGGGGGAGGGGATAATCCCCCCATCCCTCCCCCTTCCCTTCCTACGCGCCTGTATATTCCAACTGATATTTGTAGCATATGTACCTCTTAGAAGCCAAACAAGTGTAAAGCCCAATGTACACGGAACAATTTCTTGTTCAACTTCTATGACTTCACTTCTGTGTCACATTTCCAATTAGAACATGTTGATCATCATGTTCATCAAGGCGCGTAGGAACTAAATTTGCTAGGGGGGGGGGGGGGGGGCATAGTATTGTAAAAGAACTTGAGCTGGAGACACTATTGTCTACGAAGACAATGGGGGGTCTGGGGAAAGACACTCAGCGAAATGTGGGTCCGGGGCGCACAGCCCCGGAAAATTGTTGAATTTCAGCCTTGAATTTGATGCATTTTTACGTGGTTTTAACACTTTTTAAGCATATTTTTTACTTGACATAAGAACATATGAAGGCGAATGAAATCAGAGGGGGGGGGGGGATTTCCCCCCCCCATCCTCCCCCCTCTTCCTACGCGCCTCTGTTCATCCCGATTTACACTGTGCATGATTCTGTACAAGTGTACTTACACAGAATTTGAGCTCAACTTTAATATTGTTCTAAATTCTACCCAGAAGTGAGAGAAAGAAGTGTGGCACAGAAGTTGAACAAGAAAAATGCTGTGAATCTGGCTTTAAATCAATTCAAGGTAGCTTGATTAAAAACGGGTTAACTTTTAGTTTACCTCCAACTGGTGAGTAAATTAAAATACATTTACTTGATAGCACACATTTCATAATCTCTCTCAAAAACTAGCAGAAGTACATAACCTGCAAGTGTTTACCTGTGATCGCAGCATCTACCTACTCAATTACGCTTAGGGCCGGTCTTTCAATACTCTGTTAGAGTCTCAATTAGATGTTAACAGTTAGTACAAAACGCTGTCTTTCAATTGGTTGTTGCCATGACGATACAGTCCTAATCAACCGCTTAAAAGTTAGCAGATTATTGAAAGACTGGCCCTTAATCTTTTCAGAAAATGCTCATTATATTATTGTCAATGTGAACATTCTGAAGACGAGTTATCTCGCCCAAAGCAAGGTCAAAAGATTTGGAAAAATAGATTACTGGAATTATGTTTAAACTTGCAACAGTGCAAGTTTAAACTGTTGTCAACAACCAATGACATTCCTTGAATGACCGTTAAAACTTAAGTTCTGGTTATAGGAGAGCATTCACAAACTGGCCCTCAGGGTCGGTTTTTCAATGCCCTTTAAACGGTAAACCAGTAGAAAGTTTTAAACGGTCATTCCAGGATTGTCATTGGTTGTTGCCATGGCAATTTAGTCACTGTTTAAAAGTAAGTAGAGTTTTGAAAACCCTTTTTTTTTTTTGAAAAACCTGTAATTAAGTTAACACGGTCATTCTAGAAATGAAATTGGTTGTTTCTATGACAATACAGTCCTAATTAACCGTTCAAAAATTGGCAGAGTATTGAAAGACTGGCCCCTAATCTAATATAACCATTGTTAGTCTCCTGAGAAAATCAGATGGCTCTGAAAAAAAAACACAGTTCTTACAATGTCTCGAGTTTGGCTTCCAAATGTTTTGATATGAATTTGGCATTATCTGTTTGGTTGTTTGTTTTGCAGATTATAGCCATCGTGTTCGCCTGTTGTTTGGCGGCAAGATTCAAGAAAGGAGGCGGAGACTAACTCGGTCACGTGACATCGCCCAGCCAATCAGAAAGCTTCTAATGAGCTTAAAGCTTGCGATAAAGTTGATCAAAACTTATTTAACATACATCTTTGGGCAGATGTCGTTTTCCATTATTTGTTTTGTTAATTTATCGTTGTATCATATCGATGTAGTGCTTATAGTATATCTGATTAGGCTATACTATTTCTCAGCTAATCAAATTTGTTTAGTATTTTAATATTTTATATGAATGAAAATAAAGATGACATTTTTATCTCATATTATGATATATTAAATCTAAATTATTCATCTGCACCTTAGATGACGGTACATTCAGTCATTCCATCGTGAAAAGTCAGACTAAAATAAAGCAAGTGTTTCTATGGTTAATTGTACTCAAGATGAAGAAACTGAAAAAATAAGAGAATTCTCTATGGAATGGAATGATTCATTGATAGCTTTTATTTGCATGTCTTCATAAAATACAATATAGGTATATAATATGTCTTGTTCTCAGAGAATCAATACCTAATCTTCAGATTGAAAGCAACTCTGAGGTCATTTAATCGGTTACGTCCAATAGAACTAATAGCAGTTCAATATAATTGTAAACTACAAATGTAAAGCAACCTGAAATCAATAATATAGATTAGTGATGGTCACATAGTTCAAAATATCGAGAGGTGTAAAGCAAAAAGTCGTTGTCAATGACTTATATTTAAAATTTAAAAGCGAAAGCTGCTATAAGTTATTCTATGACATCTGATCATGGTTTTGATCTAATTGTTCAGTGTTCTTATAAAAGTTATGAGCGGATGGAAAATTCAGGAGTAGAGTAAATATTCGGTTTTGGATGGAGTTTACCACGACTCCTTTTGACTCTTTTGACACGGACACTTTTTTTTTTTTTTTTTTTGGCTGCTACCTGGAACAATAGAAGTCGCACCGTTTCACCGATCGATCCGAAATTTTGCACATGTGTAGAGACAAACTTTTCTGTTTGCAGACATGGGTCAAGGGGGTGTGGGTGGCGCCCCCCCACACCTTGCCCCGCAGGACGTTTTTTTGGTTTTGGACACTTTGAAATAAATATTGAGACGTTATGCGGTTTATTTTGTTGAACAATTCAATATTATTTAAACTTTGACACTTTGGAGTCTGGGTATTTCTTGTTTTTTGACACATGAAAATTAGTTTTTTTAGTTTTTTTTTTACAAAATAAAACTATACTTAAATACAAAAAAATTTTTATGTTGTCCTGACATCCTCCCCCCCCCCCCCCCCCCCGCCCCCTCCCGTGTATGCCCAAATTTATTGAAATATTGAAAAAGCAATCAGAGTTTTAAGGCACTTTTAGGGCAAAAATTAATCCTTGTCCATGAACAAGCCGTGATTACGTTATTTTTGTAAATGAGGAAATGAAAAATCAACCTGCTGATCTAAAAAAGGTGGAGGAGGAATCATGGGGGGGGGGGGGGGGGCCTCCCGCCCCCCTTGAATCCGCCCCTGACGTGTACCTGTAGCAATGATCAGCGTCGAGCAACAAAGCAGATGATTTCTACCAGCACTGAGTACTAGATTCATGTTGGAGACAATATGACGGCTAACTAACTGACTGTTTATACCAACACGAACATTTTCCTTGCTTGTAGCGTTGATAATCATATTATGCATTGCACTAGTTTCGAGATATGGAAGTAATTTCTTGTCAAGGTTGTCATACGCTGTAGTGTATAGTTCTTCGCCTTATCTTTGCGTGCATTTAGAAAATGAAAGTTTATTGGTCAACAATTATAAGCCACATAGACATGACATGAGAAACAGTACTTAATCATGTCTTCTCTCTAAAAAAAAACACTAACTAAAAAGTAGGAATGTTAAAAAAGAAGTCAAGTCCAATATATAAAAAATATGTGTCTCACCACATTTATTGCGTTCACGTATAGGCGATCTCAATAAAAAAAATCGTGCAAATAGACTAGCCAAGCCCAATACATCCAGTAAGAGAAAAAAAACACGACATAGTGTTAAAAATTATTTTTAAAATATTGTTTTATAATTCTAAAATAGACGAAATAAAACAATATTTTTAAAAGAATTTTTAAAATCAAAACAGTTCTTGGCGCATCGTGTACAAAATAATGATATTATCTGGTTTAGATGAAAATTTACAAGAATGCACATTACCTGCTAATAATTTCTACGTTTCACAATACGCAATCGACTTCGAGAGCCACACCGTTCCGCTACTCCCGTGTTATGTGACCTGTTGCCTTGCATCTTTGTTCCATTTTGTCTCTGCCGCAGCGTTCCTATGATCGAGCTGAAACTTTGGATATATACATTAGACAATGCTTTATTTCGTTCGGTGCATTTGATTGAAAAGATCCTAGAATGGGTTTAATTAAAATAATGTTTTGAATTTAGAAACGTATTCTTTGGCCGACATTTTCTCTGATGTAAAATATTTTAGTCACTTGCATAAACTTATTTACTTATTGACATTTTAAGCTTTTTGTAAATCTTTATCAATAATATTATTATTATATTAATATTATTAAGACTGTCTCTGTACCACGAGGTAGAAAGGTGGTAGTCCGTATATGTGCATTTAACTCCAGGGGCCAAATTCACAAAAAGTTTTATTTCTTATGTACTATCTTTTTTATTATCTTTTTTTTAAGATAAATAAAAAAAAAATTATAATACGTATTAGCAGATAATACCTTTTGTGAATCCAGCCCCAGACGCTTTCGTTTTGTTTTGTTGAGCGAGCGTAGCGACCGTCTCCATTCTGCACTTTTGGACACTTTCTCTGTTTTTTTTTGTGTGTGTGTTTTTTTTGTGTGTGTTTGAATTGACGGCACAGGCCACAATTTTCTTCCAATCGAGCTGAAATTTTTCACACATACTAATATCATTCTAACTTAATCGTGTATAGTTTTTGAGAGCTATAATTTGATTGGTTCAAAAATGAAAATATCTCCCGATTGGTCGAAAATCAAAATGTTCCGATTAAGTTCATATTTTGCATGAACATTAAGTCTACTATTTTCTCTTATTTTACAAGTTTTCAGCTCAATCGGTAGAGAATGTATCTACTTATTGACATTTAAATAGAAAGTCAGAAGCGATTTTATCGACATTTTATTTCCAGTTCAATTTAAATATGATTTTCTTTGTGGATCAGAGTGTATAGATGGCTGTTCTCAGTTTCAATGAAGTCAGGTAATTTTATTTTGATCTTGGATCGTATTTCAATTCACTATGGATGTATATTATGATTCCTGTGCTTTCGACTAGATACATTTCGACTAGATACATATCATATTTTACACATTTCCAGCCCAATCGGTCAAGAATGTACGGTCAATCGGTCAAGACTTATTGCTATTTTAAGTGTTTTAAATATCTGTCCAAAGAGTTGATGGAAAAGTATCAAATTTATGGTATCGGTCTGTTTAATTGTTCCAGAGTGTTTATGGAAAGTTGTAAGGAACTTTGGTAATAGGTAATGTAGGTAATTTTCTTTGATTGAATAGATCGTTTCGATTGGCGATGTCGCCCGTGTCGGTGCTCGCTCATCAACGCGTTACACGGAGCGTTTTCCTAGTAATAGGCACCGAGTCATCGAAATGTGCACTTCTCTCCCCCATTTCCCTTTACGAAGTCTCGGCCGGGAATCGACCGCTGGACATCAGCCCGACTGCACGGGATCGCGTAACTTTAGTCAACATTCGATCGACAACTCTTATGGGAGAATAACATCGACACGTCATAGTCAATGCTAATCTCTCATTAGAGTTGTCGATCGACTGTCGAGCCACGTTATATAATCGCAGTGTGCGATGAGAGTGTCCCAGTGACTGACTGAGTACACGACCTTGGATCGCGAATATTACTATCGAATCGACTAAGGCCCACTTAAGGTGAATGATCTGCGATCACGTGACTCGCTCAGTCGACGCGCAGTCGCCGTGTGAAGAACATCTCGTGTCGGGAGTAGTTTTAATAGTAAGTGATGTTTTGTTGTTTGATCGCATTCAGAACAAAGTAGTATACATACAAAATACGTTATTTATCGTCTAATATTTATTAAACTTAATCAGGTACTTGGAATTCTAACATATATTATCTTATCAATTTAAACTGCATCAGATAGATAAATAACATTTCTTAAAAGTGATGAAGTTTAGTGAATGCTCGTATTTATAATGTGATACTTATACTATTTAAATGTGTTGTGAGAGTTTAAATCAATTTTGATTATACATTTTTTGTTAGTAGATTTACTAAGTAAGCTTGCCGAGTGAGTTTGTCATTTTTTTTCAGCACGAAAATGTTTTAAGAAAACGTTGCTTGGCCCTCCGTTTCGATCTCAATCTTTTTAGGCGTGAAGGTGATATGGTAATCTTTTCACAAGTTTTTGTTTTAGTGTTAAAACTATGCAAAGAACGTTGCATTTTCTCACTATATTTGAGGAGCGCATTAACATAATATCGCGACTATATTCCGGAGAAAATCGGGAAAAAAGGTTCCGTTTATTAGCTCAAAACAAGCCTAATTGCAATACACGTAAATTGACGAGTGTATGATCAAAACATTTTGAAAATATTTCGTATTTAACCTCTCCATTTAAAAAAAAACTCTTTTGAGCAATGGGAGTAGAGACTATAAATGCTATACACATTCTACACACAAAAAACTTACTAAATAACTTCAAACATGAATTACTGTATGTCTTGTATATTTTCAAATTAATACCTTAAGTTGAAGTAAATCCGACGAACAGCAAAGAACAGCCAAGATAAAATTTTTACATTTTGAGATATTAATTATATCCACTCTCGTGAACGTAATTTTGTTAATATAAAAACACTGGATTTATGATGAATTTCCGTATCACTTTCACATGCGTATTTATATACGTGGTATTTTTTTATTGTTTAGTCAATAAATCACAACAAAATTAACTCAAATTGACTTCAATTATTGATAAACATAGAATATTTAATATATACTTTTTCGATCGAATGAAGATAATTACTGCTCAAGCTTGATTTACACAGGCCAATTTATTGATCAATGCCTTGATTTCAAGACATTGATCTGTGTAAACTCAACCACTGATCTCTGAACGATCTCATCGGAAGAAATATCTTTGTCCTACTCAGCGATGAGTTCTGTCGGGTGTGAAGACGAAGGCAGTGTGATTCAGGAGTTCTACCGCGACACCAACGTGTTCATCACTGGAGGAACAGGCTTCATAGGCAAAGTGTTGATAGAGAAACTGTTGCGCTCATGTCCACACGTCAACACCATCTACCTGTTGGTGCGCAGCAAGAGAGGCAAACAAGTGGAGGAGAGGATCGACGAGCTCATCACGTCGCCGGTAAGTTGGTTCACAGTCGAGTGTTCCCATTGGAGAACAAGGACCGTGTGAACCAGTACCTCGTGTTCCAGTGTTTTGATCGTCTGAAAGAAGAGAGGCCCGGGTTCGAGAGCAAGCTGGTTGCCGTGGCAGGAGACATTGGCATGGAGGGTCTGGGGATCAGCGACCAGGACCGCCATCTGTTGGCTGAACATGTGGACATCGTGTTCCATGTGGCAGCGACTGTCAGGTTCAACGAACAGCTGAATTCAGCCATCAAGCTGAACGTGAGAGGCACCAGAGACCTGCTCATCATGTGCAAGACCTTCAACAAACTCAAGGTCAGAACAAGTCATAATTCCATACAACAGAATATAAACTGACATTTTACATCTCCCAAGCAAGCAATTTGTTTCTACTCAAATTAAGCCTGAAATAATGTCTTCCCTCTTTCAGTCCTTGGTTCACGTCTCCACTGCGTACTCCAACTGCCCACAACCCCACATTGAGGAGAAGTTCTACGAGCCTCCGATGGACTGCGACAGAGCGATACAAATGGCGGAGTGTGTTGATGAACAGCTGATGAATGACATGCAAGACAAGTGAGTATGTTCTGATCATGTCATTTAATATCAATCTTAGTTACTGTGAAAATGGGCTACAAGCTGTAACATTTAAATGTAGGTATAAACATAGTTTTTAGTTTAACCAAACATTTTCTTGTTCTTTGCTATTCTGTTTTTTTTGCAATTTGTATGTGCTGTAGAAACAGATAATAAAATATAAAATAAATAAATAAATAATTTAAAAAAATATACATTTACGATCTTGATGTACGCTTATTATTAGTCTGTGATCTGAGACTGTATTTCATTCCACTGCAGAATACTTGGTGAATGGCCGAACACGTATACCTTCACGAAGGCATTAGCTGAAGGTGTTGTGAAGAAATACGGAGAAGGATTGCCCGTCGCAGTGGTGAGACCGCCCGGTGGTAAGAAGAAAGATATTTTATGTTCTGGGATGTTGGTCTAGGGCATAATCGCCTAACGATTCAATACATTTTCACGGCGTTGACTTTTTGAAATTGCATGTTAATCTTGCCATTGGCTGCCGCTCTATATGGGATTCGTGACTTCTATAGCTGCAGTACTGAATGCTTTCGCCGATGTCGGAGGCCGCTCAAGCCTGACCAGATTCTGGCAATATAAAGACATATTATTAATTTTGTTTAATATTTCCTCCTGTCTTCACAGAGAATGTATTGAGGGAATCGGGAGTTATATCCAAGTTACGCAAAAGCTACCTCAAACCCCAAAGAGTCATTAAGATACTCTCTCAATCACTTCGTTCTTCTTTCCATCCATGGCAAAATAGTACTTAGGATTTCAATTTCAACCCTTTTTGCTTCTTCATCTTACATTTTCTGTAGACCGTATCACATCCAAATTATGTTGAAGTTTTACATAATATTAAATACACCTCTTAAGAGGCAAACGGAAGCGAACGGGAATTGCACGGTGAATCATACTAGCGTTTTTTTTGAAATTTTGTCTTCCCACTAAATAATTTAAAAAAATCAGATAGTAACGACCCATAAAAGCTTAATAGACTAAATAATGCCGCAAACTGGAGTACTGTATGACCTCTAGTACGACCTCAAAGTGTTAAATACGATTATTTTACTAAACTAACACTTTGAGGTCGCACCAGAGGTCATAATGAACTCCAGTGTGTGGCATTATTTAGTCTATTAGGCTGTAATGGGTTGATACTATCTGATTTTTTAAAATTATTTTGTGGGAAGACAAAATTTCAAAAAAACACTTTGATGAACCGTACGATTCCCGTTCGCTTCCGTTTGCCTCTTAAACAATAGAAAAAAAATTGAATATAAATTTGGGGATATTTTTCTTTCCCTATGAAAAGAAATGGTACACTCTCCTGAACATTTTGATTGTGTAGGCTACGAAGTTACGAACTCTGGAGGGTGCGTTGAGTTGCCCCCCCCCCCCCCCCCCCCCACTTTGATTATTGAATAACTTTTTAGGGGTTGTGGTGCAAAATTCAAATTTGGTGGTGCAAAATGGTGCATAATTGGTGCAAAATTCCTGCGGTGAGAAAAATAAAAATTTCGAGATTGGAGGGGCCAACCTAACTCACCCATGTTATGTCCGGCAGTGCTGTCTACTTACCGGGAACCTGTTTCTGGCTTCGTGGACGACCGACAAGGTCCCGGGATGGTTCTCGCCGCCGTCTTGTCAGGTGTTCTGCGCACTATGTGGTGCGTCGACTCGCAACACTGCAACAACATTCCGTGCGACATGGTGGTCAACAGTCTCATAGCTGCGGCGTGGGAGATTGCAGACACATGGTGAGTACCTGTACCTGGCTTCGTGGACGACCGGCAAGGTCCCGGGATGGTTCTCGCCGCCGTCTTGTCGATGTGGTGCGTCGAACACTGCAACAACATTCCGTGCGACATGGTGGTCAACAGTCTCATAGCTGCGGCGTGGGAGATTGCAGACACATGGTGAGTACCTGTACCTGGCTTCGTGGACGACCGGCAAGGTCCCGGGATGGTTCTCGCTGCCGTCTTGTCGATGTGGTGCGTCGACTCGCAACACTGCAACAACATTCCATGCGACATGGTGGTCAACAGTCTCATAGCTGCGGCGTGGGAGATTGCAGACACATGGTGAGTACCTGTACCTGGCTTCGTGGACGACCGGCAAGGTCCCGGGATGGTTCTCGCCGCCGTCTTGTCGATGTGGTGCGTCGAACACTGCAACAACATTCCGTGCGACATGGTGGTCAACAGTCTCATAGCTGCGGCGTGGGAGATTGCAGACACATGGTGAGTACCTGTACCTGGCTTCGTGGACGACCGGCAAGGTCCCGGGATGGTTCTCGCCGCCGTCTTGTCGATGTGGTGCGTCGAACACTGCAACAACATTCCGTGCGACATGGTGGTCAACAGTCTCATAGCTGCGGCGTGGGAGATTGCAGACACATGGTGAGTACCTGTACCTGGCTTCGTGGACGACCGGCAAGGTCCCGGGATGGTTCTCGCCGCCGTCTTGTCGATGTGGTGCGTCGAACACTGCAACAACATTCCGTGCGACATGGTGGTCAACAGTCTCATAGCTGCGGCGTGGGAGATTGCAGACACATGGTGAGTACCTGTACCTGGCTTCGTGGACGACCGGCAAGGTCCCGGGATGGTTCTCGCCGCCGTCTTGTCGATGTGGTGCGTCGAACACTGCAACAACATTCCATGCGACATGGTGGTCAACAGTCTCATAGCTGCGGCGTGGGAGATTGCAGACACATGGTGAGTACCTGTACCTGGCTTCGTGGACGACCGGCAAGGTCCCGGGATGGTTCTCGCCGCCGTCTTGTCGATGTGGTGCGTCGAACACTGCAACAACATTCCGTGCGACATGGTGGTCAACAGTCTCATAGCTGCGGCGTGGGAGATTGCAGACACATGGTGAGTACCTGTACCTGGCTTCGTGGACGACCGGCAAGGTCCCGGGATGGTTCTCGCCGCCGTCTTGTCGATGTGGTGCGTCGAACACTGCAACAACATTCCATGCGACATGGTGGTCAACAGTCTCATAGCTGCGGCGTGGGAGATTGCAGACACATGGTGAGTACCTGTACCTGGCTTCGTGGACGACCGGCAAGGTCCCGGGATGGTTCTCGCTGCCGTCTTGTCGATGTGGTGCGTCGACTCGCAACACTGCAACAACATTCCATGCGACATGGTGGTCAACAGTCTCATAGCTGCGGCGTGGGAGATTGCAGACACATGGTGAGTACCTGTACCTGGCTTCGTGGACGACCGGCAAGGTCCCGGGATGGTTCTCGCTGCCGTCTTGTCGATGTGGTGCGTCGACTAGCAACACTGCAACAACATTCCATGCGACATGGTGGTCAACAGTCTCATAGCTGCGGCGTGGGAGATTGCAGACACATGGTGAGTACCTGTACCTGGCTTCGTGGACGACCGGCAAGGTCCCGGGATGGTTCTCGCTGCCGTCTTGTCGATGTGGTGCGTCGACTCGCAACACTGCAACAACATTCCATGCGACATGGTGGTCAACAGTCTCATAGCTGCGGCGTGGGAGATTGCAGACACATGGTGAGTACCTGTACCTGGCTTCGTGGACGACCGGCAAGGTCCCGGGATGGTTCTCGCCGCCGTCTTGTCGATGTGGTGCGTCGAACACTGCAACAACATTCCGTGCGACATGGTGGTCAACAGTCTCATAGCTGCGGCGTGGGAGATTGCAGACACATGGTGAGTACCTGTACCTGGCTTCGTGGACGACCGGCAAGGTCCCGGGATGGTTCTCGCCGCCGTCTTGTCGATGTGGTGCGTCGAACACTGCAACAACATTTCGTGCGACATGGTGGTCAACAGTCTCATAGCTGCGGCGTGGGAGATTGCAGACACATGGTGAGTACCTGTACCTGGCTTCGTGGACGACCGGCAAGGTCCCGGGATGGTTCTCGCCGCCGTCTTGTCGATGTGGTGCGTCGAACACTGCAACAACATTCCATGCGACATGGTGGTCAACAGTCTCATAGCTGCGGCGTGGGAGATTGCAGACACATGGTGAGTACCTGTACCTGGCTTCGTGGACGACCGGCAAGGTCCCGGGATGGTTCTCGCCGCCGTCTTGTCGATGTGGTGCGTCGAACACTGCAACAACATTTCATGCGACATGGTGGTCAACAGTCTCATAGCTGCGGCGTGGGAGATTGCAGACACATGGTGAGTACCTGTACCTGGCTTCGTGGACGACCGGCAAGGTCCCGGGATGGTTCTCGCCGCCGTCTTGTCGATGTGGTGCGTCGACTAGCAACACTGCAACAACATTCCGTGCGACATGGTGGTCAACAGTCTCATAGCTGCGGCGTGGGAGATTGCAGACACATGGTGAGTACCTGTACCTGGCTTCGTGGACGACCGGCAAGGTCCCGGGATGGTTCTCGCCGCCGTCTTGTCGATGTGGTGCGTCGAACACTGCAACAACATTCCGTGCGACATGGTGGTCAACAGTCTCATAGCTGCGGCGTGGGAGATTGCAGACACATGGTGAGTACCTGTACCTGGCTTCGTGGACGACCGGCAAGCTCCCGGGATGGTTCTCGCTGCCGTCTTGTCGATGTGGTGCGTCGACTCGCAACACTGCAACAACATTCCGTGCGACATGGTGGTCAACAGTCTCATAGCTGCGGCGTGGGAGATTGCAGACACATGGTGAGTACCTGTACCTGGCTTCGTGGACGACCGGCAAGGTCCCGGGATGGTTCTCGCCGCCGTCTTGTCGATGTGGTGCGTCGAACACTGCAACAACATTTCATGCGACATGGTGGTCAACAGTCTCATAGCTGCGGCGTGGGAGATTGCAGACACATGGTGAGTACCTGTACCTGGCTTCGTGGACGACCGGCAAGGTCCCGGGATGGTTCTCGCCGCCGTCTTGTCGATGTGGTGCGTCGACTAGCAACACTGCAACAACATTCCGTGCGACATGGTGGTCAACAGTCTCATAGCTGCGGCGTGGGAGATTGCAGACACATGGTGAGTACCTGTACCTGGCTTCGTGGACGACCGGCAAGGTCCCGGGATGGTTCTCGCCGCCGTCTTGACGATGTGGTGCGTCGAACACTGCAACAACATTCCGTGCGACATGGTCGTCAACAGTCTCATAGCTGCGGCGTGGGAGATTGCAGACACATGGTGAGTACCTGTACCTGGCTTCGTGGACGACCGGCAAGGTCCCGGGATGGTTCTTGCCGCCGTCTTGTCGATGTGGTGCGTCGAACACTGCAACAACATTCCGTGCGACATGGTGGTCAACAGTCTCATAGCTGCGGCGTGGGAGATTGCAGACACATGGTGAGTACCTGTACCTGGCTTCGTGGACGACCGGCAAGGTCCCGGGATGGTTCTCGCCGCCGTCTTGTCGATGTGGTGCGTCGAACACTGCAACAACATTCCGTGCGACATGGTGGTCAACAGTCTCATAGCTGCGGCGTGGGAGATTGCAGACACATGGTGAGTACCTGTACCTGGCTTCGTGGACGACCGGCAAGGTCCCGGGATGGTTCTCGCTGCCGTCTTGTCGATGTGGTGCGTCGAACACTGCAACAACATTCCGTGCGACATGGTGGTCAACAGTCTCATAGCTGCGGCGTGGGAGATTGCAGACACATGGTGAGTACCTGTACCTGGCTTCGTGGACGACCGGCAAGGTCCCGGGATGGTTCTCGCTGCCGTCTTGTCGATGTGGTGCGTCGAACACTGCAACAACATTCCGTGCGACATGGTGGTCAACAGTCTCATAGCTGCGGCGTGGGAGATTGCAGACACATGGTGAGTACCTGTACCTGGCTTCGTGGACGACCGGCAAGGTCCCGGGATGGTTCTCGCCGCCGTCTTGTCGATGTGGTGCGTCGAACACTGCAACAACATTCCATGCGACATGGTGGTCAACAGTCTCATAGCTGCGGCGTGGGAGATTGCAGACACATGGTGAGTACCTGTACCTGGCTTCGTGGACGACCGGCAAGGTCCCGGGATGGTTCTCGCTGCCGTCTTGTCGATGTGGTGCGTCGACTCGCAACACTGCAACAACATTCCATGCGACATGGTGGTCAACAGTCTCATAGCTGCGGCGTGGGAGATTGCAGACACATGGTGAGTACCTGTACCTGGCTTCGTGGACGACCGGCAAGGTCCCGGGATGGTTCTCGCCGCCGTCTTGTCGATGTGGTGCGTCGAACACTGCAACAACATTCCATGCGACATGGTGGTCAACAGTCTCATAGCTGCGGCGTGGGAGATTGCAGACACATGGTGAGTACCTGTACCTGGCTTCGTGGACGACCGGCAAGGTCCCGGGATGGTTCTCGCCGCCGTCTTGTCGATGTGGTGCGTCGAACACTGCAACAACATTCCGTGCGACATGGTGGTCAACAGTCTCATAGCTGCGGCGTGGGAGATTGCAGACACATGGTGAGTACCTGTACCTGGCTTCGTGGACGACCGGCAAGGTCCCGGGATGGTTCTCGCCGCCGTCTTGTCGATGTGGTGCGTCGAACACTGCAACAACATTCCATGCAACATGGTGGTCAACAGTCTCATAGCTGCGGCGTGGGAGATTGCAGACACATGGTGAGTACCTGTACCTGGCTTCGTGGACGACCGGCAAGGTCCCGGGATGGTTCTCGCCGCCGTCTTGTCGATGTGGTGCGTCGAACACTGCAACAACATTCCATGCGACATGGTGGTCAACAGTCTCATAGCTGCGGCGTGGGAGATTGCAGACACATGGTGAGTACCTGTACCTGGCTTCGTGGACGACCGGCAAGGTCCCGGGATGGTTCTCGCCGCCGTCTTGTCGATGTGGTGCGTCGAACACTGCAACAACATTCCATGCAACATGGTGGTCAACAGTCTCATAGCTGCGGCGTGGGAGATTGCAGACACATGGTGAGTACCTGTACCTGGCTTCGTGGACGACCGGCAAGGTCCCGGGATGGTTCTCGCTGCCGTCTTGTCGATGTGGTGTGTCGACTAGCAACACTGCAACAACATTCCATGCGACATGGTGGTCAACAGTCTCATAGCTGCGGCGTGGGAGATTGCAGACACATGGTAGGTACCTGTACCTGGCTTCGTGGACGACCGGCAAGGTCCCGGGATGGTTCTCGCCGCCGTCTTGTCGATGTGGTGCGTCGAACACTGCAGCAACATTCCATGCGACATGGTCGTCAACAGTCTCATAGCTGCGGCGTGGGAGATTGCAGACACATGGTGAGACAATAGTCCAGTAATTGTGTGATTATACCCACCACTAATTGCAACAGAAGGTTTCAATACATGAATCGATTCAGAAAAATGCCCTCTACAACATATCAAAAATCCTCCTGAATCCGAGAGCCGGAAGCACTTTTCAAGCAATTTTTATGTTAATTTGCCATTCTCCAAAAAGAATAAAAAATTCATGTAACTCCGAATTTGACTTAATTTGGCAGAATTGTTCACCATCCTAAATGAACACAAAAAGCTCTCTTAGCGTTTTCCTCTAAATCTCATCGTTTGAAAATTCCCTATTGAAAAGTCATATTTTAGTCAGTTTTCGACGATTTAGGTCACTTTGAGTGTAATTTGACGTTTTACGAAGACCATATTTCCCAAACGATGAGAGTTAGAGGAAAACGCTAAGAGAGCTATCTGTGTTCATTTAGGATGGTGAACAATTCTCCCAAGTTTTGTCAAAATCGGAGTTACATGACAACATTTTTTTTCGGATGATGGAATTAACATGGGAAATTAACTTAAAAAGTGATTAAAAAGTGCTTCCGGCACTCGGATTCGGGAGGATTTTGGATATGTTGTAGAGGGCATTCTTTCTGAATCGATTCATATATTGAAACCTTCTGTTGCAATTAGTGGTGGGTTCAGCTCTTTTTTTGCTTTAAATTACTGGGCTAGAAGGATTGTAGTCAAACAAGAGTGATGCAATCATATGTTTTCTTTATCAGTACTTTAAGGTTAACCCTTTACCTACATTACTGAAAAAAAAAAAAAACATGACGGTCGGCAGTGCGTGCTCGATACTTTTTTGGGGTCAGCAGGACCCCACTCCCGTCATTATTTTAACACTACTATCCAAATAAATATTTATCTTTTTACCTTAATTTACCCCTCTAATACATTTGTGTGGTAATATTAATTTTTTGATAGGTACCTAAACCTTGACACATTAAGGTGCTGCAAGCGCGACCGATTTCCCTGCTTTATGTAGACACTTTTTGCGATACGATTGGAGACGAAACGGGTAGACCAAATTATTTGAAATTTTAATCGTGATTAGATTAAAGACAAACTTAGGGTTATCCCTTGGTACATTTTTAATTTTTTGTTTCGTTAATTAGTAATAATTAGTGGATTTTTGGTGAAAAAATAGCTATTTTCTCGTCTCCCTGGGCGCCGTATAAAATTAAATTTCAAAAATGTGCCAAGGGATAACCCTAAGTTTGTCTTTCATCTAATCATGATTAAAATTTGAGATCAATTGGTTCACGGGTTTGTTCTCCAATCGTATCGCAAATTTCATCGTTTTGCGCGGTTTTGTTGAATAACCGGCGCCTAATTAACGATGCAATAAGCAAAAATTAAAAAGGGCTACTAATATACAATCAGACTGATCATGTGAACATCCTGTAAAAGTTACACTCACTTATGAAACAATTTTTCTCTCTCAATTTTCTAAAACGGCCGAGCGCTAGTATCACCTTAAGGCTGCGTTTCACCAAGATTCTAAACCCGGGTTAGAGGCGGTAAACCTGGATTAGATGCTCCTAAACCAGGTTTACCGCCTAAAACCCGGGTTTGGAATCTTGGTGAAACGCAGCCTAAACATTATATGTACTGGTGATGTCTGTATCGGTTTTTTCTAAGAATTTTCTTATTGGCATTAAATCGTTTCCTTGTTAAATGCACTGAAGTATATTCATAACTCAATGACATTGGACACCTTCATGCAATTTTTATCATACTAGACATTTTCCTACTAGGATAACGCTCTGTGTAACGCGTTCTTTAGCGAGCCTACCTTCGTATTGTATGCGAATTAATATGCGTTTGCAAGTTCCTGCTCTATAAGACTTGAAACTGAAACGAAATCTTTGAAGAAGAAGTGATAAAAATCTCATATTTCCTTCGAGAAAATTTACAAATGTTTAAAGACACGCATAAAATGTCCGTTACATGTCAATATCAAATCAAAAGTCAAATGTGCATTTCAGATCGATAGCTTGAATCAATCTGAAATTTTGAAAAAATATATATTATGGTGATGTTAAATTTTGCACTTCACTGTTAATTTATATCTTGACAGGCAAGCGAATGGAATGATTCCCGTCTACAATGCCGTGTCCGTCAGTAACAACGGTACAACTTTGAAAGAATACTTTGAAAACTACATGCGAGAGATGAGCAAGACGCCGTACTCAGGGACTGTTTGGTATCCGATGTTTGTGGGAACTACCAGCCAAGTGAGACTGAAGATCTACCGCTTAATACTTCACTATCTTCCCGCAGCGCTCATGGACGGAGCGGCACTGGCCACGGGGAAACAACCCAAGTACAGTTTGTTCAAATCTTCTTTACAATGATTATGGTGGTGAAGATGGTAACGAAAATGATGTACTACGCTAGAACCAACACAACAAAATGAAAATCATCTAGAACTAGGTGGCACATTCAAGTTAGCGGATTCACTTTGGAAAGTTTAGGTTGGCAAAGTGTGAATTCAGGTGGAAGGTCTGGATGGTGCTGCTTAGTTACACCCTAACGGCGTTGTAAGCGTAAATTGAACAGCCTGTAGGTGTTTACTGGCATTGCTAATATATATTAGGAAAACGCTTTGATAAGCGAGCATTCGTTCTACATGCGATTTAACGTGTCAAATATGTTCATCTCCGACCTTGATAACCCTTTTGAAGATAATTTTACTCAACGTCCACTAAATCTCTCTTGATCTTACTCTCATTCATCAAAGAGGCACCGAGAAATACTTTAAATAATGGAGCATTGTGTTTATTGCCACCATAGCACACATGCAAACAGTATTGTTTCTTATGAAGAACATACGAAATAATAAAACTCTTACAATTTCAGAATGTTTAAAATGTACGAAAAGATGCACGATGCATTGAACACTTTCCAATACTTCTACAAATGTTGCTGGAGCTACGAACACAAAGGTCTTTCTGATCTGTGGAACAAGATGAATGCAAGAGACAAGGAACTCTTTCCGTTTGACATGAGTTCTCTGGTGTGGGAGGATTTCTACAAGGAAACCTGCTTGGGACTTCGAGAACATCTCTTGAAGGATGGAATAGAAACGCTACCAGCGGCAAAGACCAGGATGCAGAGGTAAGTACAGAAGTTGTTCAGCTAAATCAGGGGTCGGCAACCTGCTGCTCCTTGTGGTTCTTGAATGGCTCCTTTTAATTTAAATAAAAATCTGAAATCGAAAAATTTGAAAAATCGAGAAAAAAAACACCCTGCGGGGCAAAATTTGGTAGGTTATTTGATAAGGGTGGTTTATTCTCGAGTCCCAGAATCACTTTTAAATTGTAGAAATTTTTTAACAAAAGTAACGCCCTGCGGGACAACAACTGGGGGAGCTTCGCCAAAATATCAAAATAAACTAGTAATTCAACCTATTATTTTCGGTGTATTATATTTGATTGCCTCTAATGCAGCTAAAATTATTATCTAATTTATTAATTTTCGAAAATGGTTCCTTCACCAAAAAAGGTTGCCGACCCCTAATCTAAATGAAATTCTTTAAATAAGAATTGGATTATAACCGAAATTACTAAATATTACTTTCATTTGGTATTAAATGTTCGTTCTTCTTTAAATTGTAATCGGACTCATGAATGTATATGATTAAATTACTTCTTTTGGTTTGTGTCAGGTTGCTGGTGCTACATCGAGCAGTGCAGGCTACACTATTGTTCGTCCCTTCTTATCTACTAGCCAAGTCAATCCAGTCAAAACTGTGAACAATAAGATAATTCACGTATTCTGACATTGTACATTCCTTTTGAGCCAATTACACTCTAGTTAGTTGGCATGGAGATTGGGGAAGGTTATTGCTAGTCATTGGGTGAGCCAAGATTATATGGTTTTAATATTTCATAAATTTCGTTTTAAATATTGGTAATTTGACCATACCATATTTTACCATCACTGGAAACAGTGGCCATTCTCTACCTTCATTCCATTTTCCTCGGAGATCTCTAACCCTCATCAATGTACAATGTGGAGTGTACAGACGGCTGTGGTTTGGCCACAAAAGTTAATTTATAACTAAATTGCAATCACAATAGGGAAGGGAAGTGAAGTTTAGATTTTAGAATAATAAATATTTTATGAAAGTTGAGATGTTGTTGAAGACAGATGTGGTATTATTTTTGTTGTGTGATGAATAGTTTTCAAGGAACGAATTTACAAAGTTTGGTAGATTGTAGCTGTCCATGAAACACAATTTGACGTCACACGCCGAGTCGGGCCGTATAGATAATGTTAGCCAGAGCCGGTTCTATGCATCCCGTAACACAGGGAACACGGCGTGTGACGTACAGCTTGTTTTTGCAGAGGAGTGAAATGTCGAAAACTAATACATTAACTAGGAAAACGCTCAGTGTAACGCGTTGATGAGCGAGCACGGGTACGTGCAAATTCTCGAACCGGAAATGCGTACACAACGCACAGAAAACATATACATCCATATGGAATTGATTATGATATCAACTTAAAAGTGTATGCTTTTCATCGAAACTTTAAAATAGCATCTAAGCACCTGGTTCATAAAGCAAATCAGAATCAATTTTCAATTGGCACTGGAAAACATTCATTTCGATACTTCATTACTGACAGATATTAAAAATGTAAATAACTTCATACGTTCTTAACTGATTGGGATGAAATTTTGTAAAATAAGAGACAATATTGGTCTTAATGATCATGCAAAATATGAGTTTGATCAGAATTATCGAAGACCGTTTTCATTTTTCAGCCTATCAGGAGATATTTATTTAAATTTTAACCAATGAATCTGAGTAACGCGTTGATGAGCGAGCACGGATACGCGCAACACCTCGAACCGAAATTCTGTCTATCGAAAATGTCATTAAAAGCCAATAATTCTAAAATTTCGCCACAGATTTGTATAGAAATCTCAAAACATTCCTAAAATATTGGTCCAAATAACCATGCAAAGCTTTAAGTTGATCAATTGAACCTTTATGATTGAACTGTTCCGTGTTAATTTTCAAAAATCACAGGATCTCCTTCAAAAAATATACCTGAGACCACTCATATGATATAAGTGTGTCTACACAATATCAGATCGACTGTTGAACGGTCATTATCAGTTTCATTTGCGTTTGAAAGTTTCTGCTCTAACTACCTTGCCTTGAACTGAAGAGTCGAAGTCGCCGTGAATTTGACAGCCAACACGCTAATAGTCCGTAAAATGTCAATAACGTTTGGATTTAAACACAGATTAGTATGAAAATTGTCAAAAATGCAGATAATGTTGGACCCAACCATCATGCGAAGTTATAAGTTGATCGTTCAATCGGTTATAGTTTAAATTTCTAAAAACACAGGAAAGATGGTTTTAAATTTTAACCAATGGGAGGATTTGGCTGAAACTTTGTTTGATTGGGTACAATGTTGGGGGTAATGACTTGTCAAAATTTCAATTTGATCAAAACAACCAATCGAAAGTTAATTTTTTTTAAATTTGAACCAATCAATGGATTTCAAAAAAATTAGGGTCTGCAACAATCAGAAATGTTACGTACATGTGTGCAAAATTTCAGCTCGATCGAAGAAAAACTCTGACCTGTATATCGTCAGTAACAGAAAAAAAAAAAAACAAAAAAAAAACAGAGGTCCGTGCCAAAAGAGCCAAATGGAGACGCTCGCTTCGCTCGCTCAATTACCTATGGGAAATATATGAATTAAAAAAATATAATAAAATTTCACATTGCTCTTTGAGGCTATTCTTTATATAAACAAAATCTCAACATTCACCTATTCCCCATTGTGGCCACTACAAATAAGTGAATCTATGACCTGTTCAATAGCCTTCTTGCAAGAAGTGGCTGCATCCGCACCGCTTTCTAGCTCGAATAACGCATATGTTAAGCCCCATTTACACGGTGCAACTTCTTGTTCAACTTCTGTACCACACTTCTGTGTCACACTTCTTGAATGAAAATTAGAACATGTTTTAAGTTCTGTGACAGAAAGTTGCGTCGTGTAAATACAAAATTGTATGAAAAATAGGATTGTGACACAGAAGTTGTACAAGAAGTTGCATCGTGTAAATAGGGCTTTAAAGTTTTGTTCATTCTCATATGGCATAAAATTGAAGACTTTTAAAATTGCATCTTATAAAGTGCATTACGTGAAGTTGCAGCTCTAAGATCTTGGAAACAGCCGTGAAATACCCGTGCAATACTTACCTTGTATTATTTACGCATTTCTAGTGAAATAATTCCGCTGTGGAAATAAAACTAATTTCACAACCCCAGTGAAAGAGTTGCAAGGATTAGTGAAAAGTTTAGGTAGGCCAGTGTAAACCTTTCGTTAAAATGATTCGCAAGGATAGCATAATACTTTTGCTAAAATATGAATGGTTTAGCGAAATGTTTCGCAAGACTAGCATAATACTTTTGCTAAAATATCAACGGTTTAGCGAAATGTTTCGCAAGGCTAGCATAATACTTTTGCTAAAATATCAATGGTTTAGCGAAATGTTTCGCAAGGCTAGCACAATACTTTTGCTAAAATATGAACAGCTGGATTAGGGAAATATTATACCGGATATAGGAATAACACCTTGAGAATTCTGTCAGATTTGTCAGGAAGAGAGAGGCTGAAATGGTTTAGAAGAGTAATGATGATGGATAAGAACAGGATTCCAAGAAAAGCATGGGAAATGAGAAGAAGAGATACGAAAAGAAGAGTAGGAAGACTAAGAGAGAGGTGGAAAGATCAAATCAAAAGGGATGTGGAAGATAGAGGAGAAAGATGGGAAGAAGTTGAGAGGAGAAGAGGTGGGAAGATGGAGAGAAGTGGGAAGAGATGCTGGAGAGGAAGGAGAAGTTTGAAGAAAAATGATGCGTCGAGTCTGGCAAACAGGCGCTGATTGAAATGCCTTGGTAATGGTTTTACAATTATGTTTCAAATACTTAGTTACTTAGTTTGTGAGATATATGTAAACCCCTTACCCGACATTGTTGGAAAGGTTTGAATAGATTAAAATGTGTCAGTTCTTGTTATTTGTGTAATTTCTAAGAAGTGATTGTTGCATCACTGTTGTTTGTGTTTTGTTCCATTGTTTTGGTTTTAGAAGAATGCACTGTGAAGAGGTTATGGATGGATGTTGATGATTCATGTTTCCTTTTAATTGTTATTCTTAGTTTAAATTGTACTGTTATAAGAGGTTTATGGTTAAGTGTGACTGTTTTTCCTTGCCACATTAAATGAAAATTTGTATTGCAAAATGTTCAAATAAAATAATAAAAAAATCACAAATATTACAAAACAAGCTGAAAATGTAAATTAAACAATTTTGAGTTGATGTTCGCGTTGATTGTTTGTGCCTTCTTTTCGTGTGATAATTTTGGTGGCTACCTTTAATTTGATAGAATTTAGATTTTAAAAAGGCGTAAAATTAACGATCAAAACTTGTCGTTTAGTTTATATTATTGTAATAATGAAACCACCCGTTGATCATTTTGAAAAGTCCATTATTATATTTCAGGCCTTCCTATTGTTGAATATCTAAAGTATAACCACCTCAATCTTCTGCTACCCTGATACAATTAGAAATTTTCTTTCGATATTGATAGAATTTTGATTTTAAAAAGGCGTGAAATTAACAGTCAAAACTTGTCGTTTAGTTTATATTATTGTAATAATAAAATCACATGTTGATCATTTTGAAAAGTCCATTATTATTTTTCAGTTCTTCCTATTGTTGAATTTCTTATAAAACTGCAACTGCTAATAGACCATGAGCCAGCCGTAGTGGACCCTCCCCCCCCCCCTCCTCCATGATATCTGAAAGTGGTTTTGGGTACCTCAAGGTACGCACATTACACTTTCACTTGTTTGACATCTGCCCGGTGGTGGAACAACCCCCCAGGGCCCTCATTCACGTACATGGGGTAAGCCATGATAGCGAGTGGTAAGGCGTGGTAGACCGGGTGGCAGTGGTATCGGTATTCACGAAGAAGTTATCATGTCTTACCCCGGGGTAGAGTCTACCCCTACCTCGAGGCAGGGGTAAGCCGTGGTAACCAAGTTTGAAGTTGGTGGTAACTTATTGGCGGCCATTTTTAACTTGACATGTCAGTCAAAACAACTGTTTGAAGTAATTCCTTCGCGTCGTCATCTGATCAGCTGTGTTGTGTGTTTATTGTATCTAATTTGTCTTTTACTTACGTTTTCTATGTTAGTTCATGTTTATTTAGTCATTCCACACAATATCAGATAGTATTATTGGTTCTAGTAAGTCAATCCATGGACCATAACCTCCAAAACATTTTCTTAAACACTAGATATAAGTAATAAACTTCATATTTGTATGTTGCAGAGTTAAGTTAGCACTGAATTCACCGTAGAAAACTATTGTTGCATCAGATTTTATTGAACTAACACATTTCGTTCCGTATTTGTATAGTTTATCGTTTGGAATTGAACTGTCACTATTTTTAATAAAGACAAATGCATGCGCGCAGAAAATGATATTTGAATCTGATTGGTGGAATAATCCACTGCCTACTTAAAATTTACGTTCTATTTACACTATTCAAATTTCAAGTAGGCAGTGACCTACCACCAACATACCACTGCTTCGTGAATACGAATGTGTCATTCGCTACCCCGAGGTGGTAAGCAAGTGGTAAGCTACCCCGGGGTAGGCAAGGATAAGGACAATGTACGTGAATGAGGGCCCAGGGGGGCGCAAAGGGTGATTTTTGGGGTATTTTGTCACACGTTTTATTTTTTTGTGGGCTAACGGGACATGATAATTACAATCAGTTTGCATATTTGAATGAAGGTTGACATAAGTAATTATATCCATATTTGTTTGTAAGGGCAATACCCTTAAATCAAAATTTTGGATTTTGTGGAAGTCGGGGGGGAATTACCCAAAAATGTTTTTTTGGTAGTCAATCGATTCGTATTTAAAAGTTGTTCATGAATGTATTCCATCAATTTTCAAAATTTTGTGTTTACAACCTGTTTTAACGGGATTAAGAGTCTCTTATGGGTTTATAATGTTAAATATTTGATTTTTTTGGGGGTCAAAAGTTAAAATTTTATCAAATGTTTTTCAACATTATTAATTGGTATGACATAAGTCAATATATTTATATATTTTTGTTGAAGTGAAACCATTATTTATAAATTTTGACAATATTAACTTTTTTAATGGTAATTTTCTAAAATTTTGTAAACATTTTAAAAATAGTGGGTTTGCATTAACAAAAATATGTAAATATATTAACGTATGCTATACCAATTAATAATATTGAAAAAAAATTATAAAATTTTACTTTTGACCCTAAAAAAAATCAAATATTTAACATTATAAGCCCATAAGAGACACTTAATCCCGTTAAAACAGGTTGTAAACACAAAATTTTGCAAAATTGATGGAATACATTCATGAACAACTTTTAAATACGAATCGATTGACTACCAAAAAAACATTTTTGGGTAATTCCCCCCTAACTTCCAAAAAATCCAAAATTTTGATTTAAGGGTATTGCCCTTACAAACAAATATGGATATATTTACTTATGTCAACCTTCATTCAAATATGCAAACTGATTGTAATTATCATGTCCCGTTAGCCCACAAAAAAATAAAACGTGTGACAAAATACCCCAAAAGTCACCCTTTGCGCCCCCCTGGGGGGTTGTTCCACCACCGGGCAGATGTCAAACAAGTGAAAGTGTAATGTGCGTACCTTGAGGTACCCAAAACCACTTTCAGACCTCATGGAGCAGGGGGGGAGGGTCCACTACGGCTGGCTCATGGTCTATAATAACTGCTATTAAACGGAACAGTTACCTATAGGTAACGAAGTATATTACAAATATGATTGAATGAATGTAGAATTACTATCTTTTGATCTGACAACAAGAATTGAAATGGGGCCGGAGTCAAGTAACAACAAGGTCGCCATTGTTTGTTCACAGTTTTGACTTGATTGACTTGGCCAGTAGATAAGTGGGGACGATAAGTAGCGTAGACTGCACTGCTCGATGTAGCACCAGCAACCTGACAAAACCAAGAATATTTTAATAATATGCATTGCCAATGGTTCAAAGTAAAATAATAGCTTATATTGACAGCAATGTACAATGTTCTTTTAATATCACAATAGTGCGATGTTTATGAGAAATCACATAAGTGCATGTAATAATACGTCAGGATGTTGTATGTGGTTGGAAATGAAATACGATACCGCACCAGTAACAATGTGCTATATTATGAAAATGTTTAAATGAGAAATGGATGTTCCCGGAATTCGTGTAATAAGACAGACGTATTAACGGCGACATGCTAGAGAATAAAGAAAAAAAATCTAAAAAATATCATTTATCAAAATGAATTCAATAATGCCCACAAGGGTGTGGTTCATGAGACATACATTATTATGATCCTAGGAATAGATATCATACTCTTCCATTAACATTAAACAGAAATTTACGTAATTATTAAGTTTTCAATACATTTGATTTAATTTTAATTTTTATACACTGCATGGGACAGTGTTTGTACCTACTACGTGTTAGGAAAATACAGATTATTCCTTTATCTTATCATCCTACTTACATCTGCATCCTGGTCTTTGCCGCTGGCAGCGTTTCGATTCCATCCTTCAAGAGATGTTCTCGAAGTCCCAAGCTGGTTTCCTTGTAGAAATCCTCCCACACCAGAGAACTCATGTCAAACGGAAAGAGTTCCTTGTCTCTTGCATTCATCTTGTTCCACAGATCAGCAAGACCGTTGTGTTCAAAACTCCAGCTTCTTTCAAAGAAGTATTTTATCAGATCAATGAATCGGTGAAACCTTTCATACAATTTGAACATTCTGAAAATAAAGAAACGTTCGTTTGAATCTCAAAATGTATGATTTGCTTTTTACGTAAAGAGCCTTTCGCGTTTTGCGTTTTTTTTATTAACCCATCAAAACCACCGAAAATTTCGCCGCACGTGTTTTATTTTAAAGCCACCGTGTCTCGATTGTCAGGAGGTATTTTCAGTACCGAGCGTGGCGAAAATGACGTCACTATACGTACACTATAAAATAAACTATAAAATAACTGCAAAATAAGACTATAATGTTAATAGTTACTATACCTGTGCATATTATTCCATCTAATCATATCTAATAACATTTTTGTTACTAACAAGAATAATACATTTATATCAACATTCTGTTTTTGACGGCCTCTTCTAGGCATTATAAAAAATAAAACACGCGAAACGCAAAACACGAAACGCGCTTTATGTAAAACTTAGATCTTTGGACAGTTGCTTGTACTTGACTCTTATTGAGATGCTTAGCGATCGTCACAACGGTACTCTTAGGCCGTTTAGGACCAACTTTGTTTTAGCTAACTATTGACTGTAAGTGGGGAGTTGGCCAATGAATCAATCGATCAATCAATCTGAATTTTTCACACATACTAACGTAATCTAAGTGGTCTCTGTGATTGTTTTTAACCGGGATCATGTGATTGATTCAAGTTTAAGAAATAAATCTTTCGATTGGTTGGTCCGATCAATTTGAAATTTTGCAAAGTCATTGCAACCAACATTGTTCTCAATCTTACTAAGTTTCAGCCAAATCATCCTATTGGTTAAAATTTTAAACCACATAGATATCTTGTGATTTTTTAAAATTACACTAGAACCGTTTGATCGATCAACTTAAAATTTTGCATGGTCATTGGGACCAACATTTTTAGTTATTTTTTTGCCAATTTTCAGACTAATCTGTCGTCATCTTCAAATGTTATCATTTTGTTCAATAATCTTAAAATATTTGTAAATTAAGGTACGCTAATACTTTCAATTCTTATATCATTGCCATCTTGATGCGTCAGTTCCAAGGGCTACATACAATACGAAGGATCGCTTATGAAGGCGGTACACAAAGCGGTATCCTAGAAATATTTATAGAGTACTTCCACAGAATTCTTATTTATTTGTACCGAAGTTTTTTTTCTTGGTCTCAACGTCGCACTGTTCTGCAGCGAGGCTAATGGCGACGGATGAATGATTATGAGGATGACTGGGAGATGATGGTGAATATTAGGTAAGGATTGAAAGTGGGAAGGAGGCGGTCGTTGCCTATTAGTAGGGTACCTTCCCAGCATTTGCCTGTCGACTGAGGGAATACCACGAAAAAAAACATTTAGGAAGGACGGCCGCGGTAATCGAACCGGGCCTCCGGAATACAAGTTCAGAGCGTTACCACTCAGCCAACCTGTTCCGTTTCAATGTAAAAATGTAACTTAGAAGGCCCTAGTAATGTATCATACTTGGGTTGTTTCCCCGTTGCCAGCGCCGCTCCGTCCATGAGCGCTGCGGGAAGATAGTGAAGTATTAAGCGGTAGATCTTCAGTCTCAATAGGCTGGGAGTTCGCACCAACATTGGATACCAAACAGCCCCTGAGTACGGCGTCTTGCTCATCTCTCGCATGTAAGATTCAGTATATTCTTTCCAGGAAGTGGCATTGTTACTGACAGATACGACGTTGTAGACGGGAATCTCTCCATTTGAATTCCTGTTGAAGATATAAATTATTTAGAGGTAAAAGAAAGACAGTTTATTATAATTAATCAAATCAGGTGTAAATACTGATTGTATTTGAAATGGTAACACCAGTTATTTTTAAAGGGAATACTTCAACAGAACTTAATGTGGCAATGTTGTATAATAATATTATGTCAATGTCAAATAGGTAAGTCAAATAATGGCGTGAACATAGGAGTTTTTTTCCCACTGATTCTTAAAATAAAGAATTTATCCATTTTATGTTGTCATTAGGAATATGTTGTTGGAATATGTCTTTATTGAGCGAGCGACTTTTTTAAATATTTTGACACGGGCCCTGTTTATATTTTTGTTGTTTTTCTGTCCCTCACCGATGTCGCGCTTCAGATCGATGTCGCCGATCGATCTGAAATTTTGCACACATGTGAGTACCAATTCATTTTTTTTTGTCGTCTGGGGCTTAACGTCGCACTGTTCTGCAGCGAGGCTAATGGCGACGGATGAATGATTATGATGATGATTGGGAGATGATGGTGAAGAGTAGGTTAGGATGGAAGGTGGGAAGGAGGCGGTCGTGGCCTATTAGTAGGGTACCTTCCCAGCATTTGCCTGTCGACTGAGGGAAAACCACGAAAAAACCCCAGTCAGGAAGGACGGCCGCGGGAATCGAACCCGGGCCTCCGGAATACAAGTTCAGAGCGTTAGTTCAACTCGTTCTTCATGAAATCTGTTCCGTAGGTAAAATAAGAATAAATAAAATATATTTCTCCTAATTTGCTGAAAATCTAAAATGGTGAGATATCAAGTTCAAATTTTGCATGGATTTTGGACTACAAATTTTATTATTTTGCAAATTTTCAGCCCAATCAGTCAAGAACGTATGCATTTATTGATTTTTTTATAAACTGTCCGATGTGAAGTACGATCCAAATGATTGTGAATCCACAGCGACGGAATCTGATTTGCTTTATGTATCAGAGTGTACAGTTGATAATTGTGTTGGTGAGTGTACAGTTGGTGACATCATCCCATTGTTGTGCGACCATCGTGGTGTAACATGTAAGAACGGCTGTCAAACTATGTTTAAGTATTTTGTTGATAGCATTAATGTTAGCAATTGCAGGCTGCAGAAGAAGTTCAAGCTATCAAACCACCTCATTTACTAAATATCTTTTGGTTTAAGCCGCCATGACATCTGTACACCAACATGGCCGATAATAATCTAACTAACTTTGTTGATGCAAAACAAAAGAAGCTGTGCAAACTCTGAATACTCAAGTTTCAATGAAAATCATATGCATAGATTTATTTTGCTTTTATAAAATATTAGGTGGATCATATTTCAGTTCATTATGGATGCATATGTTTTCTCTGCTTTAGGTACGGAATTCCTATTCGAGAATTTGCACGTACCGGTGCTCGCTCTTCAACGCGTTACACTGAGCGTTATAACGTCTCAAAATCCCATTGATATCAAATGTATTTAGACGGTTACTGCTCATGTCTCACCCCGGTTCTGCAATCTCCCACGCAGCAACAATAAGACTGTTGACCACCATGTCGCAAGGTATGCAGTTAACATGTTGCGAGTCATCGCAGTATATCGTGCGCACAGCCCCGGCCAAAACGCCGACGAGAATCCTTCCAGGACTATTCGCTTCCTCGATATAGCCGGCAAAAGGCTCGCGAAGAGTACACAATACTGAAACACACATTAGTTGTTTTGCGATTATCTTATAGGAATTGGTGTGGCTTACACCCTAACTACTTCGTTTCACTGTCTATAGCCATTGGTCCTCCAGCAGTTCTCTCACGGCAGAGATATATATATATATATATATATATATATATATATATACACTACACTATAGCAGAGGTATTCTCACTCCACCAATGAACGTTAAGCCTTTTCGACATGAGAAATATTGGGGTATCCGGGCATCGTTAGCGCATATATCAGCACTAGTGGTAAAAATATGAACTAACTGCTAAATTTACCCATTGAGCCGTCGTTGCATTTATATGCTATGCACGATGTTCTTTTGTTTTATATCAGATATTTCAATTAAACTATAAAATGAACTTTAAAACCATTAAATATCGTCAAATAACAGCTATTCTACGTGCTAGCAGGCACATCAAGTGTAAACTATGAATTAGCGGTTAAGCCATCGTCAGAGATTGGTAATCAAGTAGTTCACTCTTCATGCTATAGATGTCGCTCAAATCACGAGGTCCTACCAGATTTCCCCAATCACAGGGTCTAAAAAGGCTTCACTGCGGTCAATGTTATCAGTATAGGAGTGAGACAACCGTCTCTTCTAGTATGAATGTAGTAATGATGTCCATGAATCTTGGTTCTCTCTTCCTCATCGGCTCAACCACCTCTTCTTGCCATGCTCTCTTGGGACGACCACACTTCCTCCCGACCGGACTCCAGCTCCACATTCTTTGAGGCCCCTTGTCGGGATCCATCCATCGCCTATGGCCGTACCACAACAACATCTTCATTTTAAGGTCTGCCGTTTTAGAAAATTGAGAGAGAAAAATTGTTTCATAAGTGAGTGTAACTTTTACAGGAAGTTCACATGATCAGTCTGATTGTAGGTATATTAGTAGTACTTTTTAATTTTTGCTGATTGCATCGTTAATTTGGCGCCGGTTATTCAACAAAACCGCTCAAAACTATGAAATTTGCGATACGATTGGAGGCCAAACCCGTGGACCAATTGATCTCAAATTTTTATCATGATTAGATGAAATACACACTTAGCGTTATCCCTTGGCACATTTTTAATATTTAATTTTATACGGCGCCCAGGGAGACTAGATTTTGCTAATTTTTCACCAAAAATCCACTAATTATTACTAATTAACGAAACTAAAAATTAAAAATGTATACTAAGGGATAACCCTAAGTTTGTCTTTTATCTAATCACGACTAAAATTTCAAATAATTTGGTCTACCCATTTCGTCTCCAATCGTATCGCAAAAAGTGTCTAAAAAAAGCAGAATAATCGCTCGCGCTTGCAGCACCTTAATATTAACTTATGCTACTGTTTTTGTCACTTCCATCTGTCTTCTAATTTCATAATTCCTAATATGTTGCAGTATTGACACGGGCTGACCAGTCCTGACAATTCCTTCTGAGAAAACGCCATTCAAGTCAAGTATTTCGATTTTTTTAACAGCTAGTAGTCTTTAGGATTTGCTTACTTGATGTCTCATTGATTTGATGTATATTTAAAAATAAATCCTGGAATTTACCATTCAAATCTAGTAAAAACCTAGATATCATACACCCTCTGAAATGATGAACTGGATTAGCATCTGAACGGTTCTAAGATATTGCATTTTATCCTGTTCAGATTCCAAAGAGAGCCCAAATAAGTTGCGAAATCAGAGAAATCTACGACTCATGAACACTTTCAAATAGTCGAAATATCAGGAATTATTCAATTGTGGTAAGAGCCCGTTAGTGGTTATAATTTAGGAGAATAGGAATGTTGTACAAAAACAAAAACTTGTAAAAAAAAACTGCCAAGCACCTTCCCACTTAAAACAATTGAGATCTAAAAGAAGGGTCAAGCAATAATAAATTGTTTAAACATTTTCGCACTTAAAATTAGTGAAATCATTTCGCCCAGTTACTGCCGCCAAGCACAACACTAAAAACCTAATGTTGTGTCCAAATTTAAAGAATACAATCTAAGTGAACCATCATTGTAAATTTAACAAAATTATAAAAATTAAAAACGACTTCAAAATAAATTTAAAATTGAAATTAAAAAAATTAAAAATAAAGCTAGGCGCATTGTGTCAAGAAGAAGGCAACATAAGAAAGAAGATGACGATAAAGGAGCCGAAGAAAGACAGAAAGTAGGAAGAAGATAGAGGAAGTCTACAATATGGTCGGTGCAAATTCAATGCGCCAAGCTTTATTTTTAATTTTTTTAATTTCGATTTTAAATTTATTTTGAAGTCGTTTTTAATTTTTATAATTTTGTTAAATTGACAATGATGGTTCACTTAGATTGTATTCTTCAAATTTGGACACAACATTAGGTTTTTAGTGTTGTGCTTGGCGGCAGTAACTGGGCGAAATGATTTCACTAATTTTAAGTGCGAAAATGTTTAAACAATATATTATTGCTTGACCCTTCTTTTAGATCTCAATTGTTTTAAGTGGGAAGGTGCTTGGCAGTTTTTTTTACAAGTTTTTGTTTTTGTACAACATGTCATATGGGGTATAAGTTTATAGCAGCTTTCACTGATCATTAAGTGTTACCTCATTACAGTTAAGGAGGGATCTCCGAATTATTGTCATGTATAGAATTTCTTCATATTTTGCATGGTTGTGTAAAATTTAATTCTCTATCACATAGGCGAAAAAAAAATGGGCAACGTGGACTAACTTCGGAGATATTGCACTTTAAAGTTTCTTATACCCCCTATCTTTTAGCATGGCGGCCTTGAAAATCATTAGCATGTGACAACGAAACATATTTTTTAGCACCCTTCCTGCCTATAGATTTTTTTTAAAAACTAACAAAAGATACATTAGGTTGTGTAGAATATTATAAAAAATTGAGAAACGTATGATCGTGGGCATTTGAAAGAGTTATAAAGGTTTTAAATCGCAGTTTGAAAGTTGACTTGGCAACACTGCAATGGGTTGAGAAATGGCTATTATTCCAAGCGGGCTCTGATTGGCTGTTTGCTTAGAAATGTGGCGCTTGATTTAAATCTATATTTAGTGGTAAATTCATGAGTTCCTTTATAAAATTTAAATATCTTTTGCAGTTCAATTGGATTATTTCGCCATGTTAATGGTTGTATCTATTGGTTAAAAATATTTATTTTATTTTTCAAGAAGTAAATGGTCATGATACTTTTAAAACTATTATTGAGCAATTCATTCCTTCTCTGTGAAAATCAATAATTCTATTATTCAATTCAAATAAATTGGAGGATTTATTTTAGGATTTTATTAAAATTTTGGGATAGGTACCTAAGGAAATCTATGCAACTCTGGGCACAAAATAAAAAATGAGTAGATACTATTTCAGTGACTATAATTTTATGCTAACAAGTTCTGACAAAATATTTCTTGTAAAATTAATTATGGCAAATTATGAACACATAAAATACTGGCACACAAAAAATATCTTATAAAACTAATATAAAAATGTGGTAACATATTGAGCAAAATTGACTTAGGCACTTGATTCAGGTGACAAAAAGTGATTTACAATAGTTATGATAATTTTTTCATTTTTTGTCACTTTCTCCTGTAGAAGTGTCCTAATCCCAACAGCATTTGAGGCAAGGAAAGAATTTTCAATTATGCTGTATGTCATTCCTGCGTTGGCCATTCTACCTATCATCTGTGCAGAAATACCCAAGTTCTTGAATGGAAGAAGCGATGCTTTATTGTTCTTGCTCTGGATGGCATTTGACTTTCTCATGCAATAGTCTTTGAAAGGAATAGCCTGCTTTTTAATAATATTGTCTGATGGTATTGCACATATTGCTTGGAGAGTCAAAACATCACTAAGTGCATTATGTGCCGTACCTATCGCAACTGATAAATCAGCAGCGATGTCCTCCTGTTTGTACGAGTGACGATCAGGAAATGCTGCTTTACACACTTTCAGGCTGTCTACAATGTCAGATATCAAAACTTGGCAATGCTCTAATAGTCCTACCTCTGTCGTTTCTTTTATAAGGAACCTCAGATCAAAACCTATATTGTGCCCAACCAAGACCACCCTTTTATTAATTTCGATCAAGAAATTGATAAATCCAGCCCATGCGTCGTGTTTGGACACTGTTTCAAGTCGGTTGCCATGCAAGAATAAACTATTATTGCTTTTAGAGAGTCCTGTAACTTCAGTAACCTTCGATGGAATAGATGTTGGTAAAACATATGCCTCGTATGTTTCATCGTTGGAAACTGCTGCAATTTGGACAACTTCAGAATTTGTCGATAATCCCGAGGTCTCCAAATCAAAGAAAACATACTGCGATTCGCCTTCGGATCTGGACAATAGTTGAACAGGCAACACCTGGACGGTCGAGTTATTCTCTCTCAATAGTCCCATACCGGAGTGGTACATTGTCCCTTCCTTCGCTTCTTGGGCAGAAGTCTCGTTGTTTCTCTTCATTCGAAGATGGACACGTCTTTTCTTAAATGTGATCTGTTTTCTAACCATCTTCTTTTTTAGCCGAAGAGCATCCATTTTCTTACGATGAGCAACAGTGTGAACACCTGGAGACAGCGTCAGTTTCTTACAAACCGGTAGTACATAACTCGTTCCCTCATTTGTTTGTGAAACGGCACACGCCACACGATAGTCCAGCGACTGCGAACCACTGAAGCACTTAGATTTTGGGGCCTTTGATGCCACAACAGAATTGAACGATTCGTTCACTTGGGTAGAACCACAAGGAGCTATCTTGCTTGCATTTCTGGCAAACCGTTGTAATAACTCCTGTAAATCATTGAACAGCTCTACCTTAGTAAGACACTCGCCTCGAGGTAAACTGTTGTATTTTGTGAGAGGGTCAGATTTATGTCGACACCAGCTCTCACAATCGGAGTGGTTACCAAAAACATGATTACTAATGTTTAGAAGCGCCTTCTCTAAACCATCAGGATTTCCCTTATTTTGACCAACAGCAAATGAAAAACAACGTTTCAAATACTTTATGACCTTAGTGGAAAGAACAGAGTGCTTCGTCTTTAATTTGTATAGTGAATTATTGAACCCCTTTTTTACATGATTCAAGTCCGACCATTTAACTATATCCGACCGCCGAGCCCTAATCCCTGCCATCGTTGACGAGTCTTCATCGCCGATGATCACTCCTAGCTCGACACCACTCGCTTCAAAAAGAGAGTTGTCTGTAGCCAGTTCTACTGCCAGGTCTGCCTCCATGGCTTTTGCACTTCTAGAAAAGTTGCATCTGCAATCATGTTCCACGATAGGTTGGTCGGCTCGTTCAAATTGGCACTGTCGACACCATTTCACTCGTGTGCCGTAGCTTAATACCTTTTTAGAGTAATGTCCCATCAACGCGCCATGTCCTAAAACAAGGAAAACAGAACAAAAATCACCAATAGACACACTTTGAAACACCATTACTTTTACTATTGCCAATGTTGTATTGAAATATCTGCCATCTGCAACCGCTCTCATCGTAATTGATAGGTAATACATTGTTGAATAATGAATAATCTTTGTCTTCCGATTTTTTAGTTTGGATACGATTATAAAATAATTCAGTAGACACTACTAACTTTGGCTATTTTGCATTTTGTAGTTTTCTTATTAGGTATGTCAATTTCGATTGTTTCAATACTTTTAATGAAGATCACTGAATAGTGGTGGGAAAATGTAGGTAGATTTTTAATACCTAAAATAAAGTTTGTGAAAGTTCAAAGTACCTATTGAATTATTACTTGTATTATTAGTGCCTTATGCATCATGTTTATAAATGAAAATTTATATAGGTAGGAAACTCTTTCTCAGCTGTCAACCTCTTCTGGTTGAGCTTTAGGTAATTCACTAGATTTGTAATTGTAGAATCCTTGATAACTATTTTTCAACTTAATATTTCTTTTCTTAACATAAATAATACAACCTATATTCCAATTTACCTGACAAGCTATTATAACTCTTCCCATTGCCTCTGCTTTGCCAGCCCATGTCGAACGACCCAATAATTCTGCTGGTTACTGGTGTCGGCGGAGTTTCGAGGGATGCTGTCTTTTTGACGGAGGGCGCTGCTGGCGATGGATTGACGTTGTGCGTTGTTGTTGTTTCGAGGGATGCTGTCCTTATCACCGAGGGCGCTGCTGGCGATGGATTGACGTTGTGCGTTGTCGTTGTTTCGAGGGATGCTGTCTTTTTGACGGAGGGCGCTGCTGGCGATGGATTGACGTTGTGCGTTGTTGTTGTTTCGAGGGATGCTGTCCTTATCACCGAGGGCGCTGCTGGCGATGGATTGACGTTGTGCGTTGTCGTTGTTTCGAGGGATGCTGTCTTTATGACGGAGGGCGCTGCTGGCGATGGATTGACGTTGTGCGTTGTTGTTGTTTCGAGGGATGCTGTCCTTATCACCGAGGGCGCTGCTGGCGATGGATTGACGTTGTGCGTTGTCGTTGTTTCGAGGGATGCTGTCTTTATGACCGAGGGCGCTGCTGGCGATGGATTGATGTTGTGCGTTGTTGTTGTTTCGAGGGATGCTGTCCTTATCACCGAGGGCGCTGCTGGCGATGGATTGACGTTGTGCGTTGTCGTTGTTTCGAGGGATGCTGTCTTTATGACCGAGGGCGCTGCTGGCGATGGATTGATGTTGTGCGTTGTCGTTGTTTCAAGGGATGCTGTCTTTATGACCGAGGGCGGTGCTGGAGTTGGATTCAAGTCGTGTGTTTCGAGGGATGATGTCCTTATGACCGAGGGTGTTGTCTCCGTAACAGCTGAAGCAGCGTTTGTTAAATCCCTCTCCAAATTTATCATTTTCAAACATGACTCCCTGGCCACAGCTTCCACAGCCGGCCCAACCAATCTCTCGTGCCTTTTTAATAGACTGGCAGGCACTGGTGGCATATTTAAAGAGCTGAACAGGGTGTTAACCTGGGAGTGTCCCAAGCCAGCATCAAGCATTCCTGCAAAGTAAATAGGTAGGGATATTAGAACATTTTCTAATTTGCTGTTGTGTAGAAGAAAATATAGATGAAAATAATAATAAAAAGTACTTACCCAGAGCAAGCTTTAAATTCCCATCGTAGGTATCTGGACCTGGTTTAATGCCGGTGGTTTCACTGTTTATTTTTGAAGTCTTTACTTTGTGAATGGTTCCACACTTCAAACATGACACGTCCAGTATTGAGCAGATGCCAATTCTTCTTTCTTTCACAACATTCCGCAATGAAAGAGTAACATCACAACTTTGGCAGAAAAGGTCGTGCGCCATAACCTGCAAGTCCACAATCCTACGACCTTGCACAATCGACTGTGGACTTATTTCTACGCCTGAACTTACATTAACTTGTGGCTCTAATTTAAAACAAACCTTCTTTCTCTTCTCAAACTCTTTTTTACTAATGAAACCTCGTTTTCCCCGTAATTTGTCCACATGTGGCAAATTTGAACAACTTTGCAGTGGATCCGCCATCTTGATTTCTTGATAGACTGCCAGAGAAGTTCAACGTTGCCTTGTTTATATTGTTACAGTGTTGCATGACTTTTTATTTTAAAAGTAGATGAGAGTTTTGGCAATTTCATGTTAACAGACTTAGTAAATTACCAAATAATAAATTTGGTTTAAAAGAATATTAAAAAATACGCTCTTAAAATAAGATATTCATATAAATACGACTCTCAAATTATACACTTGGCATCACGGCTACTTACACCCTGCCTCCGTCCTATGCGAGTCAAATCAGAGACTATATCCGTTTAGTAAAAATAATATAATTAATAAGGTATTATTTCTGTGTGAAGAATGGTGTTAATACCTAATATAAGTATAAAAATAATAGTTTGTTTTATTAAAAGCGAAAATATAAGCACAATTATTTGATTTGTGAAAAATATTTCAGAGTAAAGACTCTAATATACTAGCTCCAGAAACACACAGCCCCCTGAATATGAGGTGAGGAACTATTGGAAGAAGTTGGTGTGGGCTGTGCTTATATCACTCATCCCTCCTTAACGCCAACAACGTCACTTCTTGTCTAAAGTTTTCTGTTTTTCTTTCAATAGTTCCGAAGTTAGTATAACGAAAGGGTCAATTTCTTTTGGTTGAATTTGAGTTATATCAAATTATAATTTGTTAAAAGTTCACAGCTTTGAGTCATGTGAATAACGTAAATTGTAGGTGTATTGTTCCGGTGTAGACCGGAATTTGTGCGTTCATCTCGTAAAACGCGTATTTGTCGCCACTTGGTAAACTGAAAGGTACACGAAAGATGATTGAAAATACGTTTCCTCATTTTTAAATTCTCCCATGTTCACTTTTTTATGTCAAAGTTCCGAAGTATAAACTCAATTGTTAAAGCGTGCAGGCTTACAGATGTTTACAACACATTTTAAATAAAATCCGGATGGTTTTTGGAAGGCAATGTAACTTAAAAGGAACTTAGTTAAGATTAACTAGCTGAGCTACCTGGTGTTTATAGTGCTGGTGGGAAGGAGTATGACGGGTGATGAAATTTACGCTACCCGCCTTACTCGCCTATGTACACGGATAGCATGGGCCGGCCTATACCTGGCATCTCCACCTCTCTGCCTCTCCCTGACAGGTCAACTTAATGTTTACATTTGTTTGTTCATGGCAAATACGATCGAAGTCCATTTAGTATTGTTGTCTTCTTCTATAGGTACTTGTAAACAGTTATCTAGCTTGCATTTTAATTAGTCTACTGATCTTATTTAGTAATTATTATATTGTTTTGTGATGTTGCTGTGGAAGATAATATTTTCATATTTTCAAACCAGGAAACTACTTCGTGCTATTGCCTAGATACTTGAAGAATATTATTGTATTGCCGATGTAAACAAGCCAGACCACTTCCGTATATAACGTTCGCATCAAAACCAATGTTTATTTTATTAGTGTCAGATTAGGAGGAACATCAGTTTCAGTTTCATTTATTTCCATTAAACAATGTCACTTGATGAGACTTTGACTCACAGTTTGGAAATAAATCATGATAATTTAAAAGCGTTTTATTATTCTAACTTTTTAACGTAAGCATTGTTGGATGATGAAATGAAATTTAAATCTCTCATACCCACAGATTTCCATTAATTATCATGGACCATTTAGTGTAGTTTCTTGTTTATTGTAACCGAGCTTCTAAGATTGACAGATTACAACATCTGAAATAATGAAATAATTTTTACTAAGTTGTAAACACCTAATAAACCTAGTAATGGAGCCATTTTGTGTGGTTTCTTGTTTCGTATCTGAACCATCAAGATCGACAAATTTGCATAATTAAAATAATTAAATTTATTTTAGAAACTTAAAGTTGTGATCACGTAATGGATGCACGTAATGGAGCCTTTTTGTGTGGTTTCTTGTTTCGTGTTGTTCTTGTTTCTTGTTGAGCCACCAATATTGACAAATTAACTCTATTTTGAGCGAGCGAAGCGAGCGTCTCCATTTGGCTCTTTTGGCACGGACCTCTGTTTTTTTTTTGTTTTTTTTTTTTTTTTCTGTTACTGACGATATACAGGTCAGAGTTTTTCTTCGATCGAGCTGAAATTTTGCACACATGTACGTAACATTTCTGATTGTTGCAGACCCTAATTTTTTTGAAATCCATTGATTGGTTCAAATTTAAAAAAAATTAACTTTCGATTGGTTGTTTTGATCAAATTGAAATTTTGACAAGTCATTACCCCCAACATTGTACCCAATCAAACAAAGTTTCAGCCAAATCCTCCCATTGGTTAAAATTTAAAACCATCTTTCCTGTGTTTTTAGAAATTTAAACTATAACCGATTGAACGATCAACTTATAACTTCGCATGATGGTTGGGTCCAACATTATCTGCATTTTTGACAATTTTCATACTAATCTGTGTTTAAATCCAAACGTTATTGACATTTTACGGACTATTAGCGTGTTGGCTGTCAAATTCACGGCGACTTCGACTCTTCAGTTCAAGGCAAGGTAGTTAGAGCAGAAACTTTCAAACGCAAATGAAACTGATAATGACCGTTCAACAGTCGATCTGATATTGTGTAGACACACTTATATCATATGAGTGGTCTCAGGTATATTTTTTGAAGGAGATCCTGTGATTTTTGAAAATTAACACGGAACAGTTCAATCATAAAGGTTCAATTGATCAACTTAAAGCACATGGTTATTTGGACCAATATTTTAGGAATGTTTTGAGATTTCTATACAAATCTGTGGCGAAATTTTAGAATTATTGGCTTTTAATGACATTTTCGATAGACAGAATTTCGGTTCGAGGTGTTGCGCGTATCCGTGCTCGCTCATCAACGCGTTACTCAGATTCATTGGTTAAAATTTAAATAAATATCTCCTGATAGGCTGAAAAATGAAAACGGTCTTCGATAATTCTGATCAAACTCATATTTTGCATGATCATTAAGACCAATATTGTCTCTTATTTTACAAAATTTCATCCCAATCAGTTAAGAACGTATGAAGTTATTTACATTTTTAATATCTGTCAGTAATGAAGTATCGAAATGAATGTTTTCCAGTGCCAATTGAAAATTGATTCTGATTTGCTTTATGAACCAGGTGCTTAGATGCTATTTTAAAGTTTCGATGAAAAGCATACACTTTTAAGTTGATATCATAATCAATTCCATATGGATGTATATGTTTTCTGTGCGTTGTGTACGCATTTCCGGTTCGAGAATTTGCACGTACCCGTGCTCGCTTATCAACGCGTTACACTGAGCGTTTTCCTAGTTTAAATAATATATAAGTGTGACAAATGAAAAGTTGTAAACACGTAATACACTGAATATTAGTAATGGAGCCTTTACTAAATTTTACTATTTACTAAATTACCTGAATTTTACATAATTAAATAATTCGGATAAATTAAAAGCTGTGACAACCTTATGCACCCAGTAATGGAGCCTTTTTTGTGTGGTTTCTAGTTTAGTAACTGAGCCACCAAGATTCTGTTGATTAGCATGACCACGAATTGTTTTATTGCACAACTTTACGTACAACGTGTACATTGACAATCATTATTAGAGTCCAATGAGTATAATATTAAAAAGAGTTGCTATGTAATCGTTGAGTGTATTCGGATTAACATTTTGAATATATACACAAGAAGGTTAAACATTTTTTAAGTAAAGAAAAAGATAAAAAAATAAAACATTTGTTACGGGGATCGAACCCGGCAACGCCGTGATCGAAGTCACTTGCCTCATGTGACCGAGCCAATTCGCCACACTGAAATTAAATCTGTGTAGTATATCAAAGAAGAAAGGTAGAGCGTAAAACGACGTGCGCAATTCCTGTTTCCCTGATATCTTCACTGTTCACGATGGCAACCGGCGTGCCGCGATGGCGATGTTTCTGTCTATTGATGATCTTCACAGCATCCATTGGTAGTCTCATTTATTAAAAATGTACCAGAGCACCAGAGCATTAGTCTCTTAGAGTATTAGGAGCAAAGGGCACCTAATATACCTAGTAATGGAGCCTTTTTGTGTGGTTTATTGTTTCGTAACTGAGCCATCAAGATTGACAAATTAGCATAATTAAAATAATTAAATTAATTTAGAACCTAATGCACGTAATGGATGCACGTAATGGAGCCTTTTTGTGTGGTTTCTTGTTTCGTGTTGTTCTTGTTTCTTGTTGAGCCACCAATATTGACAAATTAACTCTATTTTAAATAATTAAATAAGTGTGACAAATGAAAAGTTGTAAACACCTAATACTCTGAATATTAGTTATGGAGCCTTCACTGAATTTTACTATTTACTTAATTAACTGAATTTTACATAATTAAATAATTCTAGTAAATTAAAAGCTGTGACAACCTAATGCACCCAGTAATGGAGCCTTTCTTGTGTGGTTTCTAGTTTAGTAACTGAGCCACCAAGATTCTGTAGATTAGCATGACCACGAATTGTTTTATTGCACAACTTTACGTACAACGTGTACATTGACAATCATTATTAGAGTCCAATGAGAATAATATTAAAAAGAGTAGCTATTGTAATCGTTGAATGTATTCGGACTAACATTTTGAATATATACACAAGAAGGTTAAACATTTTTTAAGTAAATAAAAAGATAAAAAATAAAACGTTTGGTACGGGGATCGAACCCGTCAACGCCGTGTTCGATGTCTCAAGCCTCATGTGATCGATCCAATTCGCCACACAGAAACCAAAGCAGTCTGTATAGTATCAAAGAAGAATAGCGGAACGTAAAACGACGTGCGAGTTTTTCTGTTTCCCTGATATCTTCAGTGTTCACGATGGCAACTGGCGTGCCGCGATTGCGATGTTTCGGTCTATTGATGATCTACACAGCATCCCTGGACCTCTCATTTGAATATATATCCTTATTTATATCATCACTTATACAAATTAAAAAATAATATATGAAAAAAAAGTTTTCCGGGATCGGGAATCGAACGCGTTATGCAGAAGTCGAAGCCAGCTACCTTCCTAACTGAGCTATCAGCCCGATGGAAATTAAAGCCGCTGTTTAGTGTATCAAAGAAGAAAGGCGGAACGTAAATATTGATAATTTTCCCACTTCCGGTTTAAATTTATTGTTTTTTCTTGAAGTGGAGTGTCTAGCAATACATTGTCTTTATTGTTGCCAAATTTCAAAACTCTCGATGGACCCGTTTGACTTTTAAAATATTTAAAATTTAAAATTGTAATAACTTCACTTCCGGTCAAAATTTTTCAGATTTTCTTTCAAAGGGCACTGCTATAAATATGACTCTATGTCTCTGCCAAATTTCAACTCTCTAGACCAAACCGTGTAACCTGTGGAGATGGGCAAACAAACCGGCCGTGCCTAACTAACTAACTAACTAACTAACTAACTAACTAACTAACTAACTAACTAACTAACATGGAAGTCAATCCTTGCATGTTTGAGGCCCAAAATTCACCCCGAAGGGATGATCGCAGCACTTTGATATTTGGTTAGGTGTTGTCAGGTGGCTAAATATACCCGATAACCATGGTTTTCAACTTTCATTTCTAAATGCTTGCATGCGTACTGACACCCCGAAATCGGGCCCGAAGCGCTTGCTGTATACAGTCGTGGTAGTAGCTCGCACGTTGTATAGAGCGGTGCTTGGCAGCGTCGAGCTAACGCCCGACTAGATATCTTTTGTGTAATTTGTTGTTATTATGTTTAGGGAAAAGAACATTCTTGAATGTAATAACAAGTAAACACCAATAAAATATATAGTAATAGTTTTAAACGCGTTTGAAAACAGATTCTAAATTCCCTTGTCGTCTCGTTTCACTTGTTAGTTGTTACGGTCTCACTGTTAGATATTTAATATTGGTATGGTAGTGACGCCGTATCAATTGATACGAGACGACAAGGGCATTTAGAATAACCCCCCAGGGCCCTCATTCACGTACATTGTCCTTATCCTTGCCTACCCCGGGGTAGCCTACCACTTGCTTACCACCTCGGGGTAGCGAATGACACATTCGTATTCACGAAGCAGTGGTATGTTGGTGGTAAGTCACTGCCTACTTGAAATTTGTATAGTGTAAATAGAACGAAGTTTTAAGTAGGCCGTGGATTATTCCCCCAATCAGATTTGAATATTATTTTCCGCGCGCGTGCATTTGTCTTTATTAAAAATAGTGACAGTTCAATTCCAAACGATAAACTACACAAATACTAAACAAAATGTGTTGGTTCAATAAAATGTGGTGCAACAATAGTTTTGTATGGAGAATTAAGTGCTAACTGAACTCTGCAACATAAAAATATGTAGTTTATTACTTATATCTAGTGTTTAAGAAAATGTTTTGGAGGTTATATGGTCCATGGATTGACTTACTAGAACCAATAATACTATCCGATATTTTGTGGAATGATTAAATAAACATGAACTAGCATAGTAAACGTAAGTAAAAGACAAAGTATACACAATAAACACACAACACAGCTGATCAGATGACGACGCGAAGGAATTACTATACAAACAGTTGTTTTGACAGTCATGTCAAGTTCAAAAATGGCCGCCAATAAGTTACCACGGCTTACCCCTGCCTCGAGGTAGGGGTAGACTCTACCCCGGGGTAAGACATGATAACTTCTTCGTGAATACCGATACCACTGCCACCCGGTCTACCACGCCTTACCACTCGCTATCATGGCTTACCCCATGTACGTGAATGAGGGCCCTGGAGTGGTAATGTCATTTTTAAAGTAAAATACTTGACAATTAGCAATTACATTTAAAATGTATCATTTTTTATTCGATAATATGTTACCATACATGTTGTGAAAGTTTTATACCATTCTTATCATATTTGACTCGCATGTGATTTTTCTACAAAACTATCAATTTGTGTGCGGACACCAATATTCTCGGAAGCCATATTCTGAAATATCTCAGACCGCCATGAACATTTGATTTTAATCTGACTCAACCTTGGGCTAGCAAAGAAAAGAGTATGATACACGATTACAGCCACTACTGGGCATTACCCACTAAAGGGATCTTGCCCTATATTGATGTTGGAAGACCAGGCACAGAGGTTGGTTCTTACCACCGGAAGGTCTCAGCACAGCGACGGGCAATCCTTCTCCGTACTTCTTCACAACATCTTCAGCTAATGCCTTGGTGAAAGTATACGTGTTCGGCCATTCGCCAAGAAGTCTGAAGTGAAACAAAAGAACAGTCATTTCTAGAACATATGTACAAACTCGACTCGATTAATATTAGCTATTGTTTTACTACGCTGGCCAAAGTGAATCGGTATTGGACACATTCACTGAATTTAATTGAATTTCATTATTCCAATATTTTTGTTCCGAAAACATTTCAATACAAGGACTTGATTGGCACAATAGTTGATAAAGTGCAGATTTACTGGAGCTCGATTTGATTATAAATATGGATGGATACAAATTTCGTTCAAATTTTAATAACGTAAGTAAAACTACAATTTGCATGATGGATCAAACAATCTGGGATGCGTACACGCCTTGTAAAATATTATATTCAAATCCTCTTGTCTCATTTCGAAACTATAAATCCGATAATTTTATACGTTTAGGTGTAGTGTCCACAGTTTCATTTGAAATTGTACATTATACAAGAACACATTTGTTTTCGTGCTTCCCTATCTTCGAGATGATTTGAAAGACAATACAAGCTGTGCACTTTGATTAACTTACTTGTCGACCATGCCATCCATGTACACTTCATCAACACACTCCGCCATTTGAATCGCTCTGTCGCCATCCATCGGGGGCTCGTAGAACTTCTCCTCGATGTGGTGTTGTGGGCAGTTGGAGAACGCAGTGGAGACGTGAACCAAGGACTGCAAGAGAGAGGAACAACCCTTACGTAGGTTTCGTCATCAAAGTCCACTTGCCCCTCCACAAAAACCTTGATGGCTCTAATAATATAAAGAATACTCAGAATGTATATTCGACGCATGTTCTCCAAATTGCCACATCTTTTAAGTTATGATTTGTTACGATAAGTCAAAATATTCACATAGAGTGAGATAGAACAAATTATGAGGTAACCTGCGAAATAAAAACGCGCCTCTGACCGGGATTCTTAACCAGATCCAACAGATGTGCGTTTTTATTTCGGAAGTTACCTCCGAAACAACTTCCGAAGTGAAAGGTTCAGTAAATTCCCATCATTACCAGGACAAACTGTCTTATGATATCATAACTTAAAGATGATAATGTATTCCAAAATAGAAGGCCAGTATAATTTATTCAATTTAAGTGGAATCATGACTATTTCTGACCTTGAGTTTGTTGAAGGTCTTGCACATGATGAGCAGGTCTCTGGTGCCTCTCACGTTCAGCTTGATGGCTGAATTCAGCTGTTCGTTGAACCTGACAGTCGCTGCCACATGGAACACGATGTCCACATGTTCAGCCAACAGATGGCGGTCCTGGTCGCTGATCCCGAGACCCTCCATGCCAATGTCTCCTGCCACGGCAACCAGCTTGCTCTCGAACCCGGGCCTCTCTTTTTTCAGACGATCAAAACACTGGAACACGAGGTTCTGTTCACACGGTCCTTGTTCTCCAATCATGGGAACACTCGACTGTGAACCAACTTACCGGCGACTTGATGAGCTCGTCGATCCTCTCCTCCACTTGTTTGCCTCTCTTGCTGCGCACCAACAGGTAGATGGTGTTGACGTGTGGACATGAGCGCAACAGTTTCTCTATCAACACTTTGCCTATGAAGCCTGTTCCTCCAGTGATGAACACATTGGTGTCGCGGTAGAACTCCTGAATCACACTGCCTTCGTCTTCACACCCGACAGAACTCATCGCTGAGCAGGACAAAGATATTTCTTCAGATGAGATGGCTGAAACTTCGTATGCCGGTTTATGTAATTATTTTAAATATAACAGTTGTTTAAGAGTAATGCATTTCCATGGCAACTAACTGAGTAACCACAATACTAGAATAGATTTGTCTAGAAAGCACTATGATACTTGTCAATTTTACTGCTGATTTAACATAGGAAGAATAATAATATGAAGAGTAATGAAATTTTTATAATCTTATTGTGAGCAAAAGAATGCACCAGGCTTGTACAGGCAGCATGACATTTAAATGTATATTTTGTGGCCAAATTGTTGAGCGCTATAGTAATCCGAGTAATTTTGGTACGTTTTTTTGTTGTAAATTAGTATGATCAAATAATAATAATAATAAGTTAAATTTGTCTAGTTAAATTTCCCCAAAAAACACAAGAAATATGGGTTTAAATTTTATCCAATGGGAGGATTTGGCTGATACTTGGAGACAATGTTGGTCGTAATGACTTCTCAAAATTTCAAATTGATCGGACCAACCAATCGAAAGAATTTTTTTTTAAAATTTGAACCAATCACAGTATCCTTTTCAAAAACGATACCAGAGACCGCATAGATTACGTTAGTAAGTGTGCAAAATTTCAGATCGATTAGTTGTGCGGTTTGACCTGGGCAGTTCAGGCAAAAAAAAAAAAAAAACGGAGAAAGTGCCATAAGAGTACCGTGGTGAAGCTCGCTCAAAACGCTCTGTGTACCGCGTTGATGAGCGAGCCTTCGTATTGTGTGCGATTTGATATGCGTTTGCAAGTCTCTGCTCTACAGGCCTTGGCACTGAAGCATCAAGATAGCACTGATATAATAATTTAAATTATTGGCATACATTTGCAAATATTGCAAGATTATAGAACAAAATGTCCATTAAAATGACAATAACTTTTGAAGGTAACCACAGATTAGTCTGAAAATTGGCACAAATACCCAAAATGTTGGTCCATGATCATGCAAAGTTTTAAGGTGATCGGTCAACGTTTTTAGTTGACATTTTAAAAGTCACTAGGGATGGTTTTAAATTTTAACCAATGGGAGGATGTGGCTGAAACTTTGGAAGATTGGGACAATTAATTGGTTGCCATGACTGCACAATTTCAAATTGGTCGGACCAACCAATCGAAAGATATATTATTTTAAATTTAAACCAATCACAGGATCCCATTTAAAAACTATCCCAGAGACCGCTTAGATTACGTTAGTGCGTGCAAAATTTCAGATCGATTGGTTGTGCGGTTTGACCTGGGAAGTGCAGGCAAAAAAACAAAAAAAAACATACAGAGAAAGGGCTGTAAGAGTACCTTTGTGAAGCTCGCTACTCTCGCTTAATAAATTTGGATTTATACTTACCACATATGTTGGTATTGTACAATGTGACCATATCAGCACGATTCGGACTTTTCATTCTAAGGTAAAGGGTTTAATATTGCTTTCAATAAATACCAGCGGCATCTGCAGCAATGCAGCTGGAATCGAATCACTTACTGGATCGCTTCCGATGTACTTGATATCGATATTATTAGCGTGCACGGGATGTAATTAGATGTTATTACTTCTTGCATGCAGTAATTGTAATCGTGTGATGCACAATCATGGCGAGGCAACTGCAACATAATTAGCTCTGCACGCAACGTTCAAGAACAGTATTCATTTCTCTGGAATTAAATTATATAAATCACAGCGAGAGTATATAAGTGTTCTATGTCCATAATAATATAAAAGATAAAATTGAATATTGGATTTCGTTTGCGCCCATTTATATTGTTGTGTGTATGTCCACGAGAAAAGGATTTTAAAACAATAATGTACTAGATATTTCATACGCTTTCATTTTAATTGATCTGGAGCACAAGTAGCTTAGGTATATGAAATAACTATATCTGGTATGGCTTTTTGAACATGAGAAAAGCTGGTTAAAAATAAACTTCTAGGGCTGGATTCACAAAAGGTTTTAAGCCCTATACCGGTCATAACTTTATGCCGGTATATCATTAAAACTACCAATATATCTATAACCATGATATTACCATGTTAAAACTTGGTATTTTATCATTTTATATGGTGTTCTGAATAATTATATTCATTAAGATATGCCGTTCAAACATGGTAATTGCTAATATTGATACTAGTTTTTTCGGTCATAAAGTTATACTTCTTTGTGAATATATGGCTTAGCTCATTTATTCACATTAAAGATATTATTTATTATACTATAATACAATACAATACACTTTACATTGCTTAATATAAACTCTTAGTATATACACTTTATAAACACTCGGCCATTTTTTTTCGTGATTTCCCTATATTCTTTTTAGAAATATGGTTTTTACTGATTCCCTCAGTTAGGTGAATGCATCAATGCAGACATTGCAGACAGTAAATAATGCTCTTTGAATCTCCATCACTTATCATCTCCCAATCATCATCATAATCATTCATCCGTCGCCGTTGAGCGTGTAGTTCGTGTTTAATTTGATCAAATTTATCACTTATTGTTATAATTGAGCGAGAGAAGCGAGCGACTCCTTTTGACTCTTTTGACACGGACCTCTGTTTTTTTATATTTATATTTCTACCTATAGCAATAGAAGTCGCACCGTTCCACTGATCAATCTGAAATTTTACACACATGTAGAGACAACCTTTTCTGTTTGCAAACCATAATTTTTTGGAAATACAATCATTGGTTCAAATTTAAATTAAATCTTCTGATAGGTTGAAAATGAAAATAGTCTTCGATAAATCTGATCAAACTCATATTTTGCATGGTCATTAATACCAACATTGTATCTTATTTTACAAATTTTAATCCCAATCAACTAAGAACGTATAAACTTATTGAAATTTTTAATAGCTGTCAGAAATGAAGTATCGAATTAATGTTTTCCAGTGCCAATTGAATTGAATCTGATTTGCTATATGTATCAGGGTGCTTATAGATGCTATTTTTAAGTTTCGATGAAAAGCATATACTTTTATGTTGATTGAGTGATTGAGTATATTGAGTATAGCATGAGTGGATTGAGAAATATAGTGGATTGTACACAAAAAATCAACGCTCAAAATGTTACTTAACATACTTAGAAGGGAACATGACGATTAGGAAAGATGCTAAATAAAGTAAGGTCTGAGAAATTAAACCTCTGGATTCGAACCCCGCTCCTCTGAAAGTGTAGACCAGGGTCCCTATTCTAAAACTTTATATTCTTAATTCTGTTGGAAATCGATTCCGTGCAATGTAAATGCTTATCCTTGTTTTGGCCGTTACCGAATTCCATCAGGAATGGAATTGGGAAAACGTTCTAGAATAGGCCTCCAGTGCTCAACCAACCGATCTTGTTCTTTTTGCAGCGACTGTATATACCACATCTTAAATTATCTAGATAGCTCTGCTTTTCAAAAAATTTCATATGCAGTACCGTGATCCTCATATCAATTAGTGTTTTTCAACAATGGATCATAACATGAATAGATATGAGGATCACGGTACTGCATATGAATTTTTTTGAAAAGCAGAGCTAACTAGATAATTTGAAATGTGGTCTATTCCAATACAAATTTCGTTAGCAGTTCCAGATTGAAGAAAAGGTCAGAAGACCGTGGAAATTTTACCTATACTGACTAACTTCAGTCGCCATGTATTTCTCATAAGCAGATGAGAGCGCAAGTGTGAATACGGTTCAGTTTAACAGTCTCATGCTCAAAAGAATGTCCAGATTTATCGACGCAAGTGACCAGAGTCTACTGGATTCGGTCCATAAGATTATTAGCTCACGGTCTTGTGGTGTTGAGGACTGACACCCGCAAATATCTACTTGCGGACGCAACTTCTTTTGAGCATGAGGCTGTAAATGTGTGTCATCCAATGAAATATAATTTGAATAGCAAGGAAAATATTCGAATGCATCCTGTGCATAAAGCTGAAGTGCTCCTTTATACTATTAAATATTATTAACTAAGTGAACAATAGCATAATTAAGACATGTACATTTCATGTCTTCGTTGAAATTCGTTGTATTCGTTGATGCAGAGGTCCACCAGGAAACGGTTAAATCGACTTTTATTTACATATTTTTTGTCTCCAAAATGTTATCATGCAAAATAACCAGTATCCATATAAAACACTGTGTGTGAAAAGATAAAGTAAGTATAGTGCTGTCATATCGTGGTGTACCACCTCATTGGTCACTTTTAGTAAGGGTATACAAAATGCTGATAATATTTTGCGTGTGATCATTTGAAGGCTTTGCAGCAGATGCGCAGCGAGCAGTAATATATCAACTCCACTGCGCTGAGTAGACTGAAGCCCATGAATAGACCCAGCAGACCGCCACAGTTAGCTGCAAACAGAGCAGTAATATATCGACTCCACTGCGCTGAGTAGACTGAAGCCCATGAATAGACCCAGCAGACCGCCACAGTTAGCTGCAAACAGAGCAGTAATATATCGACTCCACTGCGCTGAGTAGACTGAAGCCCATGAATAGACCCAGCAGACCGCCACAGTTAGCTGCAAACAGAGCAGTAATATATCAACTCCACTGCGCTGAGTAGACTGAAGTACATGAATAGACCCAGCAGACCGCCACAGTTAGCTGGAAACAGAGCAGTTATATATCAACTCCACTGCGCTGAGTAGACTGAAGCCCATGAATAGACCCAGCACACCGCCACAGTTAGCTGGAAACAGAGCAGTTATATATCAACTCCACTGCGCTGAGTAGACTGAAGCCCATGAATAGACCCAGCACACCGCCACAGTTAGCTGGAAACAGAGCAGTTATATATCAACTCCACTGCGCTGAGTAGACTGAAGCCCATGAATAGACCCAGCAGACCGCCACAGTTAGCTGGAAACAGAGCAGTAATATATCAACTCCACTGCGCTGAGTAGACTGAAGCCCATGAATAGACCCAGCAGACCGCCACAGTTAGCTGGAAACAGAGCAGTATTATATCAACTCCACTGCGCTGAGTAGACTGAAGTACATGAATAGACCCAGCAGACCGCCACAGTTAGCTGGAAACAGAGCAGTAATATATCGACTCCACTGCGCTGAGTAGACTGAAGCCCATGAATAGACCCAGCAGACCGCCACAGTTAGCTGGAAACAGAGCAGTAATATATCAACTCCACTGCGCTGAGTAGACTGAAGCCCATGAATAGACCCAGCAGACCGCCACAGTTAGCTGCAAACAGAGCAGTAATATATCAACTCCACTGCGCTGAGTAGACTGAAGCCCATGAATAGACCCAGTAGACCGCCACAGTTAGCTGGAAACAGAGCAGTAATATATCAACTCCACTGCGCTGAGTAGACTGAAGCCCATGAATAGACCCAGCAGACCGCCACAGTTAGCTGGAAACAGAGCAGTAATATATCAACTCCACTGCGCTGAGTAGACTGAAGCCCATGAATAGACCCAGCAGACCGCCACAGTTAGCTGCAAACAGAGCAGTAATATATCAACTCCACTGCGCTGAGTAGACTGAAGCCCATGAATAGACCCAGTAGACCGCCACAGTTAGCTGGAAACAGAGCAGTAATATATCAACTCCACTGCGCTGAGTAGACTGAAGCCCATGAATAGACCCAGTAGACCGCCACAGTTAGCTGGAAACAGAGCAGTTATATATCAACTCCACTGCGCTGAGTAGACTGAAGCCCATGAATAGACCCAGCAGACCGCCACAGTTAGCTGCAAACAGAGCAGTAATATATCAACTCCACTGCGCTGAGTAGACTGAAGCCCATGAATAGACCCAGCAGACCGCCACAGTTAGCTGCAAACAGAGCAGTAATATATCAACTCCACTGCGCTGAGTAGACTGAAGCCCATGAATAGACCCAGCAGACCGCCACAGTTAGCTGCAAACAGAGCAGTAATATATCAACTCCACTGCGCTGAGTAGACTGAAGCCCATGAATAGACCCAGCAGACCGCCACAGTTAGCTGCAAACAGAGCAGTAATATATCAACTCCACTGCGCTGAGTAGACTGAAGCCCATGAATAGACCCAGCAGACCGCCACAGTTAGCTGCAAACAGAGCAGTAATATATCAACTCCACTGCGCTGAGTAGACTGAAGCCCATGAATAGACCCAGCAGACCGCCACAGTTAGCTGGAAACAGAGCAGTTATATATCAACTCCACTGCGCTGAGTAGACTGAAGCCCATGAATAGACCCAGCACACCGCCACAGTTAGCTGGAAACAGAGCAGTAATATATCAACTCCACTGCGCTGAGTAGACTGAAGCCCATGAATAGACCCAGCAGACCGCCACAGTTAGCTGGAAACAGAGCAGTAATATATCAACTCCACTGCGCTGAGTAGACTGAAGTACATGAATAGACCCAGCAGACCGCCACAGTTAGCTGCAAACAGAGCAGTAATATATCAACTCCACTGCGCTGAGTAGACTGAAGCCCATGAATAGACCCAGCATTCATCATTTCATTCATCATCGTAAATATAAATAAAATAATGTCTTCTTTTAGAAACCATAGGAAATAATATATTTCCTGTAGGTGAGATACAAGCCCTCGGCCGCTGGAGCAAATTATGAAATAAAAATTGTTTTATAAGTGGGTGTAACTTTGATAGGATATGATCAGTCTGATTGTTTATTAGTAGCACTTTTTAATTTTTGCTTCGTGCCTTGTTGAATAGGCGAACGTTATTCAACAAAACCGCTCAAAACTATGAAATTTCCGACACGATTGGAGACCAAACCCGCGAACCAATTAAACTCAAATTTTACAACTTTTGTTACTTAAGGCACAATATTACACTTACATTTTATCCGGCAGCCAACGAGACCCGAAAATTGCTAATTTGCTATCAAAAACCAAGTATTTATTACTAATTAACTATAAGCAAATAATTAAAATGTACCAAGTGATAACCATAAGTTTGTTTTCTATCTAATCATGACTAAAATTTCATATCATTTCGTCAACCCATTTCGTCTCCAATTGTATCAAAAAGAAGTGTCTACTAAAAGTACCATTATCGCTCGCGCTTGCACCATCTTAAAGGAAGGTATTCAATACAATACAATACAATACAATACAATACAATACAATACAATACAATACCTTGATGCCCGTGATTATTATACTTATACCTACTGTAAAGTTTAAAAAAATCAAATTATTTTATCATTGGATTCACTCTATCCAGTTATTGAGCGAGCGAAGCGAGCGACTCCTTTTGACTCTTTTCACACGGACCTCTGTTTTTTTTTGATTTTTTGGCTGCTACCTGGAGCAATAGAAGTCACACCGTTTCACCGATCGATCTGAAATTTTGCACATATGTAGATACAACCTTCTCTATTTGCTGATTAATTGTTTTTTGAAATACATTCGTTGGTTCATTGGCAAAATAAATATCTTCTGATAGGTTGAAAAATGAAAATGGTCTTCGATAAATCTTATCAAACTCATATTTTGCATGATAATTAAGACCAACATTGTCTATTATTTTCCAATTTTTCAGCCCAATCGGTTAAGAATGTATGAACTTATTGACATTTTTAATAGCTGTCAGAAACTGTTTAACGTTTAATCTAGGTTTAATAACGTTAAAACGTGTATTAATGTTTTCTTTATGTTAACGCATCTTCGGTTCTATGTTTGCGCACGTGTCCGGTGCTCGCTCATCAACGCGTTTCACGGAGCGTTTTCCTAGTGTACAAATATAGTTTCATTTGGCCGAAAGATTGCAGTAAGATAGCGCGATATAACTGATAACCGATTTCCAAAAACCGATAGGTGAAAAAACCGAGGGTGAAATACCGTTGCAATAAAACCTCTTTTATACAAACTAAAGCCGTAATCCCATTATTGGAAAGGTCATGTGATATTGCTATATTAAACTGCATATAATATCGCCTATCTGGGTAATAACTTCAATACAAACCAATGCTAATGACTGCGTGCATTCGCACTCATTTGTGTAAGCTAATTGATGCTAGCTTTTAGCTAGGTACAAAATTTAGTTTAAAATTTAATTTAATTTAATTTAATTTAAAAACAAAATTTAATTTAGTTTACAAAATTTAGTTTAGACGAGAAGTTTGAGTGGAAAAATCAAGTTGGGCGGATCATTGAAAAAGCAACCAAGAACATAAATTTTGTATTTAGAAACCTTTCGGGATCAAGTGTGGCAACAAAATCAAGCATACAAGACCATTCTTCGTCCATTATTAGAATATGGTGCAGCGGTATGGGACCCATACAGGAAAAATGAAGTTGAAGCACTTGAAAAGGTACAAAAAATTGCTTACAGGAGGGTGACAGGACGAGTGAAAAAGTGGAGGCTGGAGAGAAATGCAAGGAATGAACTGGAGAAGGTGTGGGAAAGTCCAACTGAGATGATGAAGGAGCTGGGATGGGAGAGTCTGGAAAGTAGAAGAAGGATTACACGCCTGTGTAATTTGCTAAGAGTTAGAAAAGGGGAACCAGGGTGGAAAGAATTGGTTGGTAAGATGAAGGGAGGAAATTGTAGAGGAAGAATCAAGAATGCATTAATTGAACCACGAGCACGGAAAGACATCGGAAGATTTTCATTTTTAAATAGAACAATAAGGGATTGGAATGAATTGGGTAAAGTGACAGAAGATTGGATGAAAATGGATGTAAGAAATGTAAGATATGAATTAACGAACCGAGGAGCAAGACAAGAACGAGAAGAGATGGATGATGATGTTATTATTTAGTTGTTAAGTATTTAGTGTTTAGTAGTAGTATTATTAGTTCCTTACCACCTGTCTGTGACAATCTGTAAGATGTAAATGAATAAATAAAATAAATAAATCTATGGATTTAAATGTGTATAATTAATTATCACAGGAATATGAATAACATAGTTTGTTAGATTACCTTTCGTAAGTAAAATCTTAATAACACGATTTTGTATGCAATGTTTTAAAATTACCTAACACGAATTTTTCTGGTCGTTTGTCACTTAGGTAATGACACGCACTTGTTGGCTGAAAATCTATTAACACTTGGCACAAAAAATATCGCTCAATTAATCTGATTGGCTGAAAAATGTTAGATCGCATCCAAACGATATCCTTGTTTATTTTGTCAGTGTTTGTTTTGCAACTTCAATTAAAACAATCCTCATATTAAATTAAAATAAATAAATTCCTCGGTTGTACGTAGGTATCAAAAGCATTTGACAATAAGATATTATTTATTTTAGTTTAACAAATAAAACAATAGAAAACAAATCGCTATTATTATTACAATGAAAACGCTATGTGTAACGCGTTGATGAGCGAGCCTTCGTATTGCATGCGATGTGATGTGTTTGCAAGTTTCTGCTCTACAGACCTTGAAAATTAAACATCAAAAGAGTGATAAAATAACTTTGAATGCTTGGCATAAATTTACAAATATTAAAATATTGGTGTCACTGAACTGAACATGCATAGATTTTAGGTTGATAGGTCCAAGGTTCCAGTTATAATTTCAAAAATCATAGGGTCCTGTTCAAAAACAGTCCCAGAGACCACTTCGATTATATTAGCATGTGTGCAAAATTTCAGATCGATTTGTTGAATGGTTTGACCTGGGCAGTGCCGGCAAAAAAGAAACACACACCGAGAAAGTGCTATAAGAGTACTGTGCTGACAATATCTACGCTCGTTTTATTACTAGGAAAACGCTCAGTGTAACGCGTTGATGAGCGAGCACAGAACATGCAACATCCCCATAGTAACGATGCACGACACGGCACAAGACGATTTTCTCTGCAATTTTTCAATCTCCATAATACTCTGGATGAATAACAGATCCATTGTGTCGTGAAGTCTTACCTACATACCTTCTCCAGAAATCTCTTGTGACATCCCATACTAAACTCGTAAAATTACAATTAATACTTGACTGATTGGGCTTACAATATGTAAAATTTAATATTAAGTTAAGTTGGTCTGGATCACCATACAAAATTTGAACTTAATGTGAACATTTTTATTGTCGACCAATCAGAAGACATTATTTAAACTTAAACCAATGAGAGGATTTGGCCTTCGTACTGCATCCGATTTTATGCGCTAGCTCAAAAATGCTTTCATTTTACTGTACATTGTGGATAGCTTGGCTGCTCTACAGGCCTTGCCTTGGAACAGAAGCTTAAAGAAGGCAGGGATGACAATTTAGTATACATTTTTCAAGATTATGGAATAAAATGACCTTAAAATGACAAAACTTTTGAAAATAACGACAGATTAGACTGAAAATTGGCAAAAATATCTAAAATGTTGGTACCAATGACCACGCGAAGTTTTAAGTTGATCGGTCAATCTGTTCTAGTTTAAATGTCAAAAATCACATGAAAAATGGTTTTAAATTTGAACCAATAGGAGGATTTGGCTGAAACTTTTTATGATTGGGTACAATGTTGATTGCAATGTTTTTGCTAAATTTCAAATTGATCGAAGCACCCAATCGAAAGATATTTTTTTTTAAATTTGAACCAATCACGGGAGCCCATTCAAAAACGATCCCAGGGACCGCATAGATTACGTTAGTATGTGTACAAAATTTCAGATCGATTGCTTGAGCGGTTTGACCTGGGCTGTGACCACAAAAAAAAAAAAAAAAAAAAAAAAAAACACACAGAGAAAGTGCCATAAGAGTACCGTGGTGACGCTCGCTACGCTCGCTCAATTATTAGGTAAAGGAATATTATGAGTTGTTAAATCCGCATGTAACTTATTGCACAGCTGTATTATTGGACCCATTTTTATAAGGCACAAATAAGACCCACATAATTGTATGTATTTACTTAAAAAAGGAATGGTAATTATACACAATGGAAACAAGTGTATTCATACACTTTGATATGTTTGCCATAAGATAAAACAAAAAACGACCATAAAATTGTCAACAAGGACAAAGTAATTAAGGATTTAGGAAACCATTCCTCTGGGAACTTAATAGTGGCACAGCATTTAATACGGCCCGCTGCAAATGTGTACTTACCTTTAATCAGTGATTTCAGGGCAAATTATGTTTTAGGTAAGTAAAATAATATAAATTTAAGTGTATAAGGTAAATAACCTAATAAAAAATTTAAAATAAAAAATAGGTATATACCAAAACTTGAAAAATTAAAATTAAGTACTAATAAATAAATAAAACTAGAAAAAATTAAAAAATCTAAATAAAGTCAAAGTTTAAAATATTTATCATAAAAATTTATGATAATAGTAAATAATCTGATACTATAGAGTAAAATTGTTACATTATGGTATTTTCCTGAGACAGTGTGGGCCTTATTAATTGCTTTTGAATTTCTTGGTTAATGTACTCTAGTTTTTTTTTTAGAATTTCAGGAAATGATAGGTGAATAACACTGGTTGAATATTATATGCGGACATTATGAACATTTATCATACATTGGCGTAATTTACTTGCCGCATTTACAGAAATTTACAATCAGTTTGAAAAAGTGCTACCCAAAAGTGCCGAAGGTCATAGAATCCAGACCAACGAAGTAAGCACTTTAAAACTTGGTGTATAATGCAAGTGAGACATAAGAAAATCGAATGCCATCAGTTTTAATCTCATTAAAAAATCCTAGTTTGAGAATCAGCAACTGGATTTTATTAAATGTCAGGACTTATTAATGTCAGGACCCCTGACCTTACAATGTGGAACTATGGTTGTTTACATAAATAATACATCTGTAAATGAGAATATCGTCGATTCAGCATATTCAGCATTCAGCATACTTTGCTTGTTAGATAGTTTGTCGGTTTGACTTCATATTTGCTGAATTCGGATGCAAACTCATAGCATATTTCGATACAACACTCTGAAACGATTTCCGATCTTCCACAAAATAGTTGGATCCTTCGAAGCCGAGACATTGCCTGGATCTCATCAACACGAAATATTCGCTCATCTCCACCTCCTCAACAGCGCTCTTCCTCCTCGTCCTCTTCTTAAGAGCAATCTGTGTGTAGTGAACAGCAAGAGAGATCACCATGGTAACACACAGCAACGCAATGACACCGAGAAGACCGACACACACGTACACCATGACGATCCGGACCTGTTCGGCAGCGGCGCAGATGTCAAATGTTTCAGAACAACCGATAGGCGAAGGAGGTACGTTGTCCTTAGTCACTTCGTGCGTGGAAGTCACAGTACTGGAGAACTCCATGGGGCTTGTTGGTATTGGTTCATTCGATGTCTCATTCATGGTAGATGGAATACGAGATATTTCTTTAGGGGTCGTCGCAGTACTGGAGAACTCCACCGGGTTTGTTGGTATTGGTTCACTAAAAGTATCATTTAAGGTGGATGGATTACGATATATTACTTCAGGTGTCACTACAGTACTTGATACTTCACTGGGGATTGTTTCTATTGGTTGTTTTATCGAAGTATCATTCGAGTTGGATGGAATACGATATGTTTCTTCAGTAGTCAATACAGCACTGAACAAATCACTGGGACTTGTTGGTATTGGATGTTGACTGGAAGTCTCATTCGTGCTGGCTGGAATACGAGTGGGTTTCCATGTCAACGCCCGTTGCCCGCCATCTGACGTCACGCAACGTATCTCGTCGTAGTCGGCAATGAGATCTTGCTCGCTCAGCATCACGTCATCACAGCGCCAAGGGTTGCCATGGAGATGGACCCGCTGCAGGTTGGGAAGAGCAAAGAAGTCAACAGGTAGTTGTTCCAGGGAGTTGTGAGTCAGGTTGATGTTCTGGACTTGTGGGAGTCCGGCGAAGACGTCGGAAGGGAGAGATTTCAGGTGACAGTTGCTGAGGTTTATGGAGAGGAGCGAATCGGAGTACAAGAAGTGAGACGTCATTTGGATCGGATTGCCGCTGAGTGAGAGTGTTTCCAAGAGAGGGTTCGAGATGAAAGTGTTCGGATCCAGACTCCGGATGACGTTGTTCTCCAACTCGACGTGCTTCAGATGCCTCAGATCGCTCAGCGCGAACGCGTCGACGTCACGAATCCGGTTGGAGTTGAGGAGAATCCTCTCCAGCAGAGGCAGTCCGAGAAGCGCGTCATGGTCGAGCTCTGTGACGTCATTCCCTGACAGATCCAGCGAGGCGGCGGCGTGCCAGATGGGCGGTGACGTCAGAGAGCGACCCACGCATGTGACGTCACTGGGGCCCGAACAGGCGCAGTCTGGAGGACATGTGGAGGCGGAGGCTGCGCAGAAGATGGTGAGAAGAGTCGTCAGGCGCATGACGAGGCATCGGATCAACGCAACTTGCAGGTGAATTTAATCCCTATAAATCAATAAATCGCTTTTTATAAAAAATTATTGATTTAGTTTTTGAGTTCATAATTTGAGTTTATTTGTTAATTTTAATAATTTCTAACCTTTTCGATAAGAACGATATAAATATAATACCCTATTATATGTGTGAAATTAATAAGTTACACTGGATTACCAACACGTAATTGTGATTTTCAACCCGTAAAATATAATATTAATTGCAAATTGAGTTTACTTATTTGGAAGCTCTTTCTGAAAACGTAAATGCGACCACTCGATCTCCTGATCCTTTTGGAATTTAACATATGATTTGTATACTAATGGAAATATTTCGTACAAATACTATTTTTTGAAGGATATAGATTGATTTGATTCTTATAACACCAACTACAAATAATCTTTCTTATGTATCTTCTGCTCATTTTTTCTTGTATTTAAATGCATTTTCTAACCTAAGTATCTCCTTGTGCGTGATTTTGATTTGATTCTGTAGAGCTAGCTTATTGGTTACTTACATTTGACACACGAGGATCCAGGAAACCGACACATCGCTGTTAGTTGTCAACAAAAACTCCTGGACTTAGCACGTGACACTAACTCGATAATCGTTCTTATCTCTCAATGTGAGATCCATCAATGTGGCACAATCACGTGATCATGACTGATAAGAATCAGAAAGTCTGGCGACATTGAAAAACAACTCAGTTGAGATAGTGTGAAATAAAATGTTATGAAATGAGCTTGAATTGTTGATCGGAATCTCTGTGAAGACTTGTCGCTCTTACAAGCAAACTCCCTGCCACTAGTGGATTCTTGGCGGAACTATTGAAGTGAGAAGTTTGTTGATATGAATTATGGATTTAATATAAATAAAATAAATACAAGCTTATTCTTCTCATCAGATAATCATTATAAAGACTTGTAAAATTACTACTGCTCTGTGAGCAGGAGCCTATAGGAGGCATATTCTTGAAAAAGTGAGAGTGGGTATGAGAAAAATGCAGTGATAGAATTATTACCAACCAATAGGAATCCAGCCGGTTTAGATTCTATTGGCTGATACCGATTTTCTCACTATTTTTTTCTCATACTCACTCTTATTTTCAGGACCAGGGGTCCGATCAATAAAAAAACGTATTTGTCAATTATAAAACTTTATTTGTTTATAAATTTCCTCGTTTGTCATTTTAAATCTTTCCGTGAGAACGACAATGACAAGTCCAACAAGAATTATTTTTTATTTCAATGATAACAACCCAAAGAGCTGATGAATCTAGTTCCTCTTCTTCTTGTCCTTGACAGCCTTAGTCTTCTTCTTCTCTCTCCGACAGCATCTGACCGCCGACCGCAGCACCAAGTAAACCATCGTGACCGCTAGAAGCCCCGCCGCCAGGATCGCTGCGATCACATCCAGGAGGTAGTACTGGTACCACGCGAGATCCAGTACTGCAGAGCGCATGTGCAGCGCGCCCTTGTGTCTGATGACGTACTCGCACCAGAACACTGCGGTCTCCAGGGGCGTGTGTGGCTGGTCCCGGAAGATGGTTGATATCCCCTTAGCGCGGTCCGAGTACCTGCAAGCAGCAGCATAGGTGACACGGAGAGCGCATGTGCAGCGCGCCCTTGTGTCTGATGACGTACTCGCACCAGAACACTGCGGTCTCCAGGGGCGTGTGTGGCTGGTCCCGGAAGATGGTTGATATCCCCTTAGCGCGGTCCGAGTACCTGCAAGCAGCAGCATAGGTGACACGGAGAGCGCATGTGCAGCGCGCCCTTGTGTCTGATGACGTACTCGCACCAGAACACTGCGGTCTCCAGGGGCGTGTGTGGCTGGTCCCGGAAGATGGTTGATATCCCCTTAGCGCGGTCCGAGTACCTGCAAGCAGCAGCATAGGTGACACGGAGAGCGCATGTGCAGCGCGCCCTTGTGTCTGATGACGTACTCGCACCAGAACACTGCGGTCTCCAGAGGCGTGTGTGGCTGGTCCCGGAAGATGGTTGATATCCCCTTAGCGCGGTCCGAGTACCTGCAAGCAGCAGCATAGGTGACACGGAGAGCGCATGTGCAGCGCGCCCTTGTGTCTGATGACGTACTCGCACCAGAACACTGCGGTCTCCAGGGGCGTGTGTGGCTGGTCCCGGAAGATGGTTGATATCCCCTTAGCGCGGTCCGAGTACCTGCAAGCAGCAGCATAGGTGACACGGAGAGCGCATGTGCAGCGCGCCCTTGTGTCTGATGACGTACTCGCACCAGAACACTGCGGTCTCCAGGGGCGTGTGTGGCTGGTCCCGGAAGATGGTTGATATCCCCTTAGCGCGGTCCGAGTACCTGCAAGCAGCAGCATAGGTGACACGGAGAGCGCATGTGCAGCGCGCCCTTGTGTCTGATGACGTACTCGCACCAGAACACTGCGGTCTCCAGGGGCGTGTGTGGCTGGTCCCGGAAGATGGTTGATATCCCCTTAGCGCGGTCCGAGTACCTGCAAGCAGCAGCATAGGTGACACGGAGAGCGCATGTGCAGCGCGCCCTTGTGTCTGATGACGTACTCGCACCAGAACACTGCGGTCTCCAGGGGCGTGTGTGGCTGGTCCCGGAAGATGGTTGATATCCCCTTAGCGCGGTCCGAGTACCTGCAAGCAGCAGCATAGGTGACACGGAGAGCGCATGTGCAGCGCGCCCTTGTGTCTGATGACGTACTCACACCAGAACACTGCGGTCTCCAGGGGCGTGTGTGGCTGGTCCCGGAAGATGGTTGATATCCCCTTAGCGCGGTCCGAGTACCTGCAAGCAGCAGCATAGGTGACACGGAGAGCGCATGTGCAGCGCGCCCTTGTGTCTGATGACGTACTCGCACCAGAACACTGCGGTCTCCAGGGGCGTGTGTGGCTGGTCCCGGAAGATGGTTGATATCCCCTTAGCGCGGTCCGAGTACCTGCAAGCAGCAGCATAGGTGACACGGAGAGCGCATGTGCAGCGCGCCCTTGTGTCTGATGACGTACTCGCACCAGAACACTGCGGTCTCCAGGGGCGTGTGTGGCTGGTCCCGGAAGATGGTTGATATCCCCTTAGCGCGGTCCGAGTACCTGCAAGCAGCAGCATAGGTGACACGGAGAGCGCATGTGCAGCGCGCCCTTGTGTCTGATGACGTACTCGCACCAGAACACTGCGGTCTCCAGGGGCGTGTGTGGCTGGTCCCGGAAGATGGTTGATATCCCCTTAGCGCGGTCCGAGTACCTGCAAGCAGCAGCATAGGTGACACGGAGAGCGCATGTGCAGCGCGCCCTTGTGTCTGATGACGTACTCGCACCAGAACACTGCGGTCTCCAGGGGCGTGTGTGGCTGGTCCCGGAAGATGGTTGATATCCCCTTAGCGCGGTCCGAGTACCTGCAACCAGCAGCATAGGTGACACGGAGAGCGCATGTGCAGCGCGCCCTTGTGTCTGATGACGTACTCGCACCAGAACACTGCGGTCTCCAGGGGCGTGTGTGGCTGGTCCCGGAAGATGGTTGATATCCCCTTAGCGCGGTCCGAGTACCTGCAAGCAGCAGCATAGGTAACACGGAGAGCGCATGTGCAGCGCGCCCTTGTGTCTGATGACGTACTCGCACCAGAACACTGCGGTCTCCAGGGGCGTGTGTGGCTGGTCCCGGAAGATGGTTGATATCCCCTTAGCGCGGTCCGAGTACCTGCAAGCAGCAGCATAGGTGACACGGAGAGCGCATGTGCAGCGCGCCCTTGTGTCTGATGACGTACTCGCACCAGAACACTGCGGTCTCCAGGGGCGTGTGTGGCTGGTCCCGGAAGATGGTTGATATCCCCTTAGCGCGGTCCGAGTACCTGCAAGCAGCAGCATAGGTGACACGGAGAGCGCATGTGCAGCGCGCCCTTGTGTCTGATGACGTACTCGCACCAGAACACTGCGGTCTCCAGGGGCGTGTGTGGCTGGTCCCGGAAGATGGTTGATATCCCCTTAGCGCGGTCCGAGTACCTGCAACCAGCAGCATAGGTGACACGGAGAGCGCATGTGCAGCGCGCCCTTGTGTCTGATGACGTACTCGCACCAGAACACTGCGGTCTCCAGGGGCGTGTGTGGCTGGTCCCGGAAGATGGTTGATATCCCCTTAGCGCGGTCCGAGTACCTGCAAGCAGCAGCATAGGTAACACGGAGAGCGCATGTGCAGCGCGCCCTTGTGTCTGATGACGTACTCGCACCAGAACACTGCGGTCTCCAGGGGCGTGTGTGGCTGGTCCCGGAAGATGGTTGATATCCCCTTAGCGCGGTCCGAGTACCTGCAAGCAGCAGCATAGGTGACACGGAGAGCGCATGTGCAGCGCGCCCTTGTGTCTGATGACGTACTCGCACCAGAACACTGCGGTCTCCAGGGGCGTGTGTGGCTGGTCCCGGAAGATGGTTGATATCCCCTTAGCGCGGTCCGAGTACCTGCAAGCAGCAGCATAGGTGACACGGAGAGCGCATGTGCAGCGCGCCCTTGTGTCTGATGACGTACTCGCACCAGAACACTGCGGTCTCCAGGGGCGTGTGTGGCTTGTCCCGGAAGATGGTTGATATCCCCTTAGCGCGGTCCGAGTACCTGCAAGCAGCAGCATAGGTGACACGGAGAGCGCATGTGCAGCGCGCCCTTGTGTCTGATGACGTACTCGCACCAGAACACTGCGGTCTCCAGGGGCGTGTGTGGCTGGTCCCGGAAGATGGTTGATATCCCCTTAGCGCGGTCCGAGTACCTGCAAGCAGCAGCATAGGTGACACGGAGAGCGCATGTGCAGCGCGCCCTTGTGTCTGATGACGTACTCACACCAGAACACTGCGGTCTCCAGGGGCGTGTGTGGCTGGTCCCGGAAGATGGTTGATATCCCCTTAGCGCGGTCCGAGTACCTGCAAGCAGCAGCATAGGTGACACGGAGAGCGCATGTGCAGCGCGCCCTTGTGTCTGATGACGTACTCGCACCAGAACACTGCGGTCTCCAGGGGCGTGTGTGGCTGGTCCCGGAAGATGGTTGATATCCCCTTAGCGCGGTCCGAGTACCTGCAAGCAGCAGCATAGGTGACACGGAGAGCGCATGTGCAGCGCGCCCTTGTGTCTGATGACGTACTCGCACCAGAACACTGCGGTCTCCAGGGGCGTGTGTGGCTGGTCCCGGAAGATGGTTAATATCCCCTTAGCGCGGTCCGAGTACCTGCAAGCAGCAGCATAGGTGACACGGAGAGCGCATGTGCAGCGCGCCCTTGTGTCTGATGACGTACTCGCACCAGAACACTGCGGTCTCCAGAGGCGTGTGTGGCTGGTCCCGGAAGATGGTTGATATCCCCTTAGCGCGGTCCGAGTACCTGCAAGCAGCAGCATAGGTGACACGGAGAGCGCATGTGCAGCGCGCCCTTGTGTCTGATGACGTACTCGCACCAGAACACTGCGGTCTCCAGGGGCGTGTGTGGCTGGTCCCGGAAGATGGTTGATATCCCCTTAGCGCGGTCCGAGTACCTGCAAGCAGCAGCATAGGTGACACGGAGAGCGCATGTGCAGCGCGCCCTTGTGTCTGATGACGTACTCGCACCAGAACACTGCGGTCTCCAGGGGCGTGTGTGGCTGGTCCCGGAAGATGGTTGATATCCCCTTAGCGCGGTCCGAGTACCTGCAAGCAGCAGCATAGGTGACACGGAGAGCGCATGTGCAGCGCGCCCTTGTGTCTGATGACGTACTCGCACCAGAACACTGCGGTCTCCAGGGGCGTGTGTGGCTGGTCCCGGAAGATGGTTGATATCCCCTTAGCGCGGTCCGAGTACCTGCAAGCAGCAGCATAGGTGACACGGAGAGCGCATGTGCAGCGCGCCCTTGTGTCTGATGACGTACTCGCACCAGAACACTGCGGTCTCCAGGGGCGTGTGTGGCTGGTCCCGGAAGATGGTTGATATCCCCTTAGCGCGGTCCGAGTACCTGCAAGCAGCAGCATAGGTGACACGGAGAGCGCATGTGCAGCGCGCCCTTGTGTCTGATGACGTACTCGCACCAGAACACTGCGGTCTCCAGGGGCGTGTGTGGCTGGTCCCGGAAGATGGTTGATATCCCCTTAGCGCGGTCCGAGTACCTGCAAGCAGCAGCATAGGTGACACGGAGAGCGCATGTGCAGCGCGCCCTTGTGTCTGATGACGTACTCGCACCAGAACACTGCGGTCTCCAGGGGCGTGTGTGGCTGGTCCCGGAAGATGGTTGATATCCCCTTAGCGCGGTCCGAGTACCTGCAAGCAGCAGCATAGGTGACACGGAGAGCGCATGTGCAGCGCGCCCTTGTGTCTGATGACGTACTCGCACCAGAACACTGCGGTCTCCAGGGGCGTGTGTGGCTGGTCCCGGAAGATGGTTGATATCCCCTTAGCGCGGTCCGAGTACCTGCAAGCAGCAGCATAGGTGACACGGAGAGCGCATGTGCAGCGCGCCCTTGTGTCTGATGACGTACTCGCACCAGAACACTGCGGTCTCCAGGGGCGTGTGTGGCTGGTCCCGGAAGATGGTTGATATCCCCTTAGCGCGGTCCGAGTACCTGCAAGCAGCAGCATAGGTGACACGGAGAGCGCATGTGCAGCGCGCCCTTGTGTCTGATGACGTACTCGCACCAGAACACTGCGGTCTCCAGGGGCGTGTGTGGCTGGTCCCGGAAGATGGTTGATATCCCCTTAGCGCGGTCCGAGTACCTGCAAGCAGCAGCATAGGTGACACGGAGAGCGCATGTGCAGCGCGCCCTTGTGTCTGATGACGTACTCGCACCAGAACACTGCGGTCTCCAGGGGCGTGTTTGGCTGGTCCCGGAAGATGGTTGATATCCCCTTAGCGCGGTCCGAGTACCTGCAAGCAGCAGCATAGGTGACACGGAGAGCGCATGTGCAGCGCGCCCTTGTGTCTGATGACGTACTCGCACCAGAACACTGCGGTCTCCAGGGGCGTGTGTGGCTGGTCCCGGAAGATGGTTGATATCCCCTTAGCGCGGTCCGAGTACCTGCAAGCAGCAGCATAGGTGACACGGAGAGCGCATGTGCAGCGCGCCCTTGTGTCTGATGACGTACTCGCACCAGAACACTGCGGTCTCCAGGGGCGTGTGTGGCTGGTCCCGGAAGATGGTTGATATCCCCTTAGCGCGGTCCGAGTACCTGCAAGCAGCAGCATAGGTGACACGGAGAGCGCATGTGCAGCGCGCCCTTGTGTCTGATGACGTACTCGCACCAGAACACTGCGGTCTCCAGGGGCGTGTGTGGCTGGTCCCGGAAGATGGTTGATATCCCCTTAGCGCGGTCCGAGTACCTGCAAGCAGCAGCATAGGTGACACGGAGAGCGCATGTGCAGCGCGCCCTTGTGTCTGATGACGTACTCGCACCAGAACACTGCGGTCTCCAGAGGCGTGTGTGGCTGGTCCCGGAAGATGGTTGATATCCCCTTAGCGCGGTCCGAGTACCTGCAAGCAGCAGCATAGGTGTAAACGAATTAACTCAGTTGCAAGTTATGGTTCAATAAAGTATAATTGAAAACTAGGAAACGTACTCTGAAGCAAGCGGTGATGGAGCCTTTTCATTCATGAAATAGCAAGGATTTCCAAGTATAATTGAACCATTTACTTTCGGCTGTGCATTAGTACACAAATGCACTGCCAAATGAGCTACACTGCCACACAAACCATAAAGCACCTAACCAACATAAAACCTGCTCGAGTATTAAGTCGAAAAACGAGTTTTAATCTCTGCTTAAATGAACAACTTTAACTCAGGTTTTAACTTACTTAACTGAGATCACTTTAAGCATTCTTTACAAGCACAATAGATAATTATCAGCTGATGCCAATGATACCAATAAGAATAACTCAATAATCTTACAAATGTTACTTGGGTGCTTTATGGTTGGGACAGCTGTTCAAATCCACAATACGATCAAACTGTAAGATGCATTTGCAATGAGTCCCCATCTAAGGTCTATTCAAACAGAAGATGCAGACATTGCGCCTCCGAATAGATCATATAATCATTTGTTCTCATTGCATCCTCGACCAGACATATTTGTGAGTCTATTGACGTTGGGGGATCGCTTACCTCGGAGTCGTCAAGACAGTGTTGACAGCCAGGACCACGGACTCCTTGGTGATGTTGTTGAAGGGAAGAAGATATCCGAATCCCGAGACCACGGCCTGGTTCATATTCATCTGCTGGTCTCCAAGGATGGGGATCCCGATGACCGGCTTGCCGTGGTAGACAGATTCCTCCGTGCTCAGGAACCCACCGTGGGTGATGAACACTTTCACGTTGGGATGAGCTGTAACAGTCCCACTAACTATACTACATTTTACTGACACTTAAGGATGAACCTGAAAAATTAGAACAACGTGAATTAAGTTTTACGAACAAATGTTTGCAAACAAATGTATTAGATGAATAAAAATCAAGTTTATTTCAATAATATTTTTATTTCAAAAAACATTTGGACGGATTCAATGGCTAAGCCAGTATTCATATTTATGTGGAAACTTTGGGCCAATTTATTATTATAATCAATTATCACATTTTGCTACTAAAAGTGAGGAACATACATACCCAACAGGTCAGCCTGAGGCAGCCATTTGCCGAGTTTAACATTCCCTGGTTGTCCTGGCAACACGTCTTCCTCCCACTTCCAGAGCACCTTCTGCTTGAGACTCCCGAACGCCTGGAGCAACGCGTCTCTCTTGTCAGCCGGCATGTCGACGCTCCTCAAGTTGGAGCCCATGCTGAAGTAGACGACACCGTCCTTCGCGGAGTCCAGGAACTGCTGCAGATCCTGCGAGGAGTTGGAGAAACATCACAAGTCTTTCAGTGGATAGAGGTTCGCTTTCTATAAGCCGATTCTTAACCCAGCCAGGGGGAGGGGAAGGCAACCTGCGGCTCCGGAGCCGCATGTGGCCCCTTGGCGGTTCTTGAATGGCTCTTGTTAATTTAAATATAGATCTGGAATAGAAAAATTTGAAAATTCGAAAAAAAAATCCCTGCGGGGCAAAAACAGGAAGAATTGATTCATATTGTTCTTTTTAAAGTCCCAAAATCACCTTTTAAATTGATGAAATTCTTTAAAAAACGCCGTGTGGGGCAAAAACTGGGGAGCTTAGTCATAATATCAGAATAAACTAGAAATTCAACTTATTATTTTCGGTGTATTATTTCATTGCCTCTTTTGCGGCTCTTATTTTATTAAATTAATTAATTTTTGTGAAATTGTATTCTTCACCAAAAAAGGTTGCCGACCCCTGTAATAGAGAGAAGGGAGGTGAGGAAACCCGGTACAGGCATGTAGCATACTATTTGATTTTCATATCGCACATCTGTTTCTAGCATCCTCAGAACACCCAGTTCCTAAAAAATATAGATACCTATTAAAAATACCCGATTTTTAAGCCCTATCTACACGTGAGTTTACCAAAACAGGAATCCTATTATGAAAATGATGCTGACCTTCTTACCTCTGGCAGCTTCTTCGGCGTCTTGATGTGCAGACCTCCGATTTCAATGACATTCGGCATGTACGGCCTCACGTAGTTCAGACTGAAATGATTGTTCAACAACAACAGCGAAGTTGTCTTCTCCAGGTCTCCGATGTACGGCAGAGGACCTTCTCCAGTCCCCTGGAAGTACTTCTCCATGATGCGATGCTGCATCGGCATGTAGATGAAGTTCCTCGCCGCTTTCGACACAACTCCCACGACTGTATTGAGAAGTCTTTCTTGGAAGTTCATGTGAGTTCCGTACTGTAGGTTCATGTTCCCGATGTATGCATACGAATGCGGATTGCCGACCACGTCTGTGATCCACTCCATGCCGACGAACGGGCAGACTTGGATGATCGGGATGTTGAATTTGTGAGCGAAGCCAAGGAAGCATTCGGTGAAGAAAGCTGGCACGATGAGGACATCGTACGTGTCCGTTGTTGATTTGATGAATTCCAGGACTTGGGGCTGGGAGAGAATCACATCGCAGATTTTCCCGAAGCCGAACAACATGGACATTTTGTCCTTGACGCTCAAGTCGCCGACGTTGAATAACTTGGAGTGGTCGACGTTGACGTGAGCTGAAACAATGTCGGCGATGACATGGCAGTGGTGACGGTTTGTTCCGTTGAAGGTGCTGGTGGCCCTGATAAGGGCCGTTCGCGACGTTTCGAAGGAAGTACATCCTTCGAAACGTCGCGAACGGCCCTTATCAGGGCCACCAGCACCTTCAACGGAACAAACCGTCACCACTGCCATGTCATTACAAGATGGTTCCGAAAACGTCCACGACATCAATGTCGGCGATGTTGAATACACTTTTGAAACCAGGTGCCTATTCTCGAGCTAGTTGAAAATGTTCGCCATGCGGAAATGAGACACTGCACAATGGATTCAGCTAAATTATCATTGATAAAACAAAAGATTTCACTTGATTTCGCCTAGTCGAACATTTTCGAATGCGGTTTAGATTCGAGAATAGGCACCCAGTTGCAAACTTTAGTCTAAAGCCTGATTTACACGGTACAATTTCTTGAACAACTTCTGTGTAACATTCGCACTTTTCATACAATTTTGTGTTTACACGTATAGCAACTTCTTGTCACAGATCTTGAGTTTAACTTTTATATAATTTGTTCAAATTTCCATTCAAGAAATGTGACACAGAAGTTGAACAAGAAATTGCACCGTGTAAACTGGGCTTAACATGTGTATGTTAAACCGTTTTGTACGTGCTTTCCACTTCGCAATACAAATCTATAGAACTCTCCTTGAAACTTATTTTATTTCAATTAGTATAGTAAATAAATTATCATCCTCGTAGCGTATTATTCTCACCCAGGAGATCTTCTAGCTTGACGTCTACATGCATCTGCTTGATAAGTTTCGGCGCGTTCTTCTGCAGGACTGGAGTGATGACTGTGGCCTGATGTCCTCGCTCTGCCAGCTCGTTGACGATGGTGTTGAGGACCATCAGATGGCTGGGCGCCGGGAAGGGAAACACAGCAAGGATCCTGGCGGCTTCGGTCATGCCAGCCAATAGCAGGCAAGCAGCTGCCACGGTCTGTAAAAGAGTTGAAAACTCCCGTAGCTCCAAGTTATCGTACACAATGATTAAATACCCAATACACATAATGAATAATCGCCTCCTATTGCTGGCAGAAACGAAATCTGCATAAAGCAAACGCCCATTTCCGTTGATAGTAGTTTTGTGCTGGCATTTTGAAACCGGAAGTGACGTCATATTTCGCAAATGGCTGGACCGATTGGGACAATACTTCCCCAATTCTTCATGGAATATCATTTTAAGCATATAATTAGCATCAAATGCAACTTTTATTTGTAGCCAAATTGGAAATAGCGTATTTTTTTTTAAAGGTTATAGTCATTGTTGCACCGATATGTCTTTCAAGTTGTATGAATGAATAAGCTAAAAAAAGAAGTGATATCCCAGAAAAAAACACTCCGTGTTAAAAAAAAGCCGCCAAGTCTCTTTAACTAAGAAAAACGTGTAAGAAATATAAAATTCAGTACTGAAAAGTAGTGCGATATCAAAAAATGGGCCAAGTCAAACTATTTAAAAATCAAAAAATACTTAGCGCATCGTTATTTTTGTGTATTATAAATAGGTATAATTATAGATATAGGTATGTACATTAATTTCTTATTTCTATTTTATTTGTACCTACACGATGCGCACATTATTTTTTTGATTTTTAAATAGTTTTGACTTGGCCAACTTTTTGATATCACTACATTTCAGTGCTGAATTTTAGATTCTTTCATTTTTTTCTTAGTTGAAGAGACTTAACTGACTTTTTTAAACTGAGTGTTTTTTTTCTGGTGTCTTATACATGAAGTTACGAGAATGACAACATTCTACAGCTGCTATCTAAGAAGAAATAGGGAAATTGGCAGGGCTGGGGTCAATATGATCCCACGCGACCCTCGCGGGTTACCCCAGTTATGAAATAACAAAATCTGAATTTGTTACAAAATTGTTCCCTGATCAGAGAAAATTCACATTGACACATAATTAAATAATTAAAATCAACATGTGCATACAAATTATTAATTAACATCAATAAGAATAACTTATTAAATCAATTTCACAACTTTTCAACATAGTACGTTAACAAATAAGGATTAATAATATTCACTGTTCCAAAATAATTTCAGGAAAACGAGCACGTAAAACATCGAATCTGCCCGCGGCTCAAGTCTCAACGAGGACGACTCGAAAGTATCGTCCACAAAGGAGAGAAAAGCCGGTCCTTGCATCATGTCTGTGAGCCACTGTTGAGCCACGCCAGGGAAGATGTAAACAGCAGCGAAATCCTCCGATCCTCCACAGACGTCATCTTCGTCCGACAACGCATGACTGGCCACCCCGTACTGCACCTGTTCCTCCCCCTCACCCCCGCAGATGATCGGACCACCAGAGTCTCCTGGACAAATATTATCACGGGTCCCGTCATTCTTCACACAAACATGATAGCTCTCTGTCTTATAACCTTCCACACTACCTTCTGGGATATTTGTCTTGCAGAAATCTCTTCCACCGGTTTGGATATGTATGTAGTTCAGTCGAGTGTTTTCAGATCGTCTGGAATTTGTCAGTCCGAATCCGACGGCTGTACATTTCCGTTCTTGACTCGTTGAATTATAATTCCGCGCCAGGATCATGGGACGAACATATTCATTAAACTTGAAGGGTTTCTCCAGAAACAACAGTGCAATGTCGACTCCCGACGTCAATAAATCTGCAAGCTCATCTTTGGGTTTATGTGATTTTGCTCGAAGATCCGAGAGTGGATACGAATCAGGATGTGTGTGGAATTCATAAGAATGAATCACTTGTCCATCAGATTCTCCGTCGCTTAAAAATACATTTGAAAAGTCAATTTCCCCTGCCAAGACTTTGGTCCGGTATTTGCTATTCTCGTTTCGGTCAATTTCCTTGTCTATGATGTAGTCTGCCATACAATGTGTAGCTGTCAGTACCCATCGTCTTGCTAATATGCTTCCGGTACAATGGCTCATTGGTTCGAAGTCCAGAGACTTATCGTCATCGTCCCCTCGTGACAGATATTTTCCACTTGCGACTTCCATTTGAAGGGCGACGACGGCTTTGAATTGTCCGCGAACGGCTGGATGACCAGAAGCTATCCTCGGTTGGGCAAATGTCACTGACAACAGTCCCAAGGAAACACACAACACGATCATGTAGCTCAACGCAATCATTTCGGCGATTTGCAGAGACTTCTACAGAACATTTTTTTTCTTTTAAATAGCTGTGATGTTGAATCTTACGGGCTTGCGTTCATTCCAGAGTGCTTAGAAAGATAATACAATATGAAACAATAGACCACATTTTAAATTATCTAGTTGGCTCTGCTTTTCAAAAAATTTCATATGCAGTTCCGTGATCCTCACATCTATTAGTGTTTTTCAACAATGGATAATAACATGAATAGATATTAGGATCACGGTACTGCATATGAAATTTTTTGAAAAGCAAAGCTAACTAGATAATTTAAAATGTGGTCTATTAAAGATTTCGGGAAGGAAGCAAGAAATTTGGCAATATAAAGGGTGCTTACTTCAGGCTTAAGCGCTACAAATGGTTAAAAATATGATTACCTACATGCAATCAGTAAATAATATTGAACCTTTTGTTTCTAGGCTACTAACTCGATTTTAATACACACAACGATATTTCATATTGTAAAACAGTAGTGAATAATATAAGTGAAATAGATTGAAATGGTATATTTAAAAAACATGATTTCTTGTTTACTACAATGTCTTCGTTTTAATAATTCCTTATTATGGACAGTCTTTGTACCTTAAAACCCTTGCGCTTCCTCGGTGAAGTCGAAAAACGAGTTTCTTTATTGTGAAGGGAAAATACCTAGATTAAATAAAATTTCATCAGATTAATAATGTTCGTTTGCTACTAAATGTGTTGGCATTGTTTGCATCAGAGATATATTTTGACAGTCACACCTTATATCCTGTTCACACTGACGTTTCAATCTTAATCCTAAGATCTCAAGTGTATTCGAAAATGTATGGGAACAAAAACACAGTTGAATGGATCGTATTTCAAATCTCAATTGAGTTGTACAATTGGGAACTAAATCTAAATCACGATTGAATTATAATTCAAACAAAAGAAATTATGGACTATAAAATAAATAACTCCAAAATTCATGGTTTTTATAGCTTAACGTTACATGCAAAATGAATGTTAAGGTTCAACTTTATACCTTGTTGTCATTTTGATCTATGATTAAAACTTCGGCGTGAACATGGTACCTATTACCACAAATGTAAATAAAATACCTAGGTTCTACAAATAAGTATGTTTATTTATTTTCTGAATTACAATTTTCCATCCTTATAGATGTGCAAACAAAATATCAACAAACATGAATACTTATAAAACATTCTGGTACAATATGAAATCAGGAAAATCAAGACGCAAAGCAACGAATCAGCACGCGCACGAAGTCCCAAGGACGTCTTCACGAAGGACAGAAATGCCGGTCCTTGCATCGTGTCAGTGATCCACTGTTCAGCCACACCAGGGAAGATGTAAACAGCGACGAGGTTCTCGGATTTGCCACAGAACTTCCCGTCGCGCACCCCCTCCCCCAACACGTGACTAGCCACCCCGTGCTGGACCAGATCCTCCCCCGCACCCCCACAGACGATCGGACCCCCCGAGTCTCCAGGACAGACATTCTTATACTCCTCATCACTCTTGGCACAGACAGCACACTTCTTTGGTGTATACTGTTTTAAAATCTCCTCTGAAAGTTCTGTCTCGCAGAATTCTATTCCACCGGTTTGGATATGTATGTAGTTTAGTTTAGTGTTTGGGCCTCTGGGATTCGTCATACCGTATCCAACAGCTGTACATTTCCGATCTTGACTCGTTGCATTGTAATTCCTTGCCAGGATCATGGGACGAACATATTCATTAAACGTGAATGGTTTCTCCAGAAACAGCAAGGCGTTATTGACGCCTAGAGCGAAAAGTTGTAAGGTTTCTTCTGCGGGTTTATACTTCTGTCTGCGAATTTCAGATGGAGAATACGCATCGGGATGGGTGTAAAAGTCATACGAATTAATGTTTTGGCCTTCTGAATATGCGACCATATAATCCACACCTCCTGCAAATACTTGTGTCCGGAATATGGTTTTGTCATTTGGAATTATTTCCTTGTACAGGATGAATAATCCCACGCAATGAGTAGCTGTCAGAACCCATCGCCTTGCTAAGATGCTGCCGGTACAATGGTTCATTAATTCGAAGGATCTGTATTTCTTGTCCTCGTCCAAACGTGACAAGTAACTACCTTTTGAGAATTCCATTTGAAGTGCGACGACGGCTTTGAATTGTCCGCGAACGGCGCGCTGACCATAAGCTATCCTCGGTTGGGCGAATGTCACTGACAACAATTCCAAGGAGACACACAACACGATCATGTAGCTCGACGCAATCATCTCGGCGATTAGCACAGACTTCACAAGTAGAATCAGTCAGGAAATTGTTTTTATTGTAATTTAACTTTGTATGAATCTCATGGGCTTACGTTGATCCCAGAGTGCTTAGAAACAAAAAGCAACTATTTTTTGAGCAACCTCTTTCACGAAAGAAGTGGAATGGAATTTACACAACAAAAATGTATTTCTTGAATAACTCATGCTTTACGCAGCTTTAAATTTATCAAACCCGAGAAAAAGTCACGTAAGATCAACCCCGAGCACAGAAGATTAAAATTTCAGATCAATGGGGGGATGCAAAGCTGGGACGACAGGTCGGCCACTTTGTCGCTAGCGTCGAGGGAGTACTTTTTTTTCCAGGAACCGGAACCGGAACCGGAACAGATATTCATTTGGGTTCCAGTCCCTGAATAAACAGATTTTTTTGGAAAAATGCAAGTCTCTAGTTATACATACTAATTATATTTCAATTTATTACATTTTATTTTATTTATAATACCTACAGTAAAGAAAGTTTTTATTGATTATCTGGAGGACTATGCTTGTTTTTGTAAATTACGCCTCAATTATTTTTAAATTTTTCATAATTTGATTGATTCAAAGGTTTTGACGATATAACGGTAATGTTGTCATCAATGTTTAATTTCGAGTGCAACATACTCGTCAAGTGTACGACAAGAGAGTGAAATGATTGCTACTTACTGTTAGACTCCTCATGCCGGTAAGATGTTGTTCACACTGAGACCACGTTGGAACTGAGAGACAGCTTGATAGTCGTGCGCTCAGGGTCAGGTCATCGACCTCTGCCCGGCGTCTTGCTGATGATTAGATAATAGCGTTCAAGTCCAAGGCCGCGCAATCTCACTCAGTCACTGGGACACGTTCATTGCAGTGGGTTCGAATCCCGTGGCGGTCCTTGACTGAGTCGTTTCCTCAGACGACAGGCAAATGATGGGAAGGTTCAGGGATTACGGTAGACGTCACTCAACATTGATTCCTGCCCACCCTTTCCCCACCCCCAAAATAAGCTAATTAAAATTATTATTGTCTTGGGTTTATAATGTTTTAGTATAAATTACCTAAAAATACCATATTCTGAAAATACCCGGGTGACGCCATAAAAAAATATTTACATTTTTGAAGTTACAGTTGAAATACAGATTAAACCAGACGAAATTAACGTGTTTGATGAATTGATTTCGACTCACTTTGTAGAAATTGGGTGAATTAATGTTTAAATTAATGTTAATTTCTAAATAAATGTAAATTTATGTTTAATACATCTTTGCGAATTTGTCTTGGATTTATTAAGTGCGTAGGTAAAATATGTGTGAATTCATTTAACTTACATTTCCAATTCATCGTTGGAATTTCAGCCACAATAACTTTTCCTTCCATATCTTTTCTTGAAACCTCTTCTTGATATAAGATACAGACATGCTTTACTAAATGGAGTAATTTTTTTTTCAAAATTATGATCAACGCAAACTTACTCAACCTGAACTCCTGAATTTGATTACATACGAGTTTTAAAAAAATAATATGTAATATGTAATATGTAATAATATGTAATAGTTAATCTTTTCCTGATTGTTTAAATTAGAAAAGGAAATCTAGTGGAGCGGTCGCTCCACCCAGCCAAGTCGTACTGTACACTCACACTCACTCAACATACCGAAAATGCCTAATAAACTGAGGAGCAGACCAAACACTTTTACTGTAAGCAATAACATGGCATTTTCGGCCTACTGAATCTCAAAATTGGGAAATCTCACATTGTTGCGAAATATGTTAATTTCGAGCTATGGCCCACCCCACATCATATACCAAATTTGGGAACAATACGTGTTGCCGTTTGCGAGCTAGAGGGCCGTGAAAACAGTGAAATTACACCCCTTTTAAAACCTATCTGATGATGATGATGATGATTCAGATATCAGGAAACGTTGCTATCACCGCCACAGCCTAAACGGCTGAACCGATCGATATGAAAATTTTACCACATGTGCACTTTTGGCGTCTGATGATACCTTTGTTCTTATAATTTTTTTGTGGCGCTATTTTTAAACCGGAAGTGACGTCATATATCAAAAACGGCTGGACCGATTAGAACAAAATTAGCGCCATTCGATTTAATAGGTCATCTATAAGGAATACCAATAGTGGAAAAAGAAATGTTCTATAACCTAAACCGGAAATGACGTCATAAAAATGACAAATCTGACTAAAATCATCTCTTATATCAATAACTACATATTCAGAAGGCTTATAATGTTACATAACATTTATAGATACAAATTTTAGGTGGCAGTGATGTCAACCGCCATTTTGAAAACCGGAAGTGATGCCGTAACTCGAGAACGGCTGGACCGATTGGGACGAAACTTTCGCTATACTTTGTAACATATTATTTATAGCATAAACACAGTAACAAGCACAACATTTCTTAGCAACCTAATCACAAAATCTTATTTTTTAAAAGAATTATAATCTTTGGTGCCACAATATGTTACAAGTTGTAATAATAAACTGAAAAAAGGAGTGATATTCCCATAAAAAAAAACACTCCGTGTAAAAATACCAGCCAAGTCTCTTCAATTAAAAAAAAATAGAAGAAATCTAAAAATTCAGCACTGAAAAGTAGTGATATCAAAAAATTGGCCAAGTCAAAACTTTTCAAAAAAAACTTGGCGCATCGTTCATATAATTAGTATAGAAGTAGGCAGGAAATGAAATGTACTTATCTACACATGTACTAAAAAAAACGATGCGCCAAGTATTTTTTGAAAAGTTTTGACTTGGCCAATTTTTTGATGTCACTACTTTTCCGTGCTGAATTTTTTGATTTCTTCTATTTTTTTTTAATTGAAGAGACTTGGCTGGTATTTTTACACGGAGTGTTTTTTTATGGGGATAAAGATATTATTATAATGTAAAACAAAAACAAACGCACTGCCCTTCAAGGTCCAGATATGCCGTTATTTTTATTAAAAAATGGGGCAATTTAAATGGCATGGGCAACAAGGGTACATAAGATTCAATAAGTACACTCGTGTTTTAAAATAAAACCAGAGTGATTTTCAGGTGAAGGTTTACGACATGGCTGTTTGGTGAGACCAAATAACTAGATAATAACAAATAATTAGAGATTGTAATTCTATTCTTAACATTATATTTTGTTCGTCGTTTTCTCTTTTTCGTTGCCTTCTTGTGATGAAATGAATTTTATTTATTTGTCATGAGCCATATTGTTCGAGACTCACTGTTTTGTAATGTATTTGAAATCTCTGAAATTGCTATAAATAAAAAAGGGAACAGAAGAGAATCAAATTTATTTTGAGAGAAGTTGTAGTGAAAATTCAGCAATGTATAAACTAGGTTATAAAACAACCACGGGAGTTTTTAAAAAGCCTTATAAAATGTGTTTATCAATAGGAATTTCTGAATTTGTAAATAAGAGACCGTCAAGAAAACCCGTCAAAAACTATAGTATTTTATATTCATTAAAAACGTGTTTACAAATTTCGTATTTTTTGGGCGGAAAAATGGTGCTGTAATTGAGGAGTGTTTTGCATGCCTAGCCCATACAAAAAAATATTTAGAATTTGTGAATGAAAACGTATATGTTTTAAGGTTTGAGAGTGATATTGTTCGCAAAACCAATGCTGTTTTATAAAATGTAATACGAAATTGATGAATATTAAAATTCAAGTTCAAAATCGTAAGAATTATTTCACATCCTTCCTGTTGATATCTCGACGCTTATCATAAAACCACGTCCGCGCAAGGCTTGGCGTCTTTACAGTGTCAGTGCTCTGCAGTTGGGTGTGGAAGTGTTGGGAGATGGAGGCAGGAGTGATGTTTGACGGCACAGAGATGAACTAGTGAAGCTGCAACATGTGGATACAGCCGAGGATATGTGTGGTGCTGCTGTGGATGACGCTTCTTGCGGACGGTGCTTGACTTTCATCCAATTCAATACGATTTATATTGTATTTAGATATCGACATGACTTTGTTTGTGATTATATATAGCGACATAGTAATACTGTTTATGAATTGACTAACATGAATATTGTCCCTGTTGCTTTGAATAGACTATGAGAGTTCTTCATATTTCTTCATTTTCGGGATCCTGCTGTCTTGGCAATCGCTTGTTATCATCTTTCAATGTTACAAGAATCGCTCTCTTATTGATTATTTTGTAGATCATTTAGCTATAGATTTTCTTATGCTTGACTTCACAAAATAATTCACAAATGGAAATTTAAAATCGCATTTCTATTGTAAAATTCAGCTCATACTATATAATATGTATGATATATAAATTTATAATGACCGACTCTAATATGATTTTTTCAAGTGAATTTTACGTAAATAGAATGTTGCAAATCAAAAAATGGTTTCAAAATATTTTGAAAAAGGCAATTTATGTGAACTACATATAATATAAACGCGTTACTCGCGCGGTTTGCTGTTAAAAAATATGTAAATTCCTATTTTTCAGAGTCATGGACAGAAGTGGTTTGGAAGCAAACTGCTATGGTGAGAGACACCTCTAACTCCGTGTCTTGTCCTGTTAAAGCGGGTGAAATGTGCGAGTTTGTAATCCGTCATGATTATCTCAACATTAAACATCACATCACATCGCTCAGCAATACTGAATCATACATCAATGTCAAGTACTTTCAAGTTACCTACAAGGCATATCTTGAGAGGGAGAGATGCAGATTGAATCTCAAGATACATGATCTTGGTCGGTACTTGCTTGGTTGTAGAGTCAGAAGTGATGCTACAGATTGGCAATATGAGATCACAGCAGTGAGGGTTTATAGTAAGTATGCACAGTTCTAGCAGGTTTTCGCGACATATGATGTATGTCTCGCACTCAACCAAGTCGTAAAACCAAGTCCCTCACACAGCAGTCCGTTACAATTCCTAACAGTTGCGTAAAAAGGCTGTGAAGCCAACGACTGGGTATTAAAAAATGTATATAACATATTGTTGTGAAATATTGAGACAATTACTTAAAATTTAATGACTGGACACTTATATTTGTTGCATAATTTGATAGAGGTACGTTGCAGGAATCCAGTTGTATAGCGCTCTTTAATATCTAGCTTTTAAAATTATTTGTGTAATGTATCAAGATACTATACGAAAACGCTCTGTGTAACGCGTTGATGAGCAAGCCTTCGTATTGCATGCGATTTGATATGCGTTTGCAAGTCTCTGCTCTACAGGCCTGGAACTGAAGCATCAGGAAAGCCGTGATAAAATTCGTGGTATGCATTTGTCAAATATTTCGAAATTATAAAATAAAATATCCTTGAAATGGACAGTTACTTTTGAAGATAACGACAGATTATAAAATTGGGGAAAAATACCTGAAATGACGGTCCCAATGACCATGCAATGTAAACGGTTCTAGTTAAAATTTCACAATTATATAGTTTTTTTAAAATTTTAATTAATTAACGTATTTCCATGAAATTTATAACCTTAAAACTATAAGACAGTCTCAATAACTGTGATTTTTTTAAAATTGATACGTCGAACTGTCTACAGGCCATTTTAATTTATCAGCCAATCACTGCAGGATACTGTTCAAAAACGATCCCAGAGATCGCATATATTGCATAAGTATGTGTGCAAATTTTTAGATCGATTGTTTGAACGGTGTGACAGAGGCAGTGCAGGCAAAAAAAAACACACACACACAGATAAAGTGCCATATGAGTATAATATGCCGTGGTTACGCTCGAACAATTATTCATTTTCACCATACATTTGATTTCACGATCAGGAAACAATTACCAATGGGTCCCTCTAACATGGACGATGCATACCGCTGGAAGCTCTGTGAATGTCCTCTGTAGGACGGAACATAAAACCGATCTCACGGACTGCTTGTTCGCACTACCTGGTCGGAGGTGGTATTCGTTGACGAGATGGTTCCAGTCTTTTCGTGGCCCCGAGAAGGAGTATTTTGGTAATGGTTTTGAGACTGGACAATGCGGATACAAACTTAGACCAGTGAGCGAATCTCACAATGGAGCCATCTGGTGCGAAGTTGGGACAACATACAGATGGGGGCACCTCGTCATTCCATTCATTGTTGCACGTAAGTTGCATGGAATATACACAAGTTTTATTTCGAAATAGCTTAGATTGGAATTTTCAATACAGTGCATTTTGTGCAACGTTTTAATACTCATTTGGGGAGCTAGATTGAGTAGTAGGTGACTCATTGTCAAGATCCTGTATCAGTTGTATTTCCCAAAATTATTTAATAATTGTACCCGAAAATGCAAGAAATAAACCTTTTCGTTTAAGGTCGCGCGATCACTCGAGGCATAGTCTCAGATCTTCATAAATTTTTGTGTACTTATTAATATTCATGCCGTACACAATCCCCGAAAAATTTAAACACTTCTCGTGTCTAGTTTCTGAGATAATTTGAGTTTTCTCCCCCATGTTATCTTATGGCAGCCAAGTAAACTCGTGTCATTTTTAAGCTAAAATGGAGTTCTAGTCTTTTTGTACAGTTAGATTTTAACAAAAAACTTTTTTTCTGGTAGACATATGGACATACTATCAGGAAAAAAATTTAAAACAATACCAACGTGTGCTATTTTAAAAGTTATTAACTAAATTCGAAATGATTTCCCATTACATCCTGTGTTAAGTGGCGCGATCACTCGATATGTCTTTTGAGAATGATCAAAACCTTAGGTATAGGAAATCATTTCGAATTTAGTTAATAACTTTTAAAATAGCACACGTTGCTATTGTTTTCAATTTTTTCCCTGGTAGTATGTCCATATGTCTACCAGAACAAATTTTTTTTGTTAAAATCTAACGGTTCAAAAACGCGCCACGTGATCGCGCCACGTTAATATCGTATTTATTTTACTAGTGTTTTCGAGTATTACCGGTAAAAGATGTGTTGATAAAATGCATTCTTATTCAAAACGCTTGATAGATTTTGAAAACACGCGGGTCAAATTGGCATTCAGCCATGCACGATATCAAGACGATGAGATGTAAATAATTACCATCTTGAGTTCTTCTGGATAGCTAAGTGATATTGGTATGACATCAGTGAATAAGGAGAATATTTAGATAAAATCGAGGGGTTAACAACTATTAGTTTTGGTGTACAGCTTTGGAATAATATCTCGATCATCCCTACGCTTATACCCTCCCGCCATACAACGGAGATCGTACAGTGGTATACCAGCGCTCCGTTGTATGGCGGGATTGTATAAGCGTAGGGATGATCGACACATTTTTCCACGACCCTACACCTGATTTCGGACTTCCAAGATTTCCAAGATTTCTGAAGATTTCTAAGATTTCCAAAGATTTTTGAGATTTCGAAGATTTCCGAAGATTTCCCAGATTTAAAAAATTTAAAAAATTTCAAAGATTTCCAAAGATTGTCAAAGATTACCAAAGATTTCCAAAGATTTTCGAAGATTTCCAAAGATTTTTAAGATTTCTCAGATTTCCCAGATTTGAAAGATTTCCTGGAATTCAAAGATTTCCAAAGATTTCAAAGATATCCTAAGATTTCACAGATTTCCCAGATCTCAAAGATTTCCTGGATTTCAAAGATTTCCCAAGATTTCCCAAGATTACTAAAGATTTCCAAAGATTTTCAAGATTTTCAAAGATTTCCAAAGATTTCCAAAGATTTCCTGGCTAGTGTACACCAGATTTCCGTAGTTGTTAACCCCTCGGATAAAATAGAGCAGAATGTACTAGGTACAGAAGGTTATAATATATTACAGGTGCACCTTCTAATGTCCGATTACAAACAGACAAGACCAAGTATAAAGTGGGCGATGTTATGACGGCTAGCTGTACAGTACTTAACAGTCGTCCAGCTCCTGGCATACGTTGGTACTTGGGAGAGCGCATGATCAGAACAGATTCAATCCGTGTTGTGGCTGAAGAAGCATGGAAGTGGCCTTGGGATTTACAATCAGCCACTCAGACCATCAGCTTCACCATAGCCAGTAAACATCACATGAAGTCTCTATCATGTAGAACGAATCATAAGAACTGGGCGATGGAATCAGAAAACAAGATGCAAATACTTGTTGAAGGTAAGAAAGAATTCATTCCGTGTCCCTCTAAATGTAATGCGGTTAAGATTACATACGGAGGTCCGTGAAGTTAGCATCGCCCATTAACGCACTAATTATCTCATGTGTGGGATGAATTAGTGCACAATTAGTGCGTTCGATCGGCACTAATTTTTTTGATCTCGGAAACATCCGTTTCCGAGAAAAACGCACTTTACTATGGGCGGTGCCAACTTCACGCAGCTAATTGCGTATTGCGCAGCTAACGACGCACTAATTTTGAAACCCACACAGGCAATTAGTGCACAATTAGTGCGTTCAATCCCCCCATTCCCATAATAAGTGCGCACTTAATTTTCGAGTTATTCGTGAATAACCGTGGTCGGTGCAGCACCGCCCATTAAAAATTTCAAGGTTTTCAGCACGCCATGTTTTAGTGCACAATTAGTGCGTTCGATCCCCCCCATTACCATAATTAGTGCGCACTTACTTTTCGAGTTATTCGTGAAAAACCGTGAATGGTGCAGCACTCGAAAAGTAAGCACTCAAACTCGAAAAGTAAGTGCGCACTAATTATGGGAATGGGGGGATCGAAGGCACTAATTGTGCACTAAAACATGGCATGCTGAAAACCTTAAAATTTTCAATGGGCGGTGCTGCACCGCCCACGGTTATTCACGAATAACTCGAAAAGTTAGTGCGCACTAATGGAAATGGGGGGGATCGAACGCACTAATTGTGCACTAAAACATGGCGTACTGAAAACATTGAAATTTTCAATGGGCGGTGCTGCACCCTCCACGGTTTTTCACGAATAACTCGAAAAGTAAGTGCGCACTAATTATGGGAATGGGGGGAATCGAACGCACAAATTGTGCACTAAAACATGGCGTTCTGAAAACCTTGAAATTTTCAATGGGCGGTGCTGCACCGCCCACGGTTATTCACGAATAACTCGAAAAGTAAGTGCGCACTAATTATGGGAATGGGGGGAATCGAACGCACTAATTGTGCACTAAAACATGGCGTGCTGAAAACCTGGAAATTTTCAATGGGCGGTGCTGCACCGCCCACGGTTATTCACGAATAACTCGAAAAGTAAGTGCGCACTAATTATGGGAATGGGGGGAATCGAACGCACAAATTGTGCACTAAAACATGGCGTTCTGAAAACCTTGAAATTTTCAATGGGCGGTGCTGCACCGCCCACGGTTATTCACGAATAACTCGAAAAGTAAGTGCGCACTAATTATGGGAATGGGGGGATTGAACGCACTAATTGTGCACTAAAACATGGCGTGCTGAAACCCTTGAAATTTTCAATGGGCGGTGCTGCACCGCCCACGGTTATTCACGAATAACTCGAAAAGTAAGTGCGCACTAATTATGGGAATGGGGGGAATCGAACGCACTAATTGTGCACTAAAACATGGCGTGCTGAAAACCTGGAAATTTTCAATGGGCGGTGCTGCACCGCCCACGGTTATTCACGAATCACTTGAAAAGTAAGTGCGCACTAATTATGAGAATGGGGGGGATCGAACGCACTAATTGTGCACTAATTGCCTGTGTGGGTTTTAAAATTAGTGCGTCAATGGGCGGTGCTGCGTGAAGTTGGCACCGCCCGTAGTAAAGTGCGTTTTTCTCGGAAACGGATGACGCACTTATTATAAAATTAGTGCCGATCGAACGCACTAATTGTGCACTAATTCATCCCACACATGAGATAATTTGTGCGTTAATGGGCGGTGCTAACTTCACGGACCTTACATACGGTCATTGATGAGCCAACCGATATTTCGTCAAAAAGATTACATATTTTTGAGAAGGCCGGAAATCAAATTTTCTCTGCTTTTGCGTTGCGCTCTTTTGGAATGATGTAATCAAGCTCTTTCAATTACGATTTGACTGATGTCAATACAGTTTATATTGAAGTATTCCTTTTTACATTGACCCATGCCATCACTACAAATATGATTGGATGAAGGCCGAATTATAATATGTGTTAAATTTGAATTTAACAGATATGTATAAACTCTGAATGAAATCAAAATGCAATAGAAATCTGGTGAGGTGAAATTACTTTGAGATTAAACAATTTAAAAAGCAAACTATTATGCTAAATAATTAATCTGAATAACTCCTGAAATGTAGGTATTACCATTTTGGCTGAAAGTTTTTCAAGGTGGCAGTGAATTAAGGTTTAGCAGGTCACTTTTGGCAGGTTTCGTAGCTTACAGTCAGTATAGAGTAGATTTATTTATTCATATTGAGTGAAACGGTTGTAAATCTAAGCATTCGACTGTTGATATTCAATATTTATTGTTTACAACTAATTGAGCGAGCGAAGCGAGCGTCTCCTTTTGGCTCTTTTGGCACGGACCTCTGTTTTTTTTGTGTGTTTTTTATTTTTTTTTTTTTTTCTGTTACTGAGGCTACATAGGTCACAGATTTTCTTTCGATCGAGCTGAAATTTTGCACACATGTTCGGACATTCTCTGGGCGTTGCTGACCCTAATTTTTTTTTAAATCCATTTATTGGTTAAAATTTAAATACATATCTCCGGATAGGTTGAAAAATTAAAATAGTCTTCGATAAATGTGATCAACCTTATATTTTGCATGGTCATTAAGACCAACATTGTTTCTTATTTTACAAATTTTCAGCATAAACAGTCAAGAATGTAATCACTTATTGAAATTTTTAATATCTGTCAGAAATGCAGTATCGAAATGGTTGTTTTTTCTGTGCAAATGGATCTGATTTGCTTTAGGTACGAGAGTTTTTAGATGTTATTTTGAAGTTTCAGTGAAAATCATATACTTTTATTGAAGTGGACCATATTTCAATTCAATATCGATGTAGGTATAATATGTTTTTTATGCGTTGTGTACGGAATTCCGGTTCGAGAAATCAGGATGTTCCGAATAAGTTCAAATTTTTCATGTTGATCAAGACCAACATTATCTAAAATTTTACACATTATTCATCGCTAATGTTTTTTTAAACATATTTAAACCAAATCAGTTTCTGATTGTTCTTATTTTTCGATACATTTGCTTTTAATCCTCTCTAATGGCCGTGATTTACTTTTCGTCAATTCGTAGTTCTGATGGCCGTGCTTCCCGTGTTTCTACTTGGCTGAGGCTGACATTTCAATAATTTCATTGATTGGCGTTTGTTCTCTTCTAGTGATCACACGTCATTCCAAATCTCTCCTGTATTTTGCTTATTTTTGTTGAAAATTTTGGCAATTTGGTGGACTTTGAGTATGTTTTAGTAAAATTTAATCTCTTTTAAAGCACGTGAATAATAGTTGTCTACAGTTTTTGTCCAGGAGATTGATATATCAAAGCATTTTCTTCTTGGAAACGTTGGATTCATTCCGTTTCTGAAATTCTGTCTAGCCTGACATTTCTTTGGTCGTTGTTAAGTTTTTGGAACGTTGATTTATTCCGTTCATTATCTTCATATTGATATAGTAATTTGTAGAAACGTTGGATTCATTCCGTTTCTAAACTATTTTGAATCTGACATTTAAGTAGGTAGGTACTTGAAGGTTGCATATTTTTTGGAACGTTGAAATCTTCCGTTCGTTACATTGACAATTGTTGATTTTTTCATAAAGGTTTGTTCAAGCTTCTAATCATAATATAAGATCATTGAATACTTCATTCTGTCTGAGCACATATTTCGTGTACTATTTCAGACATAACTGATTACATACATATTTATTGTAATTAATTTCCTACTTATTACATCTCAATATTATCAACATGCCGAAAGTCGGAAAGACTTCTGCTCGGACGAGAGCCATAAATGAGAGGAAGCGTATTCGTGAAATCACAGAGCAAGAAACTGACGGCGCTAAATCCAAAAGATTGAAAGAAAATGTCGATAAAACAAAAGCATCAAGGAGCAAAGAAACACCCTAACAGACTGCAGCAAGGAGACAAATTGACCGTCAACGCAAAATCCGCTCTCTTGCAAATGAAACTGATGAGCAAACTCAATCGAGACAAGCCCTCAGTCTACATCGAGTATCTGAATCTATTGCAAATGAAACTGAGGGGCAAACTCAATCTAGAAGATCCCTCAGTCTACATCGAGTATCTCAATCAATTGCAAATGAAACTGAGGAGCAAACTCAATCTAGAAGATCCCTCAGTCTACATCGAGTATCTAAATCTATTGCAAATGAAACTGAGGAGCAAACTCAATCTAGAAGATCCCTCAGTCTGCATCGAGTATCTAAATCTATTGCAAATGAAACTGAGGAGCAAACTCAATCTAGAAGATCCCTCAGTCTGCATCGAGTATCTAAATCAATTGCAAATGAAACTGAGGAGCAAACTCAATCTAGAAGATCCCTCAGTCTACATCGAGTATCTAAATCTATTGCAAATGAAACTGAGGAGCAAACTCAATCTAGAAGATCTCTCAGTCTGCATCGAGTATCTAAATCTATTGCAAATGAAACTGAGGAGCAAACTCAATCTAGAAGATCCCTCAGTCTGCATAGAGTATCTCAATCGATTACAAATGAAACTGAAGAGCAAACTCAATCTAGAAGATCCCTCAGTCTGCATAGAATAACTCAATCTCGCATCAATGAAACTCCCATTCAGAGACAAAACCGGACAAATTTAAATCGATTGCGATTATCTAAATCTCGTGCTAAAGAAACATCTCAACAGAGTCAAGCCCGACGAGCATCATCCCTAAATAGAATCACTCAATCTCTTGCTCGTGAAACAGAAGAACAAACAGAATCAAGAAGATCACTTAGCTTACAACGAGTCACCCAAACACTTGCTCAAGAGACTCCAGTACAAGGAAGTGTGAGGAGAAGTCGATGTCTGGAGCGAACAACTGCAAGACGAACACAAGAAACATCGCAAGAGAGAGAATATCGTCTGCAGCGGGATGCCCAAAGACATCGAGATCGAGCAGCTCAGAAAGTATCAGATAAAAAGCTTTCCGATAAATTCCACTCTTTTTCAAATGATTTAATCTGGTCATCTTGTTTTAATTGTCAAACACGATTCCCTAACTTAAAAGTAAAATCTGGAATTTGTGACTCTTGCAAAAAGAATCCTACTATTTTCACTGCTGCCAACAACATGGATCCAGGTTCTGTTCCTGAAGAACTTTCTTGCTTGTCGATGATCGAGTCCATGTTGATTGCTCGAATACATCCCGTCGTGTCTGTGTACCGAGTAAAAGGACAGCAGTACGCCTACAGCGGCAATGTAATCAACTTCCCTCAAAATGTTACTTATTTTGCTCAACGATTACCTAACTCCTTATCAACATTAACTTCTGTTATCGTGGTCCGCCGATCTTCTGCCAACAACGACAATATTTCTGATTTCAATGTTTGCTCCCTACGATTACGCCGTGCACTTCTTTGGCTAAAAACTAATAACATTTTCTATCAAGACATAACAATCGATGACGACGAATTGAACAATCTTCCTGAATCCGGCAACGTCTATGGTGAACTGGAATACATGGAAATTCATGGTGAAGAAGCAGAATCTGACGACATTCTCGAGCATGGAAACGTTCCCCAAGTTTTACCCACCAATCAGTCAGAACGAATTGCCTCCGCCCTTCAACCCGGTCCAGTGCCATGGCCAGAAATTTCAAGTGTTCCCATAAATGAGTTCTCCACCGACGGATACATTGTTCAGGCTTTTCCTACTCTTTTCCCTAATGGCAAGTGTGATTTACGGGACATTACAAGACAAAATCAAATCAAACCAACTCAGTACTTTCAATTTTTAATGAAATATAAAGACGGCCGATTCGCTAAAGATACTAGATTTAGATTCTTTGCTTTAAATTCAGTGATGCAAATGGAACGCCATAAGCCAGGGAAATGTTTTGGTTCGCAAAGAAGAATTGAATGGAAAAACTGCGGGTCAATTAAAAGATATGCTCGAGACTAATCCAGGTTTGGCCAATAAAGTGATGTTCTTTGCTTCTTCTTTACGAATAACTAAATCATAATGGTTTAAGCGTTGCGGTGAACTGACCGACATGGTAGACTTTCTTGGAACCCCAACCGTATTTTTTACCCTAAGTGCTGCAGATCTCCACTGGCCAGAACTATACGACATCCTTGCTCCTGACGTTGACTTTCAAAACATGACTTCTCCTGTTGCTACTGCTTTACGTAGAAAATTTCTTTGTAAAAATCCACTTATTGTTTCATGGTTTTTCCAAGAGCGTTCCCATTTCTATGTTAAACAAGTACTGGAAACAAGGTTTAAAGTTAAAGACTTTTGGTACCGCTACGAATGGCAACATCGAGGAAGTACGCACCTTCATGGACTACTCTGGCTGGAAGGTGCTCCAGATGTAGAGGATCTAGATGTTACAGACCCAGATCAAGTAAATGACATAATAGACTTCTTCGATGAGATTGTATGTACCATGAATCCCGGACTAAATGAACCACCAGCTTTACTTCATCCTTGCCAAAAACGTCATTTCGATATCACAGACTTAAATGCAGAATTAATTGAACTCCTAAACAAAGTGCAAAGACACACTAAATGCACAGATGGTTACTGCCTTCGAAAGAAAAAGAATTCACCAATTAAGACCTGTCGTTTCAACTTTCCATTTCCCATGTATGATGAAACCAACCTAACGCAAAATGAACGAATGCAACCCGTCCTTCAGACCGCACGAAACGACCCTCTTCTTAACCGCTACGATCCTTTCATCATTCAATCTTGGAGAGCAAACATTGACATTCAAGCTGTGATTTCAAAAGATGCCGTTGTTAATTACATTGCTAAATAAGCCTCCAAGAGTGAACCTCAATCTCAATCCTTCAAAGACCTTCTGTCCAACATTCTCATGAACGACGTTAAAGATCACGATCCTGCCAAACTAGCTGTCCAAAAACTCATCATCCAATCTATTGCCGAACGAGACATTTCTGCTCAAGAATGTTGCCATTTGTTGATGAGTTATCCCCTCTATCACTGCACCAGAAGTTTCGTTTCTCTAAATATTGGTGGTGAAATCTGGGTTCCTCTCCTGCCGGCCGATGCCGAGATTGACACTGACAGTGACAACAGCTTCATTGCAAGATACCAAATACGACCACCAGACATGTCCCACTTGACACTTATAAATGCTGCTTCACAGTACTATTGGAGAAATCGATGGATTTGTAGAAAGAACCCTGCTGTTGTTCGAGTATTCCCAAAAATTCTCTTAACAGACAATTCCGTATTAAACGAAGCCTATTTCAAGCAACAAGTCATTCTAAGATCATCCTTCACCAACATTAATCAGTTAAATCCTTTCGACGACACTTGGGAGTCCGTGTTTCATTTCGAGGGATTCACCATGCCAGGAGACCCCCCTGAACAAGTTCTTCCTTCTGAAGACAATGAGAACAGTGACGACGAGTGGGAAGAGATTGAGGTCGAGAGAGAACAAATAGAATGGATGAGAGTTGCTGGGATGGGTCCGAATGCTGTTCCCGTTCAGTGCGAAGTAGGACTACGTGAATTTGATTTATCTTTTCCTTGGTCCGAATCTTACATTAACTATCCTAACATAGAATCAGTTGGCAGCTTCTTAAAAGATGTACAACACGTTGACATAATTCCTATTGAAGAAGCCGCAGCTAACATGACATTCACCGACGAACAACAACAACTTCTTGATCTTTTACAAAAACAAATAACTTCATTAAAATCAAATTCTCCTCAAGACGATTCTACAATCCGACGAGTAATTGTTCAGGGAACTGCAGGAACTGGAAAAAGCACCATCATCAAGGCTATGACTAAAAAACTCAAAACCGAACTCGGAGACAAATCTTATATGTTAGTGGCCCCTACTGGAGTAGCAGCATTAATATCAACGGTAGCACAATACATTCTTCACTTCACATAGGGACTAATTCAACAAAATTTTTAGAGTTAAGAGGTAAAGAGGCCAGAATATTTCAGCTTTCCATGGAGAACTGTTCATTTTTAATTAAAGATGAATACAGCATGATTGGATGCACTCTCATGGCTATGATTGACAAGAGATGTCGTCAAGGAAAACCTAACAACAGTTCAAAACCTTTTGGTAACATCTTCGTATACATGTTCGGCGACATTAAACAGCTACCACCAGTTTGCGACAGAGCACTTTACAGCGACAAACCCAGTAATTTCGGACTAACCAATGACGGAATTCTTGCCTACCGTTCATTTCAACATTGCCACATTTTATCTATCGTTCAGCGTCAGGCAGGAGACAATCCCGAACAACAACAATTCAGACAACTTCTTCTTCGACTTAGCTATGGATGCGCGACTCTAGACGACTGGCAATTGCTACAAACCAGATTTGACACCTCATTAACTTCACAAGAAAAAGATTCATTTCAAAATGCACTCACACTTGGCCCCACAAAAGATATAGTTAAAACTCACAACATGAAAAAACTTATAGCCCTCGGCCATCCCATTGCCAAAATATCAGCCAAACATAACTGTGTCACTGCATCAAATGGCACTGAGGATAGTGCACAAGGTTTGCAAAATGTCATCTTCCTTTCAAGGGGAAGTCGAGTTATGCTAAAATCAAATCTTTGGACATCTCAAGGTCTCGTGAATGGCGCCACTGGCACAGTTAAAGACGTCATTTACACTCCTCACACACAGCCACCCGTTGATCATCCACTCTGTGTGTTGGTTGAGTTTGATTCATACGAAGGCCCATCATTTCATCATCCTAAAGTAATTCCTATTTGTCCTGTATCAAGAGCCTGGACCGAGAAATCTGTCAAGTGCACTCGTGCCCAGTTTCCCCTACAACTTGCCTGGTCGGTCACCATCCATAAGTGTCAAGGTATGACCTTAGACAAAGCAGTTGTAGGATTGGGCACGAGGGAGTTTGCAGTTGGCATGAGCTACGTAGGCATCTCTAGAGTCCGTTCTTTAAGTCATCTCATGTTTTCACCACCTTTTCCATTTGAGCGGATAAATTCCCTCAAAAATTCAAGTTCCTTGCAACAGAGACGCAATGAGGAAGCGGGGAATGAGGAATGAGGAATTGAAGAGAGAGACCCCCTTTATTAACTATGCAACACTTACTATTACATCCAATTTTCAGTCTAATCTGTCGTTATTTTCAAAACGTTTTGTCATTTTAAGGTAATTTTAAGGCCATTTTATTTCATAATCTTGAAATATTTGATAAATGTATACTAAATTGTCATCCCTGCCTTCTTTAAGCTTCTGCTCAAGGCCTGTAGAGCAGCCAAGCAGTTTACAATTTACAGTAAAATGAAATCATTTTTGAGCTAGCGCATATTAAATCGGGTGCAGTACGAAGGCCCAATTCTCCAATTGGTCTAAGTTTAAATAATATCTTCTGATTGGTCTACAACAAGGTCTACAATCAAAATGTTCCGTTCCGATTAAGTTCAAATTTTGCATGGTGATCAAGACCAACATTATCTTAAATTTTACTAATTTTAAGCCCAATCAGTCAAGTATTTATAGTAAAAGTAAGAGTTTAGTATGGGTCACAAGAGATTTCTGGAAAAAAAAGTATGTAGGTAAGTCACGACACAATGGATCTGTTATTCATCCAGAGTATTTATGGAGACTGGAAAGATGCAAAGAAATTCGTGTGTATCGTGACAAGGGATGTTGCATGATCTGTGCTCGCTCATCAACGCGTTACACTGAGCGTTTTCCTAGTTTATTTATAGGTTGAAATTAATAATGTATGATGTGATTGTATTATTGTAGACTCACATTTCTGTATTATTCTTTAAAATATGAAAAAATTAATTAAATATTTTTGATTTGATATTTTTTGAAATAGAGCACCTAACTCAAAAAAACTTCAAAAAAAGACTTCAAAAAATAGGGTCTGCAACGCCCAGAGATAGTCAGTGTTCAAAATTTCAGCTCGATTGAAGAATACCAATGTGAACTGTATATATATCGTCAGTAACAGAAAAAAAACAGAGGTCCGTGCCAAAAGAGCCATAAAGAGTCGCTTGCTCATATATGCCTATCGCATGTTTCAGATGCGAATACAACCTGCATAAACTTAACAGTAACTGATGACATGACATATGCCACCACTGAGTCTTCTTTACCGACCCCTGACATGGTGTTTGTGGTTGGTGAGATTGGCAATGATACTATGCAGAATACAACGGTGGGAATGTCCGATGCGGACTACCACGATGGTGAGTAAACACGCTTGTCACTCGGGATAGACAAGGAACAAGGATTCATTTGTTTAACCTTGATGAAACAATATTATTTCCAGTTGGTGATGAGATAGGACTATTTTTTTATCACTCTAGAAATAGTATACAAATTAACCCAGTAAGTCACTATAAAAAGTAAATTATAGGATGGGATGTGTGAAGTAAAAATTGTTCGACCGGAACCGGGTCTCGAACCCGGAACCTCTCACTTGCCGGGCGAGACTCTACCAGTAGGCCGAGTTCCAGCAGGTTCCAGTGGGTTTACTTCGCACATCCCTTCATACCATCCTGTACCTAATGAAAGTGTTCCATAAAACCGAGTTTCTTCAAAAATACGTTGATGTCGAAAATACGAACAATCAAATAGCAGACCATCTGTCAGTGTGTCTGAAAGTATTTGTAATTTGTGTCTCTTTTGCTCTGAATGTGAAATACAAAATGTTTTCCTATTTCTATAGATGAGAAATCTGTGGACCCAGGTCCTACTTTCCCATGGATATATGTGACAGTGGGAGTGTTTTTAACATTGGTCATCGTTCTGATAATAATTCTGATATTATACTGCAAACATAGGAAACAGCGCAAAGAATTGGAAGGTGAGAATTCGTATTATAGTTTTTGTAACCTTTCAAGTTTTAAATGGTAAAGGCAGCAGATATTTTTAATGTAGATCAAAAATGCATAATTTCTCTTTGATCCAATGAAGTGAGACAATATGTAGGGCCATCACTAGGTATAATATCTTCTATTAGGTATAAACTAATATGTTATACCATGTATTACAACTCATTGTGCATTTTGTAAACAATATTGTTTTACATGTTCCAAATTCGGTGGCTTCATTGTCTTGTCGGGCGCAGCAAGCGTTCCACAGAGTGTACTCTTTATATGTACACCATTACCATTCATACCATAATATACCACTAAAATATATAAAATAATATGTATGTCTGTCTGTCTGTCTGTCTGTCTGTCTGTCTGTCTGTCTGCCTGTCGGTCTGTCTGTCCGTCTGTATATTTTTCATACGGTAGTAAGTCTCATATGGCTTCTCAAATCATACCGTACGACTTAGATGTTGTCCACTAGATTAATATTTTCATCTGACTATCATTATGTTGACAGTATCGAGCGTAAGGTTGACAAGTCTGACTGATAATGATCTGTATGGGGAGTTTGGCTGCACTGCAGACGGACTTATGGTAACGACTTGCAGCAGCCATGTTGGTTCATCTGGCGGCAATGACAACTGCACTCTGAACTCTCCAGACTTTGGCAAGTATTCAGAACACCTTCAACACATTTCTCAACACTGATGTATATCCTGATTACATTCAGCATGATCTTGGATCAAAATTGATGGCTAGAACTTCGTTGTCGCAGAGAATGAGATACCCTGTTGAAAAATCTTGCCATGATCTTGTATGATCTAGTTATATTTTTCTGAAGGGGTATTAACTCTAATTTATTAAAATTATATGCAAGATTAGGGATGGAGCGAACCTGGATTTTGATATCGACTATCGATATCATTTATATATCGATATATATCGATATATCGATATCGCGATATATCGATATATTGAAATATTGAAATATCGAAATATCGATATATTGAAGTATCGATATATTGAAATATCGATATATTGAAATATTGAAATATCGAAATATCGATATATTGAAATATCGAAATATCGAAACATCGAAATATCGAAATATCGATATATTGAAATATCGAAATATTGAAATATCGAAATATCGATATATTGAAATATCGAAATATTGATATATGACAATATTATATTTCGATGTAGGTATGGAAATATTGATATATCGCATAAATGCCTTAAATTGCTCCTAAAAATGATAGGAAATTCAAAAGAAAATTTAAATAGAAATAACACAGCCGTTCCAAAATATAGGGTCACCGGCCAGATAAGAAAGAAATGTGAATAATCTGAGAAATTGTTCTAAAATCTGATAAACGCTGCACTGCAAATATGAATTATTTTGCCATAGTAGGTATAAACTTCAATTAAGAATATAGTTGTATCATACGGTAAAGCTTCGATATATCGATATTTCAATATTTCGATATTTCGATATTTCAATATTTCAATATTTCGATATTTCGATATTTCAATATTTCAATATTTCGATATTTCGATATTTCGATATTTCGATATTTCGATATTTCAATATTTCAATATTTCAATATATCGATATTTCAATATATCGATATTCAATATATTCAGGTATCGATATTTCGATATTTTTTTGATATCGATATATATCGATATATCGATATTTTCTCCATCCCTATGCAAGATAATGTAAAAAATACCAAGGTCTTGCCTATTAAGCAAGATCATTCCAAGATCCTGTTCATTCTTGGTTACATTTTTTTGGGGGGTTTAGACAATAAAATTATCAAGATGAGACAAGATTTTTCAGCAGGGTACTATAATAACGTTCATATTTTATGTATTTCTTTTTGATATCTTTCTTCTACAACTGAAATTACGACAAGTATTGAAAAATTCCTTGTCCCCCATCAAAATAAACAAGTTTGAGGTATGTAAGTTACCATAGCAACCAGGGCGATGAAACTACCCTACCCTATATTACAATAATACAATGATATTATTATGGACTTTAAGCATGTGTAAAAAGGAAAATAAATCAAGAAATATAAGATTATTATTACTTATTTACTGAAACATCTGTCGCCCAGTTAGATTTTGGTCAGCTGTGAAGTTAACACAACTGGTTCAGTCCCCTAATTACCAAAATACCAAAAGTAACCAAAATACCATCACACGCAGTATACAATAATTCATCAAAATACTCTGTTCAATGCGGTATTTAGATTGATAGTTCCAATTTATCAGAGTGTTAAAAAATATCTGCTACCACCTAAAAGTTAGCCAAAACACAATGTAAACTGAATCCCCTTAAAAAAACACTTCGTGTAAAAATACCAGCCAAGTCTCTTCTACTAAAAAAAAATATATGAAATCTAAAAATTCTGCGCTGAAAAGTAATGATATCAAAAAATTTGCCAAGTCAAAACTTTATTTGAAAATCAAAAAATACTTGGCGCATCGTGTATATTCATAGCTTAGAAGTATAGGCCAGATATAAAATATACATAAAATATACAAACATATAGTATACCTAAAATGCCCTAAAAAATCGATGCGCCAAGTATTTTTTGATTTTCAAATAAAGTTTTGACTTGGCAAATTTTTTGATATCATTACTTTTCAGTGCAGAATTTTTAGATTTCATATATTTTTTTTTAGTAGAAGAGACTTGGCTGGTATTTTTACACGAAGTGTTTTTTTAAGGGGATATCACTCCTTTTTTTAGTTTATTCTTACAACTTGTGACACATATGAAATGAACAATTACTAAATTCTTTAAAAAAATCATCACCCTTTACAATTTGGTTACCACTAATGAATAGCAGCGTATGGTCCTAAATAATTGCTTTAAATGATCTTTCACGAAGAATAGCAAAGGTTTCATTCCAATCAGTCAACCCAGTTCCGAGATATGGCAACACTTCGGTTTTCAAAATGGCTGCTGAACTTTCTGCAATGCCACATAGAATTTATTTCTATAAATGATGTGTATCATTTTAAGCTTTCTGAATATGTATTTATTGTATAGGAGGGAATTATAATAATTTATACATTTGAATGACGTCATTTCCGGTCTCATAAATAGGAAAATTCTATTTGTACTCTTCATATTCCATAGAGATGGCCTTCCGAATCGTTTGGCGCTAGTTTCATACCGATTTGTCTACCAGTTTTTGAGATATGACTTTACTTCCGGTTTAAAAATGGCGGCTGAAATCTCTGACCCCTTGAAGTATATTTTAAACATGATAACAATTTTATAAGCTGTCTCAAATAGTATATTTATTGCATCAAAATAAAAATTTGTGAGTTTATTAAAATGTGTGACGTCATTTCCGGTTTAGGTATGGGAAACTGCAAATATTATTGATGATAATACATAAAGTTGACCGTCTAAATTGTTTTGCGCTGGTTTCGTTGAAATCTAATTAGCCGTTATTGAGATATGATGTCACTTCTGGTTTCAAAATGGCGGCTTCCGGTTGGTTTTATAACAAGTCACATGAGACGTCAAAAGTACATACGTTACATAAATATCAAAATAATCGGTTAAACCTTTGTTGCCAAAAAGCCAATCGATGTATTTCAAATTTCATTACGTCATTTCCGGTTTCTTTAACATAATGTTTAGTCTTTTGCTACTTATCATGCATATAGATGACCGTCTGAATCGTTGGCGCAATTTTCGTTCCAATCGGTCCAGCCGTTGACGAGATATGACGTCACTTCCGGTTTCAAAATGGCGGCACAAAAAATTCATGGGGTGAAGGTTAAATCAGACGCCAAAAGTGCACACGTGGTAAAAATGTGGGATCAATCGGTTCAGCCGTTTAGGCTGTGGCCTGTTTACCGGATTTGAATTCCAGGAGACTACTACTACTACTACTACTACTACTACTGAGATTATTATTATTATTATTATTATGAAAACCGCCCTAAAACACTGTTTTCACGGCCCTCTAGCGCGCAAAGGGCGTAACCTATTGTTCCCAAATTTGGTATATGTTGTAGGGTGGGCCATAGCTCGAAATTAAGATATATCGCAACAATGTGAGATTTTCCAATTTTAAGATCCAGTAGGCCGAAAATGCCACTTTGATGCTTACAGTAAAAGTGGGTTTGCTCCAGCCTTTTTAAATGAGTGTGTGTGCGCGCCGTACGACTTGGCTGGCGTGGAGCGACCGCTCCACTAGATTCCAAAATGTTTATTTCCATAACTATTTTTTCACACTGGACAGAGTTGCATTCGGTTGTATATTCTACTGCAGCTAAAAATTTACTGTTGTGATTGTACTTGCAGGAGGTTGTTTGGAGGTTGTGAACGAGTATGAAGAGGTTGTCATGACAACAAGCAATGGCAACAACATGGTGTCTGCTTCTGAGGAATACTCGACTGTTCAGTACGGCAACAAATTTGATCCAATTATTTTGATATTTATGTAACGTATGTTTTTTTTGATTTTATTTGACTTGATATAAAACCAACCGGAAGCCGCCATTTTGAAACCAGAAATGACATCATATCTTAATAACGTCTTAATAGATTTAAACGGAACCAACGCTAAACAATTTAGACGGTCAACTTTATGTATTATCATCAATAATATTTGCAGTTTCCCATACTGAAACCGGAAATGACGTCACACATTTTAAAAATCGCACAAATTTACATTTTGATGCAATAAATATACTATTTGAGACTGCTTATAATAAAATGAAATCATGTTTAAATTATAATTCAAGAGGTCAGTGATTTCAGCAGCCATTTTGAAATCGGAAGAAACGACGTAATATCTCGAAAACTGGTTGACAGATCGGTATGAAACTAGTGCCAAACGATTCGGAAGGACATCTCTATGGAATAGGAACAGTCAAACTAGAATTTTCCTATTTATGAGGCCGGAAATGACGTCATTCAAATTTATAAATCATTATAATCCCCTCCTATACAATAAATACATATTCAGAAAGCTAAAAATGATACACATCATTTATAGTTATAAATTCTATGTGGCAGTGCAGAAAGTTCAGCGGCCATTTTGAAAACCGACGTGTTGCCATATCTCGGAACTGGGTTGACCGATTGGAATGAAACCTTTGTTTTTTTCATGAGAATAACCAAATTGTAAAGGGTAATTTTTTTTAAAGGATTTAGTAATTGTTCATGTGATATGTGTCACACGTAAGTTGTAAGAATAAACTAAAAAAAGTAGTGATATCCCCATAAAAAACACTCCGTGTAAAAATACCAGCCAAGTCTCTTCAACTTAAAAAAAATAATGAAATCTAAAAATTCTGCACTGAAAAGTAGTGATATCAAAAAATTAGCCAAGTCAAAACTTTATTTGAAAATCAAAAAATACTTGGCGCATCGTTTTTTTAGGGCATTATAGGTATACTTTGTATATGTATATTTCATGTATAATTTATAATTGGCTTATACTTCCAAGCTATTTATGTACACGATGCGCCAAGTATTTTTTGATTTTCAAATAAAGTTTTGACTTGGCTAATTTTTTGATATCACTACTTTTCAGTGCTGAATTTTTAGATTTCATTATTTTTTTTAAGTTGAAGAGACTTGGCTGGTATTTTTACACGGAGTGTTTTTTATGGGTTTCAAATTGATCGGAACTACCAATCGAAATATATTTTTTTTTTAAATTTGAACCAATCACATGAGCCCGTTCAAAAACGATCCCAGAGACCGCACAGATTACGTGAGTATGTGTGCAAAATTTCAGATCGATTGGTTGTGAGGTTTAACCTGGGCAGTGCAGGCAAAAAAAAAAAAAAAAAAAAAAAAAAACACACACAGAGAAAGTGCCGTAAGAGTACCGTGGTGACGCTCGCTACGCTCGCTCAATTATTGTAAATAGGTGCATAATAAGGATATATCTCTCTGTGAAGACCAAAGATCCTTCATGTTCACCTTGTTGTAAAATTGCTTTACAACTTCTATAAATATCCTATTGGAGGATTTCTCCCGTCTCGGATAAGTTATGTCACTTCGGTTGGCAGTAAAATACACAGAAAGAAACGGCCTGAATAACTTACCAGCTTGAGCTTTAATATTTTCAAATCAAGACGTATATGCAGTATTTATTTACATAATTATTTCATCATAAATTAGTTGATATCATTTTATTATATGGAAAATTGTATAGAATCTTTCGAAATCCTTGAAATCCTTTACTATAATACGCTTAAAAGAGAAGAACGTCGTCCCCGTAGCAACGTGGCTGAAAATTTCGTTCTTTATACAAATCTTTAATTTTCCACCGATCGTGTTGAAACTCGCCAGTAATGTATATAATTCCGTGACTTGATTTATAGTAACACTTTCGCGATATTATGTTCAGTATTTACCGAGTTATTCGTGAAAAACACCGCTTTTTCTGATGTCTTAATTTTAAACGTCAATTTCAATTGTGCAGTGAAAATGAATTTTAGTAGGCGGTGAAACTAATTTTCCAAAATCGACCAGAACAATATTTGGCCATGGAATCCGGAGCTCGGAAGTTGCGTTACGATTCGCGTCTATAGACACCGAGAAATTTTGCACAATTTTCTACGAAATTTGACTTTTCCTGTACAAAATTTCAAGCGAACTGCCAAGCAAAAAGATTCGTTTGAATCCGATAAGTATTTAGAGAGATATTAAATAGAAACCAAATTGTCATTGAAAAAGTCACTTTCTTCGAAACTTTCCATAATATGTAGGAAACCGTGAATCCATTTGGCAGTGAAGAAAATATTGGAATTTCCACTGGTGACCTTGACTTGAAACACGGGCAAAGCAACATTTCATGTGAATAAATGCAGACATTTTTGGGGTGGGTTATGGGGGAGGGAGGCATAAGGGAACATTTCTATCCACACTGTAATATTGTTACCTTTTGATATTGGACCTTATTTCCAAAACGTCTATCATTTGATATAACTATTAACAAGGATCAATCGAGGACATACATTATCCGCCTGACGTCACAACTTCGCATTTTATTAAAACATTTTAGGTGGAACATACACCTTATAATGAATTGTATATTTTAGGAATCGAAATGATATTGAATAGTTTGTTGATGTTTTGATGTGTGCAGAGATGCGAACGATCAAATAATCAGGATAAGTTATAAAGTGGAAACCTGCATAAAATTGAGTAGATTTCTATTATTCCCTTTCGTAACCTGGAATGTCAGTAATTTTCTATATTGTGTTGTTACATAAAAAGTGACAAACTTTGATTAAATCTCGGTACCATTTTTCGTTCATCATATTTCAAATCAAATTATTCCATTTTATTATTAATCATCGTGCATATTTGTTTTAATTAAGTTTCAAATATGTATTCTTATTTTATAACCTAAATTCGATCATCATAATGACATATTTATTCTGTTGTTTCAAATATTATGCAAATAATTTTAATTCTTTATTCCATGCAACTGCAATTTTTGTATTTAATCTTCATTGAGTCGTATATTCATATTTTTTATCAAGCTAAAAATGTTTTAATATTAAGTTATTCACGATTTATTTAAATATCTTCAAAACATTTTTTTTGTCTGGGGCTTAACGTCGCACTGTTCTGCAGCGAGGCTAATGGCGACGGATGAATGATTATGATGATGATTGGGAGATGATGGTGAAGAGTAAGTAAGGATGGAAGGTGGGAAGGAGGCGGTCGTGGCCTATTAGTAGGGTACCTTCCCAGCATTTGCCTGTCGACTGAGGGAATACCACGAAAAAACCCCAGTCAGGAAGGACGACCGCGGGAATCGAACCCGGGCCTCCGGAATACAAGTTCAGAGCGTTACCACGCAGCCATATACCTGTTTCGTATCTTCAAAACAGTTACACATGTTCTTACGTGTATGTATACACAACAGGTGTGCATTGGAGTTAATGTACCTTCCACAGATATTACTATAACAGAGCATTGATTTGCATTTATGATAGGTCATTCCGTGAGGGTAAAAAAAATTGTCACGAGAGACAATTCTTTGCCAACATATAAGATTAGTTTAATTTTAATGGTGCACGGTCCCTCTTCTGCTGTGCCTTGCCTTGCCCAGATAAGAGAGCTCATTGTGTCATGTATTGCATGTAATCTTTGAAATTGTGAAACATTAGGCATCAGAATACATGAATAAACGTGAGACACAATAATACAATAGCAAATGGAACAAGCAAAATCATGTAAGTGTAGTACCTACGTTAAGGGCCGGTATTTAAATGCCCTGCTTAACAATAGTTATACTTTAAACAGTCATTCCAGGATTGTCATTGTTTGTGCCATGGCAATCTAAATCTACTGTTTAATAGTTAGCAAGGCATTGAAAAACTGTCTCTAAGACTAGTAACTCTTTACCTTCTTCTAATTCTAGAGTCAATCCATCAATCCATCTTCTCCATCAAATACCACAATCCCCACTCTAGCAATTTAGGGAATTTCACTTATCAAGTCAAGGTAATAAGACACTCATCTTCATGAAGCGACGTCATTATTGATATCTTGAAGTGTGGCGTAACATTTGTAAATGAAAGTTGTCAGCTGCAAGTAATGAAGACATGTTAAGGTGCTGCAAGCGCGAGCGATTTTGCTGCTTTTTGTAGACACTTTTTGCGATACGATTAGAGACGAAATGGATAGACCAAATTATTTGAAATTTTAATCGTGATTAGATAAAAGACAAACTTAGGGTTATCCCTTGGTACATTTTTAATTTTTGGTTTCGTTAATTAGGAATAATAAGTGGATTTTTGGTGAAAAATTTGCTATTTTCTTGTCTCCCTGGGCGCCGTATAAAATGAAATTTCAAAAATATGCCAAGGGATAACCCTAAGTTTGTCTTTCATCTAATCATGATTAAAATTTGAGATCAATTGGTAACGGGTTAGGTCGGAAATATTGAAATATCGAAATTCCGATGAAATATCGGAAATTTCATAATTTTGAGCGGTTTAGTTGAATAACCGGCGCCTAATTAACAATGCAAGAAGCAAAAATTAAAAAGTGCTACTAATATACAATCAGACTGATCATGTGAACATCCTATCAAAGTTACACCCACTTATAAAACACACTGTCTCTCTCAAATTTATAAAACGCCCGAGCGCTTGCAGCACCTTAAAAGAGGCCGCGACACAAGAACAAAACATTCAAAACTATTCCATAAACTCACGTATCTAAATGTCTCAAGTGTGATAGGTACAAATCCAGTCACTGTTATTGTAGCGGGTTGATTAGCACGTGACATTATGATACGGATTGACCTCTTGAACCCATCTGTTGCTGCGTACCACTGTGTATCATACGCAGCCTCCCGTACCAGCGAGCTCTACAGGAACATACAACATAGTGTGAGTACAACAGGTTGATTAGCACGTGACATGATGATACGGATTGACCTCTTGAACCCATCTGCTGCTGCGTACCACTGTGTATCATACGCAGCCTCCCGTACCAGCGAGCTCTACAGGAACATACAACATAGTGTGAGTACAACAGGTTGATTAGCACGTGACATGATGATACGGATTGACCTCTTGAACCCATCTGTTGCTGCGTACCACTGTGTATCATACGCAGCCTCCCGTACCAGCGAGCTCTACAGGAACATACAACATAGTGTGAATACAACAGGTTGATTAGCACGTGACATGATGATACGGATTGACCTCTTGAACCCATCTGTTGCTGCGTACCACTGTGTATCATACGCAGCCTCCCGTACCAGCGAGCTCTACAGGAACATACAACATAGTGTGAGTACAACAGGTTGATTAGCACGTGACATGATGATACGGATTGACCTCTTGAACCCATCTGTTGCTGCGTACCACTGTGTATCATACGCAGCCTCCCGTACCAGCGAGCTCTACAGGAACATACAACATAGTGTGAATACAACAGGTTGATTAGCACGTGACATGATGATACGGATTGACCTCTTGAACCCATCTGTTGCTGCGTACCACTGTGTATCATACGCAGCCTCCCGTACCAGCGAGCTCTACAGGAACATACAACATAGTGTGAGTACAACAGGTTGATTAGCACGTGACATGATGATACGGATTGACCTCTTGAACCCATCTGTTGCTGCGTACCACTGTGTATCATACGCAGCCTCCCGTACCAGCGAGCTCTACAGGAACATACAACATAGTGTGAGTACAACAGGTAGATTAGCACGTGACATGATGATACGGATTGACCTCTTGAACCCATCTGTTGCTGCGTACCACTGTGTATCATACGCAGCCTCCCGTACCAGCGAGCTCTACAGGAACATACAACATAGTGTGAATACAACAGGTTGATTAGCACGTGACATGATGATACGGATTGACCTCTTGAACCCATCTGTTGCTGCGTACCACTGTGTATCATACGCAGCCTCCCGTACCAGCGAGCTCTACAGGAACATACAACATAGTGTGAATACAACAGGTTGATTAGCACGTGACATGATGATACGGATTGACCTCTTGAACCCATCTGTTGCTGCGTACCACTGTGTATCATACGCAGCATCCCGTACCAGCGAGCTCTACAGGAACAAGATGATTAAGAGTCCTGGGGACCGCTATGGAAACTGACGGATTGTGTCAAATTTTCCCAAAATACCAAAGTCTCCCCAAGGCTCATTATTTACTCCACTGTTATGCAACTTTGGGAGGTAGTTTTGATACCCATTTGCTCACAATAGATTTGAGAAATTTTAAGAAATACTTGAAACAAAATAATTTTTTTTCATATTTTTTCATAAAATTTGTGAAAAATTTAACTTTTTTTTCTTTAAATATTTCTTAAATATTCTCAACAGTATTGCGAGAAAATGGGTATCAAAACTCATTTTCTCATTTGTAAACCCATTTGTAAAAATTTCAATCAATATAAATATATGTAACGAACATTATGGAATCTTGAAGTTGAGATTGAAAACAGAATAGAGGGGAAAAGGTTTCACTGTTATTATGTGTGTAATAAAAGTTTAGAAATTATCTACATATTCTGATTTTACGCTCAACTTCAAGAATCCATAACTTTCTTTGCATTCATTCAAATTGATAGACATTTTTACACAATCAATCTTCATCTATTTTGAATAAAATTTGAAATTTTCAGCTTGATATCGTCCGTAGTTTTGAAGAAACAGCGTCTCGGCCATTGATAGTTTTCTGGACGCGAGCTATTTGAGCTCCATATAATCAATTTTTTCACAACCAAATTTGAACAGCTGTAACTTTTTACCTACAATAGTAATATTTTTGAAACATGCACACATCATACCGTAGTATGTTGTTTATATTATGTGAAATTTTCAGCCCGATGTGTGCAGTAGTTTCGTCACAGAGATGTCTCGCCCATTGTGCGTTTTTTTTGCGCCACCCGGTATATATTTGTTCACAGCAACATATCATGTGCTGTGAACTTAGAAAATTACAATTTTCGATATATGTCCTTCAACAGGCAACAAATCCGTAAATACTTGACCGATTTATTGGTCTAAAAAGGTTTAAATATAAGATAATTGGTCTTCTTACCTCATCTTCGATTATCTGTGAGAGCCAGCAGACCACATACACGGCAAGCAACAGAATAGTACAAGCGAAAACAATGACAATCGTTTGCCCTCCATAGCTATTCAACTAAAAAACAACGAAACTTTCAATTAATGTTTTCGTATTCATAATCTCTATAGACTGTTCTCCAACAGTATTTTCATAGACTTTAAAATTATATGCTATCACAAGACTTGTTAAATTGCTCATCATGCTGTCGTTTAAACACATAGTTATGAGCTGTTGAATGTTTGATACCCACCCTTTGAGAATACAGCATTGCTTCAGTGCCAATGATCATAAATACCAAAATTGCCATTTGAAAATAATGTTCCACAGCGGACTCGAAAGCAAAGGCAACCCTGTGGAGTAGATATGTTAACATTCATTCATATAGTGAACAATTCGCGTTTTCGGGCTGACCAGATGGCAGCACTTTCCAGGCCGCTATAACCACCATGACACTGCGCCGTGACGCGCTTTGGTTTGTTTTGCGTTGTTTGGTGTCATGGCGTCATGGCGGTATCGAAGTGTCAGTGAAGGTGTAATAACTTGTGAGTTGGGTTGTTTACGTTATTACTTTGTTATTACTTCATTTGATCATTTCCACCAGTTTCCTTACCATAATTGTGGTTCATTTCCGAAGATAATAAATACTGCCTTTCTGATCAAAATGACATTGATAACATCAATAACAAATGACGGACGATACGAAAACGATTCCGATATAGCACTTATACTTTATCACACCAGAGTGTGCCCCCTTTGCTCGAAAACGCGAATAGATGAATAATTGAGGAGCTATTACATTCAACATTGAATTTTTCCAATAGAGCAGCAAATCTGAATAAAGATGCATTCAGATGAATTTCCCCCGTGCTCTGCCCTAAAAATATTTTAATATGTATTCTTGTACATTTGTGGACATTAGTTGCGATCTCCTCAATAGATGATCACAATCCAAGAAGGACACTTGAACCATATTATAAGATCAGTACTTACTCCAACAGATCTTGATGATGTTTGACGCATTCACCGAGGAGGCGGTGCATTTCAAGGTCAAACCTCTTCTTCCTGATATGTTGCCAAACATCTTCGTTGTATTCTTTGCTCCACCAGGCGCTCTCAATAGGCAACTCATCTGCCTGATTGTCCACAATGACTTGGCAGTGAGAATCCAAGGTCACAGAGCACCAATCAATTATCGGCGATCTTCTTGACAAAACTCTTCTCCGTACTCTGCGAGGATTGCACTGAGCAAATCTTCCAACTCCCGCTGCTTTCATCCACTTACCAGCAGCTCGCGTGAGAATAGCTTCAAGTCGAATGTTTGCTCTTGCTCGTTGAGGCAAGTGGCTCAGATTGTGTCTCAGTATCTTCCACTGAGCTATCACGAGAATGAAGAAAGATGCAACGAAATTGAGTGGTCCTAAGTGACAGATTACACTAACTGCACATTCCGTGAATAAACATAGAATAAGTGTTATTTCAAACAATGGTGATTTGGTTTGGTCATACGGCGTCCAACAACTGAAATCATAAAAAATTAATATTTAATGCATTTGTCAACTTGTGAAAAATAAAGGGTGACATAACTTAAACTGCATAGAGTCGTGTTACACCCAGATATTCAATCAGTCACATTCTACCATTCAATAGTAGCACTACAATCGTCCGTGTGAACACTCCTTTACAAAGTTACTTCGTCAAAAACAAACATACTTACACAAAGGGTAACTGACGCTCATAAAGTGAATATGAAAGTACCGCAAAATTCAATAAGATGAACATAAAATCCCAAACGATCCATGTGATTATATAAACCTTCCTTATTGTCTCGTATTTATCAAACACTTTCAGTGTTGCTTCATCATTGTAATCTTGCTTTCTCGTGTTAGTCAGACTTTTCTTTATCAACTGGATTAAGTCTTGATTGTATGCAATTGCAAAGATGGCGGTTGAAAATAGAATTAAGATAGACATGCTCATGCTAGCGGCCAACGTCTCAGTAATGTTACTGAAGTCCAAGACGATGACACCAGATAGAGACACTACGAATAATGGTGTCGAGATGCAAAGGATTCTGATTGGTAAGCTGAGCGTCCTGCAGCAGTTGTTCTTCGTCCAGAGTCCTGGAACAAATGAAAGAAGATTATTGAGGTGATGCAAGCGTTTGGCCGTTTTAGCAAATTAAAAGTGGGTGTAACTTTGATAGGATGTTCACATGATCAGTCTGATTGTATATTAGTAGCACATTTTCATTTGTGTTTCATGCCTTGTTAATTAGGCGCCGGTTATTCAACAAAACCGCGCAAAACGATAAAATTTCCGAATCGATTGGAGAATAAGCCCGTGAACCAATTGATCTCAAATTTTAATTATGATTTGATAAAAGACATCACATTTTTAAAATTAAATTTCATATGGCACCTTGCGAGACAAAGACAATAGAGAATTTTTAACCAAAAATCAACTTATTATTACTAATTAACAAAGCAAAAAACTAAAAATGTACCAAGTGATAACCCTTAGTTTTTCTTTTATCTAGTCACGATTAAAATTTCAAATCATTTCGTCAACCCATTTTGTCTCCAATCGTATCCAAATGAAAATTTCACTTGCTATTTGATTTCCACTTACCTATTGTAGTGTGTCAACAATGAGTTATACACACTACAATAGGTAGGTGGAATCTGGTTTCTAAAAAAAATTCACTTGATGTTTGATTTCCACTTACCTATTGTATTTGTAGTGTGTCAACAATGAGTTATACACACTACAATAGGTAGGTGGAATCTGGTTTCTAAAAAAATTCACTTGATGTTTGATTTCCACTTACCTATTGTATTTGTAGTGTGTCAACAATGAGTTATACACACTACAATAGGTATGTGGAAATCAAACTGCAGGTGAAATTTTCTTAGAAACCAGAGCCGCACTCAGATACTTTCTGGAATCGTCTGTTGAGTGTTGACTGAACTCACCTAACTTCAACATGAGCGCCTCCATGAGCCACAAACTGTCCTTGTCCTTATCATTGAGCAGGTCTTTCATCTGCTTGTATCTCACTTTAATCAACGCCATGATAGTTGCCTCTCTGTTCCACGTCTGAAGATTCAAACGTCAGGAATTCAACATGACGACTTGATTCATTACAATCAATATCTTGAACTCTATAATTCATAGTGAAACAGGGTGAAACATTAGAAATGTTACGAGGAATTATACGTATCACCAATGAATATGAGCTGAGCAAGAAATAAACACGCGATGGTTAATGATAACATAGCGACGTTGATGCGCATTAAGTTACAGGTACAGTGTTGTGATTAGATCATTTTATTTTTATCTAACCTGCCCAAAATGTATCTAGATAAGATAATAGGTAAATGATAATGTAGGTTTCTGTGGAAAACTTCCATGGAGTCAGGATGATATGAAGGGATGTGTGTTGTGAAAAATATCCGACCGAACCGGGGCTCGAACCCGGGACCTCTCACTTGCCGGGCGAGAGCTCTACCAACTGAGCTACCCGATGGTAGGGCTGGTAGAGCTCTCGCACGGCAAGTGAGAGGTCCCGGGTTCGAGCCCCGGTTCGGTCGGATATTTTTCACAACACACATCCCTTCATATAATAGGTAAATTTCCAAGAAATTATCTAGATAATAGATAAAGATTAAAAATAATTATCTAGGTAATAGACAATAGATAATTTTTTTAACAAATAGTACTAATGATTCCTAATAATTTTCGAAACCTAAATTCGGAACTTGAGATTTAAAAAAATTGAACCGTCAAAACAAGCCAACTATGCGACTAAACGGAGATGATTTTCCTTTTTCATATTATCTTCTGACATTTAATTGGTTCATGTTTGATCCACAAATGCATTTTGAATTTTATATTTTTTATCTAGGTAATTGCCTAGAGACACACCTATAAACCGTTATGTAGTTAAACCGTTATTTGTAAATAAATAAAAATAAATCTCTTATACAGTATGATACAATAGGGAAGTCTCGTGAAATTTTATTCTAGTTAATTTGTAAATATCAACACAAATAACAATGACAAACACACTTATCACCAGCGAAATTAAAAATTTTCATTCATAAAAATTAAATTCAAATGTCATTGGATATTTTGGAGGGGAAAAACGGCCTGTATCAACAATCAGGATTGAAATGCCATTTCCAAGTCTTCAACAATGTGTTACCATGGTGATTCCTTTGTTGCCATGGCAATATAGCTAATTGTGATGTCATTGTCAATTTTCTTGTTTTGAAATTGTAAGAAATATTTCAAACTTTGTTAATTAATTCCTTGAAAACTATTCATCTCACAACAAAAATAATACCACATCTGTGTTCAGCAACATCTTACCTTTCATAAAACAAATAATATTCTGAAATCTAATTCTAAGGATACTTCCCTATTATAATCTTGACTGAAGTTCACTTTTTACACTTAGAGAGAAATAAAATCGTCTAAATAAGACCACGAATTAAATGTTTACAAAGCATGGGCTTAAAATCCAAGTGTGCTGCTTTGGGTTCAAGAACCAAAGTAATTCTCAGATTTGTTGATTTTTGTGTAATGTCAAACGGGTCAAATTTTGATAATTCCCACAGCCCAATACGTAGCAAAGAGACATTAGCTAAAATAAGTATTGCTGTTTCGTTGCAGCTTAAATTTTATACATTTTATTTTTTATAGATTATTTGCTTTATATGGTATCCACTCGATCCAATTGCCATGAGCAAACGCCATGAGCAGAGTTGCAGAACGGTGCGACGTTAAACTGCACGCCTCCGGGATTCGAAGCGGGGACCTCAATCACGTGACCAACAGCTGTATTCCCCCTCCATGTGTGACGTCATCTCATAACTAGTCTCAAGGTCGTCTGGAGTCGCCCTGTCATTCAGAGAGCAAGTTCTTGCGATAATGTTGTGAAGCAGCTACAAACATCACAAGCGGCGCACACAGAACACTAGGTGAGTCGAGAGCCTGTTTGTGATCTAACACAACACTTGAATGTTCTAGTTTATTGATTGAATGATGATGTGGATGGACGAAGGCTGTCGTGGCTTATTAAACGCTCGACTGATAGACGAAACAAATCTGTCAGTATGGACGCGGTGGGAATCGAACCGGGTGCTCTGTCGTGAGCTTGTAGTCTTGTCAATGAAGTAATTGACAATTAAACATTTTTATTGGGTCCAATTGATGCCACAATTTGTTTTTTATGTTCATATATAACCGAATTAGCAATACCAGTGTTCGCTTTTTTACATTGTTTCATACCACTGGCTTCTTAATTATTATAATATCAATAACTACTCATTAAATAATCAACATTTACATACTATTGAGCCTTTTCTATGACTCGTCTCTCTTGAAGGAAATCACGAGGAAATGCAGTCAGAATATCCTGCCGTTGTGATCGAACCCCGGCCTTGTGGCTAAATCACTACTGCTTCGATTCAGCCTGCCACTTGTCGCGATGCAACCCGCTCAACAGCTGTGTAGCATGGGTTGCCTAACCACCTGCATTCAAGACATGACTGCATGACTGACGTATTGCTGGTAAAGTATAATGAAGTACTGGTTGATGGCGTATTGTTTAATAGTATTTCTGATAAGTATTTGATCGTGTGAATAACTTCAGCTATCGCTTCCGATTGAGTCAATGACTGAGTATTTCCTCAGTCAATGTTTAAATAATCTAAATGATTTGGTATGTTCGTTTATAAATTTATTGTTTCTATATCCACTTCCTCCATAAATAGTAAGTTTTGCGTTTTTAGTTCATTGAGCGAGCGAAGCGAGCGTCTCCTTTTGGCTCTTTTGGCACGGACCTCTGTTTTTTTTTTTTTTTTTTTTTTTTTTGTCTTTTCTGTTACCTGAGGGTATACAGGTCAGGGTTTTTCTTCGATCGAGCTGAAATTTTGCACACATGTGGAGTCAACCTTTTCTGTTTGCAGACCCTAATTTTTTTGAAATCCATTGATTGGTTAAAATTTAAATAAATATCTCCTGGTGGTAGGTTGAAAAATGACAATGGTCTTCGATAAATCTGATCAAACTCATATTTTGGCTATACTAGGAAAACGCTCAGTGTAACGCGTTGATGAGCGAGCACGGGTACGTGCAAATTCTGGAACCGGAAATGCGTACACAACGCACAGAAAACATATACAACCATATTGAATTGATTATGATCAGTGCTCGAAGTAGGAATTAAATAGTGGCGGTATGGTAACATAAGAATACCACGTGAGGGGGGGGGGGGGGTACGATATTAGATGAGGGTCCAGATTCCAGAATTACACTGACAACCATTGTCATGTCATTAGTTAGATTAGTCTTTTACCTTGATGAAACAACTAAATTAAATAATGCATTTTACTTTATCTTGTAGTGGATGTTCATAGTTCATAGTTATGCTTGAAATATGCAGTCAAAAGATAACCATGAAATACGAGTAAATTAGAATATAAAATTACGTTAATGTCCAAGAATATCTGATTTTAAGTATTCCGTTTTTCTGAGAAGTAACAATATGAAATCAAATGTGTAAAGAAGAACCGGTATACCATACCGTCCCATACCGGCCCACTTCGAGCACTGATTATGATATCAACTTAAAAGTAGGTATATGCTTTTCATCGAAACTTTAAAATAGCATCTAAGCACCTGGTTCATAAAGCAAATCAGAATCAATTCAATTGGCACTGGAAAACATTCATTTCGATACTTCATTACTGACAGATATTAAAAATGTCAATAAGTTCAAACGTTCTTAACTGATTGAGATGAAATTTTGTAAAATAAGAGACAATATTGGTCTTAATGATCATGCAAAATATGAGTTTGATCAGAATTATCGAAGACCGTTTTCATTTTTCAGCCTATCAGGAGATATTTATTTAATTTTTAACCAATGAATGGATTTCAAAAAAAAATATGGTGTGCAAACAGAGAAGGTTGGTTTTACATGTGTGCAAAATTTCAGCTCGATCAAAGAAAAACTCTGAGCTGTATAGCCAAAATATGATTTTGATCAGATTTATCGAAGACCAGTTTCATTTTTCAACCTACCATCAGGAGATGTTTATTTAAATTTTAGCCAATTGATAAATTTCAAAAAAATTTGGGGTCTGCAAACAGAAAAGTTTGTCTCTACATGTGTGCAAAATTTCAGCTCGATCGAGGAAAAACTCTAGACATGTACAGCCAAAATATGAGTTTGATCAGATTTGTCGAAGACCATTTTCACTTTTCAACCTATCAGGAGATGTTTATTTAAATTTTAACCAATCAGTAGATTTCAAAAAAATTAGGGTCTGCAACGCCCAGAGAATGTCCAAACACGTGTGCAAAATTTCAGCTCGATCGAAGAAAAACTCTGACCTGTATATCGTCAGTAACAGAAAAAAAAAAAAAAAAAAAAAAAAAAAAAAAAACAGAGGTCCGTGCCAAATAAGCCAAAAGGAGACGCTCGCTTCGCTCGCTCAATAATCTAAATGAGTTGGTATGTTCGTTTATAAATTTATTGTTTCTATATCCACTTCCTCCATAAATAGTAAGTTTTGCGTTTTTAGTTCATATAATTTAATGGAACTCGCTTCTTTATATAAAAAAAATATGAATTACAATAATGTCAATTATTTGACTACACACTGTACGAGATATTTACACAGAAAGAAGAAAATGAATCCGCTCAACTCTGAATTAGGTTTTTATCAGATGAGGAAACAACCTGTTGCTACTTAGTACCAAAATAAAAGTATTTCATATTTTAATGTACCAATATACCTATTAATATATTAATAATAATATATTTTAATATACCATGTTTAAAACATTTTTGATGTATAAAAGAGTAGATTCACTGTAACTTGGTGACATGAAAATGATATTGTTTCGATTCCACCAAGAGCCTAGGTAATTCCGATTCGAGGCGTTGCACATGCCGGTGCTCGTTTACGAACGCGTTACATTGCGTTAGTGAGCTAAAATGATGTTCTTTGTGACCCACAGGTACCGATTAAACCCCCGAAGTTGACATCTGCTCCTGAGGCGAGGCTGTGGTCCTGGATTCCGAGATGGTAATATATCTTACAAGTTATTCCCTTTAGATGACCATTGTTGTGCGAGAGAAGCGAGTGTCTCTTTTTCGCTCTTTTGGCACGGACCTCTTCCTTCTTCTGTCTCAGTCGGTATACAGGTCACACCGTTTCTCTGATCGAGCTGATATTTTGCTCACATATACCTAAGGGTCAACCAGCGGTTTGCAGACCCAAATTGATCAGACCAATTTGATTTTTTTAAAGAACATTAAGAACAATATTTAATCAAATTTGACAAAGTTTCAGTCAAATCCTCCCATTGGTTAAAATTAAAAATATCTTCCGAATCGGCGAAAACTATACGGTTTCTTATAATTTCAATGTTTGCATGGGGATCAAATCAAAATTACCTCTTATTTTACACATTTTCAGTCAAATTCGTGAAGTATTGACAGACGTGCGTAGCTATTTTAATAGTTTTGAAAGAGCTGTCAAAGCAGAATTATTAAGAAGTATATGGGAGTAAGTGGGTGTTTCCTCTTTATTTATTTATTACTTGTATCTTTGAACTGCTTGTTGAAATATGTTATGTAAACCCAAATAACTACACTTGAGCGTGAAGTCTGTTATTTGTGTATTAGTGTGTGATGTGGTTCGTGCCAGGGTTCGTTCATCAATGATTTACAGAGCTTTCTCTGTTTCTCTGTTCTGTTTCTCTTTATTCCATGATAATATCAATTCAATACTCAGCTGACGAAATTCATGACCGAGGTATTTCGTGACTTACTTAGTCGAGATGCGCACTTAAGATAGATTCTAGGTTTGTTGATATTATTATGAAGACGTTCAGAACTAGTTCTGGTAATTTGGGTGGATATCCAAAAAACGGGAAACGCCGAAAAATTAATATTTTTAGGCCCTATTCCGAGGAAAGTGAATACTTTGCCTCACTTCTGATATTTGTGGGCTAATTTCTGACTGAACGTACGTTCATGATTCTGAGAAAATAATATTGATCTTGTAGGAAGAAAACACATGTTACAGGATTTTTGTTCCGTTTAACACAGCTTCTGCTTGATAAGTCCAAAACGAAATTAAAAAAAACATAATTGAATTCAAATTTTTCATAATTTTCGGGTCTGGATGTGCTGAGGGGCACTTATCCCAGACCATCCATTGAACTTTAACACCATCCCTCCCCCCCCCCCCCCCCCCCCCCACCACCAGGCTTAAATCCTATGGATGCTCACGGTGAACACTATACCTAGGCTTAGAGGAATAAGTGGTTGGGCAGTGGCGGCTATTACAGTGTGCAAGGTGTGACAATTGCACACCTGATCATCCAAGAAAATTATTTAAAAGTGCTCCCTAATCCAGGAAGTAGGAAGTTAAATATTTTGTCTAATCAATATGCTCTCCAAAAGGCGTAAAAATGCATCAATTTCAAACTAAAGATACAAAAAAATCCGGGGTTATGCGCCCCGGCCCCGCATTTGCTGGGGCTCTCCTCTTAGAGTACTTTCTTCTACGTCCTTCTATGTAATTGAACACCTGTTGTAAAGCCAAATAGCCGCCACTGTGGTTGGGTATACTCCTAGAAGGCGAGATCATCTGGAGCAAACTATATGGTCATCTTCGACCTAGGGGGAGAGGAAATTATATATTTGATCATGTCTTGTACATTTCTTAACTGGAATGCAGCAGTTGCTGATTTCTTTGGAAACTGCAATGAATGGGAATGGGTAACAAGATACGAATATTATCTTATGGGAGAGTGAAAAATCGGAATAATGCACCGTCTAAAATACGAACGTGTAATTAGTATTATTATTTCAGTTGAATGCGAGAGGCGACTCAGCCGACGATCCACGAGTAAAGCCGAAGATGTCCGACGTCAGCCGTCTCTCGTCGACTGACGACGAACACAGCTTCGAGGTAAAGATGGCCGCCGTGTTGTTCCTGCGCGGTTGCAACAGCCGTCGCGACTTCAAGCTGGCGACCAACGTCGACGGCGTCGGCGCCCTCGACGACCTCATCTTCCAGTTCACGACGCCGGTCAACGACGCGCACACGTTGTTCATTCAGTTAATTCACACCGCTTCAAAACATTTAAACATGGAGAGCGTGTTAAATACTGTAAGTGAATTTCATTTGGCGAGATATTTTGAATCGTTCATGGACATAAAGCAGTTGTTTGGGGACGATGTCAGGCGAGCCTTGTTCAATGAAGGATTTGAGTCGAGCCATTTCACGATTTTCACAAACGCGTTACTGAGCGATGAGGATGGAGGAATAGAGACACGTGACCTGTCCAGTCCGGTGGACGAGTTCATTAAACTGAGCGATGTTGAAGCCAGCTTCACTGAAGAGTTGGTCGAGAGAATTTACAGGCTCTTGTCGGAGAATGAGGAGATGAATGAGACGGAGCTGAGATTTCCCATGAGTTCCAACGAAGACGACGCGAAGGACTTCTTGAGACGGATACGACTGTACACGGGACAGCCAAGTGCAGATCAGTTGGATGACGTCATAGAAGCTGAGCTGAGGCGGCTTGGGATTCAGAATGAATTGAGTTCAGTTCTTCGCCTGTTGCTGGAGAGAATCAAGAACTGGTGGCAATATTGTGAAGGTGTGATCCTCGATCAGAACACGACATATCTACTGGAAGCTAAAGCTGAAGCAATGTTGCCATATGTCGAGAAACTTACACAGCAACAAGTGGAGAATTTTCGCTTGGATGTTAAGTTCTTGGATACGTCAACGAGGAGTATGAAGGACGCATGCGCTGGTCGACATCCGTGTGTAAATATTGTTTCGGAATACGAATCTCTTCGGATCACTGCCACGAAGTTTATTCAGTCATTGGAATCAAGATTCCCCAGTGACGTCATTTTCCTGGGAACAAAATGTCTGCAGCAAGAAACTGAAGCGGTGATGTCGGCCTGGAGGTACGGATTCAAAAACCTACTCGTTATTGTGTGTAAGGTCACTGAATACGACGAGAAATTCGAGAACATCTGGTGTCAGTTGATAAAGACTCTACAAGAAAACAGTACAAAGCGGGTAGTTTTGGTTTCTTCCCCTGACGATTCGATCGCAAAACGGTTACAACATGACTTGGGTGAAAGTTTCTCTACCTTCCAAGATGCATTCCATATGTCGCATTTGCATCAAAACACTATCAAAGACATCGTTGAAAAACAAGTCATGTTTCAGGGATTCGAAACGAATCTTGGATCACTCTTCGGTAAGACTGAGGTTGCATTGTCCAACACATTGAAGGTCGATTTACTGGAGAACATAGTAAGTAACAAAGTGTTATGTCTCGGTAATGAACTGCAACATGAAATTCCATATTACATCCCCCGAACATTGCAGAGAAAATCAGACATTAAGAGAACAGTTTTATCCGACAAGAGATACGCTGGTAAAATATTAATACAAAATTCTTCACTGAAAGATGTGAGTAGTCTCATAGATTTAAAAGAAGAGAGAAGTGGTATGAAGTTTCAGAGGATAAGTGAAGGACTCTTGTTTGAAGCAGACAATGTTGCAGAATCACGAGTCTCGTGCGATGACATACATTACCTTCAATTGCTAGACGGAAAGTTGGTTTGGAAGGAAACCAATGGTGACATCGACTTCGTGAAGAAGTATGTTGACGAAACTGCAGCTCCGAGGATTATTGCCGATCCTAGGGACAGAGTCGTACTTCTCGTTGCAGACCCCGGAATGGGCAAGACAACTTTCCTCACGCACGTGGCTAATCAAATAAAACACGAGCACGATGAATGTTGGGTTGTAAATATTACTCTAAGTGATCATATTTCGTTGCTCGCGAAGACCAAGGAGGACGAGGCGAATGCGGAAGAATTCTTGATGTCAGCTTTGGGGATTGACAAAACATCTGCACTAAATCAGACACTGCTAAAACATTGCATTAATCACTCTGGAAATATCGCTGTTTTGTTGGACGGTTTTGATGCAATTCCACCGAAATATGTTAAGAGTTGCTTGTCACTGATCACAAACCTTTTGAATACCCGAGTGAAACAAGTATGGGTCTCTTCCAGAAATGTGATGCGAGAAACTCTCGAAACAGCCATGTCAACTCTCGCTTTAACTTTGAAAAGTTTCACCGAAGACGATCAGAGGGAATTTCTGGTTAAGTATTGGAGAACTTCAACTGGATTGACTTGTCAAGAACTAGAAGAAAGTGCCACCACCTTGCTCCGAGCAACATCACACTCCGTCAATGCTAAAGCAATAAAGTTCACAAGCGTGCCGCTGCAGACGCGATTGTTAGCTGAAGTGTTCCAGGAATTTGTAACGGACAAGGAGAGGATGCGTCCAAAGAGGTTTACTATACTGGAATTAACAAAAATGTTTGTTGAGAAGAAATACAGGGCATACTTTGATAAAACTACAAATCTTGAAGAGTTCGATGATAATTACGAAGAAATATTCGAACAACAGAGAACAGTTTTCGCTGAGAAGCATTCAATGGCAGCGTTGATTTTCTTCTGCAGTGAAACAGATCTACAATCTCTGTCTTCAGTTGATCTGAAAGGTTCGAAGAAGTTTTTCGCTAGTATAGAAAGCGGCATTAATAAGTCAGGCATCATCGACAGGATCGTCGAAGGGAAGCCGGTATTTCTCCATCGAGTATTTGCAGAGTATTTCGTGGCCCTTTGGTTCTCCAAGAATTTCTTGAACAATCGAGATTTCTTGCGCAAGAATCTTCTGGGAGAAGCGTTTGGAAATATTCGCCAAATGTTCGATGAGCTACTTGCTGACGGCCACGACCTTCACTGTGCAATACTCAATGCGGACGTACAGGCAGTTGACTCCTTGCTGAGACGACGTGCCAATGTGACTGAGAAAGATAAGGGAGGTCGCACAGCTTTCCATCTGGCTGAGATCACTAAACTATATTCTCAAACGGAAGACAGCACTTATTCGCAGATAACAACGATATTGAAGAGATCGAGGCCAGATGGCGTTGACGATGCGGACGATGTTCTACAGTGGACTCCACGGCAGTATTCAGACGCAATAGAGTCTCAGAGAAGATCTCACATTCCGGAGCTGACTTACCGGAAAACGAAAGGGTTTGCAACAATGGAAGGCCAACATTTCGAAGTGAAGTTGTGTGCTCTGTTATTTCTACGAGGTATAAACAGCGACCTTGAGTTTCAGTTGGCCACCAATGTCGACGGTGCTGGAGCCCTTGATGACGTCATCTACAAGATCAAACCGTACACCAACTGGCTGACGTTCTTCATTCAATTGAAACACAAGAAGAATGCTCGCCTTCGCAAAGGGATGCTGCTTGGTACGACTGGTGCTTTTTCGCTTAAGAAGTATTTAGGATCATATCTCGAAATAAAGAGTTTCAGTTCCGACGATAGTAAACCTGTATTGTTTGACGGCTCGTTTGACTCGTTTTTCTTTGTCATCTACACGAATGCGCCTGTCCACAATGATCTGATGAACACTGAAAGAGAACTGTGGTCAAGCCCGGTAGATGGCTACGTGAGCTCAGGTGTCGACTCTGAATTCATTTTCACCTTGACGGAAGCTGCAGATGATGATGTTTACTCCGCCCTGGAGCCGGAAGGAGTTGACGCCAAGGAGTTTCTGAACCGACTGAGACTCTTCACTGGACAACCGAATGAGAAACAACTGAACGACTTGATAACAAACGAATTACGAAGATACTGTCACAAATCCCGGATTGTTTATAACGATCTTATGTATGAGAAATGTGAATTGGCTTTCAAGAATTGGTGGCAAAGTAGTGAAGATATTTTACATCAAAACAGTACGATCATCATTGAGGCTATACAGCAAGCTACTGTAGACGCTATGGTCTTGAACAGTAAGTCACAGTTTCGTTTGGACATCAACTTTCAAGAGAATGCCACTGAGAAACTCAACTTCTTATGCAAAGACAGTCATTCAGTTGTCATAGTAACCCTTGGAGAATCAACCCTTAAGACAACGTGCAGTAAACTACTTCAAGCTCTTGAATGGGGACGCGGCTCTTCGGACTTCTTGTTCTTGGGGATGAAATGTCTGCGACGGGAAATCGACTCTGTGGTTTCCGTCTGGAGCAAAGGGAAGAAGCATCTTCTTGTCGTTGTCAGCGACGACGAGAAGACGGATGCTGGGCTGGATGGAGTCTGCAAGAAGCTGCTGGGGGTTGTCAGGGGTGATGGAAACAAGAGGGTCGTGCTAGTGGCGCCTGGTGATGCGGTTGTTATAAGGATGAGGGAGGGAATGACGTCAGGGGTACTGGTTGTCGAAGATAACTTCCAGATGGCGCAGGTTGACACGGAGTGTGTACAGAAGATTGTGAGTAAAATGACGAGTGATATATTTGAATCCATTGTGCAACAGTAACATGTGTTATAGTGAGTCCTTGCTCGATGGCTTTTGATATACGTAATTGCTGTAAAATACAAAATTTGTTTAATTTTGTTCTGCAATTTATGACAAGTATCAATGTATAATGGTATAATGGTAATCGAAGCAACTTTATGTGTTGTACTCGTACATTGACAAATGTACAAGTTGGAAAATGTTTCTGATACAAAATAAAAATTGTTTTTCGCCTCATACTGTATAATATATTGTTTTCAATTTTGGGAACGTCCTCGAGACGTTGTCCATCATATTTTTTTTACTTTGTCAAAAATATTTTTATTATTTCTCGTTTTCTTTAAATTTTAATTGTGCAATAGTTATATAGCTATAATGGCAGTACTTAAAATATATAATATATCATCTTGACATGATATATAGATGATATTGACATGACATGAAATTTTTTTTTAACGTTGTAAATTTGAAAGTCACAAGACTAATATTATGTATGTTCTCTTCAATTGACAACAAAAGTGAAACTAATTTTCGTACATTATTTGAAGTTGCCAATTAATTCAGAAGCATTTCTAGAATCTAGTGAGAACATTAGCTGATAGGTACAAGGATCAGGAGAGGAAAAATATGTGTTTTGTAATCTCATGTTGAAATATGTTGAATAATTTAGATTTAAGACAACATGAAAATGTATAGTGATATTATGTTCTGTAATGAACTTAGGTGACTTCCGTTCACCTAAGTTCATGACTATTGAGGACTTTTGATAGATACCTAGATAGAGGACTTGGAGTTTAGATATTTTATATTTAATACTGGTTAATATTGCAATGACCATCATCATAGAATATTTTTGTATCTACTGAACCAATTGATATATTGAATATATTATATTGAGATATATTGAGACACGCATTTTGCTGCCCCCCCCCCCCCCCCCCCCCCCCGACCACCCATTGTCTTCGTAGACACTAGTTTGTCCAGCTCAAGTTAATTTACAATATTATCCCCCCCCCCCCCCCCTTGCAAATTTATTTCCTACGCGCCTGTTGAAAAGCAGGAAGAAATGTATTCCAATGTACCTTTGTGTTGAATATATCAATCTTCTCTCGAAACAAATCTCATGTCCATGTTTACTCATCCAATGTCATATTTCCCGTGTAGAATTTCCCGACGAGAATGTATACTCGTTGTCATTTCACTTTCAGTTCAGAACAGCGCACCCGAATGAAATTTACCGAACAAAACACAAAACATATAAACAAAACCTTTCATCGATCACACGCTAAAGTAATGATAAAACACTGGCTGGACAGAAATACTATTTTCGAGATCTTTCGTGTGCTCATTTGATCGAGCGTGACGTCAAAGTGACGTCATTCCGAACAAAATAGCATTCAATTGCCACGTCAGTTTATTATCTCTTTGGTCTGACGTCAGACGGCCGTGAAACTGTATGACATTTGTCTCGAACGATCTTGAAAATAGGTTTCTGCCCTGTATGTCCTTTTACATTGCATCACATTCTCCACTTCTACCATGGAAAATTTATTTGCGGTTGCCTATCAAGCCGTTTGTGCATTTGGAAATGTGGTGCGTGTATACATTGTATAAAGGGTATCTATACGTTATAAGGCAATACAATGGAAGAAAAGTAAGAGTATTTAGGCCAGGTAGGACCAACTTTGGATTAGCTAACTATCGATAGTTAGTGAGCAGTTAATCAATGAATCCAGTTGGCGCGAATTCCACAGCCAATGGGATTCACTAACTTCCACTAACTATCGATAATTAACTTAATCCAATTTTGGTCCTACCCGGCCTTAATAAATAACTATGTTTAATTCATAAATTAATTTCATTTATCATTACATTTTACAATTCCTTTCATTTGTTTCTGAATACATTTTGGGACAATCTCTTCTTGCATGGGTAGTCGATTTATTACTCGAAGATCAAGTTTCATGTCAGATCCTCAGATACACACGTTATTCTGGAATTCCAGATAAAAACATATTAATTACGAGTATAACGAAGTAGTTGAGAGTATGGAAGATTTTTATAATAGATAAGCGAAGTGGTCTCTGCTCTGGTTGCTGATTTGAGTTGTCTCAATTGAATCACCGTGTAATATCATGGGCCATTCCATGTGCCTTAACTATATGATGCGTATAGTTCTGATGCGAAGAGAATGATAGACAAGAATGGCTGTCTTTAAAAAATTCAAATTTATTTGATAAAATAAACTGTATACGGTATTAGTTCTAGGTATAATAATAAATACTAAATCATAATAAATACCTAGAACTAATACTGTACAGTTTATTTTATCTAATATTATGTGTTCTGAAACATTACGAAGCTATCAAATGTCTTTATCTTATTCCGTGTATCCTGGATTATTTGAAGGAATGAGGCAATTGGACAGCCACCAAACAGTACTTCCGAGAAGTTGTCATTTATACCTATGTATACTTTTGTCACCTATTGTTCTTGAGCGACTAATGCTACACTTTGTCATTTGGGAAAGGTCATTTTTAAACTAAGTTTGCTCTGATGACAAAAAAGAGGAATTGATCAATTATCGTGAGAGCAAGGAACTTGAACACTAACTTGTTTCTATAGTGTTGTGGTTCCTTGTTGTATTTTCTTGCTCTGAGGCATTTTACTACTACGTGTAGAAGATAGCCAGGGTATGTCCTAGAATAACAACTACATTATGTGACTATCCATGCAGTTCAGTAGCGCGGCGCTGTGACAAACTGTGGCACTCTTGAGAGTGACGATGGCTCACACAGAAGTGACAAACAGACGGGCCCATCTTATTACTAATTCAATGATATTGAGTATGAAAATGACCCACCTGCTTTGCTCGTTGAAGACACATTTGGAGAACGGGACGTCGCAGTCGGTAAAGTAGCTGAACGATCCTCTCTGGTCCTCACAATGATCGTCAGATGTCTCTGTAAATGTTTCCACTTCGCCTCCTGTTGCACTTATGTGAGAGTAGGTAGATGGAAGCACTGTGCACAAGGCAACTAGAACTATCATTCAAAGTATTATAAAGTTTTCTTTGAATCCCATCATTCATTGACGCAACATGACTATAGTTCTTCTAAACATCAATATGTACAGATCCTGACGTTCAGAGACGGCTGTACTAAAAGCTTAAAGGTAATAATTGAAGACAAATTTCCTAAAATATCGTTGTAGGTTACTTTTAAACCATTCAATTTATGAAATATTTGAAAAATAATTAACCTAGCTAATTATTTTAGTCGATCTTTGCAATATAAAACAACGTATAAATTAGACAATATTTTTGCCCAAACTGTTGGAAAATCGGAAAAATAGTCATTTGAGATTTTCTAAAGTGTGATCCCTCTTGAGATCAGGTAAGATCTCACGTGAGATCGTGAGATCAGGCGTTTTTGTAAAAGGGTTATGCAATTTTTTGTTCCTGACCTGTCTTGTGGATCACAAAATACTGCTACGCCCTTGTATGCCATCATCCGTGACAATGCGTATAAGACGGGGACTACAAGACTGTATAAACATTGAACTGGAATATTTGACTCACTGGTAAGTATGACATGTTGAGGCCCCATGCTGTTGGCGTAGACTGACATTCACGTGCCTGTAATCGCGCCAGTGCTGATATCACATTTCAAGAAATATCATAATCAGCCTTAGAAAGTTTAAATGTTTGATAAGTATTGTAACTTAGGTTGGGACCGGACTTTTGGAAATAACAGCTATGTTTTCGGAGATAATGGAAAAGTAAGAATGTAATAAAGTCTATTTTGATGGATCAACTTGTGAATGGTTGTGGAAAAGCGAGTTTCAGAATCGATCCCACGGTATTTATAATTCACAATAAAACATAAGTAAAAACAAAAACTTAATTTGTTCGTCCGCATTTTAATATAACAACAACATATTACAATTATGTATTATTTCGACATTTAAATTAATGTATGTAATAAATAAATAAATAAATAAATAAATAAATAAATAAATAAATAAATAAAAAATAAATAAAAAATAAATAAATAATGTAAATGTAAATGTATTAATGCATGACTGACAGAATTACTGAATTGTAACTAAAAAGTAATAAAACATTAATCATGTTATTTTCGTAACAAAATTCTAGTGGTGCTGGTGGTATATTATTGTCCCAGTCAAAACCCAAATCAATTAATTCAGTAAAGTTATGTGGATCCAACAGTATAACTGTAGCGTCATTTGCCAGGTCCAACGCTCTGCCTTCTTCTTTTCTTCATCTTCATCTTCTCCTTACACCTCCATTCCTTCCACAAGCTCCCTTCTCAAGTATACGAAAAAGAAGAAAAAAATATTCCTTGATATTCTCAACAGAGCCAGGCTCCACTAGTGAGAGTATAATAGAGAAGAGAGCAGAGGAAACCCGGTACCGGCATGTAGCCTTATTACTCTTGACGAAATATAATCAAGGTGGGCTTAACGTCCCATCCGAAGGACGGCGTAACATTTACATCACGGCCTCCACAACCCGCGCCGTCGAGAGACGTGTAACAGGTGGAGGGAGGTCGTCACACTAACCCCCAAACACCCCAGTCTCTCTGGCCCAACGGCAGCAACTGGCAGGACATTGAACGATCACCCATCCAACCGCTGACGAGAACCGATGTATTGAGGAGGGCGTTCAGCACGTCGTGTCAAAATGGTGGGAGGCGTTGGTCGTCATCATGTTCTGTCCGTCACGTCCCAAGCGCTGGGACACGGCACGCCACACTCTCCGCGTCAACACGAAGACGATGAAGATGAGGACCCCGTGGAGGGCGTTGAGAACGTCGGGGATGACCCACCACAAGGGCGGGACGTCGGGGGTGAGGTGGCCCAGAGGTTCGATCACCCAGGAGATGCCCATCACCACGAACAGCTTGGCGTTCAGCATAAGTCTGCGGACAAGAGTAGAGACAAATCAGTTATTTTATTCTGTCATTGGCTCATTGCGGTAAAATTTCTAAAATGAAAAATGCACCCGTATCAACTTCAAATTTTACTTTTTTATTAATTTCCAGACAAAACGGCGAAGAGCAGCATGAGTTTTGGCATTTTACTTCCATTTTATGTGATAGGTAATTGAAATATTCAATTGTCAATTTTATTTAAAATCAGAAACCAATTTTGTAATAATTATTTTGTCAATACTATAATAAAAATAAAATATACTTAGTATCCAAATGCCTAATTTTATCCGTACTATTATTTGGATGTTTTGTTTTATGTAGGTAGGTATTCGGCAAGGTGGATTAGGTATAAAGGGTGTTAGGTGTATTAGGTATATAGGGTATATATAAGGTACTTGGGTATTAGGTTATACCTCTGAGTAAAGTTTAAAAGTTTAGATGAGTAAGAATTTCAATCGAAAAATCAAACATGCTATGGGTAACAATCATAGCCATTCGGATTTTCAGTGGAATTCCTTCGTAATGATTTCATTGTAATATTGTAAAGTGTGTACCTCTTATACCCAAAGTATTTGTTTTGCCTAAAATAAGTTGTGAACTACTAAGCATTTATCACGCCTATAATCATGGATATCACTCCGTCCGTAAAATGTTAATATCGTTATGCTGTGGACGTACAATAACACATTGCATGGGTTTGAACTTGATAAAACTTACATAACTCTTGGCATTTTACTTGCATACCCCAAATTACTAATCAAAAATCAATGGTATTGTAATGGTAATGGCAGTAATATCTATCGTAGCAATTGGTCCGAATATAATTTGGTCCGAATCTGGTCCCTTGAACTTTAAAACTGATGCGACATAGAACGTTTAAATATTAAAAACAAAAGTTGAATAGTCTAAATGGCAGTTATGGTTACTCAAAAGGAAGACAAAAACAGGTGTTTCATACTAAAAATTACAGACATTATGATGTTACGTCAAAAGGTGATTTTGAGATCATTAAAATCATAACTTTTATGCACGAAGTTTGCCTAAATTATTGAAATATAGACTGATCTATATTAAACATAGTTAGTCCTCAACAATGAATGTGTATCTACTCGGTATTCTTAGGGCCGGTCTTTCAATACTTGGCTTAAGTCTCAATTAGCTGTTAACAGTTAGTTAGTACAAAACTCTGACATTCAATTGGTTGTTGCCATGACAATACAGTCCTAATCAACCTCGGACTTCTCGGACCCCGTTCAAAATATGGAAAAACGCCTAAAGTGACATGGTTTCTTTCAGCTTCCTAACATGTATACCAAATATGAACAGAATCGGAGTCGCACATGAAAATCGATTTGCTGTTTTGCTGTTGTGACCCTATAATCAGCTAGAAACAGGTGTCAGCTACTTTCATATATAAGCGACGTCGTCATATTCTTGGAAAGAATTGAGTGCTTTAGCTTCTACCTTAGGGTCGATTGTTTGTCGTCAAATCGGCTCGATTCTTGTTGCTTCAGACAAGAGACTTGGCTTACACTTTCTGACACACCTGTAGAGTGAGATGGCTCGGCCGGAATATCAAAGTTCCCAAGATGTACTCTTGTTCAAGCACATCTGGGTGTTGAGGAAATTTGCAGGTAACTTTTAGAATGTTGTGTATTCGTTTCTATCTTCCTCCTGTCCCTGATGGGCAGTTTTATTGATTAACCACAGGCATTCAGAAGTACTATTAAAACTTGTTGCCACTATTTAGCTATGTTAATAATTTTTGTGTTTTCATAGATTTATTAATAATTAGTGAAAAGTAAATATGAGTAAAGGTATTTTAGTAGAATGTTATACTTTATTGTTTTATTGAATCATTATTGTAGACATTAGACTTTTATTTCTATATTATTCATGAAAATGAATAAATAAATACCTAATTAAAAAATTGGTAAGGCCAATTATTTATATTTTGAGATTGGAAAATGTCGAAACATTCTCAACTAGCCACTCCATAAAAACACGCGAGCAAAATCAGCAGCTAAGAACTTTAACTATCTCCTAACAGGAGAGAAATCCATCAAATAGGACTCCATGTCCCACACTCTCCGAGGCCACCGTCATGATCCATCCGTCGCATATGTTCTTTTAATACCATCTATAGTACTGTTTTTATCACTTCATCTGCCTTATGATTCCATAATTCCAATGGTATAACCTTGACGTGCTAATAGTGCAGGTTCAAGTGTAGAAAAAAGGCTTGCCGCTCGATTGGAGTGCCGAAATTGATTTTTTCATAATTATCGATTGTTTACATCATTCTTAAAATTACCTGACGTGCCTTCAACTTTTTTGGTGGCCATCTTGGAAAATATGGCGGAAAACGTAAATTTTAAAAATTATTTAATTGTTGGTAGAGGAAAGGTTGAAAAATTATGAAATAATTCACTAAAACAAACTCAAATATGGGGACTTGAAAAAAAAATACTCCGTGAACGAATTTTATTTTTTCATTGTTGGAATTGACCAATCACGTTTCTGTGTTTTTTTGCTCTCAATTTATTATGAAACGCGTGGACTTAGACTAAAATATGTATTATTAAAATTTGTAGACAATTTAATTTTGAACAATATGCGTTTTAAAAAAAAATTATGTCTTTAAAAAAAATTTAAAATTTAAAATTTTGTAAAAAATTTTGTTTACGGCGTTTTTTTTTAAGTCACTATATTTGAGTTAGTTTTAGTGAATTATTTCATAATTTTTCAATCTTTCCTCTACCAACAATAAATTAATTTATAAAATTTACGTTTTTCGCTCGTTTTCCGCCATATTTTCAAAGATAACTGCCAAAAAAATTGAAGGCACGTCAGGTAATATTAAGAATGATGTAAACAATCGATAATAATGAAAAAATCAATTTCGGCACTCCAATCGAGCGGAATTACATTTGCTCCCCTACTATAACTTCCACAGGAATGTACTCCTACTCTCCCAACGTGCAGAAGAGCCCTCTTCTTCTCTTCATCTACTACTTCTCCCGCTTCATCGTCACTGAACGCTGCTTCGAGGCTTTCTTCTACCGCTACGTCCACTACGTCATCAACTGGAAGCACATCACCATCCAGGACATGCCTCGCCTCTTCTTCATGAACCTTCTGGTTATCGGTTACTCCGTGCATCTTCTGAGCTTCTACCGGCATCCCGACGAACTAGACTACATGATGACGTCACTGGAGGCGATGCACAAGACACGTGGCGCTCTACATGACCGCCATGTGCGCACGATGAAGTCTGTCATGAAGATGCCTCTGCAGCTTGCTATTCCGATCTTGGCAGCTCCGGCAATCTGCTATTTCTTTGTTGTAAATGATGTGTTGGCTGAACCTTCTCAAGGGTGAGTTAACATTTAAAATATTATATAAATATTGATAGGAGCACGGTTAAAAATTCAGCCAGGCTATCTTGGGTAAATCCGGGATAGATGCCAGGTATGGGATCCCATCTACCAATTGTTTTTAAAATACACTACCGAACGCAGATCCGATACAAACATTCGACGCGGCTTGCCGAGACGAATCCATTGACACCAAATTCGAATCGATGGGACGAAAATTGAGATGTCAAAAGCAAATTTAAGATATTTGAAAGAGTTTTTTTGGTGTGAAAATGTTTTGCTACAGTTCGAAAATTTCATAACTATAGAATACCTATTCTTACAACTTAACCCAAAATTTTTGTGCTTTTTTACTTTTTCATTTTGGATTAAAATGTAACGTTTTATTGCATTTTGACCAATCAAATCAACGGTAAATATGGGTGAGACGCCCCAACATACGAGTTTATGGCTTATGGCATTACATGGTTAATTTTCTTCCACAAAGCTTGCGTAGACTTTTTGAGATGCTCTTTAGCTAGAATACCTAAATTTGATATTTATAATAACGTCTGAGTTGCAAAAAGCAAAAAATACATGTCAAAGTTTTTATTTTTGAATGCAAATTTATCATGTAAAACGCCATAAGGCATCTATCCCTCGGTCCCGGTGGCCATCCATCCCGCACATATGGGATATTTGCCTAAAAAGTAGAAATTTAGAAAATATTATTTCTCTGTCAATTTTTGTTTTAAAAAAATTTAAAAAATGTGAGTAGTTAATAAACACGAATTTAACATTTGAATACAATCGCACTATTAATTTGAAAGTTACATAATTTCTTTGAAAATGTAGACATCCTAGATTTACCTATAGATTCTGCAGTTGGGCCAGATAGACTGCATTTTTTGGAATTTCAAAATACTTTCATGTATTACCATTACAAATAATATAAGATGGGATCTTTTTTCTATAAAAGAATCATTAAAATGGACTCTGCCATTCTATGTCTAACTATAATCGAGTTATAGATCTCTAAATTTATAATCCGAACCGATCAACTATGAGAATCTGAGGAATCTTTAGACAAATAAAACGTCTTCAAACGTAGATATCTTCGGTAATATTATGCCCTCTACTATTAATCTAGCACAAAATGTAATAAAATTGGCGTAGAACTCTTCAATTCTTAGCTGCCGAAATGCGTAATGAATGACTTTGTTGCAGGTTTTATTTCCCTTACAATGTGTCAAAATCGCCAAACCGCGAGCTGTCGGTGATCATCTTCATTTCCATCTGGATGCTGACGGGTATCATGTTCATGGCAATACAGAACATCTGCTTCCATTTCACAGTTCATTATATTTGCCAATTCCGTATTCTGCGCGACAAGTTGTTGAATATCCGAGCTGACAGTCTCGAGCACATCATGGCCAAGCGTCGCCAGAAGACTGAGAACAGTCGAACACCAGCTGAGCGAGGTGTGATGGAGTTAAGTCAAGGAGGAGCTGACAGTCTCGAGCACATCATGGCCAAGCGTTGCCAGAAGACTGAGAACAGTCGAACACCAGCTGAGCGAGGTGTGATGGAGTTAAGTCAAGGAGGAGCTGACAGTCTCGAGCACATCAAGGCCAAGCGTCGCCAGAAGACTGAGAACAGTCGAACACCAGCTGAGCGAGGTGTGATGGAGTTAAGTCAAGGAGGAGCTCACAGTCTCGAGCACATCATGGCCAAGCTTCACCAGAAGACTGAGAACAGTCGAACACCAGCTGAGCGAGGTGTTTTGTACATAAGTCAAGCAGGGAAATATCTGGTCCCAACATGCAAGTATGATACAACCGGGCCTTTGCAAGATTTAGGAGATCATCGCTATCAATTTGGACAGATATATGATGAACATAATTTGAATAAGATGCAACAAGAAGAATCATATCTTGGCTCAACAGACTCTAACGGGAGAATTTGTGCTTGGAAGGTGATTGGAGCGCATCGGTATCCAATCAGATACAAAGCTGTTGAAGAGAAGCGTGAGCTTGACTTGGAGATGGAGAGACGTCTGAAGGAATGCATCCAGCATCATCAGGAGCTTATTGGGTGCGCAAATAAAGTATTATTATCGAGCGTCCCCGCGCTACTTCTGTGGCACTTACCTATTTATTTTCGTGGCATAGCCTTTGGTCACACTGTTCCAACAAATTGATCTGAATTTTCGTACACATCCACGCTTATGGCATCTCAGGAAAAGTATATGAGCTAAACTTTCTCATTTGTTGAAAAATAATTCAGAACAGTTTGTAATTTCGAATGTACTATTTGAATTGTTATTAGGAACAAATTATCAGAAAATATTGCAAATTTCAAGACAAATGATCACCATATTCAATAGTCGTTAACATTTTAAGATTGTTTTGAAATATGAAAACTTCTTTGCATAAATAAATACATTTTCACTGCTACAGTTCGTTTTTCCTATGCTTGAACTCTCTACAGACCGAGACACCGTCAGATGTTCTGCTAAGGTTCTGCTAGGCCGAGAAAGACAACATTGCAAGGTGAGCGCGCAATGAAGTCTTTCTCGGCCTAGCAGAACAACTGACTGTGGCTCCATCTGGTGAGAGTTCATACAGTAAAAAAACATACTGTATTTAATGCATTTCATTCGGTTGCCTACACACCTGCTTCCAAGGTCTGTGGAGCAGCAACTTTCACACACATGTTCATTATATGCATGCAATACGAATTCACACTCATTGTAGTGTTGGCAACACTGGCAGTTGATTGATTTGATTTGATTTATTTTCCATTCATCATACATTTACATGTTGACAGTGACCCTCCTGGAGGACTCCAGTAATGAGGGTATAAGGAAAAGATTCCTTCCTATAAGGAAGGAATATTAATAAATATAATAGTTATATTAATAATAATAATAATAGTACATAGTAATATTAATAATAGTTATATTAGATAAGTGTTACCTATTCAGATAATAGAGAAACTAGGTTATAATTATTTATCATCTAAATTAACAGTACAATAATAATAGTAAAAATGATAGTAAAACAAGGTTAGAATTATCTATCATCTAACTTAGCAAGTCATACTCTTACATTTTAAGACAGTCAAGCTGGTGTGCTTCATTAAATTGTATCTATAGGTGGGTACATTTAACAATAAATTACATTGATACAATAAATGCGTAGTTTACCTATTAGGTACTATTAGTAGGTATATCTCACTTGTATGTCAAATATTCTTCAATGGAGTAGAATGCCTCCTTTGTTAGAAATAATTTTAACTTATGTTTAAAACAATCTATGTCAGATGTGTTTTTTATGATCTCAGGGAGGTTATTGTATAATTTAAGTTTTTCGTAATTTGAGTTTTTTTGAATTTTTTTTGTTCTATGGTTAGTTACATGTATATCTTCCTTCCTTCTTGTATCATGTGTGTGTACATCTTTATTCAAATTTTGATTGTGAATGTCCTTTTTTATGCTAATGCATGATTCGTGAATGTACAAGCTATATATTGTGAGGATTTTATGTTTCTTGAAATGGGGTCTGCAGTGTGGTTTTATAAAAGTATCTTTAGTTTTGTTTTTTAGTCCGAGAATGATTCTAATTGCCCTTTTCTGAATTTTGAATATTTGTTCTATTCTAGTGCTGTTGCCCCAAAATTCAATACCATAGCGCATGTGGGAATCAAAATTGGCGAAGTAGGCTAATTTTGCCGTTTTTATATTCGTAAGTAGCTTTATGGATTTCAAGGCAAAACACGCTGAGCTTAGTTTCTTAGCAAGTGTTTCAGAGTGCTTGTCCCAGCTTAATTTTTCGTCAATTGTGAAGCCCAGGAATTTAGTTTCTTTTACTTTTTCTATTTTTGTGTTGTTAACTTTATTGTGTAGTTGTGTAATGTTTGTGATGAGTGGTGAGGGGTTGTGTAAGTGTATGAATGTTGTTTTTGTGTCATTAAGTATTAGTTTGTTATCGTTGAACCACATTGTGGCCTCAGATAAGACATTTTCTGCCCTTTCCTTCAACTCATCTCCATTTTTCCCTTTAACTATGATGTTCGTGTCATCGGCGTACAATTCAGCATTTTCTATTACTTCAGGAAGGTCATTGATATAAGCGATAAAGAGGAGGGGTCCTAGAATTGACCCTTGAGGTACCCCGGCAGTGACCAATTCTGGTTCAGATAGGTACCTTTCTTCTTGATTTCTGTTATTAAAGGCCACTATTTCTACAAGTTGGATGCGATTTGACAAGTATGATTTTATTAAATCGAATGCTATACCTCTTATACCGTAGTGTTGTAGCTTGGCCAGGAGTATTCTATGATCTATGCAGTCGAAGGCTTTGGATAGGTCACAGAATACTCCTAGGACTTGCTCTTGTTCTTCTATTCCTCTAACTGCATTACTGATAAAGTTATTAATTGTGTCTGTGGTACCTTTTTTATTTCTAAATCCATTCTGTTTATCCGAGAGGATTCCCTCCTTTTCCAGGAAAGAGGTTAATCGGGTATGAATTATTTTTTCTAAGATTTTTGATATTGCCGGTAATAATGAAATGGGCCTATAGTTACAGACTTGATTCTTGTCTCCTTTTTTTTTGTATATTGGCTTTATTTTACAGAAAACAACAGAACAGAAAAACCAGAAAGGAGACAACCTTTATCTTTAAAAAACAATACCAATTTCCTCTGCCATTGCCGGTCCCAAGCCCGGATGAGAAAGGAGGAGGGCCATCCTCTGGCGAGGCTAGCAACCTACCAGGGGATGTAAAACTATACATGCTCACAGAACCAATAATTGGCCTCGGATGAACGGATTGTCGAACCCTACGATGAACCCTGCGAGAAAAAGGAAATTGAGTATTTGGAAAAAATCAAACATATTGAGAATAGGTACCTGGAATATACGCTCTTGGAATAACAGGGACCAGGAAATTATTAATGAACTTGAGAATTTTAACATCGATATATGTGCCATTTCTGAGACAAAGAAGAAAGGGAAGGGTATTATGCAATATGGAAAATACTCTCTGATTTACAGCGGAGTGGATAAAGGTTGTAGAGCGAAAGAGGGAGTGGGAATATTGTTGCACAACAAATATGCACGCTGCATAAATGAGTGCAAGTACATTTCAGAACGCATACTTATGGTGAATTTACAGACCGATCAAGGAAACATCAATATTATATCGGTGTATGCCCCAGAGAATAACAAGCCTGCGCATGAAAAGGACAAGTTCTTTGACGATCTTCAAGACACTGTAGACAGTGTTATTGGAGGCGAAAGGATAATTTTGCTGGGGGACTTCAATGCTCGAGTGGGAAATGACATAATACCAGGGGTAAAACACCGGTTCAATGAAGATGTCTTAAACGACAACGGAGAACAATTAGTTATGTTTTGTGCAAGCAATGAACTTCGTTTAAATAACACTTTCTTTGATCACAAACTCCAGCATAAGTACACGTGGGAGAATACTAGGGGTCACAAATGCACCCTTGATTATATACTAACGAATAGAGGGATACATCCAACCCAGATACTGGATGTTCGTAGTTTAATTTCAGCTGACATTGGAAGTGATCATAGACTAGTATTAAGTAAAATGAGACTCAAATTTAGAAAGACCGTTAAATTAGAAAAGGTGTATGAAACGAAATATAACATTGAATCTCTACACGATATTTCCACTACAATCTTATATATGAACAGACTTAAGAGTAAAATTGATCTCACAAGTGTTACTGAGGAAGACGATGTAAATCAGAGTTGGAACAAGATTAAGCATAATATCATGGGAGCGGCAGAAGAAGCACTTGGACAAAGAAGAGTGTTAGCTAATAAAGATGATTGTAGCACAAGGAAAACACCCTGGTTCTGCGAAGAAGTCAAAGCACTCTCTCAACAGAAGAGAGAGGCATATTTGGCTCATCGCAATCAGAATACACAGCAGTCATACTTGGAGTATAAGGTGGTTAGAAATGCAGTGAATGCAGATATTAGAAGAATAAAACAAGGATATTGGGAGAAGTTCTCAAAGGAAATGGAACACGACTTTTTTGGGCTGCAGAAGCAAGTATGGAAAATAATACAAAATCAAAAAAAAGAAATAAAAGAATTCGTGGAAACCAAAAAAATAGAAATAGATAAGTGGACGCAGTACTTCACCAACTTATTTCAGGGAGCAGAGATGAGTGAATTGGAAGATGTCGGACAGAATGTAGAAGAAGTGAGTGTGTCGGAGACTGAAGTGAGAATTACATTAAAGAAGCTAAGAAATAGAAAATCGCCCGGGGAAGATGGTATTACTAATGAACTTCTAAAATATGGAGGATCAGCACTTGCGGGAGAGATAACAAAACTCTTAAACAAGATCATGGAGAATTCTAAAATCCCTGATGAGTGGAGGACAAATATTTTAATACCCATTTTCAAGAAGGGCGATAAAATGGAGCCGGGAAATTATCGGGGAATAAACCTTTTATACACCATGCTCAAATTCACAACCAAGATCATTACAAGTAAGCTCGACAATTTAATAGAGCTACAAGATGCACAGCAAGGATTTCGGAGGGGCAGATCATGCATTGATGCAATATTTGCAGTAAGACAGATTGTAGAGAAATCTTTGGAATACAACAACCCTGCATACATGTGTTTTATTGACTTGACAAAGGCATTTGATCGAATCCGGCTGATAGACATAATCAATATCCTCATTCAAAGGAACATTCCACAGTCTATCATTAGAGTTATACAAGATATCTACAGCAATAGTAAAATTAAGGTCAAATGTAACGGACAGTTCTCTGAACCAATTGATATGAACATGGGTGTAAGGCAAGGAGATTCTTTAAGCCCGCTTCTTTTTAACTTGATTATGGATGAAATTATAAAGTCTGTTCGAGGAATTAAAGGATACAGTTTGGGTAGAAGTACGATAAATATTATTTGTTATGCAGACGACGCTATATTAATAGCTGATAACGAGGACGACTTACAGAGATTGGTTTTTAGGTTTAATAATGCTTGTAGTTTGTATAATATGGAGATTTCTACAAATAAGACGCAGACAATGACGATTGCTAAAGAGCCCATTCGATGCAAAATAGTGGTTAATGGTGACATTATTGAGCAAGTTTTTGAATACAAGTACTTGGGAACGACTATCACCAGTTATGGACACATAGAGAAGGAGGTGAATGGACAAATCATGAAGGCCAACAGAGTAGCGGGATGTTTGGGAGATGTTATATGGAGGAACAAGTTCTTGCGCCAGGATGCGAAGTCGCAGATATATAAGAGCGTAATAAGACCCATTATATCCTATGCTTCTGAAACAAGACCCGACACATCTAAGACAAGACATCAGTCGCAGGTAACCGAAATGAAAGTCTTAAGAAGAATATTAGGTAAAACGAGACTGGATCGGATACGGAATGAAAGTATAAGGGACACCTGCAGAGTTACAGATGTGGCTGATTGGATTAAGGAAAGAAGACTTCTTTGGGATGAACACATTTCAAGGATGGATCAAGGGCGATTAGTTAGGGTTGCACGGGACAATCGGCCCAGAGGAAAGAGAAGAATAGGACGTCCAAACAAGAGATGGAAGGATTCATTAGAATGAAGAGCTCAGTACAAAACGTTTTAAATTGGTTTTGAACAGGATTGTATCCTATATATAAGTTAAAGAAGAAGAAGAAGAAGAAGAAGGCTTTATTTTAGATATTTTGAGTTTATGTGGGAATGTGCCACTTGTAATAGAATTGTTATAGATATCAGCAAGGGGAGAAGCTATTGCAATAATGCATTTCTTGATCAAAGAAACCGGAATTTCATCTATTCCACTGGAGTGTTTGTTTTTTAGCTTTTTTGCAATGTCGATTATCTCCTTTCTACTTGTTTCTGTCAGGTATATTGTTCTTTCGCTATACTTTGTCTCTCTTAAGTGTTTGAGAAATGTGTTATCATCTGATTGGGCTGGTCTTAGATGTTTTGTAAGATTTTCTGCCGTGTTCGAGTATTCTATATTGAAAGTGTTAGCAATTTGATGGTAATTTGTAAGGGTGGCGTTGCTACTTTTATCAATGATTTTTATGTTTTCACTTGTGTTTTTTTTAAATTTGTTTGTTTCATTATTAATTATTTCCCATATTTTTTTTGATTTTTCTCTCTCATCACACATTTGAATTTTCCTTTGAATATCTAAGTTCTTCGCTGCAGCGAGTACTTTTTTGTATATTCTCTTGTACGATCTATAGTACAATTTAGTAAATGTGTTGCTGGAGTATTTATTCATCTGGAAGAGTGATTTAAGATTTTTGCTCGAGGTCTTTATTCCTGATGTTATCCAATTGGGTCGTTTCTGTTTTGATTTTATTTTTATTGTTTTTAGTGGGAAGAAGTCATCGTGTTTAAGTTTGAATTTTTTTTCAAATTCCTCATATTTTTCATCAGATGTGGAGGCCTCATAAACTTTGCTCCAGTCCACTTCCATTAGTGTTTTGTTGAAGTCTTTAATGCCCTCCTCACTGTATTTTCTCCTAGTTATAATTTTAGGGGTACTTACAATGGTTTCCCTATTTAGTGAAATTTTTTGTGCGAAATGATCCGAAAGACAGTTATTAATTACGCATGTTGAGAAATGTTCTGTTGGTATGTTGGTGGCAATATTATCAATTGTAGTTGAGGTATTATGCGTTTGATTTATTCTTGTTGGTTCTTTGATAGTAATTTTGAAATTGTATACACAGTTGGCAACACAGTTTTTAGGATTCAGCCGCCACAGGCTACAGTTATATTGTAAATGTTATAATAAAGGATTAATTTTAACTGTGCAAGTATTATCCAGTATTGAACGGCTAGAACAACACTTGAATCACTCATCCTGAATCACACACTCATTACCCACACATTATGAAACTCTCAGGTAAGATTGTACGCCCTATACTAACAATGTTAATTTTGAGTTTGTTTATGTACCTTTTTCTCAGACAGTGCTTGACCTACATGCTTGAAATTTTTACCATGTATTGATGACATATTGAGATCAATTTAAATCCACTTTTGTTCAATTTGATGGTGTACTTCTCTTTTAATAATTTGTCAAGGTCAAATATTTTTACATTGTCAAAATTACAAAAAAAAATAATACATTTTAATTTTTATAACAATAAATAATAATGGATTTGCATTCAAAGTGGACTTATTTGTTCTAATTAATGTGCTAAAGGTACAGTAAAAATTTTAGCTCATTATCTCCAATGGATTCCAAGAAAAAGGAACATGACCTTGAAAAATAATGTAAAAGAGATAAACGCATTTGAAATATACATAACAAGTTGCTATTGCATTTACTAATGCAGGAGACTCTTTTTCGACGAAAATATAGTGAATTAAAAATAATGTATTTAGATTGTAACCATCTAAATATATTATTTTTAATTTATTAAAATCTCAGTTATCTGTAATCCAGATTCTCAGTAATCTGGAGTAATCTGAAAGAATACTACTTCTTCTTTCAGATTATTTGAACATGTGACTTCATTCATGCAACCAATAACAATGAGCGGAGTGCTCTTCCTTCTGATCATGGGTGTCTTTGTTATTGTGTACGTCACTTTGGTAAGTGTTGATGGACAATGTTTTCAATGTTCTCCAGATGCATGTGCTGACGACAAATTGTATGCTAAGATATTGTGTTGCAAAATAGTCTTCTAAATTAGGACTACCCGCACTCACAGTTTTCCTGGATCTATCAAAAACACCTCATCAATTATTATTCTGTTGCAGGTTGGAACTCTGGATATGGTGATGCTCTTGCTGATTTTTATCATGGCTGTTGGATCGGGAGTATTTGGACTTTACTGTTTATTCCTAGAAATCGTAACTAGAGAAGTAAGATTTGTCAACTCAATACTACTTGCCATTTGGAATTGCGTTATTTTTATGTTAATATCCAACCTTGACAAATATGAAATAGTTACGGGAAATTGACATTGAGCGGTGTTACAGAGCTCGCTAGTGAGGGAAGCTGTATATTCTTGTGATTGGTACGAAGCGTCGGAGAGCTTCAAGCGATCAATGAGGATCATGATGTCGATGGCTAATCAACCACTTGTGATGATGGCTGGAGGTTTCGTGCCGATTTGCTTGGACACCTACGTCGCGGTAAGTCTTTTAAGCGAGTTTCTTCAATCGTGATTATAACCCGATTTTCCTTATACCGGGTGGCTCAAAAAAACGTCCAACGGGCGAGGCATCACTGTGTCGAAACAACTGTACATATCGGGCTGAAAATTACACCAATTTTACTTAACATACTATAGTATAATATGTGAAAGTTTTAAGACCATAACTTCGATGGGAAAAAAGTTGCAGCTGTTCGATTTTAGTAATGTGTTTATAAAGTTCTCTAATAATATGGACCTTCGAACCTTTAGAGTTGGTTGCACTCACTCAAGGTATACATTGGATTTAATTTTTCCCACCTATCATAGCTTTTGCATCATTCAAGATTTCAGATTGAGTAAAATGTAAAATAAATTACATATAATTTTTTAGTCGACTAAAAATGTGTCATTTGTCCCACAGCTCGACTTAAAACTTGTACTAAAAATTGGCTATGTTAATAATTTATCAAAATATTCATAATTTGAATGATACAGAAGCTATGACGATATTTAGGAAATATCATCTGCAATGTTTAACTTCGAGTGCAGCCGACTCTTCACTTTTACCGAGTAAAATAATTATCGAATCTTTCAATAATTCTTCAGGAACGCATTACTAAAATTGTAAAATGCAAATTTTTTCCCTAATTCGGCTTCTGGTTCCAATATGTGTCATTCTTTATTTCAGGAAGTGAAGACAGCTTACAACTATTACTCTGTACTCTCAAACGTTATGGTATCAAAGATAAGATAATTAAGTGAATTCCTTGTGAATAAGTTTGTCACCTATTTGCTTTGCAGTCAACATACTTCTTTTTAGGAATAAACTATCAAATAATAAGTGATAATGATATAAATACATATAAAAAATAAAATATTACGTTACGTGATGATATTTATTTTTTATCATTCAATAAAATTTTGTAAATTTACTAAAAGCCACTAGCCACTAAGTGCTAGGTACTAACATAAAATCAGGCTGATCATGTGACCATCCTATCAAAGTTACACCTGCTTGAAACAATTTTTCTTTCTCAATTTTCTAAGACGGCCGAGCGCTATAATCAAGTAGATGCTGAGTATAGACCTACTTGTTCTTGTCTGATTGGAACATCTTCTTGCAACTGTCTGACGACTTCATCCCCACACCCACCCTCCAGCAACTGCGAGCAGTCAGGATGAACAGGATGATGTTGCAGCCGATCAGGATGCCGACGGGGATGACGAAGTAGACCATCTTGCTCCAGAAGTCAGACTCTGGAACATCAGCAGAGAACCTGGACATTATATCGCACTCCATGTCAGGATGAACAGGATGATGTTGCAGCCGATCAGGATGCCGACGGGGATGACGAAGTAGACCATCTTGCTCCAGAAGTCAGACTCTGGAACATCAGCAGAGAGCCTGGACATCAGGACTTCAGAACTAGGGAGAAGGTACCTAGACCTATTTGAAGAAAGTATTGCAGTGGACGACTAGATCTGGGCACGGTTTATGAAAATACGGCTGAAAATAACATGGCTGGAAATAAATATTTTATATTCTGACAGATGAAATTTATACATATCAAAAAAAATAAAAAATGCGTGTTATCACTGTAAAGCGTACAATAAATACGTGTTTTAATTACAAACTCCAATAGATGTTTTACATTTTGGCACGACAATTACTATACCATGTAACATAGTATCTTTTTACAACGTTGCCGTTATAAAACGTCTAGCCCCCCGACGGCTGTCACCTTATCGCGGTGGTGGGGTTTGTGTTGGCCAATGATCCATTGCAGCTACGCCGGCGAGCATATGCTCATGTGTAAGGGTTACCCATGCCGGACAGATCAGTGGTGAGGCCCAGACAAAGAGCAGCCAGGGTTGGCCTAACCATGCCCTCCCTTGAATTTGCGGTCCCCTCGGGCCGGCCTCCCCCCTCGAGATGGTGATCCCCCTGATATCGGGTTCAGCCGGCTCGAATCCTCACACCCCCCGGTCCGTCCCCATTCCGGCCTGGCCTTCCCACCAGTGCTGGACTCCCCCGGATCGGGCCCGTTAGGTTGACCCCCTCCCCTTGCCCTCCAATTATGATCAACAAAGTTAAAATATAACAATTAATGTGCGCAATATAACCTCGTCGTTGACGCGCCATTAAACCAAACTAACCTAACCTAACCTAAAACGTCTAGTACCTCTCTTTTAAGAAGGTAATTAAGAGTGAACAATATTCAAGAAGATACTTTGTTATGAGAATTTTTGGAAATTTGTTCAGCGAACGAAACGAGTGGCTCCAAATTTCTTTTGACACGGATGTCAGTTTTTTATTCTGTTACCTATTGATATATACCGGTCGCACCGTTTCACTGATTGATCTGATATTTTGCACACATTTTAGAACCAAGTCTGCGGTTTGCAGTCTAAATTGCCGTTCATAAGTTCTTTGATTAAAATTAAAAGCAATAAAATAATTCCTCATAATTGCTGAAAACACTAAAATTGTCCAATCAAGTTCAAATTTTGCAATTTCCATGTAGAATACCATATTTTTTATTTTATACAAATTGTCAGCCCAATCAGTCAAGAACTCTTATTGACATTTTTAATAGCTGTCAAAAACGAAGTAGGTATGAATCAAAATACATAGGAATTCCACTGCAACTGGATCTTATTGCTTTGCACCAGAGTGTATAGATGGCTATTTTCAAGGTTTCAGTGAAAAACTGATACTTTTATTTTAATTGAGTGGATCATAATTCAATTCATTATGAATATGTTTTCTGTCGGGTACGGAATTCCTGTTCGAGAATTTGCACGTGCTCGCTCATCAACGCGTTACACCTCGTATAGTTACATGTAGGACTAACTTTGATGGAAGAAGCAGGACTGCGTTCCTATATTCGGTCTGACGACCCACTCTGGTAGATTGGGCGCTAGTTGAACGAACAGCGCCAGGGATGTGATAGCGACCGCCACGCCCCACGCGTACAACGAGTACCAAGCGAACCTCCTGCGTCCCTGCGTCTTGCGAGACCCATTCTGCATGCTCTGCACGCCACTGGAACATTATAATCATGCTCTGCACGCCACTGGAACATTATAATCATGCTCTGCACGCCACTGGAACATTATAATCATGCTCTATACGCCACTGGTACATTATAATCATGCTCTGCACGTCACTGGTACATTATTATCATGCTCTGCACGCCACTGGTACATTATAATCATGCTCTGCACGCCACTGGTACATTATAATCATGCTCTGCACGAAACTGCAACATTAAAATCATGCTCTGCACATTACTAGTACAATAATATCATTCTCTGCACGCCACTGCAACATTATAATCATGCTCTGCACGCCACTGGTACATTTATATTTTGCTCTGCACGCCACTGGTAAAATTAAAGTCATATTCATACCCATAACACATACTCTTTGTGTTTATATGAACAAAAGAAAACATTTGGCAGCAGAGTGTGCATCGATATTATCCAACCTAATACGAAAATGAGAAACGAACGTAGCCAATTAAATCAACCTAATGGTAAAGCTATTTCACATGAGTTTTCAAATGTACACTAGAGTATTCGTAAGTAAAAATTAAGAAAATATATTGTTGCAGAGTGTGCGCCGTTGATACATACGTCACGTGTGTGTATGTAAAAGGTCTACACGCTGCTAATAATAGTATAGCTTTATATGTCATTGATTGCACGTCTACTAGGTATAAACATTTTCCTTTCATTTAGTAATATCTGTCTCGATTTGATCTTGAACCATTACCTACATTCTGAGGCGACGAAAAGCAATTCAGTTGTTATTGTTATTGTTACACCATCCAGGTGCGAATTAAAAATAATGTCAAGGAATACACAAACTTCCAAGAACGCGAATCTCGCTATAGAAATGTTTTCATAGCCTTTAATTTATTTTTTCCGCGACTCAAATGGCAAGTTCAATGTGTTATTTTAGAAAATACAGAACTCCCGCTTTAAGAGCTCTGGAAATAGTGAATAAACAAACAGAATACAGTTAACATGGCTGAAACCCATACGCGTGTGATGGGATGAGATGAGACAGAGATTGAGAGATTGAGAGATTGAGAGATTGAGAGACTGAGAGATTGAGAGATTGAGAGATTGAGAGATTGAGAGATTGAGAGATTGAGAGATTGAGAGATTGAGAGATTGAGAGACTGAGAGACTGAGAGACTGAGAGATTCAGAGATTGAGAGACTGAGAGATTGAGAGATTGAGAGATTGAGAGATTGAGAGATTGAGAGATTGAGAGATTGAGAGATTGAGAGATTGAGAGATTGAGAGATTGAGAGATTGAGAGATTGAGAGATTGAGAGATTGAGAGATTGAGAGATTGAGAGATTGAGAGATTGAGAGATTGAGAGATTGAGAGATTGAGAGATTGAGAGATTGAGAGATTGAGAGATTAAGAGATTGAGAGATTGAGAGATTGAGAGATTGAGAGATTGAGAGATTGAGAGATTGAGAGATTGAGAGATTGAGAGATTGAGAGATTGAGAGATTGGGAGATTGAGAGATTGAGAGATTGGGAGATTGGGAGATTGAGAGATTGAGAGATTGAGAGATTGGGAGATTGAGAGATTGAGGTGAGATGAGATTGAGGTGAGATGAGATGAGATGAGATGAGATGAAATGGGATGGGATGGGATGGGATGGGATGGGATGGGATGGGATGGGATGGGATGGGATGGGATGGGATGGGATGGGATGGGATGGGAATGAATTATAAAACTGATCATTACTCATTACAGACTTACATTGTAAAAAATTCGAAGTTTAAACAAAAATATGGCCCTGCGGGGCGAATGGTGACTCAAATCCCTGGAATCATGTTCTGGGTTATACAAAAACAGAATATTTTCATTACATCATCACGAAATGATAGCCTTTGGCATAAAGTAATCCTATAGGTAGTATCTTCCTGGTCTTCTCTATCTTAATTCGACGATTTCGCGGAATGAAACAATTTCTTATAGAAACAATATGAGCTATGGATAATCGTAACACTAATGGAGCAAATCTGTGCAGTCTGTGAGAGTGTGTGGAAGTGCTCTTGGCAGTAAACTCACCCCAGCGTCCACCAGATGTCGAAACACATGACGTTCATCCAGGAGAATGATGACAGCAAGGCAAACAGCAAGACAAATCCTAAACAATTGAACACACTTCATAGACAAGAGAGCAAGGGAGCCATAAGCTTTACAATATTTTCTCTTGGCTTTCGGATTTTGATGATTACGTTTCATCACTATATTTTTTTTTTGAGCGAGCGAAGCGAGCGACTCCTTTTGACTCTTTTGACACGGGCCTCTGTTTTTTTTTGTATTTTTTTTTGTTTTTGTTTTTGGCTGCTACCTGGAGCAATGGAAGTCGCACCGTTTCACCGATCGATCTGAAAATTTGCACACATGTAGAGACAACCTTTTCTGTTTGCTGACCCTATTGTTTTTTGAAATCTATCAATTGGTTAAAATTAAAATAAACATCTCCAGATAGGCTGAAAAATAAATATGGTCTTCGACAAATGTGATCAACCTTATATTTTGCATGGTCATTAAGACCAACATTGTCTCTTATTTTAAAAATTTTCAGCCAAATCCTCCCATTAGTTAAAATTTAAAAAAATATTTCATGTGCTTTTTGAAATTTAAACCAGAACCGTTTGACCGATCAACTTAAAAATTTGCATGGTCATCGGGTCCAGCATTATCTGTACTTTTGACAATTTTCAGACTAAACTGTGATTAAATTCAAAAGTTATTGACAGTTTACGGATATTTTGCGTGTTGGCTGTCATATTTCTTGAATTTCACATTTCACGGCATCTTCGAATCTTCACTTCAAGGTTGTTTGAGCAGAAACTTTCAAATGTATAATTATGAAACTGATATCGTTTAAATATTTTTTGAACGAGATCCTGTGAATGTTGTAAATTATCAAGGAATCGTTCAATCATAAAGTTTCAATTGATCAACTTAAAACTTTGGGTGGTTATTGGGACCAATGTTCGAGGTGTTGCGCGTATCCGTGCTCGCTCATCAACGCGTTACTCAGAGCGTTTTCCTAGTATAAAACATACAATGACACGTTATTGTAGCTAAACCAAGAGGCCGGCTTGTCTGCGGAATACTAACAAATAATCATACACTAAAAACTAAAAATACATTACACTAACTTACACTTAAGGTGCTGCAAGCGCTAGCGATTTTTGTGCTTTTTGTAGACACTTTTTGCGATACGATTGGAGACGAAATGAGTAGACCAAATTATTTGAAATTTTTATCGTGACTAGATAAAAGACAAACTTAGGGTTATCCCTTGGTACATTTTTAATTTTTTGTTTTTTTAATTAGTAATAATTAGTGGATTGTTGGTGAAAAATTAGCTGTTTTCTTGTCTCCCTGGGCGCCGTATAAAATTAAATTTCAAAAATGTGCCAAGGAATAACCCTAAGTTTGTCTTTCATCTAGTCATGATTAAAATTTGAGATCAATTGGTTTACGGGTTTGGTCTCCAATCGTATCGCAAATTTCATCGTTTTGCGCGGTTTTGTTGAATAACCGGTGCCTAATTAACGATGCAATAAGCAAAAATTAAAAAGGGCTACTAATATACAATCAGACTGATCATGTGAATATCCTGTAAAAGTTACACTCACTTATGAAACAATTTTTCTCTCTCAATTTTCTAAAACGGCCGAGCGTTAGTATCACCTTAAATCATGAGCAAGAAGAATATAAATTACTAAATTAAACATCGAGAAACAAATAAAGAAATGTATAAAGTAGCACGGACACATAAAAAAAAATGCTGAGTTGAAATTTATACCACATGTGCACTTTAGACATCTCGTGATAGATAAACACACATCAGACATTCTCTCGTGCCTATAAACATAAAATAAATTATAACCAGGGGGGTTATTCTAAATTCCCTTGTCGTCAAAGAAGTATAACTTTATTACCAAAAAATCTAACAGCAATATTAGCTATAACCATGTTTAACCGTCATATCTTTATGAGTTAAATTGTACAAATCGCCATTTATAACGATAAAATACAAAGTTTTAACATGGTAATATCATGGTAATAGAGTTATTGGGAGTTTAATTACTATACCCGCATAAAGTTATGCCTTTTGTGAATCCAGCACCTTGTTTTGAAATGAAAATCAGTAGAGCAGTATAATGAAAGTAAGACTACGTGTAACCTGAGACTTACCTGTAAGTTGTATATCTACTTGTATAAATCCACCTACCTCTAACTGTACACCCCCACTGGTACCTCCTGCCCCAGTGCGCCGTCGCGAGGATGACGTAGGCGACGAGGAAGGAGGCGACGTGACAGATGAGCGTCATGCCGTGGACGTTCTGCAGCGCGGGGAGGGCGACGTACACAAGGAGCGTCGCCAGCAGACAGCCGCAGGACAAGATCAGACACACGGCGAGGACGGTGTTACGTCCCTCAGACACAGGGGCGATCTCCTGGTGCTCGGACTCGAAGTAGATGAATGTGTTCATCCCTCCGGTCATGTTTCTGAAGACGATGTCCTCGAGGCAGTACTGAGTCTCAGTATATATCTTTCTCTTTTGGTGTGGCGTATACAAGCTCCCGTTTGTTAGTAGATATGATACGTCATCAGCTGATGATGGCTTCAGCCTGAATTTCGATAAGTTTTGATGTTTAACAGGGACATGGATAATCCCGTAGACTGGTGGGGAGGAGAACACCTCGGGTTCATTGAACTCCGTCAAGATGTGGAAGGTCAAGTTGAATCCACGCTCAGTGTTGATTGACGAGCAAGTGCGGTTGAAGTAGTGTTTTCCTGGGGGACAGCACTTGCGCACGCACGGGATCCTGGCGCAGACCTCCGCCGTGTCCCCACATCGCCGTCCTCCCAGCACGACGTCGCTGCCGACGACGCGGTCGACGCAGACGACGCCGGAGTTCATCTCGAGCGACGAGACGCGGTCGCCGGCGTGCAGAGTGAAGTCGACGAGGACGCCGTCGCAGTCCGGGACGCCGTGGGTGACGGCGTCGACGAGGGTCGAGGCCTCCAGGGCGGCGTCGACGTCGAAGTCGGCGGAGGCGGGAAGACACGTGTGAAGCGTCAGATCGTATTGGTAACCCTGTTGGCAGCACTTCCTGAACGTGAGGTGTGATGTCCGTGGATGTCGACAAGAGACCCGAACGATTTCGCTAGCATTCGAATGACGATGTTCGACGCAAAGCGGCACAAGACTCTCATCGGATACGAAAACTTCTGAGCAATTCCTCCTCAACAGTTCGCCGTCAGAAGATGTCTCAGTTGAATTAGAGGAAGTACAAATCAGCTCAGTTGAATTGTAGTTCAAGAGAAACCCGCTTGGACAGCACTTGTTGAAGCAGTCTCCATCCTCCAGACACAAGAATGTCGGCGACGTCGCGTGGACGATGATGAGGAAGGCGATGAGGGCGATGGCGACGCGGCTGTACATCGCGACGTCTGCGGGAACACTGACGCCTCCCCTGCTCCTCGGTGCCTGTCTGTACGTGAGAATCACTGGAATATCTTACACGAGAGCTATTTGGGGATTTGCCTCGAGTGAGTCGATGTTTCACCTTCTTTCAATACTCCGAACATCCCACACTTGATTAAACAAGTCATCAGTCATTATCAACTGAGAAAGTTTATACTCAGATGTTTGCGGTGTCTTATATAGTAGCTGCATCACCCTGGATACGCTCATGGGTTGATTTAATTTGCTGGGAGACCAGTGTTTTAAATGCTTTTGTGAAAGAAAGATAATTAAATTAAAGTAAATACAGCAATTGAATAAAACAAAATAAGGGATACTTTAAAAAATATGTTGATTACTTATTTACTGACAGCATCTGTCCCCAGTTATATTTCGTTCAGCTGCGACGTGTGATGAGATTGCCATATTCCCGCAGCTGTCGATCGTGACTGAGGTTTCATCAAGATTTCCTCAGTCGAGATATTATCTTGGAAGGTTTATTGCTTATAGGCCACAAAACGGCCTCCTTCCCAACGTACAACTTTCCTGATATTATTTCCTTATTCTTGTTATTCTTATTCTCAGCATCATGAATCTGTCCTCATTAGCCTCAGACGCGTAGGAAGTACTTTTATCATAGAGGGGGGGGGGGGGGATTGCGACACTTGGAAGAGGGGTCTGGGGGGCTAAGCCCCCGGATTTCGCCCGCAGGGCATGTTATTAGAATTTAACAATTTAAAAGTGATTCTTGGGCTATACCTAATACACACCGACTGAAGCAAACTACCTTCCAATTGTTGCCCCTCAGGGCGTTTATTCCCCGAATATGAACAATTTAAAAGTGATATATTGGGATGCTTAACTTTATTTTGTATGGTGAATGGGGGGGGGGGGGGGGGGTCCGACTGCTCAGACTGCAAGACCTCACGTCAAAACAACCGATCAGATGTTGTATAGTTCAAAATGATTGAGCCAGTTGAAATAATACAGTTGCAATTTAAGGATTGATCCATGTGTTAATTGCCAATTTCGATAGTAATAAGAAAGTAATACATATACATACCAATTGCTGTGGTTTTGCAGGCAGCTCGTCCCATGTCAGAGCTGCACAGTGAATTTCATCTTTCCGACGGCGTTTCATCAGAACGCAGCTGTAGGACATAAACCAGGCGGAAGGTCTCAAACATGGGGATCGAACCCACCTCCCCCGGACTGAAAGTGGCTCGGGTACAGCTGCACCCGAGGATGTCGCATCCATCCACTCTCAGTGGGGCGTGACCACTCGATCATTCTCGGTGGCTCCTTCCGCAAGATCGTCAGGCTGGTGGCACTTGTGTGCCACGGTGGTTGAGACTGAGGCTTGCGCCTATTCCTCAACGGCTGGTGAGTTTATTCGGCACGGTGTTCTTCGTGAATCTGCCAGCTGCAGATGGGGCGTGTCTAGATGTTCAGCGCATCTATTGGTCGAGGATACTTGTCCCAGGGATTGGTTGTTATTTTGCTGAGTGCGGCAATCAGTGGGTTGTCGTGGTCGGCGAGTTGCTCGTAGAACTTGATGTTCAGTCTCAACATGTGTTGTGTGAGTAGTTCTGCGTCAACTTGGCGGTGTATGTCTGCGGTTCGGACGTACATCGGCAATCCCAAAGCCAGACGGAATGCCTTGTTCTGGACCCGCTGAAGTTTGTCCCGAAGTAGTTTGGCACATCCGCTCCAGATGGGGCAGGCGTACGTGATCGTCGGACGGACGATTGCCGAGTAGACTCGCGTCTTCACCGCGACACTCATCGACTTCGAGCGAAGGAGAGGGTAGAGGCCGGCCATCTTGCGCGCCGCTTTCTGCTGAACGAACTCGACGTGGGCTCGCCAGTTCAGCTTGCTGTCTAGCTTTACCCCAAGGTAGAGGCTGTTCGGCTGCCAGATGATCTCTTGCCCGTCAAGTTTCAGCTCCGGTGTGTGTTTGAGGCGGCGGCGAGTGAAGAGAGTGGCGGTGGTCTTAGTCGCGTTCAGCTCAATCCTCCAAGCCGAGTACCATTTGGACAGCACGTTGAGGGCGTTCTGAAGTCTCCTCTCGAGGAACTCTCCTTTGCCGGACTGCGCGATGATGGCTCCATCATCGGCGTAGAACGCTAGGTCGATGTTCTTGATGTTAGTCGGCACGTCGTTCAGGTAGGTGTTGAAGAGGAATGGCCCGAGGATGGACCCCTGGGGCACTCCGGCGGTCACCGGTCTTGTGGTGGATCTCTCTTCTCGGAGGCTGACGTGGAACGATCTTCTCGTCAAGTACCTAGCGATGAAGTTCACCAGGTAGTTTGGGAAGCCCTGCGCAATCATCTTGCACAGCAGTCCCGTGTGCCACACTCTGTCGAAAGCCTTAGCCACGTCTAGGAAGACAACTCCTGTTGACTTTCCGTGGTTAAAGCCATGGGTTATCTTGTCGACTACGCGTAGAAGCTGATGGTTGGTTGAGTGTTCACTTCGGAAGCCGAACTGCTGGTCGATGAAGGTGTTGTGTGACCTAGCATGATCTTCAAGGCGTCGCAGAACCACTTTCTCCAGCAACTTGGACAGGCATGAAAGTAGGCTGATAGGCCTGTAGTTGCTTGGGTTCTTCAGTGGTTTGCCGGGCTTGGGGAAAACGACAACCTTGGCCTCCTTCCAGATGGCTGGAAAGTGTTGCTTGCGCAGGCACGCGTTGAATATGTCGACAAGACGCCGAGCTGCGGCTGATGGCAGGTTCTTGATAACGACATTCATGATGCCGTCAGCTCCTGGCGCTTTGCCACTCTCCAGTTTGGTGGCGTAGTCGGCAACCTCGGCTATCGTGCAGACTTCGACGTTGCGCTCTTCTGCTTCTGGAAGGTGTCTTGCCAGGTGGGACGCTACCATGGTTTCGATCTGGGCAGTGAAGGCGTTGGCAGGATTCGGCTTAAATTGATCTTCCAAGGATTCGGAGAGTACCTCGGCTTTATCCTGCGTGCTGCACGCGAGGTGTGTCTTGCCCTGGATGGGTGGGCTGGGCTCTGGTCGGTTGGTTAGTCGACGCGTCATCCTCCAGATGGAGCTGTCCGCCTCCTTGAGCTGAGACACAGCTTTCTCCCACTTCTCGGATCGATGTTCGGCTACCAATTGCTTGATCAACTTCGCCAGGCGGTTGTATCGTGCTCGAAGATCTGGAGTCCTATGCTGCTGCCATAGACGACGTGCCCGATTCTTCTCGGCGATGGAAGCTGTGATACCCGGTGGTAGATCATAGATGGAGCAGCGCTTTGGAGTCGAAAGCGGAACCGATGCAGCTACTGCGTCTTGAACAGCCTTGGTGAAGTGGCTTGCGGCCTCGTCGATCTCTTCTCTGGAGGTAATCGGAGGAGGTGACTCTAGAACGAGTCTAGAGGCCTCAGCAGCAAACGTCTCCCAGTCAGCCTTGCGGTAGCAACGTCTCGGTATTGGTAAGAAGACGGGAATCTCATCCCCGATGGTGATTCGGACCGGGTTGTGGTCCGAGGAGAGAGCCGTCAATGTCTCCAACTCGATCGAGTGAGCGATGTTCTTCATGATGACGATGTCCAGCACGTCCGGGCGTTGGTTTCCCATGTAGTGAGTCGGCTCTCGCGGACCGATCACGATAAAATCCGATCGTCTCGAGTGCGCGAGCAGCCGGGCGCCTTTGTCGTTTCCACGTCGCGAATTCCATGCCGAGCTTTTCGCATTCAGATCGCCGCAGATGATCGTCGGCTGGTCGGTGTCGAGGAGAGCGTCCAAGTCCTCCATGTGCAGGCGGGTGTTCGGAGCGGAGTACACAGCGATGAGTCTGGTAGGACCGCTCGCCGTGTGGATCTCGACGCCCGTCGCTTCCAGAGCCTGCAGTGGTGGTAGCACAAGCTCGTGGTGTCGGTGTCGGGTGTTAACGACAATGGCGGTGCCGCCACAAGGATGGACTCCCTGTTGCGGTCGGTCAGTCCTGTATACTTTGCAGTTCGCCATGCGGAAGCGGTGTCTGGGTTGGAAGTGTGTTTCCGAGACCATGACAGCGGCAGTGTTTTCTTGCTCCATGAAGTGGGCAAGCTCGTCTCTGCGGGTGGGCAGCCCGTTGGCGTTCCACATGGCGAGGATCGTCGTCCGCTTATTTGTTGGCATTTGCGGTTGCGAGGGTCGCGGCGATGGTGACGAGGCTCGGCAGAAGCTGCGTCAAGGCAAGGATGAGTGGGCTCAAGTCAGCAAGCAGGGCGGTCAGCTGGCCCATGATGTTGCTGAGGTCTGTCTTGTCAGAGGCGGTGGTGTTGGTCTGGTCTGTTGTTGATTCTGGTGTTGGTTCTGCGCCAGTGGCTACCGCGTAGCTGCATCCCTTGCGTGTTCGGGAGTCAGATCGTTGGTTTGTCTGCGGCCGAGTCGGTCGTTGGTCCCGCCGGATGTTGTCGGCATTCTCTCGCGTCTGATGTTCACGCTGGATATTCCTCTGCGGAGCGGCGAACTTGTTCTGCGTGAGGTACGGGCAACCTCGGTAGCTCGCGGGATGTGCGCCAGAGCAGTTGACGCATGTCGCCGGCTCTTCTCGAGTTCGGTCGCACCTCTTTGCATCATGTTCTCCGCCGCAGATGACGCAGCGGAGCTTCTGATGGCAAAGAGCTGCAGTGTGTCCCAGGCGCTGGCAGGCGAAGCACATTATCGGTCGAGCTGCGCTGCGCACTGTCTCGACTGACACACGGCAGTGCATCACGGTCTTGATGGACGTGGTGTCGGCACGTGGCTTCCCTGTCTCCGTGGCCAGGACCACCTTGAACAGGGGAAACAGCTCCTTCTTGTTTGCGTGAGATGAGAGCTGCGAGATGGTCTGCACTTTCATCCCAAGTGCTGTGAGCTCGTCTGCGATGTCCGTCGTCACTGCGTTGATCGGAAGCCCCCGCAGAACGAAGACTTGGGGCTTCGCGTGCTTGCCCGGGAAGGTGTGGTACTCAGTTCCGCGGGCGTCGAGTGCGTCAGTCAGTGCACGGTAGTCTTCGGGATGCGTCAAGCTCACCTTGACGGCCGAGCCGGTCGGTTTCAGCACATATTGATGCTTTGTGCAGCTGTCGATAAGCGCTACCAGCTCTTGATGCGAGTCCAAGAGCTGGATAATCACTGGCGGCACCTTGTACTGACGGGGCTCCACCACTTGTTGGTGATGTGTAGTGGACCCCCCGTCAGTTGCAAGATCCTTTAGCGCATCGAAGGTGTTGGCCACCGGGATGTCGCTAGTCGGCTTCATCGGTTGCGTCTGGTCCGAGTCGGTGCGTCGCTTGAAGTTTTTGACTGGCAGGAAGCCAGCGTCATCGTCGCTCTCGTCGCTGGTATGCGGAGAGATGGTATGGGCGGCGCGGTTGTTGGAAGAGCCCGAGGGCTGCTCGTTCGGCTGTTCCTTCCGAGGCGTGGTCTTTTGGTTGCGCCGATCATTCGCCCCTTCCGGTGAGAGGAGCTGTTTGCGTTTCGTGCCCGTCGGCGGGACATTGGCGATGGCACCGGTGGCTTGCTGTGAAGCCTGCATGTTCATGCCCTGTTCAGGGCGCACTGTGACCTTGAACGGTCTGAGCGTCCGTGACACGGCTTTCAAGGCTGTAATTTGCCAGTAGGCGGCAAAGCGCGCACTTGTCACACACTCGCGAGAAGACGGTCACTTCACTTCACTCACGAGTTTAATTAGCGGCACACTTGGACTTTGAAGCACTGTTCACTGTTCGGCTCCTTCCGCCTGGTCAGTGTCTACTGCTAATCTCTTGCACGAACCCAAGAGAGAATGCACTGCTATTCTGCTAACAGCCAAGCGCCCTAAGAGACCCTTCAAGATACTGCAACAAGAAAGAAACCAACCAAACTCACCACATGGGAATTATTATCTTATTGAGTTGAATTCAAAATGAAATGAACTAAACTCCACGAAATAGGAATTATTATCTTATTGAGTTGAATTCAAAATGAAATGGAACTAAACTCGATGAAATAGGAATTATTATCTTATTGAGTTGAATTCAAAATGAAATGGAACTAAACTCGACGAAATGGGAATTATCTTATTAAGTTGAATTCAAAATGAAATGGAACTAAACTCGACGAAAAAGGAATTATCTTGTTGAGTTGAAATGAAAATAAATGGAACTAAACTCGACGAAATGGGAATTATCTTATTGAGTTGAGCTCAAAATGAAATGGAACTAAACTCGACGAAATGGGAATTATCGTGGAACTTATTCTTATTGAGTATTCCTGAGTGCAGTTGCACATGCTGAGCTGCTCGCAGAACCTGTGGACATTGGACAAGAGATACCATTTAGTCAGAGTTCAGAAGCGTGTACAAATAAAAGACAAGTGGGAAAATCTGTCAAAACTGGCATTAACACATTTCCTGGATCTAATGTTGACAAATCATGAGACATGTAACATATCACATTTTTAATAAACAAAGTAAAATCAACATTTTGATTAAAACAAGTCAGTCAAAAGCAAATTTATCGGCACCAGATAAATCGCATCCCTGATCGCATTCAGGGATCGCAGCCCTGGGCTGCGATCGTGTAAAATGACAACTTCCTTGTCACGGTGACAAGACCCTATCCGTCGCCAATAGCCTCGCTGCAGAACAGTGCGACGTTAAGCCCCAGAAAAAAAAATGAAAAAAAAAAAGTGACAAGACCCTAGAAGGCCGTGAATAACATTGAGATGAGAAGCTTGTCACGCGACAAGTAAGTTGTCATTTTACACGATCGCAGCCCTGATACTCGGAACATCAGAAGCTGATAAATTAATAGGCGTGGTATCGGAATGTGCCGATGGGACCACATGACGCAAATTCAAGAGAGGACATGGGTAGGTCGACCCTGGTTGCTCTTTGTCTGGACCTCACCACTGACCTGTCCGGCATGGGTAGCCCTTACACATTAGCATATGCTCGCCGGCGTAGCTGCAGTGGATCATTGGCCAACACAACCCCCACCATCGCGCTAAGGTAGGAGCCGTCGGGGGGGGGGGGGGGGGCGGTATTTGTAATGGTGACATAGGCCATTGTGCAAGAGAATACTTCAATGTAACTGAATTTGTAAGCCAAAGTACTGCTCTGACAATATTTTTTGTTTGAAACTTTGTGCTTATTGAATAAATTCCATTCCGAAAACATGAAGTTTAACAAAATTACACCAAAAATATGAAAATATGACATCTTGGAAAATGGCTGCCACAGAGTCTCTGCACGCAATTTTAGATAGCCTTCCGGACTAAAATACTTCTAATGGACCAATGAACATGTGTGCCATGTGGAATCTTCTTATCACAATTTGTAGGATTATTTTATGTATAGCCCGTATAATATAGTTAGGTAATTGCAGCAACCGCACAATTAGTCTGTTGAAATAAGATTAAATATCGGCTTAGCGAAGCGACGGAGTTCGGGAAAATGCAAAACCTCTGCTGTGGATTTCACGTAAGGAAAAATGTCCAGTGAGGAATTTGTTGGCAATAGATCGGACTTGGATTAGATCGGTTTAACCATGGATTAAGTTAACTATCGAAGGTTAACCAATGAATCCATTTGGTGCGAATTCCACAGCCAATAGGATTCAATACATTCCATTAACCACCGAAAATTAACTTAATCCAAAGTTGGTCCTACCCTATTGTATACTTGAAGAGCATTCCATATCTCAGTACATCCATTTATATTGTTTTGTAGGAATATTCAGAATATCCAACAAAACAAAAAGAGTATCCATAGTAATAAAAAGTTAATAATGTCGCGGATATAATAATGCACAATTGTCACGGAGACAATAAGTGCACAAGTTTTGGTTGTTATCGCTTGCATTAACGAAAACGAGCGCAACGCATTTTACGATCGTGTAAAATGACAACTTACTTGTCGCAGTGACAAGCTTCTCATCTCAATTTTATTCACGACTTTCTAGGGTCTTGTCACCGTGACAAGGAAGTTGTCATTTTACACGATCGCCGCCCTGGACTAGTTTATTATATGGTTTATTTGATTTACTTTGTCCTATGAGTCGCTTAGTATCAAAACTCGTCTTTTCCACATTAAAAAAAAATGAGTTAGACACGTCGTTGGATTCGAAATGAAGAAAGGAATCCGACTGTGAAAAGAGTTTGCACAAAAACCAGCCTTTTCCTCTGTTAATATGCTTGCAAAATATGGATTTGTTTCAAAACTGGCCTTTTCCTTACACTGTTTTGTTTCAAAACTCGCCTTTTCCAAAAGCAGCCAATCAGTTAGCAGCATCTTGCCGCCATTTTGACATTACTCGTGCCAGCGACTCCAATAATTATTAGGAATCTTAATTCAATATAAATTATTTTATTATAAACTATTTGACTGACTTGTTAATATTAAAATCCTTTTCTTGTAAACTATCTGACATGACTTGTCAAAATAAACATGCTTGTGCAAATCTAACATGTTTGCATAATTTTTTTCAAAACCCTGTCTATTCCAGCATTTTTTTTCAAAACTTGTCTTTTCCAAACTGAAATATTAATTTTTTAAAGAAATGTTGATTTAAGATTAACTTTTTACTCTTTCATAATATTTCTTTTGTTATTGTCCACCTGAGTAAAAAAATTCAGTTCAATTGCAAATTACATTAAAATGATATAACGTTTGTACGTTTATCTCAGAATGACTTGCTATGGAAAAGAAGAGTTTTGATATTAGGCGACTTCTATGCAGACGTTAAGTGCCCGAAAATTAGTAAAATTGTGGTACTAAACATCTGTTGGACAAAATAAAACTAATAACTTATTCCAAGCTATGAAATTATTTTCATTGAACAGTTCTGAAGACGCGTACAAAGCCTTATTTTGTTAACAATAACATTGGTAAAAGATATTGATAAAAATCGATTAAAGTAGAGGCCTTTAGTCCACGTAATTCAAGTCAGTGACTTGATGTATGATTTAGAAATCAATTAAATAAATATTAGACAGATATATTTTACTTGTCGATATATTTTATAATATTTCTGTATAGAAATATGATATTTGATCAAGAAATTACTATAAATTTAAAATATTAAATGCTGTACGAATTAAGTACTTAGCGATTTTCAGCTGTTTCTAATAAAAAACAGGCAAAATTTGGCTGTTTTTACAGATTATCTTTTTATTTAATCCCGTAACACAACATTTGAAAACGGTTAAAATTATCAGAAAAAATCGAGCTTTAAAAAAAGCTCAAAATTTTAATGTGTAGTTTATATTTCAATTACTGCAGATGATTTGAGTTAAGTTTTTACCTCCGTCTATGTTAGCTTATGGGAAATTTTAAAATTATTTTTCAAGATATCTCTTAAAATAATACCATAACACATGTTTTTGTTTCCGTATTTGCATATTATGTTATTGTTTGAGGTGTATTTCAAGAAAATTTGAAGAATTTCTATTTAATAAGGATTTTGGTGGAAGTACTTTAAAAAACCCTTCAAGCCCCTCACTACTCAGCCCTCTTAAGGTCGTATCGTACTCCTGTGTATGGCATTATTTAATAGAGTGAGCGTGAATTGTGAGTCCACATTGATTTTTATAAAAATTATGACAGTGTAAAGAGAAAAAGAAAATAAACAATATGAAATACCACGTGCGTCCCTTTACTTCACCAGACTTTGTAACAAATTATATTCAAATGACAGTTACATTTACATTAAACTAATTTGCTTTTGGACAACCTCGATCTAAAATTGGATGTACCACTTGAGCATTGTCTGGGGGGGGGGGAGTCTTTGTTAAATTGTATTAATGAATTAGTATTACTATTGTAATGAATGATATACTGTAACTGAATGAAGTAAATGCAAGGAGACTTGCTTCATAGTACAATGGATTTGAATAACACAGGGAGTATGAAACGCTGTGGCTCACGTGCACACGCGCTGATCAAGCAACTTGATTGCGTCATGACGAGCAGAGATATACAATCAGGGGTGAACTGCACTGTTATTTTCAAACAAGTCGCTACATAGGGTAATCATGAATCCCATTAAAAAACACTTCGTGTAAAAATAACAGCCAAGTCTCTTCAACTTAAAAAAAATATGAAATCTAAAAATTCTGCACTGAAAAGTAGTGATATCAAAAAATGGGCCAAGTCAAAACTTTATTTGAAAATCAAAAAATACTTGGCGCATCGTGTATATAAAAAGCTTGGAAGTATAGGCCAATTATAAAATATACATAAAATATCCATATACATAGTACACCTATAATGCCCTAAAAAAACGATGCGCCAAGTATTTTTTGATTTTCAAATAAAGTTTTGACTTGGCTCATTTTTTGATATCACTACTTTTCAGTGCAGAATTTTTAGATTTCATATTTTTTTTAAGTTGAAGAGACTTGGCTGTTATTTTTACACGAAGTGTTTTTTAATGGGATATCACTACTTTTTTTAGTTTATTCTTACAACTTGTGACAATCGAATGAACAATTACTATATCCTTAAAAAAAAATCACCCTTTACAATTTGGTTATTTTCATGAAGAATAGCAAAGGTTTCATTCCAATCGGTCAACCAAGTTCCGAGATATGGCAACATATCCGTTGTCAAAATGGCTGCTGAACTTTCTGCACTGCCACATAGAATTTATAACTATAAATGATGTGTATCATTTTAAGCTTTCTGAATATTTATTTTTTGTATAGGAGGGGATTATAATAATTTATAAATTTGAATGACGTCATTTCCGGTCTCATAAATAGGAACATTCTAGTTTGACTGTTCCTATTCCATAGAGATGGCCTTCCGAATCGTTTCGCGCTAGTTTCATACCGATCTGTCAACCAGTTTTCGAGATATGGCGTTTCTTCCGGTTTCAAAATGTCATAATTCAAAATTTCATGACGTCATTTCCGGTTTCGTTAACATAAATTTTAGTCTGTTGCTATTTATAATCCATATAGTTGACCGTCCGAATCGTTTGGCGCTATTTTCGTTCCCAATCAGCTCAGCCGTTGTCGAGATATGATGTCACTTCCGGTTTCAAAATGGCGGCACAAAAAATTCATGGGGTGAAGGTTAAATCAGACGCCAAAAGTGCACACGTGGTAAAAAATGTGAGATCAATCGGTTCAGCCGTTTAGGCTGTGGCCTGTGTACCGGATTTGAATTCCAGGATACTACTACTACTACTACTAAGATTATTATTATTATTTTTATGAAAACCGCCCTAAAACACGGTTTTCACGGCCCTCTAGCTCGCGAAGGGCGTAACCTATTGTTCCCAAATTTGGTATATGTTGTAGGGTGGGCCATTGCTCGAAATTGAGATATTTCCCAACAATGTGAGATTCCCCAATTTTAAGATCCAGTAGGCCGAAAATGCCACTTTGATGCCTACAGTAAAAGTGGGTTTGCTCCAGCCTTTATATGAGAGTGTGCGCGCGCCGTACAACTTGGCTGGCGTAGAGCGACCGCTCCACTAGATTTTCCTCAATTTTTATTAAATTTTTAATAGATCCTCAGCTTCTATAGAAATACAACAGTATTTTTTTATATTTTTAGGTCTACTTTTGTTATCGAGTTATGTTAGTTCAAACTTTTGCTGTCTGCATGAAGATTTGAAACGACCATGCGCCATCTTTCCCAACTGTGACGTCAGAACCTAGATAGCCAAGTGTCCTGCATGCAGTTCTAATTCGGTTCAAATGGATTTGATGCATGGATTTGATGGATCTAATGCATTTGAAGTGAACACAAACTGGATAAACACAGGGGAATGCCTCGTTTAGCCCTATCTTGGATGGTCTCACTGCTTATCAACTAGGTTCTGACGTAATCCAATCACAGATCGCTGGGAGGCATTCAGAGCCTGCCAAATAAAATCATAATTTCAAGCCTCAATAACTCTTGAAATACATTTAATTCAGAGACCTGTTATATATTGTTGATCTTCCTGTAATAAGTAGTATTGCATTTAATTAATTAAAAGTAAATTAAAATCTGATGAAATTCCCTATTGTTATATTATTTATGGGATCAACACAAAATTAAACAATAACACACATAATAGAAGCTATAACAAATTATAATTCTGGGCAAATAATAGAATATAAAGCCTACACAACGTAACACATAAGCAAATACACATATTTCTAAACAGTCACAATACTGTGGAACTTTAGCAACGGTAAATAAACGTGGTTTCCGATTCGTTCTTCCAATAATAATGTCTCCTATTTCATTTCTGTAGACTTTGTGGGACATACACTCAGGTATACGTCACGTTTCATTTCATAGCCTGATTGACGTTAGCCTGTCACACCCAGGTCTCCCGAATAGAATCCTATGTGTTGCCGCCTGAGCCAACTCATTCCAATAACACATTATTTCATGGAATTGCAACAATTAAGATGGGGCGTTTGTCTAGGTAAAGATAAGGAAATAGCAATAAAAGCGAATGAATTGTTATAAACATTTCTTCTGTGAAGAGAATTCAGTCATGTAAGTTTTGCTGATATCAACGGGTGGAGCAGAAGGATTCTTAATTCTTTGTAAAACATTCAACTAGGTAAGTTTGGTGCATTGTATCTAACGGCCTTTTTTTGTTCCACCAACGTACGGATGCCAAACCCCACGGACCTCCAACACTTTGGAGACTGGGGTGGGAAGGGTCTTGTTCGGCTGGCTCTAGATTTTTGTATTATATTTCACAATCTACAATATTGTAGGTTGTGAAATATATTACAAAAACCTATAGGTAGTACTATTTTTACATTATACCTCATAACAATTCCATTCCGTAAAAGTTACCACTCTACAACTTTGCAAGGTTGTTAATTATACAATTAGGATTCTCATATATATTTTTTTAAATATCAACAAATGATATTTTCGCGGGGGGGGGGGGGGTCATTTTAAGGAGAAATTTGGCCATCCCCCCACTTATTTCATTTTTGTCCCCACATAAAATTATAATTAAATTATTCATTTTAAGATCTTCATTTCTTAGAAAAAATTAAGTCCTATCAAGAGTAATGAAAAAAATTGTTTTAAGGAGGATCCACCTGAAAATGATTTTTTGAGGGGCCCGTTTCTCGGACCCCGTTCAAAATATCGAAAAACGCTGAAAGAGCTAAGTGTTTCTTTCGGCTTCCTAACAATACCAAATATGAACAAAATCGGAGTCGTAGGTATCCATCATTGCAAAAAAATTATACTTTGGCGTGGAATACCTTCTTAGGTTCTTATTTGACATGAACGATAATCCTAATATGACTGAAACAAAGTCGCATTTTCCCTGATTGGGTGTCATTTCTATATCAATATTGTAAAGCAGCATCAAACATTGATTTTATTGATCCAATAATACCTGTAACTAGGTTGAGTCATACAGTGACAAACGATCACCTAAATTTTGTACAGGAATACGAGAAAACAATTTCTTCTAATCTATTTTACAACTTAGATAATATTCTGTCGTTAGTATTGTTGACAATTGAGATGCATGATAAGATTGATTGTGGTAGCGTCACTGTTTATTGATAACCATACAGCTATTTAATACTAAGAACACTAGTACGCAATTGAAATACTTAGTGTATGACAGTTTAGTAATTATATAGTTTACTTTCATACACTTTATAAATTTGCAGGTATACAATGGATCTTTTAAACTGAATAACAATCCTTATCGCTATGATGTCTAAATTTGATAATTAAGTTTTAGATTATCGGAGAATTGGAAGATGAGAGAAATTATTTAGATGAATGTGTTTATTAGCGATGTGTCAGCTTGGAGGAGCAAGTTGGTTCAGGCAGTAACACTCTGGATTTGTATTTCAGAGGTCTCGGGTTCGATTCCCTCGGCCGTTCTTCTCTGACTGGGGTTTTTTGATGATTGATTTATTAAGTTACAAATTGTATTAATACAGGTGGTAACACTTAATTTTAATTTAATAATAATAATAATACCTATAATAATTATTATAATAATAGTGTTGATATTATTAACCAAAAAATATCTTGATAATGTAATTAATCTAATAGTAATTATGATATGGTCATAATTAATAATTTATGTACCTAAAATATATTTGTAACTAGTAGGTCATTAATACAAACTAAAAATCTTCTTACTATGACTAACGTATTTCAGGAAAATTCATCCATGCCTCTTCTATAATCTATCATTCTGGCCTCAGTTGGTTTATCAATCTCTCTTTAAACTCCCCTACACTCCCTGGCATTGGTTTTATTACACCTTCCTTAAGTTTATTCCATTCTTCTACTGTTCTCCTCACAAATGAATACTTTCCTATGTTAGTTCTTGATTCTATTATCTTCACCTTCTCTTCATGATCCCTTCTCCCACGGTAATCTGCTTTCCTGAGTCTTTGCCTGATCTCATCCCACGCACTACTCCCAGAGTAAGCTCTGAACATATTGCAGAGTCTCATCTCTCTTCTCCTTTCCTGCAACGATTTCCATCCGAGTCCATTAATTATCTCAGTCACACTCTCTGGCACTCTCTTCAGTCTTATATTTATCCCTGCCCTTTTATTTTCCAGTATGATCCATTTTCTTCTCCTTAGTTTCCCGGTTACCCTCCTTGCTGCCCATCTTTGAATACTTTCTACGTTCTTGATCTGTCCCACCTTGTGGGGATCCCACACCGCTCCTGCATATTCCGCTACCGGTCTCACGAGTGACAAGTAAGCCTTTTCCTTCACTTCTTGCGCTGCCCCATCTAAACTTCTCATAACAAAATTTAAATTTTTTGTAGCCTTTGTGGTCACTGCTTCCACCTGATCCTTCCACTTTAATCTCCTGTCCAACACTACGCCTAGGTATTTGTATTTCTCTCCCGATTCAAGAATATTTCCTCCCATGTCGTAATTTGGTACTTCCACAATGTTTCTGTTTGTGAAGCTAACTATCTGACATTTCTTGACATTGAATTTCATGTCATTTTTTCTGGCCCATTCCCACACAGCATTCAGATCATTCTGTAATGAGACCTCATCGGTTTTACATTCCACCTGCCTATAAACAACCGCATCATCAGCAAACAATCTAAATTTATTTTCTAGTGAATTTCCTATGTCGTTAATATATATAATAAATAAAAGTGGTCCCAAAACACTACCTTGTGGCACCCCTGACGTTACTTCTATTTCACTCGAGTATTCATTTCCCACTCTTACTTTCTGTTTTCTATTCGTGAGAAAATCTCTAACCCAATGTACTACTTTCCTATCTACACCTATGCCCTCTAGCTTCTTTATTAGCTTCCCATGTGGAACCTTATCGAACGCCTTTTCGAAGTCGAGAAAGACCGCATCCACTCTCTTTCCGTTATCCACTACATCCACTAGGTCTTGAGTCAGCCCTGCGAGTTGCGACTCACAGGAGAAGCCCGCTCTGAAACCGTGTTGCTCATGCACTAGCCATCTTTTCCTTTCCATCACTTTCCTAATATATTTTCCCATAAGCCCTTCCATCAACTTACATCCGCAGTTAGTTAAACTAACGGGCCTATAGTTGCTCACTCTACATCTTTCCCCATTTTTGTAAATCGGTACAACAGTGGCCTCCTTCCATTGTTTTGGCAGTTTGCCACTCTCCAATGAAGATGAAAAAATGTACTGTAAATATTGCTGAACTGCTCCTATTGCTAGTTTTAGTATCTCGCTAGTAATACCATCGGGTCCTGGTGCTTTTCCCGCCTTCATTCCCTGGACAGCCTTTCTTACGTCACTCCTTGATATTTTCATTTCCTCTCCTTCCTCTAGCTCTATTATTTCACTAATGTCTTCCTTTGCCTGAAACACTTCTGCATAAAACCTATTTAGTTCGTTTGCTTTCTCCTTATCAGTCGTCACCAATCTATTATCTATTTCTAATGTGGGTAGGTTTCTGGTGCTTCCCATCTGCCCTCTAATGTGCGCATATAGTTTTCTCCAACTTCCCCTCTTATCCTGTTCATTGAACATACCCATCATATACTTATCTAGTGCCCTCTTTTTAGCTTCGTTTAATTGACTCTGCAGCTCCTTCCGAGCCATTTTCCAGTCTTCAGTTACCCCTTTTTTTCTATTTGCTAATCTAGCTCTCCTCTTTAGTCTTCTAACCTCCTTATCATAGTATGGCGGGTCACTATTATTTTTAAATGTTTTCTCTGGGACATACCTTTTCCTACCTTCTTCTAGTAATGTAACAAAACTGTTCCACATATCATCTATCCCTATGTTGTCTGTTTTCCACTTGTCAAAGTTTTCCCATAAGAACATCTCCAATCCCGCTCGGTCTGCCGTTTTGTAACACCATATCTTCTTGCCAGCCTCAGTTGTCGCTATTTCACTACCTATACTAGTTTCTAGGATAGGGATGAGATGATCACTAATTCCCTCAACAACTTCACTTCTGATCCAGATCTCTGGTGGTTTGACTAGGAATACGTCCAGTAGATTGGCTCTATCGCTATTAGTATTACACATCCTAGTACCTGTTAAAACTGTTTGTACAAATCCCAGGTTAATTAGCTTATGCACCCATCCTTGTTTAGTAAAGCACCCTTCATGATCACCCTCCTCCCATCGGACATGTGGTAAGTTCAAATCACCTCCTATCACTACATTTCCAGGCCACTCTTCCGCCTTCTCACACAATCGCTCCAGCTCTTCAGTTCCTTCGTGGCTTCCCTCAGTCCCAGAGGCTAATGCTGGAAATGATCTCTATTAGATAGGCCACGACCGCCTCCTTCCCACCGACCATCTCTATCTATTTGTCATCGTCATTATCATTAGCCTAGTAGCAGAACAGTGCGACGTTAACTCTTTGAAACATACATTTAAAAAAAAATCGAAGTGGTATTAAATTTATACCACTGTGCTGCAAAGGTCGGGAAAGTGGTTTTTAATGTGGTATATTTTTAATACCACCATGCTTCAAAGAACATCTACAAAAATAAAGTAATGCCATTCGATTTGGAATGAGGTTCAATAAGAATAGAAATGAATAGTTCCTCCAGAACCCGCATGCTGACCAATTGCTGACGGGTCTGAAATCCTATTTGATGTCATCAAATCGTTTTTAAAATTGTATGCGAAGTTGGGCTTCATACAGGATTGGTCCAACTTCCTTAATCTACCAATAGACACCTACATATCGATGAATACGAATTATATAAAAATGATCACTTTCCCATGGTCTAAAAATCAGTTGAAATATCCGTGGCTTCTCTAATCAGATGATTCTCTTTTTCTTCACAAGTCAATAGCGACGTGACAGCCTGTGACGTCACTACAAGTGTTCTCTTTCAAGATGGCCGCGACAAGCTGCCTTCGTACGATTCAGGTAATTACACCTTAAAACACTCACTTTTAATATTCCAGACAAGTCTCAACTAAAATAATATAAAATATTAACATGAAATCATTTTAAAAATATACCAAAATATTCATTTGAAAAACATAAAATACTTGGCGCATCGTGTACAAAATAATTACTGTGGCCCATTATTTGCTATCAATATCACTGTCACAATCTACCACAACGAAGAGACTAAGTAAACTGCTTAATTATGCATGTTGTTGGGTTTTCACTGTTTAGAATTGAAATAACAAGCTCAAAAATAGTAAACGTTTGCTTTTTCATTATCATGTCGGGAAAAGGATTTACAGATTTAAATTACAATCATAAACCAATTGTGCCTGTTTGCCAGACTCGACGCATCATGTCTCTTCAATCCTCCTTCCTCTCCAGCATCTGTCTCCACTTCTCACGAACTTCCCAACACTCTCCCTCTCGACTTAATAAGTCAGCTTACGGAACAGGTTGGTTGAGTGGTTAACGCTCTGAACTTGTATTCCGGAGGCCCGGGCTCGATTCCCGCGGCCGTCCTTCCTGACTGGGGTTTATTCGTGGTTTTCCCCCAGTCGACAGGCAAATGCTGGGAAGGTACCCTACTAATAGGCCACGACCGCCTCCTTCCCACCTTCCATCCTTAGCTACTCTTCACCATCATCTCCCAATCATCATCATAATCATTCATCCGTCGCCATTAGCCTCGCTGCAGAACAGTGCGATGTTAAGCCCCAGACAAAAAAAATCAGCTTCATAATTCTACCTGTTCTAATTACATACCTACTGATGTTGCTTGCATGTTCTCAATGTGCAGGGTTTGGCGCTGGTCTGCTACTTGCTGACATCTGTTGCTCCAGCGGCAGCGCAACAAGTGAGCCAGTGTGTGCGATATTACAACATCCAATACCCATCTTATGTGGGAGTTGAAGCACAATCTACGACGTGGGAACAAGCCGATCAAAGGTGTAAAAGTGATTTTGTTGGGGGTGCACTGATACAGCAGAACTATATGATTTCAATCCCCAACCTGCCGTCTTGTTCTGGAAATCAAGAGAAATTATATCCATTGCGATTAATGAGAATTGGTTCATCCTTTTATTGGTTGTTCAGAGGTGGAAATGAGGTATGATCAACCATATGCAAATATTATAAGTATTATGCAATTCATCAAGTATATTATCAATATTCTATTGCTATTCTCATATGAGGAGTATTGATGCAAAAATGTCGTATTCGAAAAATTATTTTTGAGTTTAATGCGTTTTTTCTAGTTTTTATTTCTCCAATTTCTAAATACAATTTAAAGTGCACGATGTATCCCCCTTATGATCCATATTTTCGATCTTATTACGAAGTCAGGATTGATACAAATTCATTTTATAGATACATAATTAATCTCCATAATCCCACTGAAAACGTGAAATTAGAAATTAGATGAATAATTGACCATGCGAAGTGAGGGATGTGCGAAGTGAAACACATACTTATCCAGTTCAACCATACAGCTATCTTCCTGCAGATAAGTCCAGAAACAAAACTATTTACATTTTCAGCCTCTGAACTCAACTGAACTAAATGCCATGGAACCAGGAACATTACCAACAACTGCGGAGTACGGCGCCTTCAACATAACTACAAGGCAGTGGACACTTGTTGACAAAGATTACTTGTTCGACTGCTTCATTTGTGATGGCTTGAGCAGCAAAGATCTTCACGCAGTCATATTTGACGATTCCACTACGAACGGGATGGACTACAGGTGGCGCTACGATGTTACTGTTGCGGCTGTCAACGGCACTAGCAACGAAACCGCTATCCAGGACTTGGCTGATGTATTGGATGTGAGTTTGGAGAATATAGAGAGAGTGGACTATATACCTGGTTCTTTGAGTGAAACCAACATCCCAGTGTTATTGCCAGCACGATCTCAAGGAAAACAGTCATTTGACAGCCAAGATGGAAGTTTCTTCTCAGGAGAAAGAGTTATGAAGAGAGAAGAGTTGAACAGCTTCGCATCAACTGACCCCGAAGAGTTCACTTCAAGCGAGTATCGTCGAATCTCTCAGCGATCATTTGACATTTCATTCCGAGTGACTCTTCCAGACAATCACAAGGAATTGCCACAACTGGAAGAAATTCCGACTACAGAGAACATAGAAGTGGTGTTCATTGATAATGTAGGAGTTTGCCCGGAACAAGTTCATGAGATTTACTTGCTTCCAGTTACCAGACCAGGTAAGCAGCATGATTGTCTATTACGGACTACACAACAAACTATACCAAGCAATTGAATAAAAATAACGTGCCCTATCCCAGTTGTCAGACCCAGAGTATTTTCAACAAATCAATATCGTATCAATATCAATATCGGCATAAGGTCTAGAGTTATGAGATCAACGTTTATCTACAGTTATCTGAAAAAATGGAAAATCTCACAGTGAAGTGGAATATCTCCGGGAATTTGGAACAGTGGCCCACCCGACCAAATATACCGAATGCCAAAAATATCATACCTAAAACGGTATCATTCTTAATCTGATTCAGATGGTACCGGAATTGACATCATATTGCGATAATCAACTCTTCTCAATATGATTTATTCAGAGGACTTGTATAACATTTTCAAATAAATTTTGTATATTGCTGCGTTTACAGTCGCTATTTTAAAAACCGGGATTGAAGCGTCTGAGCCTCTGAACCGATTTTCGCCCGGTCTTAATTCAGTCTTTTGTACCTTTCTAACTGCAATATAATGTTTTCATTACAGCTCATGTATCGATTCGCCGTTTTTACTACGACCCAAACACTCTCGAAGTTGAAGAATGTGTCTTGGTGGATTATTATGATTCAAACCCGAATCATCGCGTAGCCCGATGGTATTGGACTTCAAGTTGGACTGAAGTGTGGGGCCCATGTGACGTCATAACCGCTGAAACCGATGAAGAGACTCTGGACAACATCGCAGACTTCCTCGACGGACTCACTGAAACGCCGGTCTTGAGTCAACAACTGGACTTCATTGCTGATGTAATCAACCAGGTGTTAACACTTGATGAGGACGATTTAGCTCGAAATGTTAGTAAAACTCAGAAAATCCATGAAGACCTTGACTTTATATTGAGGAACATGATTTTGGAAGAAGGAAACGAGGCTGTACAAGCGATAAGGAAGGACGTTGTTTTGGTTGTTACTGATGTAGTGTCAAATAATACGGTAGTTGGTATCTCGGTATCTAATGATTCGGATGACGGACAACTCCCAAGTGTAACGATAATCAAGGAGGAAGATGAGGACACTCTACCATTTGATTTAGAAGTAGCTACAGTTTTACCAGCTTCCCTTGTCAAACTAAATTCAAGGTTAGCATTCAGTTCATTCGCAAACTCTGCCACATTTGTTCCGAAACTTTCCAACAGGCAAGTGAACAGTTTTGTTCTGAGTATCATTTTGTCCAATTTATACGGAACAACAAACTTCCCAAGTGAGAGCTCCGTAGATATAGTATTTAGACCCACGACCGAGTCCAAGTACAAGCAGTGTGCATTTTGGGATTTCCACGCGAGTGTTTGGTCTACGGAAGGATGTGTTTTGTTGAGCGCAAACAATACCACTAGGGACACATGTCGTTGTACACATCTGACAAACTTCGCAGAGATTGTAACTGGTGAAAAGGGCCGATCTGATAAAGCCCTTGACATCATATCCCTAGTGGGATGCATTCTCTCCCTCATCGCCCTATCACTGATCGCGTTGACCGCCATTTGCTTCCGACAGTGGCGCCGTGAACTCAGCAACAAGATCCTGCTCCACATGTCGGCAGCCGTGGCTCTCAACCTCGTCGCCTTCATCCTGGTAGCAACTGTACTTGCTAAGAAGAACGGTGGAGTCTGCATCTTCCTTGGAGCGCTTCTTCACTACTCTGTCCTTGCATATATGTTCTGGATGCTGGTCATGTCTGGTCTGCAAATGCTTCGTCTCCTGACAGTAATTGGTGCCAAGGGAATACCAAATATACTTCTGAAGGCATCTATTTTTGCCTGGGGCATTCCTTTTGTTCCCATAATCACTCTCCTTTCCATTGACCCAGCTCTATATGCACAAACTGATGATCGAAACTTCTGCTATCCAGATGGTTTGGCCTTCATTCTGACTGTCCTCGTTCCCATCTCCTTGATCATGATTACGAACGCCATTGTGTTCTTCATCATCCTCGTCCGCCTCAACTCCTGGTGTTGTTGGTCGGACGACGTTCAGATGCAGAGACACGGCCTTGAGGATCGGACGATATCACTGCGCAGACTCCGTACCCTTGTCTTCTTGTTCCTGCTGTTCGGCTTGACGTGGGTGTTTGGTTTGTTCGCTGCAGACAGCGTCTTCGCCTACTTGTTCTGCATCACGGCGACGATGCAGGGAGTGTTTCTCTTTGTCTTTCTTGTGCTGATGGAGAGAACGGCACGAGGGTACTGGAGGGAAGCCATTGCGCAGACTCGACCTTCTGTAGAACAACCCACTCTCGGTTCAAAGACTCTAGAAACGTCTGCTAGAACTTTGTCTGGAAACAATTTGTCCGTCGACCTCAATCTGAAAGAATCATTTGATTGAAATTGATACATATTATGTTATTTTATTGTGGATGGATGTTTGTTTGATTCATTAGACGCTTTTCGATTGTGCATAAATGTGTCCATATCATTAGTTTATAAAGTAGTCTATAAAGTATTTTATGAGTTAAGTATCACCAGACTAAATGTAAAGGATAAGCCTTTTACACTTTATTTTTTTGTCCTTTTATACATCATCTTTGCCTCACAAACATTATCATTTATCAAAGGAATTCAAACCAACTTATTATTTCAATAGATTTCAGAGTAGCTTCAATATCATCATTGTAATTATTTAGTGACAACTAGTCAAATCACAACTAATTTATTAAGTATTCAAATCTACCGCCTCATTCAAGTAACTGTGAATTTACAGTTAATCACAGAACCAAGAGTATATAAGAAGAGAAGCTGCTCTCTCCAAGCAAAGAGAGAATCAAGCAAGAAACAAAGCTGCAACTTTATAAAACGATTTTGCTACCTACCCTCTCATACGCAGCCCCCATCTGGGCTGGATGCGCCTCACAACACAGCATACACGACATACAAGTTCATCAAAATAAAATAATTCGAATTGTGTTGGACGAAACAATCTTCACCCGAATCGCAGACCTTCACGACCTGGCACACATGGAACCAATATCAGACCATTTTGCACGACTTGCCCAGCAGTTCTACGCGTCTCTGGAAAATGCACAGAATCCGAAGATCCGAGTATTAGCAACACTCTCATCCACCAGCCAAGACAGAGTCCAAAGACCATCCGCGACACTGACCATGCGACCTTCAGTTACCAGAAAGCGAAAGCATTCTGGTGAAAGTTAAAGTGTTCAGTGATATGTAAGATTTGTACGCGATCCACTGGGGATCGCCCACCTGGAAAACTTTCCTGGACTAACTACCTGGCAATTGATATAGCCGATAAGGCAACAACAATTAAGCGAGCCGCCAGACGGCAAATTCAACACACGAGGCAAAGAGAGAAGTAGTTAGCTATCTAGTCTGGTTGCAACAAACTTGGAACCCTTGATGCTTTATGTCATGATCGCTCTTTTAGAGTTTTTACTCTGACCATGGGGTTTAGCATTTCTGTGTCCTGTGGTCTTTTATCTTTCACTTTCAATTGTCAATATTATTCACGACGCTTCAATGTGTTATTCACTCGCTATTCTCAATCATGTTATATTTCCACGTTATAATTAATAAACATCACATTCTTTGTTCGCTCTCATCACAAATGATCTTCATTCATTCATCGTAAACCACCCTCGCTACCTTTCCCAATGACTTGACCAGATAACATTTAGATTATCTCCCACACCTCCAACAATTCTTCCTTTTTATTATCAATATCACATAAAAACCCATATCGTCTTCCACGGTATGGTTGGCGGCGCACTACCCTAATTTCCACCCCCGTTTGCGCCGCTACATAAACACTATAGGTAAGTATAAAATACTCATTTATTGTCCTGTAGTTTGCAACTGCCGCCCAATAATGAGATTTCAATTTTATGTCTTTTGAGAATGAATAAAACTTTAACATGGGACAGAGGCGCCGACTTTTGTAAATGACTGTGGGTGCCCAAGATATCTATTGTTGGGGATATAATGGGGGGTCTGGGGGGGAGGGCCCCCCAGTCGGACGCGGGTCCGGGCTGCATAGGCCCAGGAAAATTTTGAATTTCACAAATGAATTTGAGCTATTTCTGTACATTTTGGACAACAATTTGTGGCATTTTGATTAATTGTTTCATCACAATCACTGCTGTAAATTTAGCACATCACATATTTTTTTTGAATAGGTTTCATTTTAAATGGTGGATGAGGAGACAGTACATTTGTATGACCAACCCAACCATGATACATTTCGTTTCAATGTGAGTTATTACAGTCCCGGTGGGTTCTGAGTAGACAGTTAACTTTTACAGCATTTAAATTTACTACTTTTAATTTCTCTTGATGAATCTATATTTTAAATTTAAATATTTTAAATTTTAAATATAATGGGCGTCCGCAGGATTTCTGCCAGGAGGAAGCAAGGTAAGGAAATAAATCCAAGGGCTTAGGGGGAGGGGGGGGGGATGCTCCTACCTTGCCCCGCAGGGATTTTTTTTTTCTTTTTGACACTTAAAAATGAGATTTTTTGACAGTATACGAAAATCAAACAACGAAAAAATATTTTTTCCGGGTGATTTGGTGTGGGTGCTCCGCACTCACACAAAATCATCCTGTGGGTGCTTTCGCCCCCGGGCACCCACGGAGTCGGCGCCAATATTGGGAGTTATAGGAAAATCATTTTGAATTTGCTTAATAACTTTTAAAATAGCACACATTGGTATTGTTTTCATTTTTTTCCTGATAGTATGTCCGCATGTCTACCAGAGAAAAAGTTTTTTGTTAAAATCTAGCGGTACCAAAAAATTAGAACTTAATTTTAGCTTAAAAATGACACGATTTTACTTGGCTGCCATAAGATAACATGGGGGAGAAAACTCAAATTATTTCAGAGATACGAGAAGTGTTTAATTTTTTCAGGGATTGTGTGTGGCATGATTATCAATAAGTAGGCAAACAATTATGAAAATCTGAGACTATGCCTCGAGTGATCGCGCCACCTTAAGTTTATCTGGCACTATAGTTTCATAGTTTTATTTCCTTTTCACACTATAATAATAAATATTACATAAATTGACCCCGGAGGGATTCAATAATGAGGCCCTATGTTAGGGTATTTGGAAAGAGCCCAATGTATTAAAAAATAATAAATATAATAAAATATTAATAAAAAATATTAATAAAATAATATTAAATAAATAATAATAATAATAATAATTTGTATTAATGTTGTTTTGTATTTTGGTATTTTGGCGAGTCGAGCTTTCCGAGCGAGTCGAGCGTTCCGAGCGAGTCGAGCGTTCCGAGCGAGCATTCGATACTTACCACTGCTTCGTCGTCAAGCGATACACAGAGATTTCAACACGTGACCGAGCTCGACCAATCAGCTTCCACCTGTGTCGAAACAACACGGCCATCGGAAACGTTCAGCTGACCTCAACTTTTCTACCTTCTCTCTCTGAACTTCTCTCATAGTTCATATTTCTACCACTAAACACTATCGGTATGACAAATCATTGTAGCCCGATTCTATATTAAATTTTTCAAATTTTTCATAATGATGGGCCTATCAAAAAAATGCAATATGTTTATCACTGAATAGCCCTTTTACTAAGTAAACTTTGAACTGATGCAGTTTATTTAAAGTTCTAATTCTTCTACAGGGATAAAAATAAAATTGCAGACGACTTAAAATTTGGAAATAATTTTGAAACAATTTGTGAAGTTGAACTTTTGCTTTCATGTCAAAATCTAACAGGACTATAGATTTTATTCTTTAAAGTGCATTTTGAAGAGATGGCCAAATACTTATTACAAGTCGGTGAAATACTGGAAATGGCTGATAGCAAAAGGATCGAAATGAAGGAGACTGCTCATAAATAATTTAATTGAGGACCAAATAAAAATATACTACCTACTTCAACATTACAAAATGACAAAACATTGACTGAATAGACAGAATAATATTGAAATATGCTAATAAATAGCAAATAAATAAATATTTTTATGCACTTCGTAACAATGTAATATAATAGCAATACTACAATCAGCACATTCAATCCCACGCATTTATTTATTTATTTATTTATTAGCAGGTTACACACAAATTACAATTTGTCAGTGGATGGTAACATTGTTGGTAGGTAATATATACATCAATAAATAGGTATGAGTCAGTATCAGTACATAAGTTCAGGACAGGAATTTTATAAGTATTAACTCCAAGTAAAAACCTAAAACACATTAAAATAGCATTGAACAGGATTAAACTTATAAATAAGAATTTTTAAATCGGCTTCTTTCATTTAACATGGTGTTTTTGGTATTAAATCAAAAGATAATACGTATTAGCAGATAATATCTTTCGTGAATCCAGCTCCAGGAGCCGAGCATCTTTTTAGTATCCCTTTTGAATACATAATAATAGAAAATGACAACAATTTCTTTAAAATCTAATAAAACCACTCGAATTATAATAGGGAAGTGAAACACTGAAAATAAAATATTTCGGTAATTTTCCGAATTTTCAAAAAAAATGATCTCGTGAAATTACATGTTTTGAGTTTAACAAACTTAAAATATCCCACATAAAACTAATGTTTGGGAATAAAACATTTAACTTTTAACAGACATTTTGCGTCTGCTTTACTGACAAACTATTACAAGTGGAAATAAAAACACAAGTCACCAACAGCTGCAGGGGGCCAATTCTTGAGATTCACGTTTTGAAATTGTGTGAAAGTAAAAAAGTAGAAGGCTAAGCAATAGTTGTCAACTGTTTCAAGTTTTATTCAATGCTAACGTTAAACGGTTTCAAAACGTTAATCTCGGGAATTGGCCATCAGGACCCCAAGTCTTGAAATCGGCGTTTTGAAACAGTTTACGTTTTCATGGTATAAAACGTGAAAAAAAATGAAGACCATAAGGATTAGTTGTCAACTTTTTGGTTTTAAACAAAATAAACGTGAACGTTTTCAAAACGCCTATTTCAAGGTACAATTGTATCAATACTTACTTGTAAATATCTGATAATGCAATGCACAGTACTGATCTATGGGAAAGTATATAAAATATATTTGTGTTCTTATTCCAAAGAAATAAGAAAGCCAAATTACATATTTATATAATTGTGTGCCAAAATTCGATGCAAAGAAACACCATAACAACATTAAGTCAACTTTAGGTTGAGTTTGAACAAAACTTGTATGATTTTTGGATGTGCTACTTCTGAAATGCAAAATATTATTTTCTCTCAAGTTTTATTTATTTATTTTATTTTATTTATTTATTTCAACAAAGGACATGTTCAGTATTACAGTAATGCAATTAAAAAACAATGTATATGTCATGTCAATAAAACGAAACATTCAAGTCGTAAGTATTATCATACCCGTCACATTTACACATATGTATATATATGCTTTAGAATAATATTAACGACATTGTCACAATAATCAAACATATTTATATGCGGGTCGGCAGCTACATTGCAAGAGTGAAGGGAAGAGTGTCAGGATGTCAGGATGGATGGTGGACAGGACGCGGTCGTGGCCTATCAATAGGGAACCCTCTCAGCATTTGACTCTACTTGCTCCGTGTCACGTTATGACTCAGTTTCAGTTTCAATTTATTTCTAGGTGTTTTAGTGTTTAAATGGATCGTTTACTATTCTACAAAGCTAATACTTTGAGAATCATTGAAGCCGTATGGCATAATCAAAAAATACTCTTATATAAATAAAAATTTGCATGTATAAAATGAAATGTTTCCAATTAAGTCTGATTATGGCTGCATAAAACTATAAATATAAAAACTAACAACTTGTGTGTGATGAAAAAATAAATATTTGAATTATCTGAAAATTATAATATAAAATTATTGAATTATAATATTTCTTTATCTGCTAAAAGTGGATTATGTTGAACTAGCTGAACCGACCGGCGTAGATCGAAAATTAGTTTTCTGGAGGTGCGAATGCTGGTAGCTTGTTAATGACGACTCAGAACTATTTGAGACAATGAAATGAGTATGGAATGAAACTTGTTACTCGGAACTATCCCAGCATTTGGCTCTCGACTGAGAGAAACTACAACGAAAGAAGTAGTTTCAACCGGGGAGTCGAACCCTGACCTCCAGAGTGTCGCATGTGATATCCCCTCCTCCCCCTCCACCCTCCTCTCGTCGTGAGCTCGCACAGGAGTTTTGTGTTTTGTTCACTCACTTCTGCTCGGAAACATTTAACCTCATTTTAAAACTCTCCCAGGTGAGGTGTGGCACTGATCCAGGGAGGGGGGGGGGGGTTATTCCTGGAATCATCACTGTATGTTTCTGATGAGTGACTTGATATGAGTACATTTTATAAAATGTTAAACGCATTATTGAGCGAGCGAAGCGAGCGACTCCTTTTGACTCTTTTGACACGGACCTCTGTTTTTTTGTTTTTGTTTTTGTTTTTGTTTTTTTTGGCTGTTGACTGGAGCAATAGAAGTCGCACCGTTTCACCGATCGGCCTGAAATTTTGCACACATGTAGAGACAACCTTCTCTGTTTGCTGACCCCAATTTTTTTTGAAATCCATTGATTGGTTAAAATTTAAATAAACATCTCCTGATAGGCTGAAAAATGAAAATGGTCTTTGACAAATGTGATCAACCTTATATTTTGCATGGTCATTAAGACCTACATTGTCTCTTATTTTACAAATTTTCAGCCAAATCCTCCCATTGGTTAAAATTTAAAAAAAATATTTCATGTGCTTTTTGAAATTTAAACCAGAACCGTTTGACCGATCAACTTAAAAAATTGCATGGTCATCGGGTCCAACATTATCTGTTTTTTTGACAATTTTCAGACTAAACTGTGTTTAAATTCAAAAGTTATGGACAGTTTACGGATATTTTGCGTGTTGGCTGTAATATTTCTCGAATTTCACATTTCACGGCATCTTCGAATCTTCACTTCAAGGTTGTTAGAGCAGAAACTTTCAAACGTATATTATGAAACTGATATGACCGTTTAAATATTTTTTGAACGAGATCCTGTGATTTTTGTAAATTAACAAGGAATCGTTCAATCATAAAGGTTCAATCGATCTTAAAACTTTGCGTGGTTATTGGGACCAATATTTTAGGAATTGTTGGAGATTTTCATACAAGTCTGTGACGAAATTCAAGAATTATTGGCTTTTAAGGACATTTTCGATCAACAGAATTTCGGTTCGAGGTGTTGCTCGTATCCGTGCTCGCTCATCAACGCGTTACTCAGAGCGTTTTCCTAGTAATAAGGTATTTCCTATTTGATATTCCTAATTTGACTCATTTTCTCAAATGATACTTCATCTCTCCTGTTCCATAATAGTAAGTGGCAAGGACTCAAGGTAGGGAGTCAGGTATTATTACATTTTTATCTCTCAGTTCAAAAATCAGCAGAAAATCAAAGAGCTATTCTTCGTTTCTTTTGGAAATGTGGTGTTATTGAATTTACTTTTACTTCGTGTTTACAAAAAAATATTGGCGCAAACTGCATTATTTATAAAATAACATAGGATACACCAATTTGTTCACAAATATTACCATTGAACAATTCATGAACAAACACATGGATAATATTTCTGGGCTGGATTCACAAAGAAGTATAACTTTATGACCAAAAAAACTATAATCAATATTAGCTTGTACTGTTTAACCGTCATATTATCTTTAAGAATTTAATTGTACAAATCGCCATTTATAACGATAAAATACTAAGTTTTAACATTGTAATATTATGGTAATAGAGATATTAGTAATTATAATGCTATACCGGCATCCGGTATAGGGCTTAAAACCTATGTTTATGCTATTATTCCAGTCACGCCTGATAAAATATTTTATAGAAAAACGCAATGAAAATGGGTTAAGACGGCTGAGTAGTGAACGTGGTCTTGAAGAGTTTTTTAATCGGTTTTTATCAATATCTTTTACCAATGTATTTGTTAGCAAAATAGGGCTTTGTACGAGTATTCAGAACAGTTCAATGAAAATAATTTCATAGTTTCGAATAAGTTATTAGTTTTATTTTGTCCAACAGATGTTTAGTCCCATAATTTTACTAATTTTCGGGCACTAAACGTCTGTAAGACAAAGTAAATCTAATAAACCATTACAAGCTATGGAATTATTTTCATTGAACTGTTCTGAATACTCGTACACAGCCTTATTTTGTTAACAATTAAATTGGTAAAAGATATATGTTGAGTGACTGTGAGTCTACGGTACGACTTGGCTGAGTGGAGCGACCGCTCCACTAGATTGATAAAAATCGATTAAAAAACTATTCAAGGTCAAACTCACTACTCAGCCGTCTTAATATAACAGAAAAACATTTCTATATGGATACTTGCACTTGTATAACAGAGTTTTTTTTACGTTTCGCTCATTGTTTTTACCCCTCAGTGCTTCACTTGAAATGATACATTAATGTGGCGTCGTCTGGAATGCGATGCTCTCGATCCATCTTCTGTACTCGGACACTCTGGTAAACGCCGCCACATGATCCGACTGACATTTACTGCCGGAGTTGGCTCTTGGTCGATGTGCCACACTGGCTATGCCTCGGACGTAGTACCTCTTCCCTCTGGCCGTCTCCTGAGGGAACACGTAGGCTCCTCCCGAATCCCCGGGACAGATGCTGGTGCTCTGGTTCCTGAACCCGGCGCAGATCTTGTCGTGTGTCAAGTACTTCTGGAACTTCGCCTCGACGACGTCCATGCAATCCTCCACGGGGATGTAGGGAAGCTGGACGGACTTCAGCACATTGCTTCGCTCGTTGTGTTCGGTGACGCCCCAGCCAGAAATCTAAACGGAGAATATTGTGGATGTGTATTTTATTTGTAGGTTATGAATGTAATCACATGTGCAACTGTTTTCTTGCAAGAGATAGGTATATATTTTCTTGCGTGTTAGAAGGCAAAATCAATTTTTAGGCTGCAATTGATTTTGAAAAATAATTGAGCGAGCGAAGCGAGCGTCTCCTTTTGGCTCTTTTGGCACGGACCTCTGTTTTTTCTGTGGCTGAGGCTATAAAGGTTAGAGTTTTTTTTCGATCGAGCTGAAATTTTGCACACATGTACAGAACATTTCTGGGCGTTGCTGACTCCATTTTTTTTTTTAAATCCATTGATTGGTTCAAATTTTAAAAATATTATCTTTCGATTGGTTCGTTCGATCAATTTGAAATGTTGACAAGTCATTACCACCAACATTGTCCCCAATCTTACAAAGTTTCAGCCAAATCCACCCATTGGTTAAAATTTAAAAAATCTTTCATGTGATTTTTGAAATTTAAACTAGAACGGTTTGACCGATCAACTTAAAACTTTGCATGGTCATTGGGACCACCATTATCTGTATTTTTCATAATTTTCAGACTACTCTGTGTTTAAATTTAAAAGTTATTGCCAGTTTACGGACATTTTGCGTGTTGGCTGTAAAATTTCTCTATTGTCATATCATAAAGGTTCTATCGATCAACTTAAAACTTTGCATGGTTATAGGGACCAATATTTTAGGAATTGTTGGAGATTTCCATATAAATCTGTGTCGAAATTCAAGAATTATTGACTTTTAATGACATTTCGATAGACAGCATTTCGGTTCGAGGTGTTCCGCGTATCCCTGCTCGCTCATCAACGCGTTACTCAGAGCGTTTTCCTAGTGTAATACAATCAATCTTATTTTTTATTGTTGCAATTTCACTGTACGTCTAAACGATGAATCTCACCGAACCGTTCTTCCCATTGCGTAGATGCAGGTCCTCGAGACTGTTGTCGAAGTCGATGCAGACAACATTGACGAGCCACGACAGCGTGATGTCCTGGCTCAGTCTCACCACGGCGATGTCGTACGCCAAGAAGAGTGTGTTGCCGGCAAATCGTCTGGCCAAGTGGATCTCGGACAAGTTGCGACGCTGCACGCCGCTGTCTTCGAAGTACCAGTCGGTCTTGTACTTTCCCGCTGTGATGCGGAACAGGGATTTGTCCTTCACGTTGTTGACGGCGACGCGCAGATCCCAAAAGCAGTGCGCCGCTGTTGAGAAAGAGTGGTAGATGCAGATTGTTAAACATTAAGAGGGCTGAGTAGTGAGCGTGGCCTTAAAGAGTTTTTTAATCGATTTTTATCAATATCTTTTACCAATGTAATTTTTAACAAAATAAGGCTTTGTACGCGTATTCAGAACAGTTCAATGAAAATAATTTCATAGTTTGGAATAAGTTATTAGTTTTATTTTGTCCAACAGATGTTTAGTACCATAATTTTACTAATTTTCGGGCACTAAACATCTGTAGGACAAAGTAAATAAAATCCCAGAAAAAACACTCCGTGTAAAAATACCAGCCAAGTCTCTTTAACTATAAAAAAAAATAGAAGAAATCTAAAAATTCAGCACTGAAAAGGAGTGACATCAAAAAAGGAGCCAAGTCAACGAATTTTCCAAATTTTAATCGTACCATTGAAATAAAAATATCAACCCCCGAGAAATACTTAAAAAAAGGACTTGGCGCATCGTTTTTTTAAAGACACTTTTCTATCCTAAAAGTATAGGAAGAACTCTACAAGTATATTTTCCTGAGTATATCACATTCATTATCGACGAATCATACTACGTTTTAATATAACTAGTACTCTTACCTACTGGCAGTTTTGGTATTTTGTCAATATTCAGAGGAAATAAACGGATAAACGAATAACGAATAAACGGAAGCGGCCTAGTCTATTCGTTATTGCCACTATTTCTAGGGTCATATTAATCAATCATACTTCTCAATATCGTGACTGAGGGAAATAGCGAAAGCGCTCATTACAAGAAGGCCGTCAATGAGATTTGTATAAGTCACTAGTGCACTGAGCCATGCTGCTCAAATAATTACTGACTAGATTTTTATCTAAAGTAATACGTTATGTAATTTATGAATTTTTTTGGTATAAAATGTTAATTAATAGCAATTAATTACACGGCGAGAAGGTTCCAAGTATAATGCTGTAGTAGGTATGTTGATGTACCCACAAAACTATAGGTACCTACCAATCACAAACACAACTGTTCTGTATTTATTGCTTGTAAGACAATGCTATGTTTCTTTGCGTACTTATATTTAAATTTAAAATATTTTACAGAATGTTCAATATTTAATTTGAAAGTTTTGTCCCAATTTTTCTAGGCATTTCTGAACTACGTAGTATGTGAGTGGCATAAGCTTAAGAATAGAAAAATGTCTTTAAAAAAACGATGCGCCAAGTCCTTTTTTTAAGTATTTCTCGGGGGTTGATATTTTTATTTCAATGGTACGATTAAAATTTGGAAAATTCGTTGACTTGGCTCCTTTTTTGATATCACTCCTTTTCAGTGCTGAATTTTTAGATTTCTTCTATTTTTTTTTATAGTTAAAGAGACTTGGCTGGTATTTTTACACGGAGTGTTTTTTCTGGGATATCACTTCTTTTGTTAGTTTATTCATACAGCTTGTAGCACATGTCCGAGCAGGGACTAATTTCTTTAAAAAAATACGCCTCAACCGATTTGGTTACTATGAAAAGTTGCGTTTGGTATAAGATGAAAATGATTATCCAAGAAGAATAGCTTAAGTTTCGTTATAATCGATCCAGCCGTTTTCGATACATGACGTCACTTCCGGTTTTGAAATAGCGGCCGAATTCCGGTATAGGTAATAAGAAAACAATCTAGTTTTATCTAGTTGATACCTTCATGAACGACCATCTGAATTCCTAATCCCTATATTTCCGTAAAATCGGTCATGCCGTTTGTAATATATGACGTCACTTCCGGTTTCATTTAGTGGTTCCTGCCGCCATTTCCGGTACCATTAATTTATTTATTCATTTTTCACAATTGATTTTTCAAATAAATAGCAGAATGAATACGCAGGAGCTAGTTCAGTTGCAATCGGTACAGGCGTTTTAGATATATGACGTCACTTCCGGTTTCAGGAATGGCGGCCGAGAACACTGCTACCTTGAATATATAAATTGTATTGTCTATGTTACAATGTAAGTTAATTATGTACGTATTTTAAGTATAATTTGTTGAAATAAGTTAAATATTGCGTATTTATGACGTCACTTCCGGTTTAGAAAATAAGAAAATAATATTTTTTTTATTGATACTTCATAAAGATGACCATCTAAATCGAATGGCGCTAATTTCGTTCTAATCGGTCCAGACGTTTTTGAGTTATGACGTCACTTCCGGTTTCAAAATGGCGGCTTCCGGTTGGTTTTATAAAAAGGCACCTCAGACGCCAAAAGTGCACATGTGGTAAAAATTTAAGGTCGATCGGTTCAGCCGTTTAGGCTGTGGCGGTGATAGCGACGTTTCGTGATATCATCAGAATCATCATCATCTTCAGAATCAGAAAGTGGTGTAATTTCACTGTTTTCTCGGTCCTCTAGCGCGCAAATGGCATAACCTATTGTTCCCAAATTTGGTATATGTAGTGGGGTGGGCCATAGCTCGAAATTAAGATATTTCGCAACAATGTGAGATTTACCAATTTTGAGATCCAGTAGGCCGAAAATGCCATGTTGTTGCTTACAGTAAAAGTGTTTGGTCTGCTCCTCAGTTTATTAGGCATTTACGGTATGTTGAGTGACTGTGAGTGTATAGTACGACTTGGCTGGGTGGAGCGACCGCTCCACTAGATAAACCATTGCAAGCTATGAAATTATTTTCATTGAACTGTTCTGAATACTCGTACAAAGTCTTATTTTGTTAACCATTACATTGGAAAAAGATATTGATAAAAATCGATCAAAATATCTTCAAGGTCAAACTCACTACCCAACCGTCTTAAGTGAAATTCTTATGAAGAATTGACAAGGCGTAAGAGATAACCTTGCAAGTCTCATTCCGGAATGTGCGTATTGTCGGGGGGCGTATTGCAAGACTTTACTATATTTGGATCATTATTCTTGGAGTATTTTAAAAGTTTACTATATATCTTATAAATCTTCTAACAATAAAATAAGTGTAAATACAATGCTGTATTATTGCAACTAGCCACTACTAACCTGTCAGCACGAAGGACGGAGTTATCAGGGAGCCACCGCAGATCTGCTCGAAGTGTTGAGTAGAGTTGAGTTCGTAGACGCCGACGTGCCAACTGAACTCGCCGACTTGGACATCTTGACCACGTGACACTGTCGCTTGACCACCGCCGGCGTTGCTCCGCCCACAATCTGCAAGACATGTCGTGTTTTACAGCTGTCATCTTTTCGGACTCTTGAAGGCAATACACTCAGGTGTTTATTTTGTTTATAGCAGTAATCCGCAATTGCAATGGACAATGGGCATGCGGGCAATACAAACCAGTGGTTATTCCACAGACGCAGAGGAATCAACAGTAACTACGGTCGGTGACAGGCAAAGATGACCCCGCGCTTGCATGGGCCGGCCCATACCTGGTCATGCTAAACTGGGTTCATCTTTGCCTGTCACCGACCGTACAATCCGAATTCATCATTTGCTACCACTTGAAGAGGTTTCAACATTCTGATGCCATTCGTATCAGAAGATTACATACACATGTAATATAAAATCGTTTCTACTAACATTTTCTGATGGTTATTGAACGAACACTTGGTCAAAAACTGTATTCGGAAGAAACATATTGGATTGGCTGATGAAGATTTGAAGGCATTATCCGATGAAGCTAGCTTGTCATCTAGCTCTAGTAGGTGAACTCTGATTTAAATCGTTAATGAACCTGACTAGCAGCCAATCCGTTGGTTCAAATACTGTGTTTACTTTGGCCAAGTGTTTTGGTCACACAGTTTCTGATGGTCTACCTGGAATACACTTGATGAGGCTTCTGCTCCAGGTGCGGTTTTTCCTACACTTGACGCTGTTGTAGCCGTGACGATGAGTCGGCAAATAGCCGACTGCGCATGTCATTTGCGCCTGTGTGCCGACGCGCATGCGCCGTGAGCAGTCCACTGTCTCGCCCGCTAGATGGCAGTCCAGGTTGAGGGAGGAGTCTTGGAGAGCAGCGCATGTAGCGACATCTGTGGCGCAGGGGAGAAACCAATGTGTGTTAACAAGATGGATCAGATCAAGTCTGTTTCTTGGAAGCAGAAAGCTGGGAGTCAATTCAAATGTTCTTCAGGTAAGCTTTCAAAACAAATAGGTCTTACGGAACAGGAACTTGTATTCCGGAGGCCCGGGTTCGATTCCCGTGGCCGTCCTTCCTGACTGCGTTTTTTTCATGGTATTCCCTCAGTCGACAGGCAAATGCTGGGAAGGCACCTTACTAATAGGTCACGACCGCCTCCTTCCCACCTTCCATCCTTACCTACTCTTCACTATCATCTCCCAATCATCATCATAATCATTTCATCCGTCGCCACTAGCCTCGCTGCAGAACAGTGCAACGTTAAGCCCCAGACAAAAAAAACAAATAGGTCTGCCTTCATCCATTCTTATTTGTAAATTTAATAACGCCACCAGTCATTTTTACATGATTCCAATTACGTGGTACAAAAAATCGAAATTATGTGCACATTTTCCTAAGAAATTGTTGGAAATGCCAAATTCCAACAAAACTTCAACAAATTTTCAACAAGTCGAGCGAATTTCACCAAATAAATAACTTGTGTTTTAATTTTGCGATATAGCCTCGCCTTGATTGCCATTTGCCAGTAAATATATTCTGGTAGAAGGTACTTAAGTAACAGTATTGCTTATAACTACTGCTCACTTCGATTGCTCTACGACTTACCACCTCCTGGTACCGGAGCCTTGGTTGAAGGAGTCTTGGTTCTCCCTCCATGGCTCGCAGGTGACGTGTTACTTTCTACGTCTGTTGTTGGTTGAGTGAGTTGGGTCGTGGATACTGGGAGTTCAATTGTAGTCATCATTCCAGATGTAGTTGAAGTCATTTGGGATGAACCATCCCTGTCTGGAATCATGAATCACAATGGAAATGCATTCGCAATCTATTGTTGAACAGTGAACCCAGTTTTAAATGTTAATCATAATTAATAGAACGGAGTCAATAGGGGAAAAGGACTGTTTTCGATTTGTTGCGCTTGCCTCGAAGTAAAACATGTACGTGCATAATATCTCAAATGAAAGTTACACAATCTAGCTGCAGGTTTGTTGAGGGGTAAATGGTCTGAACCTTTACTCCGGTGGTCCGGGTCCGGGTTTGATTCCTGTGACCGTTTTCCCTGACTAGAGATTTCCATCGGTCGATTTGAAGTGCTGGGAAGATACCCTAGAATATGCTAAGACCGTATCGAACCAACCAACGTACATAATATCAAGTTACACAGATTCAAATGTGGAGCACTTTTCGAGATCGTTCGATACGTTTTGACATTCACGGCATCCTGACGTTAAACTGAACATAAACTTAATTTACAGCTTAAACGATATTTCGTTGGGATTGACGTCACTTGGACGGGCCTTATGCCTCTAGGTGCGATACTAAAATAAATGCGAATTATAAATAGTAGTGGATTGGGAAAGATGTTTGCTGATCTAAAAATGTATCATACAGTTTGTGTTTCCTCTGTTTGAACTCTCACCACCAAATGGAGACATCGCCACTTGCTCTGTTAGGCCGAGAAAGGCGTCATTGCAAGGTGAGCGCGCAATGAAGTCTTTCTCGGCCTAACAGAGAAACTGCATATCAGCGCATTCTGGCGGGAGTTCAAACACAGGAAAAACGAACTGTAGGTAAAAGTAAGAAATTCGAACATAAAAGAGAAGTTTGACAAAACTACAACGGTGGACAGATATCAGTAAACAGACCTCATCCGAAACGATTTGCTATGCTACATTTCTAATATAAAGGCAACAAACGACAGGCATCAAATTAATATTTCCGGTAAGGTAATATTTTGTGTATAGTTATTGGTTACAACAATGCATTACCTCCTCTGGGTATCACGACGTTCCTTGCACTCGAGCTCTTGGTCACATTGCTGTTCATCGACGCGCATCTGACAGCAACTCTCATACCCGAGTCCTGATTGGTCCACTTCTTGTACATGAACTGCTTCCGTCCTTCAGCCATCCAGCTCCACCTCCACGCGTCGTCCTTGTCTTCCTGCAGCACGTATCCAGGCAAGACGTCGCCGTTGAACTCGGAGTCGGAGGTTCCCACGAGGACGTCGTTTACGTACCAGAGGATAGTGGCCGGTGGAAGACTCTCCGGTACAGTGCAGATCACAAGCAGAGAAAGTCCTTGGGAGACGTCAAGTGGTTCGATCACTCGAATCGTTGGCTCTTCTCGAGGCATCTCTGACGGAAAATAAGAAGAATAAGGAATAATATTCTTTTCTGGACACTAGGTTTCACTAGGTTTCTAGACTACATTGATTGGTTCATGGAAAAATCTTAGAACGCATAACGGAAAGCTGCTCGAATGCATCAACTAACCTCCGTTCCAAGTCTAGCGTCCTAGATATCAAGGGCAGATATAGGCAGAGTGTTTAGACTACAGATAGCGCTGCAAAAAGTACAGACAGAGCCACCTAAGCTGGTAAGCATTCCAACGAAATTAAGTATAGTCCTATCCCAAAATAAACAAAAACGCTCTGCCGAGCAACAATTGGAGGGTAGTTTGCTTCAGTTCATGCATTATAGAGCCCCAGAATTGATTTTATTGCTAAATTCTAAAAAAACGCCCTGCGGGGTTAAACTGAAAGGGCGTCACCCCTAGACCCTCCTTCCGAGAATAGCAATACCCCCATGAAAAAAGTAGTTCCTACGCGCCTGGAATGAACCTCCATGAGCATTATTGTACTTCAAAAAAAAATGCGGCCCGCAAACAAAAGCAAGTTCGTATTATTGGCCCGCAAGTCAAAAAGGTTGAGTACCACTGCTTTAAAACAATTTAAAGTGCGTGAACACATATCTTCCCTTTCAAAACGTAGATTGAAAAGAGATTTCGCCGGTTATTTGTGTAGGAAATGCAACTTGTTTTCCTGTTTTTCTCCGTGAATCGGCGTCCTTCATCTCAAGAGAGAATCACTCACTGGTTGCTATGACAACCGTGGCTCTCTTGTTGACACTGTCCTCACACCAGACGGGGCCACTGTTGTTCTCCGTCACACTCCCTACAAACACTGGGCGGCCCGGGCTTCTGCCCATCTAGCGCCCAAGTGGGACGTCCCGGGCGGGAACTACTAGGGCATGCCCTGGGCCTGCCCAACGGAGCCCAACCGATCCGTTTTATCTGGCTGTAAAATTTCTAGGAATGTCCCGTCTTGGTCCCGCCCGGGAATGGCTAGGGACGGCCCTCTCGGGCGCTACGACTGTTTGAATTTGAGCTGCTCTAATGACTTATTTTTTTCATATTTATAACTTCATTTCTATAATAATTACATCTACATTTCACATGGATATATTGATTTAAGAATAAATATGTTTACAATTCCAAAGCAAAGTATTCATACCATTTTAAACGTTATTAGTAAAGTTTCTTTTATGAACTCGGCAGTCGGCCATCTTCGTGAATCAACTTGTTTCCGTTCTCCCTTCTTCATTTCAAACGCGGCGTTTGACGTTTGTTGATATTTTACACAGTGTCATGAGTGTGTACTTTACGTCCTTTTGAGTGATTTTGAATGTGATTTTAATTATTATCTGTGTCCGTGAATGCAGTGTTCACTGCTGAATAGTTTGTCTCAGTTCAAACCATTTAATGTGACACAAATCGTGAAATAATTACAGTTTTGTTGTGCCTCTTTTGTTTGGATTTTCATCACAGAGCCATACAACCCATTGAAGGTGAGTCTTCATCACAACTACATAAGTATCCAGGCATTAATCGTTGTTACTTTAGTTTTGTATGCTGGGGATACTAATAAACCAATAGGTAGTGTGACCAATGTTCAGTAACCATTAACCTCACATGTAAATTTTTGAAATGTAGCAATTTATGCAAAGTAAAATTTCCAACTAGGTAGTTTAGGTATTTATAAAATAAATAAAGTAGGTAAACAGTTTGCTTGGCGTGGTAGTCTATACATATCAGTGGTAGTAGTCAGTAGGAAACCCTACCTGTAGGTACCTAGTACGTACCTCCGCCTATTTTGGGAATATTTTCACCTCTACATTAACCAATAACCATCCCACATACCTACCAAGGTACCTACTGCAGTTTTAATAATGTTACTTGTTAAAGGTGAATCTACTCTGGAAGAAAATAGGCTATTAAGATATTGAACTCCAGAAACAAAGCGCGTATTCGTCCTGCGAGCGAACCAAGCTGTATCGTCAAACCGAGCCGAAACATTAAGAACCGAACCGAGCAGAGTGGTAAATATTTTCATTATTTTTAATTATTTAACTTTATCAAGGATTGTAGATATACATCAATTATTTTTGTTTATGTAGGTAGGTACCTTACAAGGCCAATAACAAACATTTTTGCTGTGATCCGAAAGTAAAAATTATGTTGCATGGAAATTACATTCTTGTCGGAGGTAGTAGATAGCTACATACATTGAATGGTGGTCCCGCTTCATTCAAATACGTAGTAAAAATTTTGAGATTGAATGTTGTCATCCAAAAAAATAAACCGCACCTTTTGAATTTCCTCTAACGCGCCGCGGCGGTGGTAAGAGAGCAGCCATTCCATGCGAATGCAGACATATGCCACATAATACATATGACTGCTGAATTATTAAATGTAAATAAATAAGCATGTTTTTATACTAGGAAAACGCTCAGTGTAACGCGTTGATGAGCGAGCACAGAACATGCAACATCCCCATAGTCACGATACACGACACTGCACAAGACGATTTTCTCTGCAAATTTTCAATCTCCATAATACTCTGGATGAATAACAGATCCATTGTGTCGTGAAGTCTTACCTACATACTTTCTCCAGAAATCTCTTGTGACATCCCATACTAAATTCGTAAAATTACAATTAATACTTGACTGATTGGGCTTACAATATGTAAAATTTAATATTAGTTGGTCTTGATCACCATGCATAATTTGAACTTTATGTGAACATTTTGATTGTCGACCAATCAGAAGATATTATTTAAACTTAAACCAATTAGAGGATTTTTCCTTCGTACTGCATCCGATTTTATGCGCTAGCTCAAAAATGCTCTCATTTTACTGTACATTGTGGATAGCTTGGCTGCTCTACAGGCCTTGCCTTGGAGCAGAAGCTTAAAGAAGGCAGGGATGACCATTTAGTATACATTTTTCAAGATTACGGAATAAAATGACCTTAAAATGACAAAACTTTTGAAAATAACGACAGATTAGACTGAAAATTGGCAAAAATACCTAAAATGTTGGTACCAATGACCACGCGAAGTTTTAAGTTGATCGGTCAATCTGTTCTAGTTTAAATGTCAAAAATCACATGAAAAATGGGTTTAAATTTGAACCAATAGGAGGTTTTGGCTGAAACTTTTTATGATTGGGTACAATGTTGGTTGCAATGTTTTTGCTAAATTTCAAATTGATCGAAGCAACCAATCAAAAGATAATTTTTTTAAAAATTGAACCAATCACGGGAGCCCGTTCAAAAACGATCCCAGGGACCGCATAGATTACGTTAGTATGTGTACAAAATTTCAGATCGATTGCTAGAGCGGTTTGACCTGGGCTGTGACCACAAAAAAAAAAAAAAAAAAAAAAAAAAAAAACACACAGAGAAAGTGCCATAAGAGTACCGTGGTGACGCTCGCTACGCTCGCTCAATTAAATTCATGGTATTTTCTTGCTGATTCCAAATATGTAATCAGTTTTTTTTTAAGTTTGAATAGTTATTTTGTTATCAGTAAAATTGTGGGACCGCATTTAAATTTAAATTTCGTGTCGAACCATGTAAATTACATAAAAAATTTAGAAGGCTGCACAATGATCCTAGAACTATTTTTATTTTGATGAATAAGATGCTGAACATAGCATCTTACACCCGTACACCCGTAACACGGAATGGCTGAGAGGAAATTAATTTGAGTTGCTAACTTTCACCTTACTTTTTGTAGGTTCTACAGATTCACCGTGAACTTGCCCTGCTCTTATTCTAGAGTCGATTTAATTGCCTACCTACTTCAATTAAAAAGTAAATTTACTTCTTGGCAAATTAGCGAGAATTCTGAAGATGCACAGGACTTGGGACTTCATCGAGTTAATGGATTAAATGTTACCTACCCTACAGATGTAATGATTCAGAACTCTCTGATGGTAAGCCACATTTTAGTATTTTATATGTGTAGTATTTCCTCTAACCTTACCTATAAATCACATTTATGCAATATAGAATGTGTAACATGTAAACTGAGGGAGGGCGGCCGCCCGAGGTCAACCGGTCATACAACCCCTCACGCGCTCGAGCAGGGGCTCGGGAGTGGTTGACCGGCGAGCGACGGAACTGGTTGTGTTGTGTGTTGTCAGAGAGAGAGACGTTTCTAGAAGCCGACGCAGGCAACTGATTTTTGTACAGAGAAAGAGTGTTGATGATTATTATTTGTCGGACTGTCTTACGACGACTTGTGCTGTGGGATTAAGAGTTATTAAAAGTGTTGTTCAAGTGTGATTGTGTTCAAGGTGTTTGTTTTACGAGCTTCGTGCTTCCTCGTACCCCAGAAGCACGTGGCGCCCATCCCCGTCCGCCAGCGTTCCCCCACCCACCCCATTCCACCGTTAAGAAGGGGCAAACGTTATAACTGGCGCCCGACGTGGGACCGAAATTTTGAAAATGGATTACACACGACTGACGCGTGACGAGATCGAGTATGAGTTGAAGATACGCGGACTAGGCGAGGGACTGACCACCGTTGCCGAAATGAAAACCGTCCTCGCCCAGGCCCTCAAGACCGAGAAGGAGGGGAAGAGCACCTGCCCGCAAGAAACCACTCTGGATCCGGAAGAGGAGCTTGAAACGTGCAAGATGAAAATAGCGGACCTGAATACAGCGATTACCAACTACAGCGGTTCGTCCAAGGCGGATTCGGAGTACAAACGAATAGAAACACGTTTGGGACACATCTTGCGCCGGCTCGGAAGGGTGAGTGCACTCATCGCGGACGTGTGTACAAGACGAACGGAGCTGATTCAGGAAGCAGCCAAGTGCGGGGACAAGCTTAAGGAAAAACTGCTTTCAGACCCGTTAGCTATATTGGCGGCCAATAAAACGTTGTCAGATGCCTTGGCTAAGTTAGCAACCGGCGAGACCAGTGCCAGGAAAAAGTATGTTCCAGCCAGAGACTGGGGAGTTACCTTTACGGGGGACGGCCGTGGGTTGAGTGTAAGCGCCTTCCTGGAACGCATAGAAGAATTATGTGAGTCCAGACTACGATCGAAGGAAGACTTACTAGTGGAAGCAATGGATTTATTCGACGGCTCAGCATTAGTATGGTACCGATCCATTAGGCGGCAGCTCGGCTCCTGGGAAGACCTCACGCAAAAACTACGAGAAGAGTTCCTATCACCCGACTATGACGAGGAGTTACTCGACGAAATTAAGAAGCGAACTCAAGGACCGGAGGAAACCATTGGAATCTACGTCGCCTTCATGAGGAACTACATGGCGCGGCTGCAGACACCTTTGGCCGAATCCGTCCAGCTAAGTATAATTCGGAAAAACTTAGACCCGTTTTATGTGGACAGGTTAAGTTTGCAGCAGATCGAGTCCGTGGCCGACCTTCTTAGCCTGGGACGGAAGCTGGAGTACAGCCGGCAACGGGTACGCAAATTTCAGCATCCCGTGCAGCAGAAGGATTCTATCGAACCTGACCTGGCCTACCATGGACGCCGAAGACTGCCAGATCGTCCAGGCCCGAACGTCGGTGCGGTACAGGAAGAGAATCTAGCGGACGTCTCCACAGCGACCTCGAGAGGCAGCAGAGGGCCATGTTGGAACTGTCAAGGTACCGACCACACCTATCGCGATTGTTTGGCAAAAAGGTCAGTGTTCTGTTATGGTTGTGGTGCAGCAAACGTTTTGAAGCCAAATTGTATCCCTTGCCGTGAACGTGCGGGAAAAGCAGCAGCGGGTCGAGTGTAGGGCGGACTCCTCCTGCAAAGCTGATATGTTCGCCTCCTAACGAAGAGTGGTGTGACTGGTTAGACGTGGTAGCCAATCATAGTCTTCGAGCCAAGCTGGACCATATCCTGGCATCGGCAGGGAATGATAGTCGGCCTAGCCTGAAGGTACACGTGTTGGGGATAGCAATGCAGGGTCTTCTGGATTCCGGAGCATCAAGAACGATTCTTGGTCGGGGCGGCTGGGAGAAGATCAAAGCACTTCATCCTCCTCTTCGGAAAATGGAAGCAGGTATGGTGCGCGTTGCTGATGGACGTTCTTGTCAAGTGTTAGGAGAGGCTGATCTGCCGATTGAATTAGATGGGAGAGTAAAAGTTTTACCAATTTTGGTAGTCCCATTACTGGAGCGTGCCTTATACTTAGGGATCGACTTTTGGAAGACAATGAGGTTTGTCCCCGATGTAGCGCAGGGTACCTGGACCTTTAGTGATAGTGGAGAAATACCCCGGGTAGCCGAGTGTACTCAAATCAAGGACAGACTCTCACCCAAGGAAAGAATTCAGTTGGAGAAGATGGTGACAGATTTGATGGCTCTCCCACAGGATAAGCTAGGGGTAACAGGTTTAGTGCATCATAAGATCGATACAGGAGATGCGGCTCCCATCAAACAACGGTACTACCCTTATTCACCGGTCATACAGAAGCAGATTAATAAGGAACTCGACGAAATGTTAAGGGACGGAGTAGTCGAACCTTCAACCAGTGCATGGAGTTCACCTATTATGCTAGTAGAGAAACCAGATTCCAAGGCCTTTAGGGTATGCATAGACTTCAGAAGAGTGAATGCAGTGACCAAACGTGACGCATATCCTTTGCCGTACGTGTCAGCTATCTTGGACCGGTTAAGGAATGCAACGTACATGTCCTCCCTAGACCTGAAAACGGCGTATTGGCAAGTGCCCCTGGAAGAAGAGAGCAAGGAAAAGACGGCATTTGCAGTGGCGGGCCGGGGTCTTTTCCAATTCCGGCGGATGCCCTTCGGGTTGCATAATTCTCCAGCAACGTGGCAACGTTTAATAGACCGAGTATTAGGCCCAGAACTAGATCCCCACGTATTTGTGTATCTAGATGACGTGATAATTGTTACTCCTACTTTTGAAGCACACTTCGAGGTTCTACAGAAGGTGTTGCAGAAGTTGAAGGCGGCGGGCCTGACATTAAATAAGGACAAATGTCAATTTGGCCGTTCAGAGTTGAAGTACCTTGGGTACATGGTTGATGAGGGGGGTTTACGCGTGAACACTGAAAAGGTTACGGCGATGATTAACTACCCGACGCCCAAGAATGTTACTGAAGTTAGACGTTTCATTGGACTGGCAAGTTGGTACCGACGTTTCGTACCAGATTTCGCCACGAAAATGGTACCACTGAATGAGTTGACTAAAGGGGTGCGAAAGGGCCAAAGAAATCCGCCCTGGAAGTGGGAGGAAAAGCATGATCTCGCTTTTCGACAAATCAAGAGCCATTTAGTAGAAGCTCCCCTCCTCACCTGTCCCGACTTCAACCGGCCATTTCTGATACAAACTGACGCTTCAGAAGTGGGTCTGGGAGCAGTTATCTCACAAGAGTTTGAAGATGGAGAAAAGGTCATTGCGTATGCCAGCCGGTCATTGACAAAGAGTGAACGGGTCTACACCACCACGGAATTGGAGTGCTTAGCGGTGGTCTGGGCAGTGGAGAAATTTAGACCGTATGTGGAAGGCTCTCCATTCACAGTCATCACGGACCATCATTCCTTAATCTGGCTACATAACCTCAAAGACCCGAGAGGACGGCTCGCTCGTTGGGCGATTAGGCTGCAACAGTACTCGTTCGAAATTCTGCATAGACCCGGGAGGAACCATGCTGTACCGGATGCCTTGTCGAGATCCGTGGGACTTCTGGAGTCTATTGAAATCACCAAGGACGACCATGATGACTGGTATACGGCCCAACTCAAGAAAGTAAGGGATTATCCTCAAAATTATCCGAACTGGAAGGCTGAAGATGATAAGTTGTGGAAGCGTTTACTACGAAGAAAAAAACAGTTCCTACTAACTCCAGAAGACGAAGGCTGGAGGATGGTAGTTCCGAGATCACTGCGGAAAAGTCTTCTAGTAGAATACCATGATCAGCCGACAGCCGGGCATCTGGGAACCTTTAAGACTATCAAGAGGATATCCGAAACGTACTACTGGCCAGGCATGGCCGCCGACATCAGTCGTTATGTCCAGAAGTGCAAGGTCTGCCAATCCCTCAAGCCTGTGCAACAACTACCAGCGGGGTTGATGGGAAGCCAACGGGAAGTCACCAATCCTTGGCAAATGATCTCCACAGATTTGATGGGCCCTTTCCCGGTTTCCTCTAAACAAAACCGGTTCCTGTTAGTGATTGCCGACTGTTTCACCAAATATACCTTACTCTTCCCGTTACGAACTGCAACTGCAGAGAAGATAGCCCAAATCATGGAGCATGAAGTGTTTCTCGTGTATGGAGCTCCCCAATATGTGATCTGCGACAACGGAACTCAGTACACCAGTAAACAGTTTGTGGATAAAGTTACCGGCTATGGGGGGAAAATCCTTTACAACCCAAATTACCACCCGCAAGCGAACCCGACAGAGAGAATCAATCGCGTCCTGAAGACGATGATAGCGTCGTACGTGAAGGATAACCATCGGAGTTGGGACAAGAATTTACCACAGTTGAGGCACGCCATCTGTACGGCGACACACGAAGCGACGGGTTTCACACCCGCTTTTCTCAACTTTGGCCGAGAACTCTTCTTGTCCGGGACGTCGTACCGCAAGTTGGAAGAAGATGGTTACGCTCCGAGGATGGGTCCACGTGAACCTCGGGCCAAGCTATTAAAGGAACTTCCCGCACTCTACGCCGAGGTTACTGATAGACTCCAAAGAGCCCACGAGAAGAACAGCCGGATCTACAACCTCCGTCGCCGTCCACTGCAATTTCAACCAGGAGATGTTGTTTGGAGAAAGACTTTTCCCCAATCAGATGCCGCGCGCTACTTCACGGCGAAGTTAGCACCGAAGTATACGCGGTGCTTCATCCACAAGCGGGTGTCCAACCTAGTCTACGAGCTGCGGGAGGAAGATGGGCGAGTACTTCCAACCAGGTGGCACGTACAAGATCTCAAGCCGGATGCGACGCCCGAAGCAGAAGATAATTTATAAAATAAATTCTTAAAAGAGGAAAAGGTGGAGTTTGTAACATGTAAACTGAGGGAGGGCGGCCGCCCGAGGTCAACCGGTCATACAACCCCTCACGCGCTCGAGCAGGGGCTCGGGAGTGGTTGACCGGCGAGCGACGGAACTGGTTGTGTTGTGTGTTGTCAGAGAGAGAGACGTTTCTAGAAGCCGACGCAGGCAACTGATTTTTGTACAGAGAAAGAGTGTTGATGATTATTATTTGTCGGACTGTCTTACGACGACTTGTGCTGTGGGATTAAGAGTTATTAAAAGTGTTGTTCAAGTGTGATTGTGTTCAAGGTGTTTGTTTTACGAGCTTCGTGCTTCCTCGTACCCCAGAAGCACGTGGCGCCCATCCCCGTCCGCCAGCGTTCCCCCACCCACCCCATTCCACCGTTAAGAAGGGGCAAACGTTATAAATGTTTCAAATTTTTATTGGGGTTTTAAATAAATAGTGTACCTAATGGTAATAATTGTACCTCAAGTGATTATTGTGGCAGGTCACACAACACAAAAGTGATTTTTGTATTATTCATTGCCAAGAAGTTTATCCTATCAATTTACAAATTCTTCATTGAATCTATCTTTCTTTTTTTTAGGGATCACTCTGTGCCAAAAATTCAATTTTTAAAATTTTTGTAAAGACTGTTATTTGCAGCTATCTGCTATTGCAGTTATTTACATAAATAGTTCTTGTGTAGTAGGTAGAAACTATTTGCTAGGCAGCCTCATGCTCAAAAGAAGTTGCATCCACGTAGATTGCGGATGTCAGTCCTCGACACCACAAGACCGTGTGCTAATAATTTATGGATGGAATCCAGTATCTGGCCATTAAATCGGAAAATTCTTTTGAGCATAGCATAATAATAGTGTTAAATATTGACAAATTTAACAAGATCTTGTAAATGTTGGACTTTCATTGGTCTAACCGAATAAAAATTTACACAAAAAATAAAAAACACTTCTAACAATACGCTGCATGATCTTGCTAAACTTTTCAAGATCTTGTATAAATCTTGTTTAGGTTAGAATCTGTACCTACAATAATAAATAATTGCAAATATCTTGCGAACATTATTAGTACAAGGTACATTACCTAAATACTTTGCAATTTTATTTTTTCAGATGAAAGAAATACGTATTCAATAGCATTCATTTTCTTGAAAAACTGAAGATGAAAAATTGTGCCAACATATCCGTGAGTGAAGTAAAATCCGAATTGTGTCTTGTCGATAAAGAGACAGCGTGCCAGACTCACTGCCAGGTAGTACCTACCTCAGAATGTTTTGATACTATGTGACGTGTGAAGGTTGAAGGACATTTAAAAATTTTAAGTGATGTGGTAGTATAATCTTTTACAATAATATACGTTTATATTATATGAAACTGTTTTTTTTTTAATTTTCGTGTGTTTTCCTGCTCTTTATTATTCCTAAAATTCAATTGCAGTGAATCTCCTATGTGTAGCATTTTATTTTTTGTAATTTATCAAAACAATATAGTACCTAAGTAAGTAGGGAAGAGTACGTGAAAAAATTATTATTGAAACGATTCAATCGTCCTGTAAGAGATTATCAAAAAATAATTGCTAATTTCAAAATCCAACAACTGATTCATAAACAAAAATTATGGATCTTTTTATCCTTCTTCATTTTTTTATGAATAAGGTAGGTAATACTTAAGTCTCTAGAAATTTTGTTCCAGTAAGTTTTTAAATATCAACGCAAATAATTACTGACATTTGTCACCCGCGAAATGTTAAAAATTAATTCATGCAAATGAAATTCAATTATAATGGGACTTTTGGCGGGAAAAACGACGTATTACAAGAATCCACTTACACTAATGTGTTACCATTGTGGATCATCTGTCAATTTTCTGTAAATTTTCCTGTTAAAAGTAATCAAACTTTGTAAATTCATTCCTTGAAAACTATTCATCCCACAGCAAAAATAAAATCACATCTGTGTTCAGCAACATAATCAACTTTCATAAAATAAGGGTCTATTATTCTGAAATCTGAATTTCACGAGACTTCCCCATTATGTGACAGTCAAGTTGAGGATTTCAAATGATCCCAAAATATTTCCTCCAAATAAAAATGCGTTAAAAATAAAAACAGTAGGAGGTACCTTAGGTAATGTGTCAGGTCAGTGGAACAGCTTTCAAACAATAGGGAAACATGGCGAGATAAAATGACTTCCAATAACCACTGATTAACTTTATAATATAGGTACCGGCTATTTTTTTTTTATTAATATTTGACCATTTAAATGCATTTCTAATGTGTGAGTAGGTACCTACTGTTCTTCTAGTTGACATAACAAATTACAACTGTTGTGAAATATTCCGTGAACTGTGAACTAATACATTGACCCTGGAAGAAAATACCTGGATTATTTTTTTCGTATGGCAACGCCCACTCTCCGAAATTGTGAAAAAATCCCGTTTCTCGTGTCACTCACGTTTGCAATTAATTATGTCTTAATGAAACGTATTTTTTCCAGGTACATTCGCATTCAAAATTAGTGCCTATATGCACGTGTCTGGATCAGAGGCACGTTTTGTAGGTACTGCATTTTGAATGAGAGTGTACCTAGCAAGCTAGCACGTGACCGTTATGGAATGTGCGTAGGGGGAGGGGGCTACAAAGCGAGCAGCTGCTCCCGCGCGGGCCGCCCGGGCGGGGGCCAGGGCCGGCCTATGCCTCCCGCGCGGGCCGCCCGGGAGGGTCCAGGGACGGCCCATACCTCCCGCGCGGGCGTCATGGGACGGCCCAGGCCGCCGCCCGGGCTTATTCCCAGTGGCAGGCCCCGGGAGTCTCACTCCATGCTAATCACCCATAAGACGGGAGGTCCCTGGGCAGGCCCGTACGCCCATCTGGGACGGCCTAGGACGCGTCCAGGGACCTCCCAGTGTTTGTAGGGCTGTAGAGTGCGTTGCAGCTGGTTGTTCCGTGCCTGATGCTCGGTGAACCCCGTGTCAGGCCATGGATCTGGACGAAGTCGCATCCTTCGCTGTCGATTGTATCGCACGTGAGTTGAACCGATGTGCCGGGTGACGCAAGCACATAGCCCGACTGCACGTTCTGGAGATACGAAGACTTCGCTGGAAGTTCATGAGAAAACTTCATGTTGGGATAGTGAAGCAACAGTGTTTCTTTATTTGGCCACATTGATTATGCTTGTGGAGTTTGTGTCCATGATCAGTATTATCAGTTATCAGGTGATATTACTCACATAGCTAGGGGGAGGGAGGGAGGCGTGGGACTGAAAAGAGCCTCTCAAAACAAAATTGGAGTAGAAATATGTGTTGATGTTAATATTAAGGACTGATTGATGTGCATATTGTTTCATTCTGCCTTTCCCAGAGTGGCGTAAGTTACTGAAAATTATACCAGACCGTTTGGCAATCAATTAATCCAATCAATCCAATCAATTAATCTAATATTGAATGAATTGTGGTTACAATTGGTCGTATTTAAGGATGACAATGATTTCAAAAATGTTGATTTATTAGCTGAAATTTCGTGTCGTTGGCTGTGCCAATGTTCAAATGACAAATTTAGCTTTGTTTTTCTTTTAAATAACCCTTCATTTTCTGGATGACTTTTAAAGACAAGTAGGTACACAAATCGACGATGTTGAGACAGTACGGATCCACTGTGACATTAAATAGCCAGTCCACAGAAGGAACAGCCATAGACTTTAAGTAGGCATGGTGAACTTAATTGTTTTTAAGAGTGTTTCACTGCTGCAATCAGGTCTTGCATTGTTGTAAAAGATAGAGAAAGTGGAACTTTTGGTTGTAAAGATATGTGTTTGATTTTTAGTAATTATGAAGTGTAATCATTAAATTTAACCTTATTAAATTATAACAGTTTGTAATAATTAAAAGCAATATTCGTTTTAATGAACAGTATGAATATGAAGTGATGTGCACTCTAAATATGATTGAGCGGAAATCACTCAAAAAGAGTGGAAAGTGCACCACTCAATGAGTGGTTTCTTGGATTCTATCCAAGAATATATCGAGAAGCAATCGAAATAATGAAAAGACCGGACAATATAAACAAGAGAGATGATGCTAAACGGCTACCAGCTACGTGGATACCAGCTTTATCTAAATATATGATAGAAAACACTTCTGTTCAAGCTTCCAGCCTAGATCCAAGTAGAGATAGTGAAAATGAAAACTGCTCAGAAGATGTTCAAGACACTGATCATCAGGTTGGACCGCTAAATAGTACAGTTAGCAACGCAGAAACGAACCGGATGACATCATCGACAGATCGTAGAATCACACGTCAGCAGGTCAGATCGCAGAGCGGAACTGACGTGAACCCGCAGAACTTACCAACAGAAAGAAGAGTGACACGTAGTCAGACAAGCTCTACCACTGGAGCTACAAGAAAATCTAAGAAGTCTGCACCATAGAAGAACCTTAGCTTACAGAATATTATAACTAAACAGTTTTCTAACTTTGCTTTACTTCGATACAATTCATATGTGATTTATTCCACGGTCAATTAGTTTTCTTACATTTATAGCTTTTTTATTACTTTGATTTAATCTCTTTGCATAATATTTGACCGTGTAATTTTGACATATGATAGTCTTGAGAAGGCTTTGTCTTGTGTGACATTTGCATTTTTTCCTAGCTCTGTTAGCACTGTTTTATTAATTTTGAATTTATTTTGTCCCTGAAGATGATCACTGCTATGTGATTGAAACGTTGGAGTATTAAACAATTATACACGGATATTACCCTAAAGTAGTACTTACTAATTATGAATTACGTCCGTGAAAGCAACAGAATCAATATATATATATATTATATTATATATATTATATTATATAATATAATATATTATTATATAATAGTTATTATAGTTATTTTATATATAACTATATAGTTATAGTTATATATATTAAATAGTTAAATAGATACATTTAACTTGCAAACTGGTAATTTTTTAGACATTTTTCATCATTCGGCTGAAATTATTAGAACCATTTACAACAAAACAGATCATGTTCAGGCCCAGATAGTAGATTAAGTTTATTTGAATAGTTGTACCTACTTTTACGCTTTAATGTCTTGTCTTGCTTATTAATATTTATTGTGTCTTGTAACTTCTTTAATCATAGTTTAAATATATATATATTTTTTTTTTGTTATTTTAAATCCCACTTGTGGAATATTTTGTATTCTGTTGGTGATTTCAAATAAAATGAAAATGAAAATAACAACAGAAAAGAAAAGGATAACCAGGTTACCTAAATCAGATCTGACAATGAGAGTCGAGTATCTGTAGATCCATCCCTGTCCCTCCACATTGACCCTACACCCAACCATGTAGTATCCGAACTCCAACCCTTCCACGGACATCCCGCAGCGCCCTTCACTCAGGGATGTTCTGTAGTCCTTGTACTTCAGCTTCCCAGCGACCGCGGTCCAATGGCTGTACACTGCACGGATGTGGTCGGATTCCAGCTGGGTGTTGCCACGACCCTCCCAGATATTGAACTCGCATTTGGCGATGGCCACGTCGGCGTTGCAGTAGAAGTTGGAGTTGGCGTTGAGGATCATTCGCTGATGCGGAGCTGATGACGTAATGTTCACCGCATACACGCCTGAGGGCAGGGGCAGATTACCCTAAGGGGCGCCAACTTCCAGGGCCCTCATTCACGAAGCGGTGTTAGCTTGGGTTAGCTCGTAGTGCCATAAGAAATAACATTATAACCCTAGCTACCCTAGCTTACCCCATGTACGTGAATGAGGGCCCAGGGGGTGCCGCGGCCTGGCGTCAAATTATATTACATGTGTTAAGACAATAATGACTGTAGTCTTTTTAATAGAATGGGGGGAGAGGTTATGAAAATTTTCCCCCACGCAAGTTGTAGGAATCCTAACTTCATACAATGGTTTATATAGAATTTGAGCTATTTCCTCGCCCCAGGTTCAATCAAAAAGTGTATAAATTATAAGCCATGCGGGGCGCCTATGACGCCTTCATTCTCGCGGGTTAGACAGCGTCGTTCAGTGATTTTAAGAGAAAATAGCACCATTTTAACTTCCAAGATGCATTATAAAAGTGTTAAAAGTAAAAAAAAAAAAGTAAAAAAAGGCCCTTCGGGGCAAGATGAGGGCTGTTAAAATAGACAGGGTGAAAGTGCTGCCCTTCCGTTTGGGGGGGGGGGGGGCATCATGTGAATTTTGCTAGTAATTAGCCTACACATTAACTAGCCACTAAATCCGATACTGCATCCATTACTAATTACTGCAGACATTACTAATAGTCTGAAAATTACTAATATTCTGAAAAGTCACATTGGCAAACAGGGGGTTCGGGGGCTTAGCCCCCCTTTATTTTTTTTTGATCAAGGTCATTCGTTTAGGTGCAATTTTGAATCACAGTGTATAGCTATTTTGGGGAATTATAAATTGCAAAATATCCCAAACTTGGTCTAAGAGATTTAAGAATAGGCAAATCATTGAACTTATCAGGATATGCATATCCGGGGCGCAAAGTCCCGGAAATTTTTTAGAATTTTCACTCAATTCTAACCATTTTGGAAGGTTTTTGACATGATCCGTCTATTTTTACGTGTTTTTTTTCACATTTTATTTTAAATGTGACTATTTTTTTTAGATGAAACCCTGATTTCGGGGGGGGGGGGGGGGGCGCATGGCCACCTCGCCCCCCCCCTGAATACGCCCTTGTTGACGCGTTGATATAAGACAAGGCAAGGCAGTAAATGAAGAGACTAACCTGACAGTGCAAGATGACCCGAGCTCGAGCCCCGAGCTGCTTGCGCATGTGTGGGAGAGAGAAGGAGAGAAGAGAGGGCACAGAACAGAACGAGACGAGTTCCCATGGCAACTACAGATCCACGACTACCAGTGAAATGTTATACAAATAATATGAGAGAGATTCTGGGGATTTTCAAGAATCTGTAAAAACAATCTTGTAATGACCTTTAAGGTCAGATGATCAAGTGAAATCAAGTGCGGTCGCTCCACACAGCCAAGTCATTGCGTACAAACTATATATTTGATGATTTACCACATGTGCACTTTTGGCATCTCGTGTGCTTTTCATGAAATGTACCGGATTCTACCAATGTGAAAACTTGAAGTGAAAAACTTAAACTTTAACAATTTGAACCTTACTCAACCGATGGATTTAGATGGTAATCAATAAGAAATATTAATGGTAGAACTACAAAATTACATCATAATCATAGGAATAAAGTATACACAAAATCAAAAGTAGTCAAATAATTTTTTCAACTGCTTTTTTATAAAACCTGATGTGAAGGCAAATCTTTAAAATAGCTGAACCATTGAATTATCGTATTCAATTATATCAAACCCATATTTTCTATGTAACCAAATTGGTGATAGTATAGTTTGTTAAAGTGATTGTTGACAGTCTAATATGTCTTAAGAACCATTAAAGAAATTACTAAGAAGATGGGTGATGTCCCCAATAAAAAAAGTAAACATACGGCTTAACTGAAAAAGAAATCAGGCTGAAAAATAAAATATTCAGCTCTGACGATGAGACGGATAGAAATTTAACGCCGTATTTCAAAACATAATTTTTAAAAACACATTTTGCATACTTATTTTCAGCAATAGGTACTTAATTTTTGTCTTTGGAAGGGACTTGGCTGCTGTTTTTCATCGATTCTATTTCTTGTCCATATTTTTTTTATAGTCTACTGTTTGACCTCTTTCTGATGTCAATGTTTGAAAGATTGCATCGATTCAGTTGGATGAATGTTGTAGATACAGAGAATGGAAGGTCAATAAAGAAATATTATGTGAGAGGAAAAACCAAAAGTAGGGGGATTCCAATGGATATGTATCTATCCAGCATGTGAAATCAATAGATAGAGTAAATCACAATTTCATGAAAGGAGATTCGCTCACTTTCAATAATAGTAAATTTTTCAAAAAAAATCCGTTAATTTCCTAGCAACAGGCTAAATAAGCCTGTTGGAATGTTTTCAATTATTTTAATCATTGTTTAGCTACCTGTCAAAAACTGTAATGTCAAACTCCTGATGAAGCCTGCAGAAGACAGGCGAAATATTGAGATATTCAATAATAATAAAGTTTGTAAAATGTTCAATACATAATTTATTGTTTATTTATGTAAAGCCAAACTTAAGAACGGAAAACGAATTATTAATAGTTTGTAGAACTGTTTTACCACTTGTTAATTTCAGATAATAAAACACTGTTTAATGGTCGGAAATCATCTTTCTTGGAAACTGTTGTATGCATTTAGTCTATCAATGTATTTTTTCTGCTACTTCTTCTTAGACTTGAGAAGAGTAGAATGTTGGTACACGTACCTAGAGCGGATAAGCATGGTATTGTACCTAGATAAGCATAATCCGCTCTCTCAAGAATTCTGATATTAATTTTATGGTCTCTATTATCAATCTATTTATGATTCTGTCTACACATATACACATGCGCGTCATAGTTTAAATCTATCCAACGCCTCTTCAGTCGTTGATAAGACGTCTCACTAAATGACAGTCCTTCAAGTGTCCATGATGTAATACTTCAGCATACCTACACTCCGAGGGTTCAAGGAATTGCAGGTAATTTCTGAATAAATACTGTTTGTACTTTTAATTGTGAAGGATCAATACGCAATACAAAAATATGGCATTGGATGTATCAAATCAAGCTCTCGTTCGAAAAATTGACATTGGAACAATAACATTCTTGGTATAAACATCGTATTTGAAATTTGCCACATCCAAGAGGACTGCTAAAAAACATACCCGTGTTTTGTATAAATCTCTGAAAATGCGAGAAAGTGCAAAGGAGGCGTCATTTACAGAAACAACCATATTCCTAATAAGTGATTTCGAGATTAGTAATAAAAACTTTCTGAAAAAAAAAAATATGGTTATATGATTATATGGTTACATATAATATATATTATACATATATTATATATATATATATATTACATATATTATACATATATACATATACATATATGTATATATATGTATATATATATATGTATATATACATATACATATACATATATATTATATGATTACATGATTATATGGTTATATGGTTATATGAAAATATGAATATGAAAAAAAATATGGTGATGGTTTTAAAAACCATCACCAGTTTTTTTAAGGATTTTTGCAAGGCATTTAAATTTAGTAAATCATTTATATCACACATTAGCATTTTATCATTGAAGGGCTCCATTTCCATTTTACGTAATCATCTTTATAATCAATATTAGTTATAATATTAGCCATTAGTCATTTATTATTCTCAATTTCAATTTATTATTTTACTATACTGTGTCCTAGTGGCAGTCATGTCTGATGACAGTGTTTTGTTTATTAAATAAAAGTTTTCTCTGTATATGAAGAAATAAAATGTAATCAATTGAAATATAATTAGTATGGAACTCCGAGGGCGCGCCAAAGATAGGACGATTATTTTGTCCGCCGTAAGCGCCACGATCGTTTTGAGGGCAAGTGTTTCATCTTTACTGAAATTCTTTGGTTTCAGTATCTTTGGAATTTCACAACAGCTGATTTTGTTGACAGCTTGACAGCTGACAATTCAGACCTGTGTAGTTAAAAATAGTCGTTCAAAAGTAATTCCACACCTAGTAAATAATCATTTAAAGTTCCATTGTTACCCTAAAGTCATTGGAAATCATCAGTGTAAGTAGAAAACTATTATTAACAAGGAATGTGTGGTTATTAGACTGAAGCCGCCATTTTTCAAATGAAAGTCACCGCCGCCGATAGTTGACTGACAAACAGCCCGCTAATCTTACGAACTTGCTTTTGCCCTCAAAATGCATGTGCTGCCATCTGCTGGTTGTTTCGCTTTGCACATGCCCTCGTATTGAATTTGTGTAACTGATTTGTATAATATTCTAATATTATTATAAATTATACTAAAATATAATGTATTATAGAAATTCAATAATACAATTTTTCTTTGATCTGTCTCTATGAATCTATATTATGTTATGGACATGATATTGATATTCAAATGTGTGCTAAATTGTTGGCTTGCTTAGAGCTTCTAGACATTCTAACATTGAATGGATGTTATAATACTTGTCCGTATTGCATTACAGTGTTGCCATGCCGCCTCACAAGCAGCCTCTGAGTCTATCAGCCCTCTCCACAACAGCCGTGGAGCAACTAGTCATTACGTCACTACTGAACATGGAGGACATGACGTCACCATCTCTCCAGGAAGCCCTGAACAAAGTACAAGATGTCCTCGTCGACGGAGTTCTTCCAGCCATGTGGGACTCTCTGTACCAAGCTGTTCTAAAACATTCAAGAACTGAACAGAACAATGTCCACTCGATATTCATCCATGAGAATCTACGGAAATTCGCTCCAACGCGTCCCATCACTGTTGATATGATGTGTAAACTGAAGAATATCATGGAGTTGGATGTGTCTCGTGTGGAGAGTGATCCTAACCCGTGTGTCTTGATCGGTCAGGTGTTTCTTAAACTACAGACTGTGAAGCTGGGTGAGATATCAGTGCCTGAGAGTTACATGGAGTTGGCAGCATGCACTGGACTCCAGCATGTCTCCTACACGGGGATCAGAAATAACATCGAGGGCTGTGGAGAGTTCACGGTGACCTCGGGGTACTTAGCGGTGAGTAGTAGGTGTTTCAGGTGAGACTGTGAAGCTGGGTGAGATATCAGTGCCTGAGAGTTACATGGAGTTGGCAGCATGCACTGGACTCCAGCATGTCTCCTACACGGGGATCAGAAATAACATCGAGGGCTGTGGAGAGTTCACGGTGACCTCGGGGTACTTAGCGGTGAGTAGTAGGTGTTTCAGGTGAGACTGTGAAGCTGGGTGAGATATCAGTGCCGGAGAGTTACATGGAGTTGGCAGCATGCACTGGACTCCAGCATGTCTCCTACACGGGGATCAGAAATAACATCGAGGGCTGTGGAGAGTTCACGGTGACCTCGGGGTACTTAGCGGTGAGTAGTAGGTGTTTCAGGTGAGACTTTGAGGCTGGGTGAGATATCAGTGCCTGAGAGTTACATGGAGTTGGCAGCATGCACTGGACTCCAGCATGTCTCCTACACGGGGATCAGAAATAACATCGAGGGCTGTGGAGAGTTCACGGTGACCTCGGGGTACTTAGCGGTGAGTAGTAGGTGTTTCAGGTGAGACTGTGAGGCTGGGTGAGATATCAGTGCCTGAGAGTTACATGGAGTTGGCAGCTTGCACTGGACTCCAGCATGTCTCCTACACGGGGATCAGAAATAACATCGAGGGCTGTGGAGAGTTCACGGTGACCTCAGGGTACTTAGCGGTGAGTAGCAGGTGTTTCTTAATCTGCAGACTGTGAAGCTGGGTGAGATATCAGTGCCTGAGAGTTACATGGAGTTGACAGTATGCACTGGACTCCAGCATGTCTCCTACATGGGGATCAGAAGTAACATCGAGGGCTGTGGCGAGTTCACGGTGACCTCGGGGTACTTAGCGGTGAGTATTAGGTGTGTCAGGTGAGAGTGTGAGGCTGGGTGAGATATCAGTGTCTGAGAGTTACATGGAGTTGGCAGCATGCACTGGACTCCAGCATGTCTCCTACACGGGGATCAGAAATAACATCGAGGGCTGTGGAGAGTTCACGGTGACCTCGGGGTACTTAGCGGTGAGTAGTAGGTGTTTCAGGTGAGACTGTGAGGCTGGGTGAGATATCAGTGCCGGAGAGTTACATGGAGTTGCATGCACTGGACTCCAGCATGTCTCCTACACGGGAATCAGAAATAACATCGAGGGCTGTGGAGAGTTCACGGTGACCTCGGGGTACTTAGCGGTGAGTATTAGGTGTGTCAGGTGAGAGTGTGAGGCTGGGTGAGATATCAGTGTCTGAGAGTTACATGGAGTTGGCAGCATGCACTGGACTCCAGCATGTCTCCTACACGGGGATCAGAAATAACATCGAGGGCTGTGGAGAGTTCACGGTGACCTCGGGGTACTTAGCGGTGAGTAGTAGGTGTTTCAGGTGAGACTGTGAGGCTGGGTGAGATATCAGTGCCTGAGAGTTACATGGAGTTGGCAGCTTGCACTGGACTCCAGCATGTCTCCTACACGGGGATCAGAAGTAACATCGAGGGCTGTGGCGAGTTCACGGTGACCTCGGGGTACTTAGCGGTGAGTAGTAGGTGTTTCAGGTGAGACTGTGAGGCTGGGTGAGATATCAGTGCCTGAGAGTTACATGGAGTTGGCAGCATGCACTGGACTCCAGCATGTCTCCTACACGGGGATCAGAAATAACATCGAGAGCTGTGGAGAGTTCACGGTGACCTCGGGGTACTTAGCGGTGAGTAGTAGATGTTTCAGGTGAGAGAGGCTGGGTGAGATATCAGTGCCTGAGAGTTACATGGAGTTGGCAGCATGCACTGGACTCCAGCATGTCTCCTACACGGGGATCAGAAATAACATCGAGAGCTGTGGAGAGTTCACGGTGACCTCGGGGTACTTAGCGGTGAGCAAACACTCACATGTTCCGTCCACCATTTCGGTACAGTTGAACAGTATACTTTTATAGGTGACATATAGCATCTGGGAAAAATATGGTTCAAAACGTATAGAAATGGCCTTATTTGCTTCTAAATTTAAACATTTACTAGGGCGTCCGCTATCACACTCCCCTTTTCATACGAAAATGTGCTGTCTCTTAAATATCGTACTAAACTATTATGGACAATTCGAAAATTCCAAGGTTTTTTGGATTGCAACAATTCAATTAGAATTAGACAATCTTGGGGAGGGGTAGGGGGGCATATGATATAATAAAGAATGAAGTAAAAAAGGACTGTCTTGACGGAACAATTTGGCTAAGTGGTAACGCTCTGAACTTGTATTCCGGAGGCCCGGGTTCGATTCCCGCGGCCGTCCTTCCTGACTGTTTTTTTTTCGTGGTATTCCCTCAGTCGACAGGCAAATGCTGGGAAGGTACCCTACTAATAGGCCACGACCGCCTCCTTCCCACCTGCCATCCTTACCTACTCTTCACCATCATCTCCCAATCATCATCATAATCATTCCTCCGTCGCCATTAGCCTCGCTGCAGAACAGTGCGACGTTAAGCCCCAGACACAAAATAATATGAGCACTCTTACACTGGTTTCTGTTGCCAGGCTGAACTGGCTCTGGAGCTATTTCCTCGCCTGGAGCACTACAGCTTCTACAGCATGGGCGAAGTCCTGCTTCATCTCAACACGACCAAGCCTCTTACCCTGCGCCACGTCCAAGAGGAGAACTACTCGATCGAGATGATGGACCGCATCATCGCGTTGTGTCCTCATCTACAACGCCTCGACATCGACAACTACTTCACGCGCACTGCAGACGACTGCGCATGTGCGTTGGGCGCTTTAGCCACAAGTCCGTTGCAGATACGTCACCTTGACATCACTCTCACGCACTTCGACGAAAACTTCAGACATTTCATCGAGAAAAAGGGAAAACATTTGGTGAAATTCACGTTAAAATGTCCACCGCTACCCGAACAGGCGGCACAGATTATTTCGAAATATAGTTTAAATTTGACACATTTGTCGGTTAGTTATTGGTTCAGTACACCGGATCGGGATAATACATTGACATTTCCTGAGGGATGTCAGTCATATTTGACATATCTAGAGAAGTTCTCATACTCATCCAGCATTCCTAATATATCAGATCTTAAGTTGATCAAAATAATTTTACCCCGATATTCAAAACTCTCTGTATTAGACATGAATGTCCTTGAAGCCGACATCAACGTGTTCTTGATGGAGTTGATGACGTCAGTGGACATGAACGACCTTGAGGACTTAAAGGTCCGGGTTCGGGACTCGGCGATGTTCACTGACAAAGTGCTCCGGGAGATTTACACGCGTCTTCCCAGACTTCAGCGTCTTCTTGTTCATTGTCCGTTTGAGCAGAGTGTGGTGAGTTGTTTGAGTGAGATCAGAAGACAAGTTCGAGACAGGAATCTAAACTGGAGCGCGTCGGTCATTAATGAGGGATAACTAGGAGAACGCTCTGTGGAACGCGTTGATAAGTGAGCATTTGTACTGCATGCGAGTTCATATGCATTTGCAAGGTTCTGTTCTACATACTTTGGGAAGAGCCGAAACGAATGCGTCGAATTAGCGGTGATAAAATATCTGAAATTACATTCAAGAAAAAATTTAAAAAAATATTACACACATAAGTTGTACACTCGGCCAAACAAAAGTTGAACGTTGACCAAATTTGAATGACTGCTGGTCATGTCCCATAACCAATCGAAGCTTGTTATTATCATTGAAATGTGAGGTCACCTACTAGAGTGAGACAATGAGATCGCTTAGACTGACTTCTGATGGTGCGATCTTACATTTATCAGCCTATCAGATTTATTGAACGTTCAATTTTTGTTTGGCCAAATGTACGTAAAATGTGAATAACTTTTAGATTTAAAGACAGATTGGTTTGAAAAGTTTCAAAAATACGTTGATTGTTGGTGCCAATGACCCAAGATAGGTAGAATATATGGGGTGGGCCAATGACCATGCTAAATTGTAAGTTGATCGGCCCCGAGACACTTGTATTCATAGTTTGCACGTGATGTCATCTCATTGTTGCCTGCCACCATCTTGATGGCACGCATCTTGATGCTTGTTTGACGATATTTTATAGTTAATGGGTACCTGGGAAATTGTTTCAACGAAGTGGAATCACTCTCATTACAAAAATACATCGATTTAAACCTCAATAAATTTATAAATTTGACCCGTCAACGTGTCAACAAAATGTCCGTTCTCAGGTGGAAAATTCAAGGGTGGTTCTATGGAAGTACCATGTGTAGCAAACTCTTCGCTTTAAATACGCCCATTTAAATACTTTCGATCTAATTTTAGCGACGAAATTCAACTCCTTAGGGAACTTTCAATAACTTCGTTAATTATTAAAATCATATTGATTGGGATATTTCATCCTGTAGTAGTTTATCCCAGAAAAAAACACTCCGTGTAAAAAAGGCAGCCAAGTCTCTTTACTTTAAAAAAATTCAACACCGAAAAGGAGTGATATCAAAAAAGGAGCCAAGTCAATGACATTTCCAAATATTTAATCGTATCTTTGAAATAAAAGTATAAACACCGAGAAATATTTTACAAAAGGACTTGGCGCATCGTTTTTTTAAAGACATCATTCTATCCTAAAAGTGGAAAGAAATTTACAAGTAGGTACATTTTCCTCTTTCTATCAGAGCCAGAATCTATGAATCAAGCTACTTTTAGTAATGACTATTTTATAGTTTTGTCAATGGCGATAGAAGCATGATTTTATGCTGTAATATATAAGTAATATAAGGGTGAAAGAATTACATAACAATTGGAAGTGGTGAGAATGTAGGTTTCTTTGGAAAACTTCCATGGAGTCAGGAGTCAGGATCCTCATCAGTGTGTTGTGTCTAATGTCCGCCCGTCCGATCGGGTAGCTCAGTTGGTAGAGCTCTCGCCCGGCAAGTGAGAGGTCCCAAGTTCGTGCCCCGGTTCGGTCGGATATTTTTCACAACACACATCCCTTCATATCAATTGGAAGTGGGCTCATACATATTCTTGCAGTACTGTTAATATGGCGATATTAGACTGGTATCTTTTCATAATTTGATCTTGACTGAAGGAAATCATGAAACGTTGTCAAATAATTACTAACTAATGGAACACAATTATATATTTTTGAAGTGTCAAGTGTATAAAGTTAAATTTTTTAATAGAAATTCAATATGACTGTCTTCTTTGTGAAATGTATTTTTATAAAATGTGTATTAATAGAAATTGTTACATGATGAGAAGGTATAACGCATGATGAGACTTAATTATATTCACCACGAAACAATATTACGAAGATAACTATTGTGTATATTTATAGAAAGCATAGACAACAAGTTTCATAGCGTATATATTCATATAGAAAATATTTTAAAGAAGGTATGTATAATATGTACCTAATTGAAAGATGTTTCCCTATTATTCTAAACATTCAAAATGACGGTTGTATATAAATGGCACATGCTTATGAATAGAAAAATGTCTTTAAAAAAACGATGCGCCAAGTCCTTTTGTAAAGTATTTCTCGGTGTTTATACTTTTATTTCAAAGATACGATTAAATATTTGGAAATGTCATTGACTTGGCTCCTTTTTTGATATCACTCCTTTTCGGTGTTGAATTTTTTTAAAGTAAAGAGACTTGGCTGCCTTTTTTACACGGAGTGTTTTTTTCTGGAATATCACTTCTTTTGTTAGTTTATTCATACAGCTTGTAGCACAGCTTGTGTCCGTGCAAGAACTTATTTCTTTAAAAAAATACGCCTATGCCGATTTGGATACTTAGAAAAGTTGCGTTTGGTATATAAGATTAAAATAATTATCCAAGAAGAATAGCTTTAAGTTTCGTTACAATCGGTCCAGCCGTTTTCGATATATGACGTCACTTCCGGTTTTAGCAATGGCGGCCGAAAATAATGTCGTCTTGAATTCATAATTATTACTCCTACACATTTCCAAAATTTGGTTGCAATCGGTACAGCCGTTTTTGATATATGACGTCACTTCCGGTTTTAACAATGGCGGCCGAAAATAATGTCGTCTTGAATTCATAATTATTAGTACAACACATTTCCAAAATTTGGTTGCAATCGGTACAGCCATTTTCGATATATGACGTCACTTCCGGTTTTAACAATGGCGGCCGAAAATAATGTCGTCTTGAATTCATAATTATTAGTACAACACATTTCCAAAATTTGATTGCAATCGGTACAGCCATTTTCGATATTTGACGTCACTTCCGGTTTTAACAATGGCGGCCGAAAATAATGTCGTCTTGAATTCATAATTATTAGTCCAACACATTTCCAAACTTAGGTTGCAATCGGTACAACCGTTTACGATATATGACGTCACTTCCGGTTTTAAAAATGGCCGCCGAGAACACTGCAACCTTGAATTTATAATTATTTACAAAGTACGTTTACTTATATCTATTTTAAAGTATAATGTGGTGAATTTAGCGTCATTTAGCATATTTATGACGTCATTTCCGGTATAGGTCATAAAATGTGTGACGTCATTTCCGGTTTCGATATTTGAATCATCAAATATTACTGATTACATAAAGTTGACCGTCTAAATCGTTTAGCGCTGGTTTTGTTCTAATCTGTTTAGCCGTTTTTGAGACATGATGTCACTTCCGGTTTCAAAATGGCGGCTTCCGGTTGGTTTTATAACAAGTCAAATGAAATATCAAAAGTACAAACGTTACATAAATATCAAGACAATCGGATTAACAGTTGTTGCTGAAATGCAAATCGATGTATATTAAATTTCATGACGTCATTTCCGGTTTATTTAAAATAATGTTCGGTCTTTTGATATTGATAATCCATATAGATGACCGTCTGAAACGATTGGCGCAAATTTCGTTCCGATCGGTCCAACCGTTGACGAAATATGACGTCACTTCCGGTTTCAAAATGGCGGCACAAAAAATTCATGGGGACAAGGTTAAATCAGACGCCAAAAGTGCACACGTGGTAAAAATGTGAGATCAATCGGTTCAGCCGTTTAGGCTGTGGCCTGTTTACCGGATTTTAGCTCCAGCCTACTACTACTAAGATTATTATTATGAAAACCGCCCTAAAACACAGTTTTCACGGCCCTCTAGCGCGCAAAGGGCGTAACCTATTGTTCTTAAATTTAGTATATGTTGTAGGGTGGGCCATAGCTCGAAATTAAGATATTTCGCAACAATGTGAGATTTCTCAATTTTAAGATCCAGTAGGCCGAAAATGCCACTTTGATGCTTACAGTAAAAGTGGGTTTGCTCCAGCCTTTATATGAGAGTGTGCGCGCGCCGTACGACTTGGCTGGCGTGGAGCGACCGCTCCACTAGATTTGTACGTATAATGTCAACAGTTTCGGTCCATATGTTTGGACCTTCTTCAGGACAAAACTTAACTTTTTTAAGTTAGAATTTGTCCTGAAGAAGGTTCAAACATATGACTCTTCTTTCCTCCTAACACATTGGTGCTAAAATATTATAACTAGGAAAACGCTCAGTGTAACGCGTTGATGAGCGAGCACGGGTACGTGCAAATTCTCGAACCGGAAATGCGTACACAACGCACAGAAAACATATACATCCATATGGAATTGATTATGATATCAACTTAAAAGTGTATGCTTTTCATCGAAACTTTAAAATAGCATCTAAGCACCTGGTTCATAAAGCAAATCAGAATCAATTTTCAATTGGCACTGGAAAACATTCATTTCGATACTTCATTACTGACAGATATTAAAAATGTAAATAACTTCATACGTTCTTAACTGATTGGGATGAAATTTTGTAAAATAAGAGACAATATTGGTCTTAATGATCATGCAAAATATGAGTTTGATCAGAATTATCGAAGACCGTTTTCATTTTTCAGCCTATCAGGAGATATTTATTTAAATTTTAACCAATGAATCTGAGTAACGCGTTGATGAGCGAGCACGGATACGCGCAACACCTCGAACCGAAATTCTGTCTATCGAAAATGTCATTAAAAGCCAATAATTCTAAAATTTCGCCACAGATTTGTATAGAAATCTCAAAACATTCCTAAAATATTGGTCCAAATAACCATGCAAAGCTTTAAGTTGATCAATTGAACCTTTAAGATTGAACTGTTCCGTGTTAATTTTCAAAAATCACAGGATCTCCTTCAAAAAATATACCTGAGACCACTCATATGATATAAGTGTGTCTACACAATATCAGATCGACTGTTGAACGGTCATTATCAGTTTCATTTGCGTTTGAAAGTTTCTGCTCTAACTACCTTGCCTTGAACTGAAGAGTCGAAGTCGCCGTGAATTTGACAGCCAACACGCTAATAGTCCGTAAAATGTCAATAACGTTTGGATTTAAACACAGATTAGTATGAAAATTGTCAAAAATGCAGATAATGTTGGACCCAACCATCATGCGAAGTTATAAGTTGATCGTTCAATCGGTTATAGTTTAAATTTCTAAAAACACAGGAAAGATGGTTTTAAATTTTAACCAATGGGAGGATTTGGCTGAAACTTTGTTTGATTGGGTACAATGTTGGGGGTAATGACTTGTCAAAATTTCAATTTGATCAAAACAACCAATCGAAAGTTAATTTTTTTTAAATTTGAACCAATCAATGGATTTCAAAAAAATTAGGGTCTGCAACAATCAGAAATGTTACGTACATGTGTGCAAAATTTCAGCTCGATCGAAGAAAAACTCTGACCTGTATATCGTCAGTAACAGAAAAAAAAAAAAACAAACAAAAAAAAAAACAGAGGTCCGTGCCAAAAGAGCCAAATGGAGACGCTCGCTTCGCTCGCTCAACAATATTTCAATGAAAGGATCATGAAAATAGGTACTTTAGACAGGCATGTTATTATAAATAAGAAATAGATGTCCTTGTCGATTAATCAACAAAGTCAAATTTAAGTTGAAAATTCAATTGTAGGAAAACATTGAAATCGAGCGGAAAATTGTCGACAGATTTTGGCTATAGAACACATGGTCTTTCTTAAACCAATTGGATGATTTGGCTGAAATCTTGTACGATATGGAGACAATGTAGATCGCAATGACTTGGCAAAATAATTGATCGGACCAAACCAATCGGAAGATATTTTCTTCAAATTTGAACCAATCAACGGATTTCCAAAAAAATAGGGGCTGCAACGCCCAGTCATGGTCCGTACATGTGTGCAAGATTTTAGCTCGGTCAAAGATAAAATGTGACCTGTGTATTGGTACGGACAATAAAAAATAAAAATACTTATGTCCGTGCCAACAGAGTGCTCTCTTCGCCCAATCAATAAATTTCTTGTCCCTGCATTATTCAAAAATCAATTCATCGATATCCAATAGTCAACAATAGAAGAGAATTTCCGCCGCAAACATTCTCTGTCCTTTTCACGTTGTCACGAAATGCAGCTTATTTTTATTCATTCTTAGAAGCAAAATTGAATTCAATGAGTCACAATGTCTCAGTACAAAAGCACCCAAAAACTTCAGTCGCTCGAACATCATGGCAGGGCAGGCAGTGAATCGAGTGAAGATTATTGTATTATGACGATAAAACAACATGAATTCGTCACAAATTCGAGAAGAATTCAAGAAGAGACGTATCTTTCCTCTCAGCAACCAGCTGCTGTACTTTGCCGGTAAATATTTCATAAGTTTGTAGGAGCAATATTGACCTCAATACACGTCAATACTAAAATATGAGAAGTGATTAGTTCAAATGTTGAAATTTGCGTAGTTTTGGGGATATAATTAATGTTGAAATAATTTTAGTTAAATTCTTCATGTAAAATAACTTAATTTAACCAGTCAATGTTTTATATTTGAACAATATTTGTATTGCTCTTATGGGAATGTCATAAAAGTAGTACTAATATATAATGCATATCTTTTAAATTAGTTCAGCTTGGTTAAATTTCCTTGACGAAATTGTGTTCCTATTCTACATTCCTTTTAGTTTTTAGTACAATTCTCAACGTAGGAACATAGTTTAAATTGAGAGAAAATATTAAACTGACGTTTTTATACCACTTCCAAGGTTAAAGTATAGGAAACCCCATAAAAAACACTCCGTGTAAAAATACCAGCCAAGTCTCTTCAACTAAAAAAAATAGAAGAAATCTAAAAATTCAGCACTGAAAAGTAGTGATATCAAAAAATTGGCCAAGTCAAAACTTTTCAAAAAATACTTGGCGCATCATGCATATAAATAGTATAGAAGTAAATGAAATGTACTCATCTATACATGTCCTAAAAAAACGATGCGCCAAGTATTTTTTGAAAAGTTTTGACTTGGCCAATTTTTTGATATCACTACTTTTCAGTGCTGAATTTTTAGATTTCTTCTATTTTTTTTAGTTGAAGAGACTTGGCTGGTATTTTTACACGGAGTTTTTTTTATGGAGATATCACTCCTTTTTTCAGTTTATTCTTACAGCTTGTAACATTATATTGTGGCACCAAAGACTATTATTCCTTTAAAAAAATACGCCTTTGTGATTTGGTTGCTAAGAAAATTTTTGCTTGTTGCTATGTAATGCTATAAATAATATGCTATGAAGTATAGCGAAAGTTTGGTTCCAATCGGTCCAGCCGTTCTCGAGTTATGGCATCACTTCCGGTTTTCAAAATGGCGGCTTGCGTCAGTGCCACCTAAAATATGTATTTATAAATGTTATATAACATAAAAAATCTTCTGAATATATTGTTATAAAATATGATTTTAGTCTGATTTTTAATTTTTATGACATCATTTCCGGTTTCGGTAATAGTACATTTCTATTTAGACTATTGATATTTTATAAAGATGACAGTCCGAATCGTTTGGCGCTAGTTTCGTCCCGATCGGTCTATCCGTTTTTGAGATATGACGTCACTTCCGGTTTCAAAATGGCGGCACAAAAAATTTGTAATGGCAAGGTATCATCAGACGCCAAAAGTGCACATGCGGTAAAAATTTCAGATCGATCGGTTTAGCCGTTTAGGCTGTGGCCCTGTCAACAGTGTTTCCTGATATCTGAATGTGAATCATAATCAGATACCTTTTAATAGGGGTGTAATTTCACTGTTTTCACGGCCTTCTAGCTCGCAAATGGCATAATCTGTTGTTACCCTATTTGGTATATGGGGTGGGGTGGGCCATAGCTCGAAATTAAGATATTTTGCAACAATGTGATATTTTCAGATTTTAAGATCCAGTAGGCCAAAAATGCTATGTTGTTGCTTACAGTAAATGGTCTGCTCCTTAGTTTATTAGGCAGTAACGGTATTTTGAGTGAGTGTGAGTGTACTGTACGACTTGGCTGGGTGGAGCGACCGCTCCACTAGATATTTGAAACTTCAACTGTGAATAATATCTCAGAATTTAGTTCAGGTAGGTACCCCATCTAATGTTTCTATATTATTAACGAAGATACAAATAACGAACTTAACGTGGCTCAACCAATCAAACATAACAAAATATTAAATTTTTGAAATTACCATCATGATTTTTTTTTTCAACATTCCAAATATATTTAAGTACCATGAAAACGCTCAGTGTAACGCGTTGATTAGCTATTCTATCAAATTGTTTTATTTAATAAATCCTCCTCTTCCGTCAGGTTTGTGGCGAGTCTCGGACGAGCAGCGGACATGGAGCTACTACATGCGTGCTTGGTTACCGCGCATTCAACTGCTGCGAGCCTGTTACTCTCTCTATCAATGTTACAATCCTCCTCTTCTGTCAGGTTTGTGGCGAGTCTCGGACGAGCAGCGGACATGGAGCTACTACCTACGTCACTACATCCCCCACATTCAAGTTCTGCGAGGCTGTTACTCTCTCAATCAATGTTACAATCCTCCTCTTCAATCAGGTTTGTGGCGAGTCTCGGACGAGCAGCGGACATGGAGCTACTACCTACGTCACTACATCCCCCACATTCAAGTTCTGCGAGGCTGTTACTCTCTCTATCAATGTTACAATCCTCCTCTTCAATCAGGTTTGTGGCGAGTCTCGGACGAGCAGCGGACATGGAGCTACTACCTACGTCACTACATCCCCCACATTCAAGTTCTGCGAGGCTGTTACTCTCTCAATCAATGTTACAATCCTCCTCTTCAATCAGGTTTGTGGCGAGTCTCGGACGAGCAGCGGACATGGAGCTACTACCTACGTCACTACATCCCCCACATTCAAGTTCTGCGAGGCTGTTACTCTCTCTATCAATGTTACAATCCTCCTCTTCTGTCAGGTTTGTGGCGAGTCTCGGACGAGCAGCGGACATGGAGCTACTACCTTCGTCACTACATCCCCCACATTCAAGTTCTGCGAGGCTGTTACTCTCTCAATCAATGTTACAATCCTTCTCTTCTGTCAGGTTTGTGGCGAGTCTCGGACGAGCAGCGGACATGGAGCTACTACCTACGTCACTACATCCCCCACATTCAAGTTCTGCGAGGCTGTAACTCTCTCAATCAATGTTACAATCCTTCTCTTCTGTCAGGTTTGTGGCGAGTCTCGGACGAGCAGCGGACATGGAGCTACTACCTACGTCACTACATCCCCCACATTCAAGTTCTGCGAGGCTGTTACTCTCTCAATCAAAGTTACAATCCTCCTCTTCAATCAGGTTTGTGGCGAGTCTCGGACGAGCAGCGGACATGGAGCTACTACCTACGTCACTACATCCCCCACATTCAAGTTCTGCGAGGCTGTTACTCTCTCAATCAATGTTACAATCCTCCTCTTCAATCAGGTTTGTGGCGAGTCTCGGACGAGCAGCGGACATGGAGCTACTACCTACGTCACTACATCCCCCACATTCAAGTTCTGCGAGGCTGTTACTATCTCAATCAATGTGACAATCCTCCTCTTCTGTCAGGTTTGTGGCGAGTCTCGGACGAGCAGCGGACATGGAGCTACTACCTACGTCACTACATCCCCCACATTAAAGTTCTGCGAGGCTGTTACTCTCTCAATCAATGTTACAATCCTTCTCTTCTGTCAGGTTTGTGGCGAGTCTCGGACGAGCAGCGGACATGGAGCTACTACCTACGTCACTACATCCCCCACATTCAAGTTCTGCGAGGCTGTTACTCTCTCAATCAATGTTACAATCCTCCTCTTCAATCAGGTTTGTGGCGAGTCTCGGACGAGCAGCGGACATGGAGCTACTACCTACATCACTACATCCCCCACATTCAAGTTCTGCGAGGCTGTTACTCTCTCAATCAATGTTACAATCCTTCTCTTCTGTCAGGTTTGTGGCGAGTCTCGGACGAGCAGCGGACATGGAGCTACTACCTACGTCACTACATCCCCCACATTCAAGTTCTGCGAGGCTGTTACTCTCTCAATCAATGTTACAATCCTTCTCTTCTGTCAGGTTTGTGGCGAGTCTCGGACGAGCAGCGGACATGGAGCTACTACCTACGTCACTACATCCCCCACATTCAAGTTCTGCGAGGCTGTTACTCTCTCAATCAATGTTACAATCCTTCTCTTCTGTCAGGTTTGTGGCGAGTCTCGGACGAGCAGCGGACATGGAGCTACTACCTACGTCACTACATCCCCCACATTCAAGTTCTGCGAGGCTGTTACTCTCTCAATCAATGTTACAATCCTCCTCTTCAATCAGGTTTGTGGCGAGTCTCGGACGAGCAGCGGACATGGAGCTACTACCTACATCACTACATCCCCCACATTCAAGTTCTGCGAGGCTGTTACTCTCTCAATCAATGTTACAATCCTTCTCTTCTGTCAGGTTTGTGGCGAGTCTCGGACGAGCAGCGGACATGGAGCTACTACCTACGTCACTACATCCCCCACATTCAAGTTCTGCGAGGCTGTTACTCTCTCAATCAATGTTACAATCCTTCTCTTCTGTCAGGTTTGTGGCGAGTCTCGGACGAGCAGCGGACATGAAGCTACTACCTACGTCACTACATCCCCCACATTCAAGTTCTGCGAGGCTGTTACTCTCTCAATCAATGTTACAATCCTTCTCTTCTGTCAGGTTTGTGGCGAGTCTCGGACGAGCAGCGGACATGGAGCTACTACCTACGTCACTACATCCCCCACATTCAAGTTCTGCGAGGCTGTTACTCTCTCAATCAACGTTACAATCCTCCTCTTCAATCAGGTTTGTGGCGAGTCTCGGACGAGCAGCGGACATGGAGCTACTACCTACGTCACTACATCCCCCACATTCAAGTTCTGCGAGGCTGTTACTCTCTCTATCAATGTTACAATCCTCCTCTTCTGTCAGGTTTGTGGCGAGTCTCGGACGAGCAGCGGACATGGAGCTACTACCTACGTCACTACATCCCCCACATTCAAGTTCTGCGAGGCTGTTACTCTCTCAATCAATGTTACAATCCTTCTCTTCTGTCAGGTTTGTGGCGAGTCTCGGACGAGCAGCGGACATGGAGCTACTACCTACGTCACTACATCCCCCACATTCAAGTTCTGCGAGGCTGTAACTCTCTCAATCAATGTTACAATCCTTCTCTTCTGTCAGGTTTGTGGCGAGTCTCGGACGAGCAGCGGACATGGAGCTACTACCTACGTCACTACATCCCCCACATTCAAGTTCTGCGAGGCTGTTACTCTCTCAATCAAAGTTACAATCCTCCTCTTCAATCAGGTTTGTGGCGAGTCTCGGACGAGCAGCGGACATGGAGCTACTACCTACGTCACTACATCCCCCACATTCAAGTTCTGCGAGGCTGTTACTCTCTCAATCAATGTTACAATCCTCCTCTTCTGTCAGGTTTGTGGCGAGTCTCGGACGAGCAGCGGACATGGAGCTACTACCTACGTCACTACATCCCCCACATTCAAGTTCTGCGAGGCTGTTACTCTCTCAATCAATGTTACAATCCTCCTCTTCAATCAGGTTTGTGGCGAGTCTCGGACGAGCAGCGGACATGGAGCTACTACGTACGTCACTACATCCCCCACATTCAAGTTCTGCGAGGCTGTTACTATCTCAATCAATGTGACAATCCTCCTCTTCTGTCAGGTTTGTGGCGAGTCTCGGACGAGCAGCGGACATGGAGCTACTACCTACGTCACTACATCCCCCACATTAAAGTTCTGCGAGGCTGTTACTCTCTCAATCAATGTTACAATCCTTCTCTTCTGTCAGGTTTGTGGCGAGTCTCGGACGAGCAGCGGACATGGAGCTACTACCTACGTCACTACATCCCCCACATTCAAGTTCTGCGAGGCTGTTACTCTCTCAATCAATGTTACAATCCTCCTCTTCAATCAGGTTTGTGGCGAGTCTCGGACGAGCAGCGGACATGGAGCTACTACCTACATCACTACATCCCCCACATTCAAGTTCTGCGAGGCTGTTACTCTCTCAATCAATGTTACAATCCTTCTCTTCTGTCAGGTTTGTGGCGAGTCTCGGACGAGCAGCGGACATGGAGCTACTACCTACGTCACTACATCCCCCACATTCAAGTTCTGCGAGGTTGTTACTCTCTCAATCAATGTTACAATCCCTCTCTTCTGTCAGGTTTGTGGCGAGTCTCGGACGAGCAGCGGACATGGAGCTACTACCTACGTCACTACATCCCCCACATTCAAGTTCTGCGAGGCTGTTACTCTCTCAATCAATGTTACAATCCTCCTCTTCAATCAGGTTTGTGGCGAGTCTCGGACGAGCAGCGGACATGGAGCTACTACCTACATCACTACATCCCCCACATTCAAGTTCTGCGAGGCTGTTACTCTCTCAATCAATGTTACAATCCTTCTCTTCTGTCAGGTTTGTGGCGAGTCTCGGACGAGCAGCGGACATGGAGCTACTACCTACGTCACTACATCCCCCACATTCAAGTTCTGCGAGGCTGTTACTCTCTCAATCAATGTTACAATCCTTCTCTTCTGTCAGGTTTGTGGCGAGTCTCGGACGAGCAGCGGACATGGAGCTACTACCTACGTCACTACATCCCCCACATTCAAGTTCTGCGAGGCTGTTACTCTCTCAATCAATGTTACAATCCTTCTCTTCTGTCAGGTTTGTGGCGAGTCTCGGACGAGCAGCGGACATGGAGCTACTACCTACGTCACTACATCCCCCACATTCAAGTTCTGCGAGGCTGTTACTCTCTCAATCAATGTTACAATCCTCCTCTTTAATCAGGTTTGTGGCGAGTCTCGGACGAGCAGCGGACATGGAGCTACTCCCTACGTCACTACATCCCCCACATTCAAGTTCTGCGAGGCTGTTACTCTCTCAATCAATGTTACAATCCTTCTCTTCTGTCAGGTTTGTGGCGAGTCTCGGACGAGCAGCGGACATGGAGCTACTACCTACGTCACTACATCCCCCACATTCAAGTTCTGCGAGGCTGTTACTCTCTCAATCAATGTTACAATCCTTCTCTTCTGTCAGGTTTGTGGCGAGTCTCGGACGAGCAGCGGACATGGAGCTACTACCTACGTCACTACATCCCCCACATTCAAGTTCTGCGAGGCTGTTACTCTCTCAATCAATGTTACAATCCTCCTCTTTAATCAGGTTTGTGGCGAGTCTCGGACGAGCAGCGGACATGGAGCTACTCCCTACGTCACTACATCCCCCACATTCAAGTTCTGCGAGGCTGTTACTCTCTCAATCAATGTTACAATCCTTCTCTTCTGTCAGGTTTGTGGCGAGTCTCGGACGAGCAGCGGACATGGAGCTACTACCTACGTCACTACATCCCCCACATTCAAGTTCTGCGAGGCTCTTACTCTATGGCTTTAGCTCTGATGGCCGCCTACACGGTCTATAACGACACCGAGGTCTTCACCGAAGTGCTCATGTATGCATTGGTCTACTCCATGCTGCTGTTCAAAGCGTGTAACTCGTTCGTTAACCGACAAAGGATTCAAGAGATCTTTCAGCTCATCGAAGACATAAGCTATTCGGTAACTGAAGACGAACTGCATTTAATCGAAGAGAAGAATGTTTTCATGGTGTTTCTGTTAACATACATTCCTGGAATTGTTTGTGGAGCTCTGCTCATTTGCTTCGCGTGTATGGCGCCCTCTGCATTTAGCACCCGCGTACTACCGTTCTGGTAAGTCGACATAATTTCAACAGTCAAAGATAAATGTAAAGAGTTGAATTAATCTAGTTGGTAAGGATTACAATTTTTACTTTTAAACGTAACATCTGGGTTTATCAGAGCATTAAAAATCAATATTAGTGTAATACTAGAAAAATGCTAAGCGAGCACCGGTACGTGCAAATTCTCCCACCCAAATTCCACACCAAACGCACAGAAACATATTCATCTATATTTAATTGAAATAAGGTCCACTCAATCAGGGTATTCAAAATATCTTACCGGACAGCTAAATGAGAAACGCAGTGTAGGACAAATGCATCGTTGAGTAGTTCTTTCGGCATTTACTTAGCCTACCTGAAATCGGGCACAGTGGGTTAGGCCAAAGATGAAAATATTTGTACATAATTTCTAAGTTAAAGTTGCAGTCAACCCTTTTTGATCTAATAAGTCAGTCCACAGAATGATAATTTTTTATTGAGCGAGCGAAGCGAGCGTCTCCTTTTGGCTCTTTTGGCACGGACCTCTGTTTTTTTTTTATTTTTTTTTCTGCTATTAACCGATACAAAGGTCGCACCGTTTCACCGACCGATCTGAAATTTTGCACACATGTTAAACCAACCTTCTCTGTTTGCAGACTTTAATTTTTTTGAAATCTATTTATTGGTTAAAGTTTAAATAAATATCTCCTGATAGGCAGAAAAATTAAAACGGTCTTCCATAATTCTGATCAAACTAATTTTTTGCATTATCATTAAGACCAACATTGTCTCTTATTTTACAATATTTCATCCCAATCAGTTAAGAACGTATGAACTTATTGACATTTTTAATATCTGTCAGTAATGAAGAATCGAAATGTTGTTTTCCAGTGCCAATTGAATTGAATATTATTTGCTATATTTACCAGGGTGCTTAGTTGCTATTTTCAAGTTTCGATGAAAAGCATATACTTTTATATTGATTGAGTGATCATATTTCAATTCAATATGGATGTATATGTTTTCTGTGCGTTGTGTACGCATTTCCGGTTCGAGAATTTGCACGTACCCGTGCTCGCTCATCAACGCGTTACACTGAGCGTTTTCCTATTTTAGTCAAACATACATAAGTTCATATAAGGATAAAATGTGCCTGACTTTTCCTCCACTAGTACCTTGACAACACGCTCTGATTCCAGGCGCTGGCTGCCGTACGACTTGACAAACGCACCAGTGTTCGCGTTCACCTACGTCATGCTGGCAGCCTCGTCTGTGCTCGACACGTACCTCAATGCGATCTGGGACGGCTCGTGCTACGTGCCCATCGTCTACACGGCGCGCTTCTTCAGAATACTCGGGTTCGTATAATGTGGTGTATCCAGGGACGCACAATCCTGAACAGGCACGCACCCCTACCCTTTAGAAAGCCTATATACTGGGGAAGAGAGTGGCAAAATGGGTGACTGTTTTCTATTGGTTGAAGAATTAACCAATGGTGTGGCCGCTTTAATGGGAGCCGCCATCTTGTGCTCAAACAGTGGGCAAGTTAGAGAGCCTAGGGCAAGTAGCTGGCTGAGGCAGGATCTAGTTGACGACCTTGACAAGCGTCCATAACTTGAGTACAAGATGGCGCCTACGAGTTGGCCACTCTCTTCCCCAGTATATAGGCTCTCTACTACCCTCTGATTCAATTCCCCTCCATATGTTCTTATACATTTATATGCCAGAATAAAAAGTATTAAAATCGCGTTGAAATGCACCAAATTGATGACTGAAGTTCAACAAATGACCCGCATTTCGCTGAGGGCCCTGCCCCAGACCCCCTTTCTCGTTGTAGACACTAGGTTCTCCAGCTCAAATTCTTTTACAATATTACTTCCTCCCCCTTTTGCAAATTTAGTTTCTACGGTCTTCTGAAGAATATGTAATTACTCAAGAAGGATTGATTTCCCTGCTCATTTTCAATCATCCATTGTGACCATGACGTATAGATCTATTTAAAACATGATTTTTTAGGTTGACTGGTAAATATGCAATGTATACTTGATGAAAGAAATAAAATCGTTGAAAATATTAAATGACTGCTGTACTAGTTCATTATTAGTAATCAATCACCCTAGAGTGAGACAAGGAGATTGCTTGGTCTGACTACTGATGATGCGATCTAACATATTTTCAGTAAATCCGATTATTCAAGCGATAATATTTTTTTATCGAGTTTACCCATATTCATTTTAAAGAATTTGAATCTTCAAAAGGAGATTACATTCGCTGTAATTAGTTTACAATGCAACTACAGCAGGTGATATGTTTAACAGATGAATAGTGGCAATTCTAGGTATCTTTATCATTAGTTCTTTCTAGGTAATGTTCTCCCAATCAACTGTTTTCATTTAACGGAGTATTGGCAACCGTACGCAAAGTTGATGTTTTTGACTTATTTTCCAAATAGTGAGCGTTTGGAAAATCTACGGGCAACGGTGAAGAATAACGCCATTGAAGAAAGACGTGATTCTGAGCTCGAAGTGATGCAGAATGAGGAAACCTCAGCGATGGATCGACGCTTCGGCGACGTCGTTGTTCAACCAGCTGGAGGGAATCCTCGGGGAGCGCGCGGGAACATTGCGAGGGAGAAGGAACTGGCAGGACTCGAGCAAGTCAACCGGGCCATGGAAGAGTATCTTAAGCAATGTGTCCAGCACCACGAGACTCTGTTACAGTAAAGCTGCGTTCCCATACTTTGCTTTCGCTTCGCATTCGGTTCGCTTTCGCAAAATGGCTACCTTTTAACACAGAAAATCGTCAATGTTTAATTTCGTCTCCGAAATGCAAAAATGTTGGACCCAACTTCAACTTCGACGAAACCGAAACGCGCGAAATCCGGAAGTGATTTCTATTGTAGCGGTGACAATTTCCCTTTCCGATTGAAAATATCGTACATTATTCTAGTTTTCGTTGATGTTTTCGCACACACGACAACGCAGTGTGATTCATATTCTTAAAAGTATATTTAAAATTGCTTCATTCGTGACAGCCGGCCTTTAAAATTATTAGCGTGCATTATCTCCTAACATAGAGGTGCTAAATAGTTTCCATTTATAGAAGCCAATGTTGTGTGATGAACATATTAAATGTGTACAGTTTAAATTGTTATTATAAATAAGAAATCACTTTCCTTGTCACTCATAATTGGTAGGAAAGCCTTGAAATCTATGCAGGTACTACCAAATATTTATTCAATCACACAAGTAATATTCAATAGGTATTCAATACCTATTTTACGGAACAGAGGGCTGAGTGGTAACGCTCTACTAACTTGTACTAACTTGTATTCCGGAGGCACTGGACGTTCTTCCTGACTGGGTTTTTTCGTAGTATTCCCTCAGTCGAGAGGCACCCTACTAATAGGCCACGACCGCCTCCTTCCCACCTTTCATCCTTGCCTCCTTTTCACCATAATTTCCCAATAATCGTCAAAATCATTCATCCGTCGCCATTAGCCTCGCTTCAGAACAGTGCGACGTTAAATATACTATATTACAAAATCACATATCTCATAATACAGGCTGGCCCAAAAAATGTCCAATGGGCCAGACACAGCTGTGATCAAACGCATCCATGATCAAACTACTTAAATGATCATACTGAAAATTTCACATATTATAAAACACATAGTTATGGTTTGATGTGGGAAACTTTCTAAAACATTACTTTAGTATTGGAAAGAAGTTGGAGCTGTTCGAATTTGGTTGCCGAAAAATCTATTGTACGGAGCTTAAAATGCTTTTAAATGGCTGTAACACCGTTTTATCAAAACTATTGACGATAAGAAGCCGAATATTTTTATTTTTATTCAAAAGAAGTGACTATCGATTGTGTTCAAATTTCAATAAATTTGAATAAATGGTATCTTGAAGTTAAGCTAAAAATTGTTCCAATCGGTCCAGCCTTTTTCGAGATAATGACATCTCTTCCGGTTTTAAAAATGGCGGCAGAAACCACTGCCATTTAGAACTCATATAAATGCTTAGTTTCAACATAAGCTTTCTGAGTGTTTTTATTGTAGTAAGATGTGATGTTGGTCAGATTTGGCATTACTATGCTGTCAATTCCGGTTTCGGTAGTAGTTAATTTCGATATCGACTATTGATATGACCGCCCGAATATGTAATTTTATGACTAAAATTATTTTATATTCCGTATGTTGTTATGGCCCAGCCTATCTTCAGCTTAACAATTGCAACAAGAGTTACTGACGAAGTTTAATTAGCTGTAACATCGGGAGTATAAAACAGCATGGCGCTCGATCTAATGCATAGAGGTGAATATCACAGAGTCAAGTTGTTAAACTGCATATTGCAACACATAAATGCAATTGCAATTGCAGTTAGAACTAGAGATATCATGTTCACTGCTCTGATTAGAAAAAAATATAACCCTGTAGAAGGTGATTCAATAATAGAATAATAAATGAATAGCTTTCTCTCTATAGTGTTCAAATAGTTGACGTTTTCACCGTCTGAGTCGCGCTAGTGTGGAATGTGGAGTAAGGCCGTGAATTACTATATTCCGTTTTACACTTTACACACTTAACACTATACACTCAACAAAAGGCAAAAGTTAGTCGAAGTAATCGGATTGCCTTCAAATTTTACGTACTTGTTACATTCAAACTGAACTCATTAAAGTCTTTAAATTAAGTCAATTAATGAGTTGAAATGTATCATTTATGTAATAGTATTTGATAGTCTGTTGTAATCCTGATTACATCCTGATACATCCTGAGCTCATCCTGATAAATACAGGGAAACTGTATCGCTCCGACATAACAAGCAAGTCACCGAACAAGAGAGTATAGATGCAGAATCAACAGAGAAATCAGAAACATCAAGTGACACAGATAAACTTCACTCTGAACTTGACAAATGGATACAAATCTTCATAGAACCTTGCACTGCAGATCAATTCTCGACTCAAGTGAAGGAGTTTGCTGAGTATCTCGTCACAGCCATTGTACTTCTTCCAGGACCAAAAAATCCAGCTACACGGTATTACAACGCCAGGAAAAAAGGTACATTTAAAAGTAATGACAGACAATATAAGGACTCGACTAATCCTGAACGTAAGTCAAAGCGTGAAAGAGAGAAACGTAAGGAGGATTACCTGTATCAAACAGCGCAGTATCTTTTCTATAACCAAAGGAGAAAAGCTGTGAATCTGATTATTAACAGCAAGAAGCCCCAATGTCGGATTGAAAGCGCTATCTTGGAAGAGGAATTTCGAGGAAAATTTTCGACACCAAATGAACACAAGAGAGAACATTACGCGAGTAAATTGACGGACGTCGAGAGGGACGACATAAATAACTCGTTCTCACTAACAATGTCAACATCCATCATCGAACAAGCTGTTAAGTCTATCCGAATGGATACAGCTCCAGGACCAGATCAAGTTATCATGAGAATAGTCAAGTCGGAAAGAGTGGTCAAAATTCTCTCTTTGATTGGATCCACGATGTTGAGAACAGGCTGGGTTTCTGCAAGCTTTCAAGAGGCAAGGACAGTATTGATTCATAAATCAGGTGATCCCAGTATTCCATCTAACTGGCGACCCATCTCAATATGTTCAGTACTACGCCGTGTCATTGAAAGGGCGCTGGACAAGATCGTGCGCAGTTACACGTCTTTCAACGAACATCAACGAGGTTTTACCACTTCTCCGGGATCCTATATAAATGTGTCAATCGTCAATGCTCTATTACAAAGGGCTCGATCGAAGAAAGATAACTTAACTCTGGTTTTCTTAGACATTACAAAAGCCTTTGACAATATTGGGCATGATCATCTAGCCGCCACAATACGTTCATCGCCTCTACCCATCAAGATACAAGACATAATCATCAATCTACAAGAAGGAAACTCTTCTCAAGTCGAAGCAAACAACCAGAAAACTAAACGCATCCCATTGCATCGAGGGGTTATGCAAGGTGCACCTTTGTCGCCCACGCTTTATAATCTGGCGACGGATCACATCTTGGACGAATTGTCTGAACCGGAGGTATCATCGCAGTATGGTTACAGGTTAGTGGACGAGCTCGACTGCAAATCCATCATGGGCTTTGCAGATGATCTGGTTGTGGTTGCAAAAGACGAAGAATCAGCTCGAGTACTCACAAACACTATTCGTCAGCGATTAGCAGAGCTTGGCCTGGAACTGAACAACAAGAAATCAATTGCAATTAATATCAAAAAAGGAGCCTTAAATGAATCAATAATTTCTCTGGATGATCATAATTCAGTTAGAGCAATTGGTCACCATGAAACCATAAGATATTTAGGAATCACCTTCAATTAAGCAATAATTTTTGACAGGTTCAAACTAATAAATGACTTAAGATCCAAATTAGAAGAACTCACTACATCACCATTGTTGAAGCCTCACCAAAAGTTACAGATTCTCACGCAATACATATTTCCGACTCTTGTATATCCACTTCAAAACGCCCCAGTCTGCAACTTACCAATATCATTCCTAGACGATTTAGATAAAATAATAAAAAGCACTATCAAGGAAATCGTTTCATTGCCATTTGACACTCCTGACTCCATGCTCTACACGTCACATAAGTATAAAGGGTTAAATGTGTTCAGGGCGCGATGGGAGGCATTTATCCAGAAAATAAACATATGTAACGTCCTCGAGAAGAGCAGAAACGCTTACGTCCTGGAAACAAGAAACTTCACGCAGGAGAGAGAGAGCTCTGTCTCGAAAAGCTCGGACTAATCACTCAATCAGACAACGCTATTGACGCTACGCCAAGTCCAGTCAAGCCCTCGATCATTCGTGACCGCCTTCGAGAAGAGGAGTACACCATATGGTGTGCTCTGTCACAGAAAGGTCGAGGAGCTGTGCTCTATAGCGAATATACACCGGCTAATTCATGGGTCTCAAGAATGAATGGACTGTCAAGCTCGGAATGGCGTGATGGTATCAAGATGACCGCCAATGTTGCGCCGGTGAGAGTCCTCCATGGAAGAAGTCAGAACGGGAACCGGTGTCGCCGTTTCGGCACCGAGATCGAAACCCTCCCTCACGTTCTTGGCTTCTGTAAACATGGAGAACTGCTGCGCAACACACGCCACCACTCCGTCCGAGCAGCCATCGCCGGCGAGCTCAGGAAGAAAGGTTGGGAGGTCGCAGAAGAGGTCCATGGTGTGGCTGTCGACGAGAGCAATCGGCGCATCGACATCATTGCCATTGATCCAGTCTCTCGTCGCGGCTACATCATGGACCCGACCATCCGCTTCGAATCCCATGCCGGCCAAAGTGAAGAGGTCGACATGGAGAAGAAGGCTATCTACAATCCAACGATCTCTTACTTCCTGGACAAGTACAACGCCACTTCGTTAGAAGTAATAGGACTGCTCGTCGGCTCAAGAGGCACTATTACTCGTTTTTTTAAGGATTTTTGTAGTAAATTTAAGTTTAGTAAATCATTCATTTCTCACATTAGTATATTTATATTATATCTCAAGGGCTCCATTTCCATTTTACGTAATCATCTTTATAGTCCATATTAGCTTTTTACTTCTAATAAATTATCATCATCATCATACTCATCATTTTCATCAACGTCATTGGCTTCATAATCTTTAGTAATTTCAAAGTTATTTGTATATTTACCAATTGTTTTATTGTATAGGGTTGTTTCATGTTATTTTCACTTCATGTTCATAATTTTAAATGGTTATTCTTATTTGATATTATTGCTATACTGTGTCCAAGTGACAATCATTTTATAATGACAGTGTTTTATTATTATTAATAAAAGTTTTCTCTCTCTTTACGGTATCATAGTCACATAAGTAGTATGTGAGACACCATAGTACACTATAAATAGATTGACCTACTTAGTTTTTTACCGATTTTTTACCGATTTTTTTATCGAATTTTTTTATCGATTTTTTTATCGATTTTTTTTTTTTTTTTATCATTTTTTTTTTATCGGTTTTTTATCAATTTTTTTTTTATCGTTTTTTTTATCGTTTTTTTTTATCATTGGTTTTGTTTTGGACCGCCTCCACCGGAAGCCGCCCCACCACCGCCGCTGGAAACCGTCATCACTCAAGGCTCCGCCCCTTTTTTATTTTCTGGCCGTGTCTCGAAGCCATGTCACTTGCGAATCTCATAATTAGAATCCAGCGACGCTAACCACTGCCCTAACGAGGCAATAGAGTAGAAGCGCTGTAATTAGTGTACAAGTCCTCTTGTTGACCTCAAAAGTGAAAGTAAGTTCGACTGTTCGACCGACCGAGTCTGTTTGATCGACCTCATCTGTCATTGTCGCTGCTTAGTACCAATGTACCGTTACACAAATGAGTTTATAAGTACCTTTGTGGTGGCTAATTATAGTGTACTATAAAATTTTGCTTACTGAAACTATGTTTCATTGTGTTAATGTACCTGCAAACACCATCTAGCGGCTAAATTGTGAACCTTCAACTCACTACTTCTGTCGCCACCTAGTTGCAAAATGAGAAACTGTAGTGACAATGCCGACCATCTTGGAATGTATTTCTATTTTCGTGAAACATAACGGATAGCTTGATCTACTGTCTCAATTCATATTGACCAATGCCAGCATGAAACAAATTCTAATGAGAATCAATGAAACTTGATGAAAACTTACTGAATTTTATTTTTTACATACTTTGGATTAATGAACTATTGATTGAATAATTATTGATAGATTGATTAGTTAATGATTTTAAAACATGATTTTACATGAATGGAAAATCATTTGGTACGTCATTGGGTAACAAATAACCACGCGTGTTTCATTCCTGGTGTCTAAAATGTGAAACTATTATTTTTACGACAATAAAAGTGCCAAAGTACCTACAAACTCCACACTAAAGTGTAAAGCTACTCTACGTCCTTGTGACCAAAGTATCTGCAAACGCCATCTAGCGGCTGAAATGTGATCCTATAATCTAGTTCCTTTATGTGTTGTACCTTGTTGCAAATTGTGAAACTAAAGTCATTGGCCGACTTGGATTCTATTATCAGAATAGAATGTGTTCTACTTTCTATTTTCAAAGTCATAGCATTCTTCTACATTCTATTTCTATTTTCAGGAAAGATAGCGGTAACTTGATCTACATTCTAATTTCATTCTGGTAGAAACAAATTCTATTTAGAATGAATCTTGTTGAGGAATGCAATGACTTATAGAATTTATAAAATATCAGTCAAGCTCTTAAATAATCACAAGATTTAAAATCATGGTTTTACACGGGAGATGATAGGGAAACAAATAACCACACGGAATTCATTTAAAAACCATCATGGTGTATATAATTGTGGAATAAGACACATCCTGAATCCATACATGTTTAGTATTTCTGTTCATAGTTATTGTTAAACTCTTCAATTAAATAATCAGTACCCAGCTCTCTCAGGACTCTGATTTCGTATTCAGTACGCTTATGTACAAAATCACTTTGTAAACCGTTTACGTAACTGTTAACAAATAAATATTTATCTACATGTTTACTTTGTTTAACAAGAGTCTTTGCGATGGCAATTTGAACATGTTCGACCCAATTTGCAATGTTCTCATAAATGGATTCCCAATGATCCATCATGAATGTTAGGAACGCTCGTTTCTTGAGTATTTCTTCACACGTCACTTTTCCACAATACACACCCATGCCAGGAATGCACTTTGATTCGATGCACAAGATATTAGATCCATCGAACCTCCGCACACTGATGGTATAACCTGGTATTTGTTGGACGCCAGCCTCTTCAGGATTCATCGTGAAGACTCCAGGTGTCAAGTCAGCGATGGCCGAGACGAGATACTTCCACTGCAAAGTATCCAGGACAATTCCTGTTCCCGACGATGACATTAGCTTCATGTAGGGCTTGAACTCGTTATTTGCATCGAGACCAGTCACAACCAACTTTGATTTAGATGAGTTGACGTAATTAAACGAACACAGTACACCCGAAACTTCTGTTGCAGTCGCCTTTTCGTTCGTATCCATAGGAATGCTCTTTTCTTCGCTACACATGATGATGCAGTACTTGATGGCTCAAGATCTGTGTCACGACTGACCACTCTGTGCTCGTAGTGCTTGTGTTAACCGTAAATTTACTTTCTCTTTACGTCACAGTTCCTCTGTTTCATCAGGTTCAAAACATGTTTCAGCAGGTCCAAACTGTTTCAAGCTGGTCTGAATGTTTTCAAGTAACGGTTGTTTAAAAAATAGGATGGGTGTAGGTCAGGAACGTGTTGGTTGAAGAAATGAATTTCAAATGCGAAATTGAAGTAACAAACTATTTATTGTAATTATGAAAATACATCTTAATACCTGTAAAACAATAATTTTATATTGAACATAAATATAAAGTGATTTAACATACATTTATCTTATGCTAGTACATAAGTGCGCAATGCACAGCAACACTGATTAACAGTACCGTCATTTACAGGATGTTTAATACAGTGACCAAATTTCTTAAAATATTTATTTCTGGTTAGTCTATCATTTCTAAGTGGCGATCGTTCCACATACTTGGAAATAAAAAACGACATTGGAAACCCTCTTGCTCTTGTGGCTAAAAACAATACACAATATTCTCCACACACTTCTGATTGAATACTTTGAAGAGTCACATCATTATAAGTCCATGAGGTACACTGTCGGTCAAGAAAATCAATGTGATGTTGAACAACTGGCTTCATTCCGTAGCTGCAGAAAAATTCACCGCGACCTCTTGAATCAATGTAAATGGCAATCCAATGTGATCCAGCAAGCCTCTGGACATCTGTGTTTGAAACTAGGAGAGCTGGGAGTCCAACAGTTGATACAGGCAGGTTGTCGGCAGCAAATACACCCTTATAGTATGGTCTGCAGTGGATGTCGCTGATGAGTGCATGCTCGATGTCAGAGGTAAACATGATGTTCAATCGACTTCGTCAAAGCCTTCGTTTTTGAATCCACAAAGACCGAATCCGCACACGTCAATACCTCGCCGTTCTCTTGCTACGAATGAACACCTCGGACTCCACCTCACATGTTCGTCGCGTGGAATGTCACCTGCTACCCATTGATGCACGTCTATATTGCAGAATGGACAATTGACCAAATCACTCTTCTGTGTGTAGTAATATCCCGCAGCTGCCAGGTCTTCGGGGGTCACGTGGATACTTTTAAAATTTTTGAATGTTTTCAATCGTGCGGACGTCTTAGTGAGGTCGGTGATGTCAGAGTTCCCCTTCACCCAGCGTGCAAGTACAAAAACGTTTCGAATAGCACAGTGTCTGTTTGTACCTCCATGATTCATACATGTTGGAAGTGATGAAGGCGTTGCACAATGTGCAAGACTTTGAAGCTTACTACAACCCATAGACTCCAAGTCAATGACATGTCGATGTATGATGCGCCTGATGAATTCGGCCTTTTCCTGACCTTTCACGAATAAAATCTTGTACCGACGAGTATGATCCATAATGATTGCGTTAAGAGCTTCGTACGGAACATCGCCGGACTTTGGGTTTAACCCATGATAATTTTCGGTAAGCCACACGTTTGTTTTATCCGCTTTGAAATTTACAGGAGATGTAAATAACCAATCATTGTACTTGAGTGATTTGTTATCGATAATGGCCAACTCCTTCACATACAAACAACCGTCAACCATGAACGCTTGAAAATCAATCGTGGCACTCATGACGACTGTCAGATCGGAACTGACTTGAAACTCAGTTGTTGTAGTCTATAATAACGTTTCTATTACTATCAATCTCCATCAGGCTGTCGTATTCAGCGTAAACAATACAGTCAACGGCCTCTGCGAGCGCTGCACTGAACCTCACATCCACTCTTATACTACCGCTGCGCTTAAGGCACCAATGGTCAGAATCGGCAGACAAATCTGGAGTCAAGTCAAAACACAGGAGACAAAATCCATTTGGGTACTCTTCCATAGTAATATCGTTTCCTTCGTTGTGATAGTGAATACCCGTTCCTGAAAAGAGGGAATGGTACTCTCTAACGTAACGTTTGCTTCCGAAATCGGGTGTAAATGGTTTTGAAGGAATTTGATGGCCGTCAATGTAGAGACAGAAAAAGTTCATTCCAAAGTGTTGAAAGTTGAACGGATTACGAGTAAAGGAGCCATTGAACGCTGCATTAGTGACAAATCCAATTACAATACGTGTAGGAATTTGGCCCATAAACAAATTATCCAAAGTTTTGCTATGCAATCCAGCAGGTATGGTGACAACTCGAGTATCCACTCTCGTAAGTGGATATTTTGCATTTTTATTGGAACGCAGAACTTGATTTTGGGCAATTAGAACATCAGGATCAATTTTAACTTTACGAACGTACAGAGTTGCATCAGTAATATGCACTTTTAGGTTAGTATTGGCGCTCATCAACTGAAAAGCATCTTTACTACGAATGAATTTAACTTTCATATCAACTCCGTTTATTAGAAAACGTTCTTGATTGAACAAGTCGCAGTGTATGTTCCCAATCATATCAACAGTCCTACTACTAGCAGTAAGAGAAGCTCTTTTGGTAAAACCAGTGTTCAGAGCCAAGTCATCCATCTTTCCTGCGAGATCCTTGTACCAGAATCTGGTACCGACATGTGAACCCTTTGCATCAGCTGAATAATGTAAAAGAGTCTCAATGTATGCCCTGTAGGGATACATCTGTGTAGGAGGAGACAGCTGTTTGTCGTTTAGAGTAACGTCAACTTGACTCCAAGCTGAATGAAGCCAATTATTAACAGGACCTACAACAGTGTCAGCAGGGACATTAGTTCCATCAGCCATAGTGATTTGAGCCTCAATATGATAAAGCGTTTGGGCAGGATCAATGTATTCGTCTCCTCTACCAGGTACAACAAACTCAACAGGTGCATTGTCGTTAAGGGCTGCCATGGGTTTGAATGGGATATAATCTCCACGTTCAATCATTGTCTGTGTAACTGGCAATCCAAAAATGTCCATTTCAGCTTTGATCGATTTACCTGATTTTTCATGAAGAAGAGACATTTTAGGCAAATATATCTTGGACTTTCAACTTCTTAATAGACACTTTCCTCTTTGTAACCTTTCTCTTCTTCTGCCTCGGAGGTAATCTCCTCTTTATTGTTTCCCTAGATGTCTTGCCTCGTTTAGGTATGAAAGACGAATGAGTAATACGACGTAGCTTTCGTCCTTTTAACCCATTGCCTGTCATGGCACTTAATTTTATTGCGGCTTTACGCTTGAGGTTTCGTTCAGACTCACCAGCGCGTTCTCTTAAAGACTGTCTAATAGATTTATTGTCTGAAATGTCGTTTAAAACATTAGCCCCTGATCTCAAAACCTCGTGACCAACAGCTCTTGCACCACTCTTGAACAAAGGCAATGCTGCTCTGAATAGACCCTTGAAGAAACTTGATATTCCGTGTCCTCTCTGATAACGTGCTCCTCTAAATACATTAATTCCGCTTCCAGCCTGTTCCAGATAATAACTGGTGTAGAAATTAGTGTCGTGTCCGTGCATTATGAACGCCGCTTAAAATGAAGCATCACTGAAGACGTACCTGTTTGGAATGGTATCGGATCGCCTGTGCTGCCCCTTAAATCTATTTCCACTGTACTAAATTCACGTCTTAGTACTGGAACGTATTGCAGTGTTTGAAACGAAACAGTAACCTCGTCTCCAAAATCATTCTTTGAAATATTTGTATTAACCATCCTCAAAAGAGGGGACACAGTATCACCAACAATTTGAGGATCAATGATGTCGCAATAGACGAAAATATGATGTGGGGACCCCCAACTCAAATTCATAGCAGAGCCTGCCATTGTATAAGAGGATGCATTGATCACAGGATCATAACCCATTTGTCTGGCCAGTTCAGGTGAAAACTTAACTGCCGATTGTTTCATATAAGCTTCACCTAGAGATAGATGAGCTCTTTTAGTGTTTGGATCAATTTTTATCTTGCCATACCCTACAGGGGATAAAGTCTCATTGACGGCCTTCAACAAATTGCTGTTGGTAGCATAAAAGCCCGGCTTTACATAGAGTAAATCAATTACGGCTACATTATCCGACATGTAGGAAATTTTAATTTCATTCTGACCCTCAACAACGTTAAAGAATGTTTGAGGGAAATGAAACTCTACGAGTGCAACAGACCACTGGCCGTGTAACTTGACAGGTTCTCTATGCTGTGTTGTATAACGAGCAGTTGTATTGCCTGAATAAGTAGACATTGAAACGTTGCTGGGTAGCGTCATGTAAAACGAGTCATCCATGTTGTTTCAATTCTGATGCAGGGATCCAATCATTAAACTTGCTGCTATAACCTTTCCACTTGACGAGTAGTTTCTTTCTAGCACCCGAACCCTTTGTGTCCACAATATAATCTATTCTATACTCGGTCTTGTCATCAATAATAACTTTTTGTAACTCTTTCTCATAAAATGTTCCTTCAATCTCCTCATCTTCCAAATCTTTGATTCTATACACAACTTGTCTGTGTCTTAGAACATGTGTAACCACGAACACTTCTTCAGACCAGTTCTGAACATACCCTTTTTCAAACTGAAACTTCTCATTACTTATGCGTACACGATCACCAATTATCAGCCTAGGTTTAGATTTCTTTAGCGACAAATGTTTATCATATAGGTTGTGCCACACCTGGAGTACATTTTCATCCTTCACATCTACTGGAGCCATTCGAATTGATCTATGCACCGTATGATTGTATGATTTCAACAGTTGCGGTAGTACATCGACATAACGCTGAGTACTTTTAGCTGTGAAGTAACGGTACATACGAGTCTTGAGTGTACGGTTAAACCTTTCTATTATGGAACTTTTGATGTCAGGGTTATTTGTGTGATAATATTTGACATTGTTATCTTTGAGAAACTTTTGAAATACTTTATTTATAAATTCACGGCCTTTATCTGTATTTAGGCTTACAGGTTTCCTTTTGCTTTTCTTAAATATAAACTTGAATGCTTCAGTCACTGCATCACCCGTTTTACGTTTCAGTGGGACAGCCCACGCTACTTTACTAAACACATCAATCACTGTTAACAGATAAATAAAACCGTCATTGTGTTGTTTCAGTGAATCCATGACATTTAAATCGGCCTGCCATAAATCGTCAATGTTGTCCACCAAATAGACATTGCGTTTAAACCGTTTCCTTAAATTTCTATGTAGGGTAAAGGCATTCTGTGTTTGCAAATACGTTTCAACTTCTGCTTTTGGAACAGTCTTGTTGGTTGCTTTCCATAAAGCATCAACAGTTCTATAACCAGCTGGATGTTCAGGATCATGGTAGATGTTTGCAAGTAGTCTCTTGTTTCTTTGATTCATTCGAATGTGAATGCCTCCCACTTGGCTACCTTGCGTTTACGTGACGGTGTGTCTGTCAAAGCTGGTATTTCGAAACTTTCCAGAGACCGTGCTTCAACGCCTCGTGTGTTCGGTTGACGATGCTGTACACGAATGAATTCTTTCCGACGGGAATTGCCTATAAGTTCCAATGGTACGTTGATGTCTGTTAGAATGTTGGCAAACTCCATCCAGCCCTCTGGATTTGTAGCTTTACGGTCCCTAATTGAATCGGCAATTAGATCGGTGATGGAGGAACCAACAATTTTCTTTCCGTTTATACTGACGGTACCCAAACGATCCCATGATATAGAATCAGAAAATTTGAGTTTGTCATACAGTAGGGATGCAGTGTTGCGATACTTGTTGGGAATAGTTGAGAGTGTTTGTTCTCGCATGAGCTCAAAAGCCTGAGCATCTTTTGAGTCTAGATCCCTATTTGTTGCATCGACAGCAGCAACAGTATTTGAACGTTGTACATCCTCGTCTGATATTGTCATAGCCAAAGGTTTTCGCGAATCATTTACAAAATATAGATATCTCTGAAGAACTTGGTTATACTGTTTCCATTTTTCCCGACCAGACATGGTTTTAGAATTGAGAATTTGATCCATATCCTGGTCTATGTTTGACAGAGTTGACGTGTTGCTAGCGAGAGGTCTCGTAAACGTTTGCTGCAGTCGATTGATACTCTCTGGATCAATGAGTAACATCTTCCTTGTCTTTTCCATTATTGCATAAGACTACCAACAATGCTTGACAGAATGGGCGCAAGTAAGAGAGGAAGGATGGCTCCACCTTTTTGCATTAAGAGTTTCTTCTTCTTCTTCTTCCAATTCTCGCCTCGCTTTATAATCTTACGAAGGACGTTCTTGTGTCGACGTAATTTTGACTTCTGACTTGGATTCAGACGAACATTGCCTTTTAATGTATTGTGTGCGCATTCACACAACGACTTGATGAGACCAGAATCGGCTGCTTTTAAAATGGACTTTCGCATGGACGGCGAACACTTTTGAAGCATTCGAAGAAGATCCTTATGCTTCAACATCGTATCAGACATTTTGATTGAATGATTGTAAATCCACCATGTATTTCGATTTTATACTCGAATTCTTTGGAATATAGACAAATGATTCTTTATCATCAGGAAAAATTGATGTGCGCAGGCGCATGATTTCATCAGTACTTTGTTTAAAGTCAAAAAGTAAATATCCATGTGCTTCCCTTGTTGCATCTTCAAACGCTTCCTGTACAAATTTAGAGTTTTGCGGTGCTACCTGTCTAGATAAATGCATGATTTGTGCTCTGTCTCGGGGATTCTTAAAACAGACAACATAGTGTGCGTTCAAAGAAATATCTCTTCGACCTTTTCCTTGAGTAAATATATTTTGAACGAGGAAAAGAACACATAGATTGCGATGATGACCACCTTTGGTAAACAAATCAGTGACCCGTTCATCGGCTTCACGTTGAAGATCATCGATGATTACTATACGTGCTTTAGAACTAGTAGGTAATTCGTCAGAGTCAATAATACCTCTATGGAAACGAATAGAATGTTCTTTTTGAAGGTTATCATACAGACTTTGCCATTCTGCATAACACCAAATAACTTCAGCTATTGGTTTGTCCACCATAGCATCAAGGTGTTTGAGAAACCGGGCAATGAAATGACTTTTCCCACACTCACTGGGCCCCGAGATCACAGCACTAAATGGAACTTTCCAAGAGGGATCCATTTCATCAACTAATTGTCAACACTTGAACAGTGCTATATATATATATATATATATATATATATATATATATATATATATATATATATATATATAGGTGATTTTTCTAGTAATTTTATTTTCTCTTTGTATGTGTCCCTGAAGATGGTGGATGTAATTCTACCGAAACGTTGGATAAATAAAGATTGTCCAAGAGAGAAAAGAGCACGAACTGATTCCCGAAAGAATAATATAACATATATATATATATATATATTTCATTTTAAAATTACTTTTGGGTAGACAAACGTGAATAGAAATACTTTATTTGCAACGTTTCAGCTAGATTCACTAGCCATCTTCAGGCACACACATAGAAAGGAAATATTTATATAAATAAAGTATTTTGTCTACCCAAAAGTAATTTTAAAATGAATTATGTACGTGAAAACATACTGATAACCTCAGATAGGTAGATGTAAATAAATACCAACTGCAATGAATATATACTTTAACCTTTGAGGTCGACAAGCGGACCTAGCTTTTCTCCTGAATCTCCACGTTTCGCTTGTTGGCTGTGATGTAGTGGGTAAAGCTAAAAACCCCTGACGTCATGCCTATGAAACTAGCAATAACTTGAACATTTAAGAAAAAGAAAATGATATTGATGTATTGTTGAGTTAAATATAATAATAATAATATTATAAATACTAATAACATTACTTTAATATATTGTCAATTATTTATGTATGAATGTGACATTTTTATTCTTGTTTTGAGAATAAATTGCTGTTATTTGTGAAATAACATTCTACAATTTTTTTTTTTTTTTTTTTTTTTTACATTGTTGCGATTAAGTAATACACAAGAATATTATTTAGAATTATAGTCATTTGTAGCATTTTTTATTATTTTTAATATTAAATTATCAATTGATTAATTTATTGAGTACGTACACTGCGTCATGCTGCAGTGTTTAACGTTGCACTGTTCTGCACATTTTACAAAGCGTAATTTTCAAGACATTGTTGCGATATTTTTTATTTTTACTAATATTATTTTTAATTTTTGGACGTTAAACAATATTTAAAAACTGCTTTTAATTATTTTACAATGAATAAGTTAGTACTGGAAAACAGTGATATGTGTGCGTGTACTGTTTCAAATACGTCATAGGAGTATTTACACGGTTTCCCAATATCCCCATAGTGTTTGCCCCATTGGAAAACCCTCACAGTATTCCTAGCCTTTGTGTTTTCCATCGAAATTTTTGATTTGTAATGCCGTGACGCTCTATATTCTATCTTACAGTCCTGGGTTCTATCATTACTACAATACATTAGTGAAGGGCATTCAGAATTTTAAATATTCCGCGTTCAAGACATTTGCATTTCCACCTTATTCACCGCCTTCTCAAATCACAGCCATTTGACATTTCTCACACAATCACGTTTGCATTCAACGCAGAAGGTGGTCTGTGAAACGTACTCGTAAATTATTGTTATATTATTATGGCGAACTTCACCAATGAAGAGCTTATGGATCTGGTAAGTTTTGATTTATTTAATCAAATTATTTCTTTCTTTCTTTTATTAATTACATTTTGAGTCAAATGTAAATGTTATATGTAGTTGTTTATTTATTTATTTACTTAATTGAATATTTATATGTTTTATTTCATTTTATTTTATTTTATTTATTTATTTAGGAAGACGATGACTGCATAATTATCAAGGAGGTGACACATTATGTTCAAATGGAGAATCAGCACCATCAGCATCATCAAAAACCATTTAGAGAAGAAGCCTATATAGATTTGACCATAGATGACGACGAAGAAGAAGAAGATGCAGATGAAAAAGATGATGCAGAAGAAGAAGAAGAAGAAGCGGAAGAAAAAATAGATAGCACGAGTGAGTGCGATGACAGTGATATAGACAATTTGTGTGAGTTACCAACAACGTTTAATGAGACCAATTCCTGCGATTCTGACGATTACAGTGATTACGATCAGGACGAGGATATTAAAATATTTTTTATTAGGGAGTATTTTAATTGTGAGTACTAATCATTGTCTTATTCCTCAATTATATACACCATGATGGTTTTTAAATGAATTCCGTGTGGTTATTTGTTTCCCTATCATCTCCCGTGTAAAACCATGATTTTAAATCTTGTGATTATTTAAGAGCTTGGCTGATATTTTATAAATTCTATAAGTCATTGCATTCCTCAACAAGATTCATTCTAAATAGAATTTGTTTTGATGGAACGTTTACTTCATATAAGTCATTGACCAGAATGAAATTAGAATGTAGATCAAGTTACCGCTATCTTTCCTGAAAATAGAAATAGAATGTAGAAGAATGCTATGACTTTGAAAATAGAAAGTAGAACACATTCTATTCTGATAATAGAATCCAAGTCGGCCAATGACTTTAGTTTCACAATTTGCAACAAGGTACAACACATAAAGGAACTAGATTATAGGATCACATTTCAGCCGCTAGATGGCGTTTGCAGATACTTTGGTCACAAGGACGTAGAGTAGCTTTACACTTTAGTGTGGAGTTTGTAGGTACTTTGGCACTTTTATTGTCGTAAAAATAATAGTTTCACATTTTAGACACCAGGAATGAAACACGTGTGGTTATTTGTTACCCAATGACGTACCAAATGATTTTCCATTCATGTAAAATCATGTTTTAAAATCATTAACTAATCAATCTATCAATAATTATTCAATCAATAGTTCATTAATCCAAAGTATGTAAAAAATAAAATTCAGTAAGTTTTCATCAAGTTTCATTGATTCTCATTAGAATTTGTTTCATGCTGGCATTGGTCAATATGAATTGAGACAGTAGATCAAGCTATCCGTTATGTTTCACGAAAATAGAAATACATTCCAAGATGGACGGCATTGTCACTACAGTTTCTCATTTTGCAACTAGGTGGCGACAGAAGTAGTGAGTTGAAGGTTCACAATTTAGCCGCTAGATGGTGTTTGCAGGTACATTAACACAATGAAACATAGTTTCAGTAAGCAAAATTTTATAGTACACTATAATTAGCCACCACAAAGGTACTTATAAACTCATTAGTGTAACGGTACATTGGTACTAAGCAGCGACAATGACAGATGAGGTCGATCAAACAGACTCGGTCGGTCGAACAGTCGAACTTACTTTCACTTTTGAGGTCAACAAGAGGACTTGTACACTAATTACAGCGCTTCTACTCTATTGCCTCGTTAGGGCAGTGGTTAGCGTCGCTGGATTCTAATTATGAGATTCGCAAGTGACATGGCTTCGAGACACGGCCAGAAAATAAAAAAGGGGCGGAGCCTTGAGTGATGACGGTTTCCAGCGGCGGTGGTGGGGCGGCTTCCGTTGGAGGCGGTCCAAAACAAAACCAATGATAAAAAAAAACGATAAAAAAAAAACGATAAAAAAAAAATTGATAAAAAACCGATAAAAAAAAATGATAAAAAAAAAAAAAATCGATAAAAAAATCGATAAAAAAATTCGATAAAAAAATCGGTAAAAAATCGGTAAAAAACTAAGTAGGTCAATCTATTTATAGTGTACTATGGTGTCTCACATACTACTAACATAGTCAGTATAAAATGGGGTGTATTCTTTCTCGGCCTAACAAAGAAGGGCGTAGTGGGTGGGTTGGAGAGGGGGGGGGGGGCGTGTGGCACATCTGGACGTTGATATTTCACTGAGCTTTGCGCCCCAGACGTGCATGTGGATGACTTTCTCCCCCTTGTCCGAGGCTCAAAACTCTTAATGCCCATGTGAGTGTGGTTTGTTGTCAGAAGCAAGGATAGGCAGGACGTCTAACACTCATGCATTGCGGGTTGACTAGGAGGAACTGTCAGGGGTAAGCCAAGACACAACTGGCAACATTGCATTTGTTTATTTACACAAAACAACATGGCATCTACATACATACGTCATTGTGCAGCACAAAACACAGTATTCACCTTTAACTGACACGATAATTAAGACATTTTTTCTAATAAAGTATGCTGTAAGAAATAAAATCATGGCAATTTGAAAATAAACCAAACAAAGGAAGGATCCAAATAATTACACAAAGAAAGCAATATATGACAGGATTTAGGTTGTTATGAAGATCGGATGACCAGAATTGCGGCCAAATATGTGGAATATTTAAACGTTTTGAAACTAGTAATCTTATCAATGGCAGTCAAAAGGTTAAACACTTTGCATAACAATTGCATGTGAGATTATTGCTGGCAAATCTAAACAATTTTTAAACTCAGTTCTTCACGCAGAAGATGAATGTGCATAGAAACTTGATGGTGATTTATTGTATGTGATGCGCTGGAACTCTTCCTTGCTCCGATCTAGCCAACAATAGGGGCCCCATACAGAGCCTGGAATAAATAGAACACAACATTTGAATGCAATTCCCGGAACCATGTCATTTCTCACTAGTATTAACATGTATCTCATGTCGTTTATTGCATCAAATCTATACCTCAACTCAGATGTAGAAGGTCGGATGTCCATTTCAATGATTCTTGAGGTAAGCTCAAAAACTATAGTAATTCTGCGTTCAACCAATCACATTTGTAATAGTGACACCGGTAATTTTGTAATAGAATACTTCAATGTAACTTTATTTGTTGACATCAGTCAAATGGAATTGCTAGAGCTTGATTACATCATTACAAAAGTGTGCAACGCAAAATCAAGGAAAAGGACTTCCGGCCTTCTACCCCCTGAGGTACGAAATATTTCATTGTATTCTCCTCTACGTACCCTGTAGTTAGTATATTGACAACATTTTTATACAAAAATCAACGACGAGGTTATATTGGGCACATTAATTTTTATATTTAACTTTGTTGAATAATAGGGAGGACAAGGGGAGGGGTCTACCTAACGGGCCCGATCCGGGGGAGTCCTGCACTGGTGGGCGGGCCAGACTAGAACGGGGACGGACCGGGGGGTGTGAGGATTCGGGTTGAACCCGATTTCAGGGAGATCACCATCTCGAGGGGGAAGGTCGGCCCAAGGGGACCGCAAATTCAAGAGAGGATATGGATAGGTCGACCCTGGCTGCTCTTTGTCTGGACCTTACCATTGATCTGTCCGGCATGGGTAGCCCTTACACATGAGCATATGCTCGCCGGCGTAGCTGCAGTGGATCATTGGCCAACACAAACCCCATGCACAGTGATAAGGTGGCGGCCGTCGGTGGGGGACAATTGTGACAACTGAATTGTTCTAAAGAATAAGCAACTTCAGTTCTATAAAATGACCTGTCATGGCCATTATTACCTGAACGCCGGCAATGTCATCTGAGCCAAGCCCGGCAGCGGCGTTGTATCCAGTGTAGTAGGGCTGCATGATGTTGCCCGTGATGTTGGTATGCCCAAGACCCACAGTGTGGCCGAACTCATGCAGAGCCACTTGGAACAAGTTGATGCCTGCACAGAGAGAGGAAGTTATTGTAGAGGTGCAGGTATATCATCGTCTTCACCCAAGCTTCGGACATTCCACGGATTTTAAGTCACGCAAAATTAAAAGAAAACATGAGAGAGTACTCAACACGCAGTGGAAGGTAATCGACGAACAATACTATGAAGAATTGTCCATTTATCATGTTCCATCGGTCGGTTTGGAACGGTTTTAGAGCGAAATACAAAATATAAATGACAAAATGTGGCAAACGGTTATGAATATCGAAAAAGCAAGACCGACATGACATGTATTAAGCCTTTATCTACATTTTCATCGCTTACTGTCATAACTTTGCTCCTACTATGTGGTCAGCATTTGTGGGGAACAAAAACGCTCCGTTTCTCGTCCGTCTCTCGTCCGTCTCTCATACGGAGCGTTTTTGTTCCCGACAAATGCTGACCATATAGTAGGAGCAAAGTTATGACAGTAAGCGATGAAAATATAGATAAAGGTTTAATACATGTCACTTTGGTCTTGCTTTTTCGATATTCATAACCGTTTGCCAAATTTTGTCATTTATATTTTGTATTTCCTTCGAAAACCGCTCCAAACCTACCGATTGCGGAAAAAAGTATGACCGCTCAAGCCGGAAAATTTTAAAAGCAAACGTGTTTTGAAAAATCACTTTGAAAACACTTAGAAAAAAGTTTTGAACTTTTTGAACTTTTTTGATCTTTTTTGAACTTTTTGAACTTGAAAACACTTTGGAAAAAATGAAGAAATCCTGTTTCGTGGAATAGTTGGAAGTCAACATTAGGCCCGGTCTTTCAATACTCTGCTAAAGTCTCAATTAGCTCTGAACAGTTAGTTAGTGGTTATTCTAGGAATGCCATTGGTTGTTGCCATGTCAATACAGTCCTCGTCAACAGTTTAAAAGTAGCAGAGTATTGAAAGACTGGCTCTCAGAATAAAACTGACGGGTTAGTATTTACCTGTAGTGACCAACATGGTCCACGTCTCTGCCTCATCGAAGTGGGTCCACCCCGAGGAAGGATAGAACGCATGCGCCAGAACCCCTAGAGGCCCGTCGAAGGGATACCCGTCTCCATGGTCACCGGCGACGAATGAGATGTTGATGTTGTTGGTTTTACCCGGTGACCACTTCGTGAACTTCAACTGGGAGACGCTCTGCCACTTGGCGAATGCTCGGGCGATCTCGGCGTCGACGTTGGTTTTAGTCATGTCCGGGGTGTAGATGGAGACGTTGTAGACCAGGGTCTTGTTCGCCCACTTGGACACTGTCATAACACAACATAACACTTCCATTACTGATTTAAATACAGTTGGAATTTTATAAAGAAAATTTAATGTTTTTAAGGGTCGAATAATACATTTTCTGGACGATAACAATTACTGATATATTGTATTCATCCCACCTTGGGATATATCCAAACTTTAATATTGTCTGATTATTTTCATTCTTAAATTGTCTTTGTTTGGAAAGGGGGTGTTTTTGCGAGTTATCCTGAAGAATTCGCTTGCGAGCGATTTTGTTAATTTTTCTGTTATGGGCTTTATATTATCTAGATTATTTATGTTCGTTCACACTTTAAAAGTAAGTATAATATTAATAATAATAAATATCTGTCGCCCGTTTCCAAAACACAATGTCGGGTCGGGGGGTGTAATATTTAAATTAAATTCAGTCATTTGTTGTTCTTGCTCATTTGTTAGCTCTACTGTGCATCATCCATCTCATGTTAGACTTTATGATCAGAGCCCCGATTCTATAACTTGAATGATCTCGATTCTGCAGGAATCCGACTCACTTCAATTTCGATTAACATAACATGGAATCTGATTTTCAGAATTGTGCATTTTTAAACACAGTGGAACATGTACAGAATACCTGTACAGAAAAGAACAGGTAGCTGGCGGGTAGCACTCACCAAGCACATAGCTACTGGGTCCTCCTGCCACTGGTGGTGCATCAGAGATACCGCAACGTGCTGTGGTCATTTTGTCAAGAGTCGCTGCATCCAAGTTACCTGCGGAAGAAACAAAGAAGAGTTATAACCAGTTAAATTACCCGCTGACTTAATTCAAATTTAAACCAATCCGTTCTTGAACTTCATTCAGTGCAAAGAAGACATGATAATTATCCCTCATTAACAAGGAAAACACAGGTATTTAAAGGTATTCGAGCGATACCAAAGTGCCATAAATATAAAATTGATCAAACGAATGCACCCCAAGTTGCGAGAACGGTTTTTTCTCATTATAATAGTGATTCTACAACTCAAGTGACCTTTTTCACACCTAAAATGTTCGTATCAAATTTTTTTCACGGAATATTAGTTTTCAATGGGGTTGTTATAAGACCCGCAATTATCACTCTAGAGGCTTGCATGTGGTCTCATTATCTTCGTTATGAATAGACAAAAAATGTGTCGAAGCGTATTTTTTAATTTTTTGTTTATTTTTTTACAATCGTTCTAAAATCATATTTTTTACTTCCCGAATTTTTCATCGATGAAACTATCATATATTGGGGACTGTGGCCAGACAATAAATAAAGTTATTGGAAAATACGCTTTGACACTTTTTTCGCCTATTCATAACAAAGATACTGAGACCACATGCAAGTCTGTAGAGTGATAATTGCGGGACTTATTGCAACCCCATTGAAGGAGTCATATTCCAGCAAAAACATTTGAAATGAAATGTTTAATATGAATTGTCACGGGAGTTGTAGATCGCTTTTATAATGAGGGGAAAACGTTATCACAACTTGGGATGCAGTTGTTTGGCCAATTTCGTATATTCTATTTATGGGCACTTGGTTTCATTCGAATATCCTTAATATCCAATTTGTCTTCAATTTCAATACAAAAAAATTGCAAATTGGTATGTTTCGTGCATCACTAAACATAAATTTATACTTTATGTCTAAGATCAAACTAGCAATGTTGATATGGGTAATAAATGTGAACTTTGTAAGACTGAGATATCATATTCGAACTGAGCAGTATTCTACTTCTACTCTGCATTTCAATAGTTTTATACCTGAAGCTGGAAGACCGGCCCATTGCTGGAACGATTTCAAATCCGGGTGGCCAAACTTCTTCAGGTAGTTCTGCAAATAAACCAATTACAAAATTAAAACAATACCTACGTACTAACGTCGTCTTCAGTAAGTATAGCTTAGCACACGAGCATGGACCAATAAGTGAATCAGATCATGACTGAGTAGGCATTTAAGTATTGTTTGACAGTTACACTCTGACAATACAATAACAGATTCATAAATAATCACGTTCCACGTTCAGAATTTCAAATTTGTATATGACATAACAACAAAACAACTCTTTCACAGACGCCTGCAGTGGATAGAGAAATTAACAACTTACAATTTACAATTATAACACTTCAAAACACTCAGAGTTCCAACCAAATCTCTTTACGGTTCCTTGATGAACTCAATGAACTTACGGTGGCATCTAACTTTGACATCGGTGCACCGTGAACTGTCATGGCGGCGACCAGCAACAGCCAGACCACTTTGAAGCTGAAATCCATGACTTGCAGAGTAGATTATGTGTGTTCTGTGAAAGAATGCTTCATGTAATTGCAAGTACAGTATTAGTGAACAAAAATACGCTCAAAATGCAAACAAGAGCGCATAGATATTTCAAGTGGAATTTAAATGTTGTATCCGTTTATTTGTAAATAAGTTTTTAAAACAAATGCATATGTTTCAAGAGAGAATCATTGCTGAAATATTAGATGAAATATTCGGGGATATAATAGATAATTGGGGAAAACTAATAGCTTAGTTAAAGGTTTGGAATTATGTAAATACACTGGCTTCACTCTTATGCATGTCTGATTAAAATATGTTATAAACATTGTTCAATGTTGACAAAAGAATATTTTAAATATTTTAAACATATGATATTTTAACATTATTGTTCAATATTACAAATGAATGTTTATTTTGCCATGTAGTATGTAACTTTCAGGTGCTAGCCACGAGCTTCAAGAGCTTTATGCTATTGTAAGTCCCACTTACCTCAGAAGCACAAGACGATGATAACACAGCACTGCCAAGACCCTCCTTTTATACCCTAAACCAGCCGCGATATATAACATTATCAACACTGAAACGAATATGTTCCTCAATCTTATCAACAAAGTACAATTATTTAGATTTTAATCACTTTTTGGTAACTAAAATAATCATTTAAAACCAAGTTTGAGTTATTATTATCTGTTAATTATACTAGAATTACAATCTGAGTGACATATACGCAAAACTTTGAAAATAAAATATAGTAATAAAGATATGTGTGGCAATGAGTAATACCGCGATATACTAGTCATAGTCATGTGGTGGGCCAGTTACGCCCCTGGGAAACTTGTCATGACACATACTTGACAATCAATTTTAGTCCTAATATAGTTTTTGGGTACGCTATCATGGGCGTCCGCAGGATTTCTGCCAGGGGGGGCAAGTCAAGGAAAACAATTTTCCTCGGAATAAGGGGGGGGGGGGCGTCCTCCACGCAGCCCCGCAGGGTGTTTTTTTGGTTTTTGGACACTATGAAATCAATTTTAAGGCGTTAGGAAGCGTATTATGTTAAAATATTCAATATATTTTTTAATTTGACACTTTACGGTGGTGGAGGCCATGGTACCACCTTGACCCGCAGGGCGTTTTTTGGTTTTTGGACACTGTGAAATCAATTTTGAGACGTTATGAGGCGTATTTTGTTAAAATATTCAATATATTTTATAATTTGACACGGCACTACCTTGTCCCGCAGGGCTTTTTTTGTTTTTTTGACACTTTGAACTTAACTTTTTTGAGTTTTTTGCTTACGAAATAAAACTAGACGTAAAACACCACAAAAGTTTTCAGTATTCCTGACATCTTCACTCTTCAGTAAACCTATTTTTTTAGGTTTACGGCGTATACCCGCGTATACTTGTTCTAAGTTTTTGGGTATACTTTCCAGTGAAAATACTTTTTTGGGTATACGGCGTATACCCGCGTATACCCTCGACTACACCACTGAATATGTATTACATTTAACAACATGAAAACATATATGAGGGGATGGTAAGGGTACGTAGTGTTAAACACTGCGTGTTGGCTGTTGGCTAAATGTTTATACTTTGAAAACTGCCAGTTTCGAAAATATCACACAAAAAACACCAGAATGTAATTTTCTCTCCTCTCCTCCTCCTCTCCCTACAGAACTTCAGTCCGCATTCTCTGATTCTCTGTTGCGTGTTACATCGTTATTCTGGCCCAGGTATAAAATGTGGATTATAAAATAAACGCATTACGTATTATTCAGCATAAGTGTCAAATATAATAAAGAGCTGATGGAGACCAATTATAATTTTTTTCATAATGAGCGGAGGCCCGGCTTCGATTCCCGCGGCCGTCTTTCCTGACTGGGGTTTGTTCGTGGTTTTCCCTCAGTCGACAGGCAAATGCTGGGAAGGTACCCTACTAATAGGCCACGACCACCTCTTTCCCACCTTCCATCCTTACCTACTCATCACCATCATCTCCCAATCATCATCATAATCATTCATCCGTCGCCATTAGCCTCGCTGCAGAACAGTGCGACGTTAAGCCCCAGACAAAAAAGAGAAGACATGCGCGTCTTAAGAATTCTTCACATTGAATGATAACAGGTAACAACATAATATTATAGAAGGGATGTGCTTAGTGAAAAATATCCAACTGAACCGGGGCTCGAACCCGATCGACCTCTCACTTGCCGGGCGAGAGCTCTACCAACTGAGCTACCCGGTCGGACGGACGGACATTAGACACAACGCACTGATGAGGGTTAGATATCTCCGAGGAGAATGGAATGAAGGTAGAGAATGCTCACTACAACTGCATGTAGACCTCTAACCCACGGGTAGACGGGTAGCTCAGTTGGTAGAGCTCTCTCCCGGCAAGTGAGAGGTCCCGGGTTCGAACCCGGTTCGAATATTGAAAGTCCGGATATTTTCCTGACTCCATGGAAGTTTTCCACGTAAACCTACAACATAATATTAGATCCATTCTATAAATATTATATTGATTGATATTATGTTTCATATTTGACCAATCTATTCGCATGGCTTTGGTCTTACACTAACCAGGTTGCTGAGTAAAAAAAACGTGACTACTTATCTATACCATTGACGTTATACCGTAGATATGTTTACAGATAATTTCTGACAATTCAGTAAAAATATACAAACACTACTGTCGTGACACATATTATAATCAAAACCTCGATATTTTTATCACATCAATTTTCGACAATGTCTTTTTTGAAAGTAATAAATTATAGTTTTATCTCAAATTCGGGCCATGTGTGATGATAGTTACCTAATTATTGTTTGCAATCACCCCAAGGCTTATTATCTATTCCATGATAATATCCAGTGATATCAGTAGTTATCATGCCATGACGCACACCTAATGAACTACCTGTGACATGTCACGTACACACACTTCAGCTAGATTCAGAAACAATCCGCAAGCTAAAAAGAAATGCTGCTTCATTTTAAATTAATTTTAACATTGCTCACTTTCAATTATGGGCTAGCGGTATTAGAGTGCAGTTTCCAAAAACTTATTTCTAAGATATCCAGTTGTAATTATTGTATAATTTGAAGTCACATTTAAAATTCAAAAGAAAATTGAAATCAAGTATTTTGAATACTTCTAACCCTAGATTGAATACTATATTTTAATATAAATAATTTAATCTAAAGAAAATAAGCTGTTATCGGTAACTGCGTATGGATTTTGGGACAATTTTTAATGCATAATTTGCGATATTACAAGCTCTGCCTCCTTTTATTTTCATTCTTTCTTTGACTGAATTTCATTCTTCTTTATCTGCTGTCCCTATAAGGTCTTGACAGTGTTTATTTATTTATTTTGTTGATAGCGTTTATTTTATCTTGTGTAGGTATAGTGACAATGAATGTATAATTCAACCCCGCATTTATGTATGTATGTATTTATGTATGTAATTTTTTAATAGCAGAACTGCTAATGAAAATAAATCTATCTATCTATTTAAAAGATGAAATCTTAAATATTTTTCTGAGTTGACGAAATATTGTCTTTCTGATTCAATTTCAGGCAAAGATATTACAAATACCTTCCTGATAAAATATCCCAAAACTTTGAATTGTTTTAATAATAATAGTCATGAATCAATAAAAACATGTTTAATATAAAACTCAATGTGCCAAGAAATATGATGGGTAGTTCAAGCGGGCGGAACGAGTTTCTCCATTTTCTAAAACGGCCGGGCGCTTTTCATATTTTAGTAAAATAATATAATCAATACACCGTCGTAAAACATACATCAAGACCTTGAAATTATTATCAAATTTAATTTTCGACAAATTCTATTTTAGAAGTGATAAATTTGTGTGTGATAAAATAGTTAATTATTGTTTGCAATCACCCAAGGCTTATTATGTATATTCTATGATAATACCAATACAGTGAGATATCAGTAGTTAGCACGATAAGACGCACATCGAGTGTATTACCTGTGACATATTGTCACGTACACACACTTCAGCTAAATTCAGAAACAATCCCCGAGTTACAAAGAAACATTGCTCTATTTCAATTGTGGACCAGCGGTATTAGAGTCCAAGTTACCAAAAACTTGTTTCTAAAATATTTTAATGATTGTATAATTTGAAGTCACATTTTAAATGCAGAGGAAAATGTTATGCGGGGACATCGAATGCCACACCCCGAAAATATTTTTTACTGAAATTAGCAATATTTATTAACTTTTCCAACATTTCAACTATATTTAAGTATGAAGGATTCATAAAATGTCATGTAACTTGCAACACATGACTTATTGAGTTTTCAATTTGATGCCTTCAGAAGAAGAGGAAATTTTTAAAACAGGAGGTATAGGAAAATGATTTAGTTTTTGCTGTATAACTTTTAAATTAGTTCAGGTTGGTATCGTTTTTAATTTTTATCCTGATAAAATATCAATATGTCTACTAGAAAATAAGTTTTTTGTTGAAATCTGTCGATCCAAAAAAATTAGATCTTCATTTTAGCGTAAAAATTGCACGGTTTTTCTTGGCCGCCATAAGCTAACATTGGGAGACATATGGGTTTATCTCATAAACTAAATCACGATGCTAGTTTTTTGGGGCCATATTCTGGTGTAGAATGAAATTGTCTATAAGAATGCAAAGTTACAGCGAATTCCATCGAAGTAGGGGTTACGCTCTTCCCCCCTTAAAGCAGCACATTCAGTACATATTCGAAAACAAGTATTGTGAACTACTTCTACACCTAGATGGAATATTAAAACACAATTTTTAAGATAAAAAAAATCTGACTTTGATTGAGTATCGTCTTTCCAATTCAAATTTGAGGTAAAGAGATTACAAATATATCCTGAGAAAACTCAATTCAATTTCTGAGACTAAAGTCAACAAATATAATGGGTTTCTTAAAATGTATAGGGTTATCAAGCTAGCGGAACGAACATCCTTGTAGGGTAAAAGCCCGATCCAGACGGTGTCTTCTGCCTGGAAAGACTGCCATTTCCCAACTATGCTTTTAGCAACTCCTAACAAAAATTGCGTAAGTCTGTTAGCTAGCTATACATATTTTTCACTCACATAACATGATTTGTACAATAAAATGTGCAGAATCAGAAAAAAAATGTTTTATAATTTTAAATTTAGATTTTATTGAAAGCTCTTGCGCAGAAATCTTGCAAATAGTGAAAATATCTGCATATATTGGTACCCGATCAAAGTTATTTTCAGAACAATGATAATGCAACGGGCACATGAAGGAGGATCTTTGCATAGCAGTTAAAAAAGTTTTTTTTTACCAATCATGCTGCGTCCCCAAGATTTGTGACGGGGGGGGGGGGGGGGCAAAATATTTAAGTTCAGTGGGGGTCTGGGGGAAGGAAACTCATTTATTATCTCTGGAAGAATTCTCAAGCAAACACGGTTCCGGGGCGGACTGACTTATTATTAGTATAATTATTATGTTAAATTATTTAATGTTCTCTTCGGGCGGTGCGAATAAGTATTCCCACTGAATTTAGGGGTAGTTTCAATGAATTAAAAATCAAAAATTTATCTGGCTAGTCTTACAACAAGTATAAGACGAGATTATAATACAAAAATTAAAATTGACGTAAATACTAAATGGATTGCCCGGGAAAGGGTTACTGTTTAAAATAAATAAAATTTATAAAATTCCAAATCTTTATGCCCTTTTTTCGTAGAAGTATACACACATACAGATTACCCAATCCTAATCTAATCTTCCGGTTTTAAAAAGGTGGCTTAAATCACTGCCATTTAGAATTTATACATAATATGTTAAGTAACAAGATACAAGCCTTCTGAATGTTTTTATTGTAATAAGAGGTTATGTTACTCAGATTTTGCATTATTAAGATGTCATTTCCGGTTTCGGTAGTAGTTAATAATTTCGATGTCGACTATTGATACGACCGTCCAAATATGTTATTTTATGACCAAAAGTATTGTATATTTGGTGGACTGCGAAGGCCCAGCCTTTCTATAGCTTTACCATTGCAACAAGGGTTACTGACGAGCTGTAAAATCGGGAGTATAAAGCAGCATGGCGCTCGGCCCAATGCATAGAGGCGGATAGCACTCAGTAAAACTGAGCACTCAATCACATAGCACTCAATCAAGTATGTTTTGTTGAGGGTACCTAGGACACTTACATTTACATGTACTTTATCTCCACCTCGCCCTAGTCTCAATTAGGGCCGTTTTAGCAAATTGAGAGAGAAACATTGTTTCATAAGTGGGTGTAACTTTGTAGGGTGTAAGGTGTACCTTTTCATTTTTGCTTCGTGCCTTTTTAATTAGGCGCCGGTTATTCAACAAAACCGAGCAAAACTATGAAATTTCCGAAACGATTGGAGACTAAATTCGTTAACCAAATGATCTCAAAATTTAATTGTGATTAGATAAAAGGCAAACTTAGGGTTAACACTTGGCACATTTTTTAAATTAAATTTCATACGGCACCGAGCGAGACAATAAAATAGATAATTTTTCATAAAAAAAACAAACTAAATATTACTAATTAACATAGCAAAAAAATGAAAATGTACCAAGTGATAACCCTAAGTTTGTCTTTTATCTAATCATGATTAAAATTTAAAATCATTTCGTCAACCCATTTGGTCTCCAATCGTATCCAAATAGTGCTGCAACAAGCGGCAAAATCGCTCGCGCTTGCAGCACCCTTGTCAGGAGCAATAGGCAACACGTCTAACACTCATGCATTGCGGGTTGACTAGGAGGAACTGTCAGGGGTAAGCCAAGACACAGCTGGCAACATTGCATTTGTTTATTTACACAAATAACACGGCATCTACATACATACGTCATTGTGCAGCACAAATCACAATATTCACCTTTTAACTGACACGATATAAGACATATTTTCTAATAAAGTATGCTGTAAGAACGAAAATCATGGCAAATTGTAAATAAATCAAACAAAGAATCATCCAAATAGTTATACATACAGAAAGCAATGAAGATCAGATGACCATAATAGCGGCAAAATATGTGGAATATTTGAACGTTTTGAAACAAGTTTACTCATCAATGGCAATCAAAAGGTGAAATACAGGCTGTTCAATTTACGCTTACAATGCCGTTAGGGTGTAACTAAGCAGCACCATCCAGACCTTCCACCTGAATTCACACTTTGCCAACCTAAACTTTCCAAAGTGAATTTGCTAACTTGAATGTGCCACCTAGTTCTAGCTGATTTTCATTTTCTTGTGTTGGTGCTAGCATAGTACATCATTTTCGTTGCCATCTTCACCACCATAATCATTGTAAAGAAGATTTGTACAAACTGTACTTTGCATAAAAACAATTGCATGTGATAAAGTCAGTTCTTCATTCAGAAGATGAATGTGCATAGAAACTTGATGGTGATTTATTGTATGTGATGCGCTGGCACTCTTCCTTGCTCCTCGATCTAGCCAACAATAGGGGTCCCATACAGAGCCTGGAATAAATAGAACACAACATTTGAATGCATTTCCCGGAAACTTGTAATTACTAACCCTCATTTACATGTACAGTTCGATTTTCCTTTGTTTGAACTCTCACCAGATGGAGCCACAGTCAGTTGTTCTGCTAGGCCGAGAAAGACTTCATTGCGCGCTCACCTTGCAATGTTGTCTTTCTCGGCCTTACAGATTAACTGACGGTGTCTCCGTCTGTTGAGAGTTCATACATAGGAAAAACGAACTGTATCTCATGTCGTTTCATTGCATCAAATCTATTCAAGAAAATAAGGAACACGACTGACCTCTGGTGGATTCTTTGGTACTATCCATAAGGGGGATAATGGAGGATATCACGGGGATATTTATATAAATAAATTATATTAAATTTGCTTTAGTTGATATTTATAGCTGAAAAAGGTAAACTTGTAACTAAATTTCAATTTCAATTCTTTCTCCTTTTTCACTGGAAACACGAACTTCAAAATAGAAAGTGCATCTAAAAAGTTTACTGCCAGAAGTGGCCCATCACGTATCGCTTATTTGTTCGAATACCTCAGCTCAGATGTAGAAGGCCGGATGTCCATTTCAATGATTCTTGAGGTGAGCTCAAAAACTAGTAATTTTGCGTTCATTCAATCATATTTGTAATGGTGACATGAGTCATTGTGTAAGAGAATACTTCAATATAACTTTATTTGTTGACATCAGTCAAACGGCAATTGTTAGAGCTTGATACATCATTACGAAAGTGTGCAACGCAAAATCAAGACCACGGACTTCCGGCCTTCTGCTCCCTGAGGTACGAAATATTTCATTGCTTTCTCCTCGACGTATACCCTGTAGTTAGTATTGACAACATTTTTATACAAAAGTCGTCACTTGCATGCTTCTCATATCCCATTCGGTTGTGCTCAAATTCATCAATTTGTTGCCGGATCGGGCGGTTCGGAACGGTACATTTCTATATTTGCAAACGGTTGTGTATCCAGAAAAAGCAAGAACATCAACTAGTATATTGAACCTTTATCGTTTACTGACGGAGCTCTCCAAGTTTAAGATAAAGGTTGAATACACTTGATGCTGTTCTTGCTATGTTCATAACCTTTTTGGAAAATATACCTATATTTTAGTTTTTTCCCTTATACCGTTCCAAACCGCTCGTTGCTGGCAACAAATTAATTATCACTTTTGATAAGATCCCGAATCGGACATTTATGAAAGCTGAATCGTTCTAAAGAATAAGCAACTTCAGTTCTATAAAATCCAATGCCCTCTCGACATGTCATAATACCTGAATGCCGGCAATGTCATCAGGGCCAAGCCCGGCATCGGGGTTGTATCCAGTGTAGTAGGGCAGCATGATGTTGCCCGTGATGTTGGTATGCCCGAGACCCAAAGTGTGGCCGAACTCATGTAGAGCCACTTGGAACAGGTTGATGCCTGCACAGAGAGAGGAAGTTAGTGTATAGTTGCAGGAATATCATCGTCTTCACCCACAGCTTCGGACATTAGTAGGGCTGCATGATGTTGCCCGTGATGTTGGTATGCCCGAGACCCAAAGTGTGGCCGAACTCATGCAGAGCCACTTGGAACAGGTTGATGCCTGCACAGAGAGAGGAAGTTAGTGTATAGTTGCAGGAATATCATCGTCTTCACCCACAGCTTCGGACATTAGTAGGGCTGCATGATGTTGCCCGTGATGTTGGTATGCCCGAGACCCAAAGTGTGGCCGAACTCATGCAGAGCCACTTGGAACAGGTTGATGCCTGCACAGAGAGAGGAAGTTAGTGTATAGTTGCAGGAATATCATCGTCTCCGCCCACAGCTTCGGACATTCCACGGATTTTAAGTAACGCAAATTGAAAAGAAAACATGACAGAGTACTCGTCAAGCAGAGGAAGGAAATCCTAAACAAATGCTCGACATAAAGTACCAAGAAGAATTGTCCGGTTTAAGGCTCATTGATCAAGTTCCATCGATCGGCTTGGAGCGGTTTTAGAGCGAAATAAAAAATATAAATTTCCATATTTGACAAACGATTATGAATATCGACAAAGTAAGACCGACATGACATGTATTAAACCTTTATCTACATTTTCATCGCTTGCTGTCACAACTTTGCTCCTACTATGTGGTCAGCATTTGTCTGGAACTAAAACGCAGCGTTTACGAGCGACGGACGAGCGATGGACAAAAGACGGAGCGTTTTCTTGCCCGACAAATGGTGACCACATAGTAGGAGCAAAGTTATGACAGTAAGCGATGAAAATGTTGATAAAATTTCAATAAATGTCACCTCGGTCTTGCATTTTCGATATTTATAACCGTTTGCTAAATATGGACATTTATATTTTGTATTTCCTTCGAAAACAGCTCCAAAATGACCGATTGCGGAAAAAAGTATGGTCAAGACGGAAAATTTTAAAAGCAAAAGAAGCTGAAGAAATCCTTTGTCGTGGAATCACTCAGAAGATAACTGATGGTTTAGTATTTACCTGTTAACTCTGCCACGGTCCACGTCTCATCATCGTCGAAGTGGACCAACCCAGAGGAAGGATAGAACGCATGCGCCAGCACCTTGCCCGGTCCGTCGAAGGGAAACCCGTCTCCATGGTCACCGGTCACGAACTTGATGTCGATGTCGTTTGTTTTACCCGCTGACCACTTCGCGAACTTCAATTGGGAGACGCTCCTCCACATGGTGAATGCTCGATAGATCTCGGCGATCACGTTGGTATTCGTCATGTCCGGGGTGTAGATGGAGACGTTGTAATACAGGCTCTTATTCGCCCACTGGGACACTGAACAAAACACTTACATTACTGATTTAAATACATTTGGAATTGTGTAAAGGATATTAAATGTTAAGGGTCGAATACTAAATTTTCTGGACGATAACAATAGGGATGTGAAGTGAAGTTTAGATTTTAGAATAATAAATATTTTATGAAAGTTGAGATGTTGTTGAAGACAGATGTAGTATTATTTTTGTTGTGTGATGAATAGTTTTCAAGGAACGAATTTACAAAGTTTGGTAGATTGTAGCTGTCCATGAAACACAATTTGACGTCACACGCCGAGTCGGGCCGTGTAGATAATGTTAGCCAGAGCCAGTTCTATACATCCCGTAACACAGGGAACACGGCGTGTGACGTACAGCTTGTTTTTGCAGAGGATTTTAATGTCGAAAAATAATAAATTAATGGGACATATATGAATTAAAAAAAATATAATAACATTTCACATTGCTCTTTGTGGCTATTCTATATATAAACAAAATATAATCTCAACATTCACCTATTCCCCACTACGGATATATCGTATTCATCCCACCTTGGGATAAATAGTTATCCTGAAAAAATCGCTTATTAAGGTGGTGCAAGAGCGAGCGATTTTGCTCCTTTTTGCTGTAATGGGCTTTATATAATCTAGATTATTTATGGGTTTTTTTCGTTCACACTTTAAAAGTATAAGTATATTTATTAATATTTAAATTAAATTGAGTCATTTGTTAGCTCTACTGTGCATCATTCGTCTCATGTTAGACTTTATGATCAGAGCCTCGATTCTATAACTTGAATGATCTCGATTCTGAAGGAATCCGACTCACTTCAATTTCGATTAACAAAACATGGAATCGGATTTCCAGAATTGTGCAGTTTTAAGGATGAATCATCGCTTTGAATGACTTTATTCTTTACATGAGATAAATTAATTCAGAAAACGCATGTTTAAACTTTAAAACATAGTTTTATAATGTTATATGTGGAGAAAAATACGATATGAGATTATGAAGAATTTTATAACCAAGTTTTCGTTAAATATTTTTGTTAAGAATACAGCCGTGGTTTTGACTAGTTCAGTTGTCCTATGTTAAATGGCCATATATCAAGATTTTCAAATATTTAAATGACATTATCTCAGAAATTAAGTCGGTGACAGAGTATTTTAAGTTTTCAATGCATTCAGTAATAGTCGAAGAATATATCAATAGTTTTCTGTCGAAATTGTTGGTGCGGAATTAGAATAATGTGGGAAAATGAAGTCGTTCCCCCATAAGAGCCATGTAAAAATCGCAAACTTTGAAAACGTTTTACATAAAAGTTAGGTCGGTAAGGTATACATTTTTTGATCTTATATTGTAGATAATACTATTTGGAACAAAATAAAGTGGTTTGGGAAAAAATTGTTGGTAGATGACCTGGCGCTGGTTCATCCTTAAGTTATAGAATTGAGATCTGCAGAATAGGGCCTGTACAGAAATGAACATGTAGCTGGCGGTAAGCACTCACCAAGCACATAGCTACTGGGTCCTCCTGCCACTGGTGGTGCATCAGAGATACCGCAACGTGGTGTGTTCATTTTATCCCGAGTCGCTGCATCCAAATTACCTGAGGAAGAAACAAAGAAGAGCGGCCTCTCGTATCGAAAATATTTTTGTTGAAATGTACAATTTTTATGAATTTTTTCAACATTTCAACTATATTTTTATGAAAAAGATTTATCAAATGTCTTGTAACTTGCAACTCTTGACTTATATCGAGTTTTCAATATGATGTATTCAGAATATGAGGAAATTTTAACACAGGAGGTATAAGAAAATTATTTAGAATTTGGCGTCTAGCTTTTAAAAACGTACGGGTATAAAAATCTGAATAAATACCTTAATGTCTATTACACATAATATAAGTTTTGGAAAAAATCTATCGACGGAAAATAGTTTTAATCTAATATTTACTAGGAAAATCTGTGTTTTTTCGAACCTGCCATGTTAAAGATAGGGATAACTCAAATTTATCAAGTGATCTTGGAAATTAGTTCGGCTACTTTTTCTTGCGTTTATATGGTGCACAAGGAAATTATCTATTAAATAAGCATATATATGTTCAGATATATATCGGAGACCTCTACTGGACATCCCCCTTCAGCAGAGTTGGGTAGTAACTTAACGAAAGTAACTAGTTACTGGTAACTAGTTACTTTTTAGGTAACTTTTGGGGTTACTAGTTACTTTTCATCCTCAGTAACTTTGTGAGTAACTAAGTTACAATTTTACAGGAACTTGTAACTTAATTTTCGTTACTTTTAAAGTTACTTTTAGGTGAAATAATTTGACATAAATATAATATTTTCACAGTCTACAAACTCCCTATCTATCTCTTGAGAGAAAATCATAAACCCAGACAACAAATCACAGGAAATGAAATGTGTGTCCTTCCTTCCCATTGATCTCTTTTCTTCCACAAGTCATTAGCAGGTAGTTGGGCTGGGGGATGTTTGCAGGTGCCGCTGCAATTTTTTCCGAGAATCATACCTATCCAAATGAAAACAAGTATGACGTCATTCATACTAGCCAATAAGGGTAGCTTTTACATAAAATGTATACCCAATTAGATAGAGTTTCACAAATCAAAGTGATTGTCACATGGATGGACCATTTAAAGAAGTGAAGTGAAGAGGAAGAGGTGCGTGCATTTATATTTTCCATTACCGCGAGTGCAAATTACATTTATTATTAATTTGTATTTTGACTGTGAGCACGATGACTGTGATTAAATACAAATAATAAAATTGCTTTGTCGAACAAAATCAACCCTCAGCGGAGTTCGATCACGTTTGTGTTTTGTCTAAAAAATATCCGAAAAGTAACTTTAAAGTAACTTAAAAGTAACTTAAATTTTTCGGTAACTACTCAGTTACTTTTCAAATCAAGTAACTTACCAAGTAACTTAGTTCCTTTTGAGACCAGGTAACTTACAGAGTACTAGTTCCTTTTTACAAGTAACTTACCCAACTCTGCCCTTCAGACCCATCCGTTCTTCGAACTTAATTCAGTGTGAAGACATGATATTAATCCCTTGCTAACATGGAGAATACATGCCTTTAAGGGTAATCGAGTGATCACGTGACCATCAATATAAAATACTAAATTGATCAAATTACAAGTTGTGAGAACGGTTTTTCCTCATTATAATAGTAATTATACAACTTAAGGCCATTGCATATCACGTGACTTTATTTCTCTACATCCGATCAAAAGAAATAGTTACCTATGAGAACATACCTTACATCGTTCATGCTGAGTAATCCAAGGTGATTTATGAAGGAAATTCACTGCATACTGGAGCTTATCAATATTTGCAGTCAATAATATTTATTTTTGCAGTGGTTTAAGAATGAAATAAATGAAAATCGTGTGTATCCGTACGCGTTTGAAAGCTGTCAAAACCCAGTGCTGTTATTTTAAATATTACATTCAATAGTGGATATAATTAATATCTCAACATTTCGTTGGAAAGATGAAGAAAGAGCGCATGTTTTGTTGGCAAAATTGTGTCAGGTTTGTGATGCATATGTGCCCTTTTATTAGATTAAAGTTTGCTGTTCTTGGCAACTCGTAGGATTTCCTTCAACTTCAGGTCTTGATTTGAGAATATTTAGGTGCAAGGAAGTAAAATCATCTAATATGTTATTTTCGCAGTTCTTTTCTGCGTAGATAAGTTCCAACAGAGGTGTCCTAACTTATCTGATGAGTGAGGAGTATTTGCTAACTGAACCCTTCCAAATGAAAATGTGTAGCTTTTTGGTTGAAAAGTCACGTGATATGCAGCCACCTTAAGTCACCTTTTTCACACCTAAAATGTTCGTATGAAACTTTTTTCTCGGAATATAACTTTTCAATGGGGTTGCAATAAGTCCCACAATTATTACTCAAGAGGCTTGCATATGGTCCATTATCTTCGTTATGAATAGGCAAATAAAATGGGCCGAAGCAAATATTTTACTTTTTTGTGTATTTTTATTACAAACGTTCTAAAATCAAAATTTTTACTTCCCGAAATTTTCATCGATGAAATTATCATTTAGAGGGGACTGTGGCCATAGACTTAAGGGGGAGCAATCGATCGACATATACAAAAAAAAATATTCTTGAAATTACAAGTTCAAAAAACGTTTTCCTACATTTCAACTATATTTAAGTACAACAGACTCATTTAATGTTCTGTAGTTTGCAACTCCAGTCCAACAATGAGTTTTCAATTTTATGTTATCAGAGGATGAACAAAACTTTAACATGGGAGGTATAGGAAAATCATTTCGAATTTGGTATATAACTTTTAAAATAGCACACGTTGGTATTGTTTTCAATTTTTTTCCTGATAGTATGTCCATATGTCTACCATAAAAAAAGTTTTTTGCTCAAATCTATAGAGACAAAAAAACAGATCTTCATTTTAGCCTAAAAGTGACACGATTTTCTTTTTCCGCCATAAGATAACATGGGGGAGACAAATCAATTTATCTCAGAAACTGGACACGAGAAGTGTTTCATTTTTTCATAGATTGTGTATTGCATGATTAGTCATGATAAGTCACCAAAATTTCAAGTAAATCGGAAACATTGAGGTTATGGTGGTTCTACCTTAAATACAGTTATTGGAAAATGCGCTTCGACACTTTCTTCGCCTATTCATAACGAAGCTACTGAGACCACATGCAAGTCTGTAGAGTGATAATTGCAGGACTTATTGCAACCCCATTGAAGGAGTCATATTACAGCAAACATTTTAGAAAGGAAATTTTTAACGTGAAAGATCACGTAAGTTGTATAATCGCTTTTATAATGAGGGGAAAATGTTCTCACAACTTGGGGCGCAGTAGTTTATTCAATGTCGTATTTTATATTTATGGTCACGTGATACCACTCAAAGGTGGCTCATCCAATCGGGCATAGTCTCAGATTTTCATAATTTTTTGTCTACTTATTGATAATCATGCCATACACAATCCTTGAAAAAATTAAACACTTCTCGTGTCTAGTTTCTGAGAAAAATTGAGTTTTCTTCCCCATGCTATCTTATGGCAGACAGGTAAAATCGTGTCACATTTAGGCTAATATTGAAGATCTAATTTTTAGTTTGTCCCAACTTTGATCAAAAAACTTATTTTTTGATAGATATTTGGACATTCTATTAGGAAAAAAATTAAAAACAATACCAACGTGTGCTATTTTAAAAGTTATAAACCAAAAACGAAATGATTTCCCTATTCATGCTTTGCACGTGCGTCTTTTGTTTTACATCAACAATGTAAAAAAGTATATTTTCGGCCATATTGGTGATAGCTGTCAATTCGATTTAAACTAATTATTATCGGTTATAGTCAAAGATAGTTTGTAAATAAGTGGTTTTATACCTATAAGAACTTCTTCTGCAGCTTACAATTACACAGGTAAACCATAAATAATATCAAAAAGTATTGAACAACAGATTGACAGCCGTTCTGACATGTATCCCCAAAATGGCCGTGCAACAATGAGATGACGTCACGTGCAAAGCATGAATACCTCCTGTGTTACAGTTTTGTTCATTCTCGAAAGGCAATAAATTGAAACCTCGCTGTAAGACAGGAGTTGCATGTTCAATTACATTTTATGATTCTCTTATACTTAAATATAGTTGAAATTTTGGAAAAAGTAATTCATGATGGTAATTTCAAAAAAAAAATATTTTGGAATGTTCGATCGGTTGAGCCACGTTAAAAAAATGCAAATGGGTATTTTTCGTGCAATGCGAATGGGTTATAAATGTGAACTTTGTAAGACTGAGAGATCATATTCGAACTGAGCAGTATTCTACTTCTCCTCTGCAAGGCAATAGTTTTATACCTGAAGCTGGAAGACCGGCCCATTGCTGGAACGCTTTCATATTCGGGTGGCCATACTTCTTCAGGTAGTTCTGCAAATAATCCGATTACAAAATAAAACACATACGTATACTAACGTCGTATTCTGTAAGTGTAGTTTAGCAAGCGAGCATGGACCAATAAGTGAATCAGATCATGAGTGGGTATAGGCATTCAAGTATTGTTTGACAGTTACACTCTGACAAGAGCACGGTGGACAAGAGTAAGACAAAAACAGACTCATAAATAATTTGTATTTGACTCAGCAAACAACTCGGCAGTGGATAGAGGAATTTACAACTAGACACACTTCAAAACACAAGCTAACCCCCATTGAGCTTTTCACTACATTTGGTGAAATCGCTTAAGGTGATACTAGCGCTCGGCCGTTTTAGAAAATTGAGAGAGAAAAATTGTCACTTATTTCACCAAATAAGTGAGTGTAACTTTTACGGGATGTTCACATGATCAATCTGATTGTATATTAGTAGCAATTTTTCATTTTTGCTTATTGCATCGTTAATTAGGCGCCGGTTATTCAACAAAACCGCGCAAAACTATGAAATTTGCGATACGATTGGAGACCTAACCCGTAAACCAATTGATCTCAAATTTTAATCATGATTAGATGAAAGACAAACTTAGGGTTATCCCTTGGCACATTTTTTAAATTTAATTTTATACGGCGCCCAGGGAGACAAGAAAATAGCTAATTTTTCACCAAAAATCCACTAATTATTACTAATTAACGAAACAATAAATTTAAAATATACCAAGGGATAACCCTAAGTTTGTCTTTTATCTAATCACGATTAAAATTTCAAATAATTTGGTCAACCCATTTCGTCTCCAATCGTATCGCAAAAAGTGTCTACAAAAAGCAGCAAAATCGCTCGCGTTGCAGCACCTTAACGATCTTTGATGAACTCAATGAACTTACGTCGCCATCTGACTTTGACATTGGTGCACCATGAACTGTCATGGCGGCGACCAGCAACAGACAGACCACTTTGAAGCTGAAATCCATGACTTGCTAGCGTAGATGATGTGTTCTGTGAAAGAATGCTTGATGTAATTGCAAGTACAGTATTCATGAACAAAAATACGCTCAAAATGCAAACAAGAGAGCATAGAAATTTCAAGTGAAATAAGTATATGTATCAATTTATTTGTAAATAAGTTTTTAAAACAAATGTAAATGCATAGGTTTCAAGAGAAATATTTAGTGAATTATTAGGTGATAATAGGTAATTGGGAAAAACTAGTAGCTAAGTTAAAGATTTGGAATGATGTAAGATACAGGGGCTGGATTCACAAAGAAGTATAACTTTATGACCGAAAAAACTAGTATCAATATTAGCAATTACCATGTTTTACTGGCTTATCTCTTTGAATATAATTATTCAGATCACCATTTAAAATGATAAAATACCAAGTGTTAACATGATAATATCATGGTCATAGATATATTGGTAGTTTTATTGCTATACCGGCATAAAGTTATGCCGGTATAGGGCTTAAAACCTTTTGTGAATCCAGCCCCAGTGTAGCTTCACTCTCATGTATGTATGTTTAGATGTTATAAACATTTTGCAAAGTTGATAAATATATATTTTAAATATTTTAAACATGTGATATTTTAACATTTCATTATTCAATATTACAAAATTCGAGGGAAAAGCTTCAAAGAAGTAATTAAAACCAGTGATTTTGTCCAGTACACTTCGTAAAAGTGTATCAAATGAATGTTTATTTTGCTATGTATGAAACTTTGAAGTGCTAGCCACGAGCTTCAAGAGCTTTATGTTATTGTAAGTCCCACTTACCTCAGAAGTAGAAGACGACGATGAACACAACACAGCCAAGACCCTCCTTTTATACCCCAAACCAGCCGCGATATATAACATTATCTACATTGTCAAGAATATGTTACTCATACTTATTAACAAAGTAATTTATTTTAGATTTTATAATTTTTTCGTAAAATAATCATTTTTAACCAAGGAGTAATTATTATCTGTAAATTATACAAGAAGTGACATCTGAGTGGCTATGCGCAAAACTTTGAAAATAAAATATGTATCGTAATAATGATAAATGTGGCAATGAGTAATACGGCTATCCAAGTCATGAGGTGGATCACATGTGGTACGACCCTTGGTAACTTGACATGACAAATACCTGACAATCAATTTATGTAATTATATTTTACAACATGAAAACATATATGAGGGGGTGGTAAGGGTACGCAATGACGTGTTGGCTAAATGATTATACTTTGAAAACTTTCAGCTTCGAAAATATCACAATAAAAAAAACAGAATGTAATTTTGAGTATTGCTAGTTCAAAAGAAACAACAATAGTACAGGAAAGGATTATAGATTGTATCACAGAATCCTTTTTTGAACTCTAATTAACATGTTTTCCCATTAATTGAGCACGTGTTTTTTTACAATTGAAGTGTACAAGGGAAGAACGCTATAAGTCACATTCGTATGAAACTGAGATAAACGAAGTTTTATGATGAAACTTGTATCTATCTTCCATACAGATCGATATTTCAATAGCATTTTTCAAGACTTTGTATCAATATTTGTAAAAAAAAAACGAAGGAATATTCTGAAAAGTGAAAACTCATAAAAATCACTGCAAGATGTCACCTAAGACGCATTTTTAAAATAGTGTACTCTTAGCGTTCTTCCCCTGTATCCTTCACCAGTGTTGCGTCTAACCATTGGGGGCTGTGCATGAAGGACGTCACGCTAGAATGGGATATTTTGACAAACCCCCCCTCCCCTGTCACGCTGTGTCACACTTTTCGAGACCCCACCCCCCTAAAAGGACGTCACAAATCTATCTCTACCCCCCCCCCCCCTTAAATAGAATATTTTTGACTGTAAAATGTATCAGAATTTATCGTTTTTTGCGAAATTTCTGGTCCCGCGACACATCAACTGAAATTTAAAATGCTTGAAAATATGTATCAAAACGTGACGTCCTACTGCAAGAGTCGGCAACCTTTTTTGGCGAAGGAGCCAATTTCCCCAAAAATAACAAATTAGATAAGAATGGGAGCCGCAGTAAAGGCAATCAAATAATACACCAAAAATAATAAATTGAACATTTTGATATTTTGACGAAGCCCCCCAGTTGTTGCCCCGCAGAGCGTTTTTTTTAGAATTTTAACAATTTAATGTTGATTCTGGGACTCATAAATGAACAAATTGAAACAAATGACATCCCAAATTTGCCCCGAAGGAAATTTTTAGAATTTCAACAATTTAAAAGTTATTCTGGGACTCTAAAATGAACAAACTTAATCAAATAACCTTCCCATTGTTGCCCCGCATGGCGTTTTGTTTTCAAATTTTCCGATTCCAGATCTTTATTTAAATTATAAAGTGTCATTCTAGAACCACCAAGCAGCCGCAGGTTGCCGACTCCTGTCCTACTGCCTCCAGACCCCCCTCCCCCCTGAAGCGTCACGTCCTTTATGCACAGCCCCTTAGTCCTCCAGCAGCACTCTCTTCCCCATCACCTCAACCACATCTTCTTGACATATTATGCTCTCTCAGTCTCGGAACGACCCCGCTTTCTTCTCCCTAATCCACATTCTCTGATTCTCTGTTGCGTGTTACATTGTTCTTCTGGACCAGGAATCTGGATTATAAAATAAACGTATTTCGTATTATTCAGGATTGGTGTCAAATATAATAAAGAGCTGACTGAAAACAATAATATATTTTTTTTATAATGATTGGCTCGAACGTGGGACCTCTCACTTGCCGTGCGCGAGCTCTACCAACTGAGCTACCCGGACGGACGGACGGACATTAGACACAACGCACTGATGTGGGTTAGAGATCAAGTGATCATTCTCTACCTTCATTCGTGTCTAATGTGTCTAATGTCTAATGTCCGTCCGTCCGACCGGGTAGCTCAGTTGGTAGAGCGCTCGCCCGGCAAGAGAGAGTTCCCGGGTTCGAGCCCGATTTGGCCGGATATTTTTCACAACGCACATCCCTTCCTTAAATCCTCATGGAAGTTTTCCACAGAAAACTTCGTTCTCAACATAATATTATATTTATATCTATTCTATAAGTTATATTGTACTATATTATATGTCATATTTGACCAATCTATTCTACCATGGCCTTGACCTTACACTAACCAGGCTGGTTACTAAGCCATGACTTATCAACATTAACGTTATACCGTTCTGATAATTCAGTAAAAATATAATCAGTAGACCGTCTCGTGACAGTGACACATATTATTATCAAAACTAAAATATTTTTATCGTGCAATTTTCGAAAACGTTTTTTTTTTTAAAAGCAATAAATATAGTTATCTAAAATTCGGGACATGTGGGATGATAATATGTAATTATTGTTTGCAATCACCCCAAAGCTCATTATCTATTCCATGATAATATCCGTCCCGTGAGATATCAGTGATTCATCATGGCATGACGCACATGGCGTAGGTGTAAGAGTCACGTACATACACTTCAGCTAGATTCAGAAACAATCCGCAAGTTACAAAGAAATGATTCTTTATTTAAAACTATATTTCAACATTGTTATATTTCAATTGTGAGTCCAGTTACCAAAAACTTGTTTCTAAGATTTTTTTAATGATTGTTGAAGTCACATTTAAATTTCAAATGAAAATGTGGAGGCAAATTCAGTATTTTCAGTATTCAGTTTTATATTTTTCAAGTATTTTTTAATGCTTCTAGATCTAGATTGAATATTTTAACATAATTTTAAAGATGAAAACTTATTTTTTTCTGCTTGAAACTCCACTTAAAACTTATGGCTCGAATCTCTGTTTTTATTTTTTTGTTTATCTGTGTTTTTGCATTACATTTTAAGCGAAGCAACGAATCTGGCCAAGTTTTTCACAAAAGATTCATTACTATCCAATTCAGAGGTTTACAGCAAAATCGGTCTATTAATTTCAGCTGAAACTTGATTTGAATAGTTTGTACTTCGTTTGTACTTGAATAGTTGGCACTATTGTGCCAATAATACTGGAATTGTTTGACCGATCACCACCAAATTTTGTATGGTCATTGTTACAATCATTATTTTTTTTAACAAATCTGTTTAATGAACTTCAAGAGTAATAGACATTTTACTGAAATTTGTATGCTTAATTTGAAATATATATCAAAATGTAAATATCAAAACATTCAGTTTTTATCATTGCCTCTTTGGCGAATGCAATTAAGATCAAGGTCCGCTAAATCTTTAAATTAAATCTTTTAGTTTAGATTAGATTAGTTTGGTTTAACGGCGCGTCAACGACGAGGTTATATTGCGCACATTAAGTTTATATTTAACTTTGTTGAACAAAATTGGAGGGCACGGGGAGGGGTCGACCTAACTGGCCCGATCCGGGGGAGTCCAGCACTGGTGGGAAGGCCAGGCCGGAATGGGGACGGACCGGGGTGGAGGGAGGGGGAGGCTTCGGGCCGGTGGGACTCGATTTCAGGGGGATCACCATCTCGAGGGGAAGGCCGGCCCGAAGGGACCGCAAATTCAAGGGAGGGCATGGTTAGGCCGACCCTGGACTGCACTTGGTTAGGACCAACTCGCTATGCGAGCTGGTCCCTTAAGCCCCACCACCGCGTCAAGGACATTGATTAATATTATCTTCAAAAGGGTTCTCAAGGTCTTTGACACAAATATTAAATCGCATGCAGTACGAAGGCTCGCTTATCAACGCGTTATACTGAGCGTTTTTCTAGTAATATTAAGTCTTGAATCATTAAAAACATGAAAACTCAATTTGTCAAGAAATATGATGGGAAATTCTTTAAAACGTCGAGTTATCAAGCGAAAGGAACGAGTGTCTCCATTTGTAACTGAATCGATTGAATCTCTTGTCTCTTTGTTTTATTTTCTCGTAACGCGTTGATAATCAATTCTTTGTATTGCTTGCGTATTGACATGCGTTTGAAAGTTGCTGCTCTATAATAGACCTTGGAAAATGTAAAAAAGGCAAACAAAAAAAGGTGTCAAAGATGATTTTTTTTTAACTTTCGTAAGTTATTTTGACAAAACATTTAAATTCAAGAATAAAATGTCCGTAAATAGGTAATAAATCCGACAAATTCTTGACAGATTTGTCTGAAAATTATCAAAAAACACCTAAAATGTTGGTCCCAATGACCATGCACAATTTTTAGTTGTCAAGTTTAAGTATTTTAGTTGTCATAAGTACAACATGGCTGAAAAATTACTGAATCCAGACTTTGTCTTCTACCTCGAAAAACTGCCATTTTGCCAAATATGCTATTAGCAACTCCTAACAAATAATTGCGTAAGTCTGGTAGCTATGCATATATTTTTCACTCATATGATATTTTAAATTAAAATGTGCAGAATCAGATATTTTTTCATAATTTAGATTTTATAATCTATTTTAGCTCTTCAGATAATTTAGCTCTTGTGCAGAGAACTTGAAAATGGTGAAAATATCTGCACATATTGGTACCCTCAAAGTTATTTTCAGAACATTGATAATGCTACGGGCATACCTACACGAAAGAGGATTTTGACATAGCAGTAAAAAAGGATTTTTTACAAATCATGCTGCCTGCATGGGCGTCCCCATGGTTTGTGCCGGGGGGGGGGGGGGGGGGGAGGAAGCAAAATGTTTTTAAATTTAAGTGGGGGCCTGGGGGAAAATACTCTGCTCAAGCAATCACGGTTCCAAAGTCCTCGGCTGTCTTATTATTAGTATAATTATTAGTTTTAGTATAATTACTAGACTGGAATTATATATTTTAATTTAGAAACTACCCTTAAATTATTTTAAGTTCTCTTCGGGCAGTGCGAAGATGTATTTCCACTCAAATTTAGGGGTGGTTTCAATAAATTAAAAATCCAAGATGTGTTTGGCAAGTCTTACAAGAATAGTATAGTCGAGATTTTAATAAATTAAAATACATCAATATTGACGTAAATACTTAATGGATCGACCGGGAACTATTAAAAAACGTATACACACAAATAAATTACCCAAACTACCCAATCATGTCCTAATCAATTCAAATAAACTACAAAATACGTTTATTTCTTGCAATTTTTGAGAGAGTGATGTTGTTGGGCATTTCGAATCCATAGCTATACATACCATTCAAAGGCTGAAATCAATAGGAAAATGTTTAATCGTGCAAAGGAATGCCTATAGATACTCGGAATTAGTGGATCTAGTGGAGCGGTCGCTCCACGCCAGCCAAGTCGTACGGCGCGCGCACACACTCATTTAAAAAGGCTGGAGCAAACCCACTTTTACTGTAAGCATCAAAGTGGCATTTTCGGCCTACTGGATCTTAAAATTGGAAAATCTCACATTGTTGCGATATATCTTAATTTCGAGCTATGGCCCACCCTACAACATATACCAAATTTGGGAACAATAGGTTACGCCCTTTGCGCGCTAGAGGGCCGTGAAAACAGTGTTTTAGGGCGGTTTTCATAATAATAATCTCAGTAGTAGTAGGGTGGAGCTAAAATATGGTAAACAGGCCACAGCATAAACGGCTGAACCGATTGATTTAAAATTTTTACCACATATGCACTTTTGGCTTCTGAAGTGCCTTTTGCTATAACTGGTTTTATGCCGCCATTTTGAAACCGGAAGTGACGTCATATCTCGTCAACGGCTGGACCGATTGGAACGAAAATTGCGCCAAACGATCCAGACGGTCATCTATATGCATGATAAGTAGCAAAAGACTAAACATTATGTTAAAGAAACCGGAAATGACGTAATGAAATTTGAAATACATCGATTGGCTTTTTGGCAACAAAGATTGATCCGATTATTTTGATATTTATGTAACGTATGTACTTTTGACGTCTCATGTGACTTGTTATAAAACCAACCGGAAGCCGCCATTTTGAAACCGGAAGTGACATCATATCTCAATAACGGCTAAATAGATTTCAACGAAACCAGCGCAAAACAATTTAGACGGTCAACTTTATGTATTATCATCAATAATATTTGCAGTTTCTCATACCTAAACCGGAAATGACGTCACACATTTTAATAATCTCACACATTTTTATTTTGATGCAATAAATATACTATTTGAGACAGCTTATAAAATTATAATCATGTTTCAAATATACTTCAAGGGGTCAGAGATTTCAGCCGCCATTTTTAAACCGGAAGTAACGTCATATCTCAAAAACTGGTAGACAAATCGGTATGAAACTAGCGCCCAACGATTCGGATGGCCATCTCTATGGAATATGAACAGTACAAATAGAATTTTCCTATTTATGAGACCGGAAATGACGTCATTCAAATGTATAAATTATTATAATTCCCTCCTATACAATAAATACATATTCTGAAAGCTTAAAATGATACACATCATTTATAGAAATAAATTCTATGTGGCATTGCAGAAAGTTCAGCAGCCATTTTGAAAACCGAAGTGTTTCCATATCTCGGAACTGGGTTGACTGATTGGAATGAAACCTTTGCTATTCTTCGTGAAAGATCATTTAAAGCAATTATTTAGGACCATACGCTGCTATTCATTAGTGGTAACGAAATTGTAAAGGGTGATGATTTTTTAAAAGAATTTAGTAATTGTTCATTTCATATGTGTCACAAGTTGTTAGAATAAACTAAAAAAAGGAGTGATATCCCCATAAAAAACACTTCGTGTAAAAATACCAGCCAAGTCTCTTCAACTAAAAAAAAATATGAAATCTAAAAATTCTGCACTGAAAAGTAGTGATATCAAAAAATTAGCCAAGTCAAAACTTTATTTGAAAATCAAAAAATACTTGGCGCATCGTTTTTTTTTAGGGCATTATAGGTATACTATGTATATGTATATTTCATGTATAATTTATGATTGGCCTATACTTCCAAGCTATTTAAGTACACGATGCGCCAAGTATTTTTTGATTTTCAAATAAAGTTTTGACTTGGCTAATTTTTTGATATCACTACTTTTCAGTGCAGAATTTTTAGATTTCATATTTTTTTTTAGTTGAAGAGACTTGGCTGGTATTTTTACACGAAGTGTTTTTTATGGGGTTAATGATTTCTACAACAAGGATGTCGACAAATTAAATTAGTAAGTAATTTAAAAAAATGATATTCACTAAATTTAAATTTTATTTCAATATTATCAAAACTTTCACATTGTTCCTATCACAATAATAATGTAATATTATATTTACATTCATGGAACTTCAAGTCATAAACTGGCCAACTAAAGTGATCTAAAATTACGTGAAATCAGTAAAAGCATTGGAATAAATTACTACGTAATACCGGTAAAAGATTACATATAAGTTACTTACTCATTATAACTTAAAAAAAGAATTTACAGTAAATCAAAATCAGAAGAATATTTTCATAATGTCAGAGCTATAAATTAGGAATGAATCACAATCATGGAAAACAAAGAGAAACTAAAGAAGTGCATTACTTATTTAAATGGTAGATCACACAACTTCCCATTGGTTGAGAAACATTCGTTTTTCCATTTCAGATTGATAATTATAATAAAATTTGTTGACAGTTTGCCTATAAATTATTACACGTAACACATATTATGTGAAGTACATATTGCCTAGCAAATGAAGATATGAGTGCAAAATGGTATAAATGACTTGCACAATAGTTACAATTCATTAGGTAATAGTTTTAGCAATTCAAAGATACCAACTGTTATCCTTAGGTTCACATCACTGCTCGTAAGTAATTTGATATTATCCTTAAAAGCATGAAGCAAAGTCAAAGCAAGCAAAATTGTTCACTTAAGACGTAGATTTAAACAAAATCACAAAAATCTAAATAACTATTCACTTTGTAAAATCACAATGTCTGCTCGGTGAGAAAGACGCCTATTTTTATTTGAACTTTTAAACAGTCACAAGAGTAATCTTCATTCACAAAAGCACTTCGTTCAAAGTGTCCCGTCCCTGTCTCTTCCTTGAAAACCCGTACGAAGAATTCGCAAAAGATCCTGTACGGAGTTCCTCAAGGAACAGATTTGTCTTGACCAAGAGTTATTCAAGGTGGCTGTGATGAATCGAATTTCTTGAAGGGGTCACTTCAAAGTTTAGTTCAGAAACAACCAAATCAATCCTCCAAGTCCCATTGTTGTCAATGAAGACGACTCAGTCCAACAAACCATTGCAGCGTGGTTCAACTTTAGACCGCTGCAAAAGGTTGGCGCTGAAGCAACTTTGGTACGGGAGTTTATCAATCCAGGAAGTAAACCCTCCGGCAATTGGCGCACTTTCCAAATAAACATACGTTTATCTAGAAGTAACTTATTCCACAAAATACACTGTTCTCAGTAGACGAAATAAATATCAAGAACTCCATATACAAAATTGTTTCACTAAATATTTGAGAACGGACTCATGACTTTCGTGAAGGAAGGTGTGTTCTCGAATCAAAGGTACTTCGACCGCTATTCTTCATCGGATACATAAATGTTGGAGATATCCTTTCTTCTGCTGATAGATCCCTGATGGATGATTACGGTGAGATCCTGGAAGGGTGGTGACAGTCATCTGGGCCCCTTCTTTCTCTGGACAATATCGATGCTGATGGACTAAGCCTATGCCTTCTCGAGATTGTTTCATGTTCGTTGACGATGTTACGAAGTCCGTAAGGATGTTCTCGTTGGTTGCCATGACTACTGTCTCCTGTACTGCTGATCCTGCTGGTGACTCTTGTATCGTCGCCGCCGGGACTTGGCCTTGCTCTGGGTCGTGGGATCGAACCCCATCCTCGTGGACAGGTCCACGAGACGCACGTGGCACGAGCAGCAGGAGGGAAGCCGGAAGTCGTCGGCGATCTCGTTGCCGTCGGTCGGACTCATCGCCACCATCTTGCGGAAGATGTACTTCCTGAGACAGAACAAGATCACACCTCACTGAGACAAGGAATTCTACTAGGAAAACGCTCAGTGTAACGCGTTGGTGAGCGAGCACGGGGACGTGCAAATTCTCGAACGGGAAATGCGTACACAAGCACAGAAAACATATACATCCATATTGAATTGAAATATGATCACTCAATCAACACAACATATTATTATGCTTTTCATTGAAACTTGAAAATAACATCTAAGCATCCTGGTAAATATAGCAATCAGATTCAATTCAAGTGGCACTGGAAAACATTACTCTCGATACTTCATTACTGACAGATTTTAAAAATGTTAATAAGTTCATACGTTTTTAACTGATTGGGATGAAATTTTGTAAAATAAGAGACAATGTTGGTCTTAATGATCATGCAAAATATGAGTTAGATCTGAATTATCGAAGACCGTTTTCATTTTTCAGCCTATCAGGAGATATTTATTTAAATTTTAACCAATAAATGGATTTCAAAAACATTATGGTCTGCAAACAGAGAAGGTTGGTTTTACATGTGTGCAAAATTTCAGCTCGATCAAAGAATAACTCTGACCTGTATAGCCAAAATATGAATTTGATCAGATTTATCGAAGACCATTTTCATTTTTCAACCTATCAGGAGATGTTTATTTCAATTTTAACCAAAGAATGGATTTAAAAAAAATTTGGGGCCTGCAAACAGAAAAGGTTGTCTTTACATGTGTGCAAAATTTCAGATCGATCGAAGAAAAACTCTGACCTGTACAGCCTCACCCAACAGAAAAAAAAAAACAGAGGTCCGTGCAAAATGAGCCAAAAGGAGACGCTCGCTTCGCTCGCTCAATAAAGGAGGTCGTATATTTTGTTCCCGCCAACGGTCGGTTTGGATCGGTTTTAGAGCGAAATACAAAATTTAAATTGTCATATTTTGCAAACGGTTATGAATATTGAAAAAACAAGCCAAAGGTGACATGTATTGAACATTTATCTACATTTTCATCGCTTACTGTCATAACTTTGCTCCTACTATGTGGTCAGCATTAGTCGGGCACGAAAACGCTCCGTGCGAGCGACGAACAAGAAATATCGTATTTAACACTTTAAGGTCGTACCAGAGGTCATAAAGTACTCCAGTGTGTGTCATTATTTAGTCTTTTATACGCTGTAATGGGTCGTTACCATATGATTATTTAAAATTATGTTAGTGGGAAGAAAAAATTTCAAAAAACGCTCCGACGAACCTTGCGATTCCCGTTCGCTTCCGTTTGCCTCTTAAAGTGTAAAGAGAGTGTGAAAAGGTTGGTACTCACTGCTTGCAGAATGACTCGTATCCGTACATGGGGCTGACGTTATTGCAGGCGGATCCTTCGGGCCTGGGACAAACACAGAGTCAGACGATGCATGTAGTACTTCCAACAACACTCATGAGCAACTTCCATGGGGGTCCACAGGGGAAGGGGGCAGGGAGGAGAGCTTGCCTTCCTGAATGTCAGGAAAACATAACATTTTTGTGGTAAATTACGTATAGTTTCATCTTATAAACAAAAAACTCAAAAATATTATTTTCAAAGTGTCAACAATAAAAAAAATGCCCTGCGGGGCAAGGTTGGATATTGAATGTTCAACAAAATACACTTCATAACGTCTCGAAATTGATTTTAAAGTATCCAAAAAACTAAAAACGCCCTGCGGGGCTGGATGGAGGGCGCGTCCCTCACTCCCCCCCTTAGCCCGTGGAAAAATACATTTCCTTGAAAGATAACAAGTTTATGTATTACATAACTATCTCAATATTTCGTTGACAGTGACATACAGCTTCATCCAGTGGCGGCTATTTGGCTTTACAACAGGTGTTCAATTACATAGAAGGACGTAGAAGAAACTACTCTAAGAGGAGAGCCCCCAGCAGATGCGGGGCCGGGGCGCATAACCCCGGATTTTTTTGTATCTTTAGTTTGAAATTGATGCATTTTTACGTCTTTTGGAGAGCAAAATGATTATACAAAATATTTAACTTCCTACTTCCTGGATTAGGGAGCACTTTTAAATAATTTTCTTGGATGATCAGGTGTGCAATTGTCACACCTTGCACACTGTAATAGCCGCCACTGGCTTCATCAGGAAAAAATAGATTTATTGAATTATAATACAATCTTGAGAGACCACATGCAATAGCGTAAGTGTTGCATCTAGTGGAGTGGGTACTCCATGCCAGCCAAGTCGTACGGCGCGCGCACACTCTCCTTTAAAAAGGCTGGAGCAACCCACTATTACTGTAACCATTTGGGAAATTAATATCTTAATTTCGAGCTATGCCCACTCTACAACATATACAAAAAATTTGGGAACAATAGGTACGCCCTTTGCGAACTAGATGGCCGTAAAACCCGTGTTTTAGGGCGGTTTTCATAATAATAAATAATAATAATAATAATAATAATAATAATAATAATAATAATAATAATAATAATAATAATAATAATAATAATAATAATAATAATAATAATAATAATAATAATAATAATCTTGAAAAAAATTACAAAAATATACTTGGCGAATCGTTTTTTTAGGGCGTTATAGGTATTCTATGTATGATGTATATTTTATATCTGGCCTATACTTCTAAGCTATTTATATACACGTTGCGCCAAGTATTTTTTGATTTAAAAAAAAAGTTTTAACTTTGCTCTTTTTTTGATATCACTATTTTTCAGAGCAGAATTTTAGATTTCATTTTTTTATTATTTTGTTGAAGACACTAATGGTTTGTATTTTTACACGAAGTGTTTTTTATGGGGATCTAGTGGAGCGGTCGCTCCACCCAGCCAAGTCGTACTATACACTCAAGGGCATTTTAGGTATATTATATATGTTTAAGTACATTTAATTTTTGGCTTAATGCTTCTTACTATTTATATACGATGCGCCAAGTATATTTTGGTTTTTAAAATTAAGTTTTGACTTGGCCCATTTTTTGATATCACTACTTTTCAGGAGGGCGATTCTAAATTCCCTTGTCGTCTCGTTTCACGTGATACGGGCTCACTGCACACTGGAGGCCAAGTCTTGAAACATACGCTTTCAGGACGCAAACGCTCTAGGACGTCATAAAGTCCCATTTACTGTAAGAGTGATCGACATTGAAACATAAAGTCAAGCCACTTATTTGATTGTCATCCAGAAATCTATTGGAAACAATTTATTAACATTATAATTATTATTACATATATTATACAGTCATAAAACCTTATTCAAAATTAAGCTAAACAGTTAAAGGTAGATTTCAAGGTCATCATTCTTACAGTAAATGGGACTTTATGACGTCCTAGAGCGTTTGCGTCCTGAAGGCGTAAGTTTCAAGACTTGGCCTCCTGGGCCCTCATTCACGTACATTGTCCTTATCCTTGCCTACCCCGGGGTAGCCTACCACTTGCTTACCACCTCGGGGTAGCGAATTACACATTCGTATTCACGAAGCAGTGGTATCTTGATGGTAAGTCACTGCCTACTTGAAATATGTATAGTGTAAATAGAACGTACATTTTAAGTAGGCCGTGCTTTTTTTCACCAATCAGAATCGAATATCATTTTCCGCGCGCTTGCATTTGTCTTTATTAAAAATAGTGACAGTTCAATTCCAAACGATAAACTATACAAATACGGAACAAGATTTGTTAGTTCAAGAAAATCTGGTGCAACAAAAGTTTTCTGTGGTGAATTCAGTGCTAACCTAACTCTCTAACATAAAAATATGAAGTTTATTACTTATATCTAGTGTTTAAGAAAATGTTTTGGAGGTTATATGGTCCATGGATTGACTTACTAGAACCAATAATACTATCCGATATGTTGTGGAATGATTAAATAAACAGGAACTAACATAGAAAACATAACTCAAAGACAAATTAGATACAATAAACACACAACACAGCTGATCAGATGACGACGCGAAGGATTACTTCAAACAGTTGTTTTGACAGTCATGTCAAGTTCAAAAATGGCCGCCAATAAGTTACCACCAACTTCAAACTTGGTTACCACGGCTTACCCCTGCCTCGAGGTAGGGGTAGACTCTACCCCGGGGTAAGACATGATAACTTCTTCGTGAATACCGATACCACCACCTACCGGTCTACCACGCCTTACCACCAGCTATCATGGCTTACCCCATGTACGTGAATGAGGGCCCTGGAGTGCTATCTATTAACATGGCAGTGACGCCGTATCAATAGGGCACTCGCCAAACTTTTTCCCGCTATTGTGCTGCAGCGCTGCCATCGGGAGTGAGTAAGAAGTGTGAAGTAAGCTTTGAAGTAAGCTGTTCGTGCCACTCAAAATTAAAACTCGCGAAACTTTATTTTGACAGGCGTAAGAAGATGTACTTACTGTTTAGATACATATATTTTTTACTCTAGTATAATAAAACGTGTAAAAATAAGAAGATAGTGCAATATCTTAAGCAAATTCGATTTCAATCTGAAGCGACACCCTCTCAATTGTTTTAATAGAAAGTTACAAAATTCCATTGTGCCGTGAGTCAGTTCAAGAAAGCACTGGAAACAAAAATATTTCTGTGAGCTGTCATTATATGATCAAAATATTGTTATTACACTATCATTTCTAATAATTATCCACTCTTTCGGTAAATAACCAAATATCAACATTAATTCTTATAATATAACATGAAAATACGGAGTGTGGGGTAAGAAATACGTTGATTTGAAAAGCACAGCCTCGACGCTAGCGCCAAAGTGGCCGATCCTGTCGTCCTAGCTTGGCATCGCCCCATTGATACGAGACGACAAGGGAATTTAGAATAGGCATCCAGTGCTGAATTTTTAGATTTCTTATATTTTTTTATAGTTGAAGAGACTTGGCTGGTATTTTTACACGGAGTGTTTTTTATGGGGATAATATTGATAACGTTGAGTTGAGTGAACTTACTGCCGGCAATTCTCGACGCGCACTCCCTGCACTTGACTCCCTTCATTCTGCACAATGTAGAGCCAGTTGTCGTCCCTGTTCTGTCCTTTCCGGGGGAAGTGCAGCGTCTCCACTGACGGACACGCAGACTGTTCCTCATCCAGAGAAGAATCCAGACGCTGCGTGATGTTCTGGAATGACAAGCCATTATCAGTCGCGTCCCATGACATGGGGAACATGGGGAAGTGCAGGGTCTCCACTGACGGACTGTTCCTCATCCAGACGCTGCGTGATGTTCTGGAATGACAAGCCATTATCAGTCGCGTCACCAGCCCATGACATGGGGAACACGGGGAAGTGCCGGGTCTCCACTGACGGACTGTTCCTCATCCAGACGCTGCGTGATGTTCTGGAATGACAAGCCATTATCAGTCGCGTCACCAGCCCATGACATGGGGAACACGGGGAAGTGCAGGGTCTCCACTGACGGACTGTTCCTCATCCAGACGCTGCGTGATGTTCTGGAATGACACGCCATTATCAGTCGCGTCACCAGCCCATGACATGGGGAACACGGGGAAGTGCCGGGTCTCCACTGACGGACTGTTCCTCATCCAGACGCTGCGTGATGTTCTGGAATGACAAGCCATTATCAGTCGCGTCACCAGCCCATGACATGGGGAACACGGGGAAGTGCCGGGTCTCCACTGACGGACTGTTCCTCGTCCAGACGCTGCGTGATGTTCTGGAATGACACGCCATTATCAGTCGCGTCACCAGCCCATGACATGGGGAACACGGGGAAGTGCCGGGTCTCCACTGACGGACTGTTCCTCATCCAGACGCTGCGTGATGTTCTGGAATGACAAGCCATTATCAGTCGCGTCACCAGCCCATGACATGGGGAACACGGGGAAGTGCCGGGTCTCCACTGACGGACTGTTCCTCGTCCAGACGCTGCGTGATGTTCTGGAATGACACGCCATTATCAGTCGCGTCACCAGCCCATGACATGGGGAACACGGGGAAGTGCAGGGTCTCCACTGACGGACTGTTCCTTGAATTCAGGCATACCTGCAGACCGTGGGAGCAACATCGTTACTTGGTACCTACATTTTAAGTCTCCGTAAAGAGTAAGCATTGCTTTTGGTGAAAATGTGCTATTTCTTTTCCCGCCGGGCGCCTAAAAAAAAATCTGTATAAAATATGCAAAGTAACAACCCTCAGGCCATCCATGAACATACCCTAAAAATGTATCATAAATTGTTTAAAAGGTTTCGTTCCCGATTGAGCATAGGTACTTTCGAGGGCGTCTATTTACACTAACAAGGCCACGTAGCAACACGAACAAAAAACTATGAAATCAGACTGATCATGCTGCAAGTTAACTACAGAACACAATATAAAGACTGGGTAAGCGGTGTTCACACAAACGAATGTGATCTGGACTTGTGATTGGCTAAAAACTCGCCTTCGCGCTTATGTTACCCTTCCTTTCTGGAATACAATTCCCTTGCTAATGTCTGTATTAAAAACAATACCACAACTGATGCACGAATAATGAACCAATTTAAATTAATTAGGGGCATGACTGTCCTTTTGTTGATGTTTTAAAGTGTTTACTTACAAAAACAAAAGGAATTTAATCAATTGACGGGAATCCCCTTTGACGGCTCATTATTTTCTCACCACAGAGCGCGTGGCTGAGAAGAATGAGTCTGCAAATGAGACGAAGAAGCTGGATGCAGTGACCCATGACAGGGTCAAGTAACTAGCTATTAACACCTCAGCGACTTGAAATTGAGTCCGTAACTGGTTAAAACCAGGTGGTACCGGAGCGCGACCGGCCGAGGATTCCCCAGGAGTGACTTGACAATATCAGCGGGAATGATGGTGTGTTTTTTTATGTTGTGGGCTATCCCAAATCGAGAGGAGCACGCTTTTTAGATGACGAAAAACTGTGTGAACCCGAAACTATTGGAATAGAAGAACTTTCAGATTTTATACACGATATTATACAAAGTGTGTTGTAAGACACCGAAAATGATGCAGGGATGCGCAAAATTGTCCTCTGACCACCCATAAGTACTCGAAATAATTTAAAAAGTTTTAAATATAATTTTGAAGCCATTTCTGTATTTGAATTATCTTATTTGGCCATAGCCAATCAAATAATCAAATTGTTATAAAAGATATTTAAGAAATTACACGGCACTCAAATGATATTTATAGAAGGTAACTACTATATAGATCGCACATGTAATTGGTACATTTACAATCCTAACCCATTTTATTTATTTTTTCAAACACTTTGTTCAATACCAAAAGAACGATCTAAATAATATGTTCCTTAAAATCCAAAAGCGAACTGCGGAGCAAGTCTCTCTTTTACACCAATGTATGTTCTAAGAGAAGGAAAATGGTGGGTCCTCCCTAAACAATTGCCCACAACTCGCTGCACCCGAGCAACATTTCTGGCGCCGTCCTTGAAACATGGAATATTCATCCAATTTTGCTAATACATAAATATTTAAAAGGGCTGTCAATGCATAAGCAAGGGAATTTCACTTTTCAGACGCGACTTTCTTCGATTTAAATGAAAGTTTAGAATAACGCGTTGATAAGCGAGCACCGATACGTTCTACACCTCAAATTAAAAAATCCCTTTTAAAACAATTCCCTTTTAAATATTTTTTCCCTTTTTTCCTTTTGTAAATTAAAAACAAGCTAGCTGAGCGAGCGTGCACTTGAAACTTATGGCTAAAATCTCTTTTTTTCAATATTTTTTTGTTTGTTCTTTATTCCCAGGACAATCTTTTCACAAAAGATGAAATGCTATCCTTATTGATTACCTTATTATTTCCTAGCAAAATCTGTCACTGTCTTCTAATAACCGACCGATCTATGCGACAAATTGATCTTGCTTACCATTTTCATCCGTTGAAATTATAGTTCTCAGACTATTCAGATATGGGTAATTAGTTCTTCTTTCTTGAGGAAAATAAATAGAAAATAACACAATTTAAAGACTTACACTCCATATATAGATATGGCTTGCTAAACGTCACTCACCAGTGAAACCGGAAGAACGTCCTCTACGAAGAGACTCTCGAAGGCGCTGCCTCTCTTCAGCAGATTCCTCAGATACGAGTCGGGATAGTTCGGGTCTCCCGAGCAGATGGTCAAGCCGTCGGGACAAGGACTGCGTGGCGCCAGGTACTTCGGCCTCGTGGGAGCGTCAGTGGGGAACACGATCTTGGTGGGGTCGTTCACAGGCAGCTTGATGCGGGATCTGTAGGAGACAGAACTTTAGTCACAGGCAGCTTGATGCGGGATCTGGAGGAGACAGAACTTTAGTCACAGGCAGCTTGATGCGGGATCTGGAGGAGACAGAACTTTAGTCACAGGCAGCTTGATGCGGGACCTGGAGGAGACAGAACTTTAGTCACAGGCAGCTTGATGCGGGATCTGGAGGAGACAGAACTTTAGTCACAGGCAGCTTGATGCGCAGAACTTTAATCACAGGCAGCTTGATGTGGGACCTAGAGGAGACAGAACTTTAGTCACAGGCAGCTTGATGCGCAGAACTTAATCACAGGCAGCTTGATGAGCAGAACTTTAGTCACAGGCAGTGACCCCTTTGGTCACTCCTGAAATGTACAAAAGGTTTTAAAAATATGCACCTGTTACATATCAGAGCTATATGGCCATAAAATTTTAGAAGTTCAATATCTAAACAAGTTGATTGATTAAGCAAAGGTATATTCTCAACAGAGCCGAGGCTCCACTTGTGAGAAGGGAGGAGAGGAAACCCGTTACCGGCATGTAGCCTACTCCTGACGAAAGATACCAAGGCAACTAAGTCTAATCCTAAGGACAGTGTGACATTCACAGCACAACCCGCGCCGTCGAGAGACTGATAGCAGGTGGATGGAGGGCGTCACACCAACCCCCAAACACCCCAGTCTCTCTGGCCCAACGGCAGCAACTAGCAGGACAGAGTTGAATGTTCACCCATCCAACTTCTGACCGCGCTCAATGTTGCTTAACCTCGGTGATCTGCCGAGAACCGAGGTATCCAATACACCAGAAGTTGGGTTCCAAAGAGAAGATCATCCTTGAAAACATTTGCCACTTCAACACACGTATTCTATCTTCAACAAGACGTCACTATCCCATCACCTTAAAACAGTGGACTGTTTTACTTGACTTCCGCTCTATATGGGATTCCGATTCGAGACGGCTATAGCTGCAGCACTGAATGCTTTCGCCGATGTCGGAGGCCCCAATGCTTTACCAAATTATACATATTATTAATTTTGTTGAATGCTACGCTGTGTCCAACAATAGGCATCCAAAGCCTATTGTTGTACTGCGTCAGCTTTCCGTGCAATCTTGTCCTATATAAGACGATCTCAGCCGGACGAGTGAAGAATTTGACCTTGGTCTATACGTAAGAACGGGGCTGTTTCGTTTGTCACAACATCGACGAAACTCTTGCAAATCCCCTAGAGCGGAAGTCAATGGTTGCGAATCGCTTGTAAATGACACTGAGTACTCACTTCCCTTGCTGTCCCTTGTCCTGGGCTCGTCCCTGCGTCTGCGCAACAGCCACACTCCTGTCGTGCAGCATCTTCTCCTCCTTGAAGATCTCCAGGATGAGCGCGTCCATGTCCTGCTCCTGGGTTCTGTAGGAACAACAGGGAACAACATGATGGCCAGGAAGAAGGCTATGTGTCTGTCTAGGAACTTCTCCAGGTGAAGGTAAAGCTGGACGCGAGAATTGATATAGCAAAGTACTCTAATATAGAAAAGTGGGAAAAATGTTGTATTCTGACAGATGTTATATAAAAATATTTTATTAAAATAATGATGAAAAAATGAACATTATTTAAGACTTCAATTTCATGGCAGGGTTGTCGTGAGAGACGTGTACGTTTTAATCCATTTCTATGAACCACGAATTCACTATAAAAAATGAATTTGCTGGAAACATATTCGCGAACAGCAACAGTCAATTTGTCTTGTTCTTGCACCCGGCTCATGCTGATGATGGATAGACCGTGGGAAGGAGGCGGCGCGGCATATCAGTGGTATTTGACTCTCGACTGAGGGAAAACCACGCAACTCAGTCATGAAGAACTGCCGCGGGAATCGAACCTGTCCCATGCAAACATGATCCCCGACATTGATGGCCGCCGCGTTATGTTCTGATCAAAACCAGTCTTGCAAATCACCCCTCACAATACAAATATCTATATTTTAGGCAACTTATACTATACTTTACGGAACATGTATGGCTGAGTGATAACGCTCTGAACTTGTATTCCGGAGACCCGGGTTCGCCGCGGCCGTCCTTCCTGGCTTTTTTTTTCGTCGTATTCCCTCAGTCGACAGGCAAATGCTGGGATAGTACCCTACTTATAGGCTACGACCGCATCCTTCCCACCTTCCATCCTTACCTACTCTTCACCATCATCTCCCAATCATCATCATAATCATTCATCCGTCGCCATTAGCCTCGCTGTAGAACAGTGCGACGTCAAGCCCCAGAAAAAAAAAACTATTCGTCTCTGTACGACTGGTAGTCGCGATAGGGGATGAGTTTTATCAGGACATATGGCGGTGACTGTACCTGTTATAGTTGTCGCCCTCAGGGTAGACCATCGCTCTCTCCTCCTCCGCCCTGCTCACGGCGACGTCCACAGGCCGCGTGTTGTCGACGACGATCCCGTGCTTGGCGACGCTCTGACGACCCGACGCCGGGACGCCGTGACTGGGCGTCGTGTGGCGTCGTTGTGGAGGCGGCGTCGGCTGGTTCAGTTGACTAGAATACACTGCAGAGAGTGGAGTTAGAACACGTGCTTGGCGACGCTCTGACGCCGCGACGCCGTGGCTAGGCGTCGTGTGGCGTCGGTGTGGAGGCGGCGTCGGCTGGTTCAGTTGACTAGAATACACTGCAGAGAGTGGAGTTAGAACACGTGCTTGGCGACGCTCTGACGCCGGGACGCCGTGACTAGGCGTCGTGTGGCGTCGGTGTGGAGGCGTCGTCGGCTGGTTCAGTTGACTAGAATACACTGCAGAGAGAGGAGTTAGAACACGTGCTTGGCGACGCCGTGGCTATGGCGTCGTGCAGGGACGGCGCCAAGGGGGGGTTGTCTCAGCCCATCGAAAATACTCGATAAAGACACACATCGAAAATACTTTTATTATTGTGTTTGAATTTAAATATGTGGTTATAATTTTGAAATAGGTACGTCAAATAGCACAGATAGAATAAAATTTCTAAAATTATACACTTGATTCAAGTTGGGTACAATATCAAACCCTTATTTGGTAACTCTCACTCCAGCGCTCTTTTACGTGATAACCCAAATTCGTTTCTATTGATTTAATAATCCGAAAAACGCCGTGCGGTGAATGGCTTTCTTTTAACAGAACACCATATACTTTCAGTGGAAAAATGATGTGGCCATCCTAATTAATAGTCCGCCGTTTACCGCCCACCCTCGCACAAATCACGTGACACCGCAACACACGAGATGTGTTCAATTTCCCACCGGTTCCCACCACTCAAAAAAAATTAACCGTTGTCACAACATTTTTGAGTCTGTACACTCAACAAATCATAAATGGTATTTGAGCGAAACGGATTGGCTGCTTGTCAGGTTCCTTGACAGTCAATCCTTGTTATTGTCAAGGAAATCAGAGCTCCCCTACTAGAGTTAGATGACGAGTTCGAATGATGTCATTAAATCTATTTCAGCCAATCCGTGTCTTTCGATTCGAATGCCGCTTTATCTTTTGTTGTGTGTCACTTGTAGAAACATTCAAACTTGTAAATGATCATGCACGTCTAAATTCTATTCTAATTTCTCTTCTAAAACTACGAAATTACCTTCATTTGTGGGCGCCGGCCTGGGTTGTGGTCGCTGCTCATTGGTCGGCCTCTTGCTGCTGTAGCTCTGCGGCTTGCTTTGAACTCCACACATCTGAAGCAGAGAACATTAGTGTCAGAACAAGTTGACATTCATGTGCATGGCTTTATTTGTCTGGTGCTTAACGTCGCACTGTTCTGCAGCGAGGCTAATGGCGACGGATGAATGATTATGATGATGATTGGGAGATGATGGTGAAGAGTAGGTAATGATGGAAGGTGGGAAGGAGGCGGTCGTGGCCTATTAGTAGGGTACCTTCCCAGCATTTGCCTGTCGACTGAGGGAAAACCACGAAAACACCGCAGTCAGGAAGGACGGCCGCGGGAATCGAACCCGAGCCTCCGGAATACAAGTTCAGAGCGTTAACCACTCAGCCAACCTGTTCCTGTTCAGCCGGATGAATAATGATAGAGATGATGATGATGATGATGGAGAATACGGAAAGATGGACGGTGGGAAGGAGGCGGTCGTGGCCTACATGACAGTGGCGAAACTTCAGATTTCGGGCCTTCCCACAGGATATTTTTCAGGGCCACCATAGCTTTTTAGTGGACCTAGAGGTACCGTACAAGTCTGGCATCACTTTGCGTTAATTTGAAGAAAAAAAAATTGGTGACACTTTTTCAGTTATTGTGAATCCAGTAGGGTGCTCTGGATTTTTTTAGTTGATGTAGGTAACAGTAGCAGGTAAAATATTATAACATCAAGTTAGATTTGGGTCTGGAGGAGGGCCCCACAGCAATACGCGGGTCCGGGCCGCGCAAAAATCGATTTTCACAATACAATATCATTTTAACGCCATTTAAACACTAATTCTTGATGATTTGATAAAGTTAATTCTTTAATGACTAATATTTTCATCACTATCGATTATCGAAATTTTTAGTTTTTCTGATAATCATTCAATCCTAATTTCGTGAATGACACATTGAAATTGCGCACATGACCTTCCGATTTACCTTGCGACAGAGGGAACTAGACAAATATATCTTCGTGGATGATGAAATGTGCGTAATTTCAGTTAAATTGTGATTAGCATTGATGCAAATCATTGCATGGCGAAAAAAAATCAATATCATGGAAATAATATCATGAACGTAGACTGCCTGTTGTACACCGGTGTAATGCTGGTGGCGGAAACCAGGGGCTAACAATCACGCTCAGCCGGAAGGTGGCGCTAATATTTGTCTAGCGGACAAGTTACTAACTACCTGATTATAGGAACTTGACATTGAGAAAAGCGCAAGTAGTTTTCTAATGTAACGATGCAATAATCAATTATAACCTGAAGTCATAACGTCAACAGAAAATCAATACACGGAACGAACTGTCAATAGCCAATAGTATGTAAACGAGGTTGCGAACACTAGGGCGATAGAGATCTATATAAATGTCAATTTACTTGTGGCAGAATTAAGAATAAAATAAACTGAGAAGAAAAATATAAGGTGTAGGCGCGTAATAACTACTTTCATCAGGGGGGGGGGGGGGGGGGGCAAAACCCGGAAAGAGGTCTGGTGGGTGAAGCCCAGTTTCAGCCCAGCAGGGCGTTTTTTAGAATTTAAACCAGGTAAAAGTGAAGCAAGATACCCTCCTATCATTGCTCCGCAGGGCATTTTTTCGAATATAAATATTTCAAAATCGATTCTGGGATGCTAAACTGCTCTAACTACAACAAATAACTCCATATTTTTGCCCCGCATGGCGTTATTTTGGGAACTTAAACATTTTGAAGTGATGGGGGGTCAGCCTGCTCGAATAGTGGAAGGGGGGGGGGCGATAATCCCCTTCCCCCTTCTTCCTACAAGCCTGTAAGCTGTTGAAAATTGTATAAAATAAAGATGTATATATTCCTAAAAAGGGTTGTGAGGGGGTCCTAGAAATTATCATGCGGGGGGAGAGAAATATGAAGTTATTCTTCAGAACAGGTTTTAAGTCATATAACAACCTATGACAATAGGTACATTGCATTTGTAAAGATGAAAAGATCAGAGAAGAAAATACCGCAAACATTTAATTGTGCTAACCATTGAGTAAACTGCTATTCGCAATGTACTTAGCACGCGGGCCGTCAAACATAACCATAGGCGTGTGCAGGACGGGGGGGGGGGGGGCGGGGGGGGGGGGGACTATATGTCAGTCTCTACTAAAAATTATAAAATGTGGTCCTTAGTGCCCAAAAAAATATAAAAGGGATAAAACAAAACAAAAATGCCCTGCGAGGAAAACTTCGGTGCTCAAATACAATATTTTGAAGAAAATACCATGAAAATGATTTTTTCGCGAAACGCTGTGTTTTTCACCTAATTAAGGTGATACTAGCGCTCGACGTTTTAGAAAATTGAGATACAAAAATTGTTTCATATGTGAGTGTAAATTTTACAGGATATTCACATGATCAGTCTGATAGTAGCACTTTTTCATTTTTGCTTATTGCATCGTTAATTAGGCGCCAAGTTATATTCAACAAAACCGCGCAAAACTCTGAAATTTGCGATACGGTTGGAAACCAAACCCGTCAACCAATTGATCTCAAATTTTAATCATGATTAGATGAAAGACAAACTTAGGGTCAAATTGGCACATTTTTGAAATTTAATTTTATACGGCGCCCAGGAAGACAAGAAAATAGCTAATTTTTCACCTAAAATCCACTAATTATTACTAATTAACGAAACAAAAAATTAAAAATGTACCAATGGATAACCTTGGGAGAACTTAGTTATTTTTTGATATTTAATTGCTATATTTCTAAGTTAAAGCCGCTACGTACCGAATTTTTTGTCGAGAAAACCCACATTTATTGGTGCCTGTGGCAAGTTTAGAAATCAAAATATCGACCAAAATCAACTTAGTGCATTTTCGCCTCTTCATAAGGAAGACAACGAACCCACTAACAACTATAGAGTGATAATTGCTGTCTCTGGCGTTGTATGAATGCAAGAGCAATATTTCGTCAAAAAAAATTTGGGACCTAAATATTGGGGGCGAAAAAGGTCAAGTGGGTTATAGAATCACCAACGGAATGAGGAAAATAGATTATCTTCCTTTTGTGTGCAATAGTTTGGCCAATTTCGTGTTTTATACGGTTAGTCACGTATATGCCGGCCGCGTCATCCTGTGGGTTATGCAACCACAACGCACGGAAGCATCACAAGTTGCTGACCACAGCGGATGCGCTGAATCCGGGTTACATGTTGCTAAACGACTGTTGACACTTTCTAACTAGAACAAGAAGGAAAGTGTCGTCGAGATATTGACCGTGGATCGATCAGAAATTATCGATTCACGGCCAGGTGGGTTGGAAATACTTGGAATTGACAGAGAAGAGTTTTTTAATCGATTTTTATCAATATCAATATCAATAAGGTTTTGTACGAGTCTTCAGAACAGTTCAATGAAAATAATTTCATAGTTTGGAATAAGTTATTAGTTTTATTTTGTCCAACAGATGTTTAGTGCCATAATTTTACTAATTTTCGGGCACAAAACGTCTGTAGGACAAAGTAAATCTAATAAACCATTCCAAGCTTGGAATTATTTTCATTGAACTGTTCTGAATACTCGTACAAAGCCTTATTTTGTTAACAATTACATTGGTGAAAGATATTGATACAAAAGCGGAATTGGAGGCATGAAAACTCTTTGTGTAAGAAATGTTAGAGTATTAAATTCGAAATTGAGCATCATTTACTGGTGAATATTATCTTACTGATGTAATAGCTGTCAGAACACAACATATATCCTACACTTCTATATAATATATAGAAGTGTTTCAGAGTTCTAATTGTTGAAATTCTTCTCACATGCCCGGGGTTTGGTTCCCGCTGGAGTCTTTGTAGATTCCATTAATCGAGAGGCAAATGTGGGATGGTTCCCAATAAATAAGCATAGGAAATAGGATAGAATAGGAAGAATGCAGTCTAGGCTAATAGAGATGTATCTGTCCGTCGCCATTAGCCAGGTGGCAGAACAGTGCGACGGATACGGCCCTACAGCTGGATCATTCGTGAGACCGTGATGACGCAACAACAGGACCCAGAGCCTTCTAAAGTGATCGAGAAACACCGAGAATAAATGATGACGCAATCAGGATCAAATCATCTTCAAACCCAGACGCTGAAACTGCATAAACCTGATGGAGAGTCAAAACAATAGCCAATGAGCTCACAGCTTAAGAGGCAAACGGAAGCGAGCGGAAATCGCACGGTTCGCCAGAGCGTTTTTTTGAAATTTTGTCTTCCCACTAAATAGTTTTAAAAAATCAGATAGTAACGACCCATTACAGCCTAATAGACTAAATAATGCCGCACACAGGAGTTCATTATGAGCTCTCGTACGACCTCAAAGTGTAAAATACGATGTTTTTAGTAAAATAATAAAAAATAATCGTATTTAACACTTTGAGGTCGCACCAGAGGTCATAAAGAACTCCAGTGTGCGGCATTATTTAGTCTATTAGGCTGTTATGGGTCGTTACTATCTGATTTTTAAAAATTATTTAGTGGGAAGACAAAATTTCAAAAAAACGCTCTGACGAACCGTGCGATTCCCGCTCGCTTCCGTTTGCCTCTTAATGAAACAAGGAGTAGAGAATGAAATTCCTACAACAGTGCAATCTAAAGGTACTATATTATTTTCTTCTATTTTCATATGCTAATTATTACGCCGCACTGTTCTGCAGCTTGGCTCATAGCGACGTATTAATGATTATGATGATGAAAGAGGTCTTGGTAGGTGACCCTCCCGTCATTTACCTCTCGCCTGAATGAAACACGCGACTTTGTTATCGATCGACTTTGACGTCTCACTGTCATGTCTCCCATAAGAGTTGTCGATCGTTTGTCTAGCCAAGTTATACAATCGCAGTGCGTGTAGGGGGGGGGGGGGGGGAGGGGGCGAGCCACTGTCACGTAGTCAACTGAGCCCAGAGCCATCGGCCTGAGCCATACTTACTCTGTAACTTACGTATGTAATTGGCTTGTTCATTTCGTTCAATACAACTTTGATTAAATAGAAGTAAAATTCAAAATTGGTCCTGTTAAGTAATAAAAAATAGTCTACATTGCCCATGCATATTCTTCCGGTATTTTCCTCTTGCATTCCAATCCTGCAAACTCGAGCGTGAACGTGAAAAGGTGATACCAGCGCTCGGCCGTTTTAGAAATTTGAGAGAGAAAAATTGTTTCATAAGTGGTGTAACTTTGATAGAATATTTACATGATTAAAGTCTGATTGTAGTAGCACTTTTAAAATTTTGCTTTGTTCTTGTTAACAGGAGCCGGCTGTTCATCAAAACCGCGCAAAACTCTGAAATTTCCGATACGATTGGAGACCAACCCCGTTTACCAATTGATATCAAATTTTAATCATGATTATATGAAAGACAAAGTTAGGTTATCAATCGTAAGGAAAATTTAATTTTTAAAATTTTTACGAAAATATATACCATTTTCCACCACAAAAATCAGCTAATTATTACTAATTAGCAAAGCAAAAAATTAAAATTGTATAAGTGATAACCCAACATTGTATATTTTATCTAATCATGATTAAAATTTCAAATCATTTCGTCAGCTATATTGTCTCCAATCATATATCCAAAAAGTGGCTGCAACAAGCGGCCAAATTAGCCCAGTAATTTAAAGCAAAAAAAGAGCTGAACCCACCACTAATTGCAACAGAAGGTTTCAAAATATGAATCGATTCAGAAAGAATGCCCTCTACAACATATCCAAAATCCTCCCGAATCCGAGTGCCGGAGGTTATTTTTAATCACTTTTTAAGGTTATTTCCCATGTTAATTCCATCTTCCAAAAAAAAATTTTTTTCAAGTAACTCCGATTTTGACGAAACTTGGCAGAATTGTTCACCATCCTAAATGAACACAAATAGCTTTCTTAGCGTTTTCCTCTAAATCTCATCGTTTGGGAAATATGGACCTCGCAAAACGTCAAAGTGACCTAAAACGTCGAAAACTGACTAAAATATTACTATTCAATGGGCCATATTTCCCAAACGATGAGATTTAGAGCAAAACGCTAAGAGAGCTATTTGTGTTCATTTAGGATGGTGAACAATTCTGCCAAGTTTCGTCAAAATCGGAGTTACACGAAAAATTTTTTTTTTTTGGAAGATGGAATTAACATGGGGAATTAATTTAAAAATGGATTAAAAAGTACTTCCGGCACTCGGATTCGGGAGGATTTTGGATATGTTGTAGAGGACATTTATCTGAATCGATTCATGTATTGAAACCTTCCGTTGCAATTATTGGTGGGTATAATCACAAAATTACTGGACTAAATCGCTCGTGCTTGCAGCATGAATGAATGCAGCATGCATGAATGGATCAAATCCAAGTCTGATTACAACTCAGCTAGTGATTCCCCACGACTGACAAGAACTCTGTGACATCACGTCTATGTTAATGAGTGGTATTATTGTTTTTCATCTTCAAGAATAGATTTCCCACGCGGGATTACGGCATTGTTGTGATGACGTAATGCAGCCAGCCTCCACCTTGCAAGGTCATCTGCTGCGCGGACCGACTTCCTAATGTCCAGCGACAGTCGCAGTCCAATGTCGGGATGGTTCCCCACAGATAGGCTACGACCAAGGTATCATCGTTCCAAATCTATTCGGCAATATTTTAAATATCCCTGTCATAATCGTGGTTCAGTTTGTTGGAATCAACAGAGGGTGGGGGGGGGGGGGGGGGGGGGGACACGGGTCATGTCCCCTCCCGCGCACGGAATTTCACGGAGAAATTGCGGAAAAAATAAGTATTTTCAGGGAGTGATTTACATCTTCTAGGATGTTTTCGGCTCTATACTGTTTAATTGCTTACTATCTTTACAATAAAACAACAAAAATAGAGCCTACAAACTGTCAAAATTCGGCTCAAATCGAAAATGTATCATCGACATTTTTTGTAGACCCAAAATTCTTCGAAAATATTAAAATTCGGATGTCTCCTGCGCTCCAAGCCCCCCCCCCGCCCACGGCATAAATCCAGGGCTCATTCAGTCTATAACTGTAGAACAGTGCGAACCTTGGCCGAAGCAAAGATATTGATATTATGAAAACTCGTGTTATTCATAATAACTTTGGTCGAAGGTCCCCAGTATAGGCAAAGATGTTACGAATACCGTGAGTTTTAATAATATCTTGGGAAGAGCGTAACCCCTACTTCGATAGAATTCGCTGTAACTTTGCATTCTTATAGACAATTTCATTCTACACCAGAATATGGCCCCCAAAAACTAGCATCGTGAACTAGTTTTTCAGATAAACCCATATGTCTCCCAATGTTAGCTTATGGCAGCCAAGAAAAATCGTGCAATTTTTACGCTAAAATGAAGATCTAATTTTTTTGTGTCGATAGATTTCAACAAAAAACTTATTTTCTAGTAGACATATAGATATATTATCAGGAAAAAAATATAAAACGATACCATCCTGAACTATTTTAAAAGTTAGACAGCAAAAACTAAATCATTTTCCTATACCTCCTGCGTTAAAAATTTCCTCATCTTCTGTAGGCATCAAATTGAAAACTCAATATAAGTCAGGGGTTGCAAGTTACATGACATTTTATGAATCCTTCATACTTAAATATAGTTGAAATATTGGAAAAGTTCATAAATATTGCTAATTTCAGTAAAAAATATTTTCTGGGCGTGGCATTCGATGTCCCCACCTAAAGTGTTTACCTGTGCCAAAGATATTATGAATACTCCGTCTCTAGATCTCATAACATCTTGCTGTACTCTTACTGTTCACGCTTGTAAACATTGCCACTGACTTGAATGACAAGAACTTGTGTCGTTACCTCATGTAAACATACGAGGAATGCATTGTTGGGTGATTAGAACGACGAGTATGACGCATACAGAGGATCGAGCCGCTCTTGGCTGGTTCACTCTTGACAATCCAGTATGACAGACATGTCTGCTGGGTAATCGGACAGTTTACCGACGGACAGTTTACCGAAAAACAGGGGCGGACACTTTACCGACGGACAGATCACCGAAATCTACCGAAACACTTTACCGAAATTTTTTTCCGAAATTTTTTTTATTCATCTTTTTACCATTTTTTTACCGACAAAATATTTGTATAAAATTTTGTCAAAATTTTGGAAAAAATATTTGTGAAAATTTTGGAAAAAATATTTGTGAAAGTTTTATAAAATTTTGTCAAAATTTTGGAAAAAATATTTGTGGAAAATTAAAAAAAAAAATGTCGGTAAAGTGTCCGGGTAGATTTCGGTAATCTGTCCGTCGGTAAAGTGTCCGCCCTGTTTTTCGGTAAAATGTCCGTCGGTAAAATGTCCGTCGGTAAACTGCCCTAGAACCGTCTGCTGGGTTCATGATCTTCCTGTAGGAAGGTATAAACATTGGACATAGCATTTAGTAAATCTCGTAATAACTTGTGAAGCACTAAAATGATAAAAACAATATTTAAAATAATAAGCATGGATAATTTTTTAGTCCACCTTATGACCCGAAAAGTAGCTAACGCTTATTATTTTTACTAGGAAAACGCGTTGATAAGGGCGCAAAAGTATTGAATTAATTTGAAATCTGTCCCTCTCAGTCCTTGATCTCATGAAGTCGTCAAAAAATCCGTGTCGACAAAATTTTCGATAGCCTACTCTTCACCATCATCTCCCAATCATCCTCATAATCATTCATCCGTCGCCATTAGCCTCGCTGCAGAACAGTGCGACGTTAAGCCCCAGAACAAAAAAAGGTTCATTTTGACATTGACATAACATATTATTACTGATTATGATTCTTATGAAATATAACTCCTGAAGTTCATTACAGGTTTGTCTGAGAGTGTGAAAATACATATAATATTATGCTGGTCCCAGTGAGCATGCAAAATTAAGTGATGATTATATTGACACACAGAGTTTCTTTCATCCCCATTGCCAAGCACAGTATCAACTACACATCAAGTTTCCGATCAAACCAATGGACCGAACTTGCTGAAAATCATTTGGACCACAACCAGAATAGTAATACAAGTTTTGTCAGGGAACGCCGGATGCACAGATAAAAAAAAGAGATTCGAGCGAACCATAAGTTTCAAATGATATTTTCGTAATTTGAATGTTTCAATATTTTTGAGATCATCCACAATGTTTTAGATACCTTGTAATTGATTTAATGGACTGACGAATGCATTTGACGATGGAGAATAGGAAAGGACGGATGATGGGATGGAGACGGTCGTGACCAATAAGTAGGGACCAATAAGTAGTGAGACAACACAAGAGATTCCAAATACTTGGTTTTCAACTAATAGGCTCTGACCGTCTTCTTCCCACAGTCCATCATTATACCTATTCTGCATTCGCCGCCATTAGACAAGTTGCAGAAGAGTGCGACGTTAAGCGACACTATGTTCTGTGCTGAGTGTTTTGTAAGCTTGTCAAACTCAATGGTAAAACGTCAGAACCTTGCACTGAGGTGCTAATGGTTGGCACAACCACGAGCATTAGACGTGGCGCCAGATCACCATTTCACGGCAACACCGGCAAGATATTCGACTACGAAGATATACGATTTCGGAAGAACCGAAGAGCACACAAACAAAAATATACGAAAATACACATACACATCTAGAATCTTGAACTCAAATCTCTCGTAAACGCACACAATTTAGTGGGAAATGATTATGATTATAGGGCTATGTTTAGGACATATCCTTTTTTTAGTTTTTTGTTTATATTACGTCTAAAATGATATATGTTTCATGAGTTCCTGATTTCAAAAATATGTGTTTTATTTTGCCTGAAAATTCCTTTTTTTTTTTTTTTTTTTTTAATGAATTTAGACATATTTTTCTTGCTATTTTAAGATCTTTTTGTAATTTATTTTAATTGTTGAGGAACATTATTCAACATCTGCTGTTCCAAGTTACAACAATATTATGAATTTTGGTCTCCGCCCATTATTTGGATGGCCATTATAACCATCCAAATTCATACAAACCTTCTAAACCGATAAATCGAATAATATGTTGACGAATATTAGATAACATAAAATTTCATTGGTCCTTTTTCGTAATTTTGTGGTCCTTTGTTAATAGTTTTAAGGTACTATTTATTTGCCTGCCTTTTTGGATGTTTCATAGTTCCTAAACATCCTAGTTAGTCCTAATTATGATGATGGGAAATAAGAATGAAGCAAGGTGGGTAGAAGGTAGTCTTGCGTAGGGAACCTTCCCGGCATTTGCCCGTCGACTATGAAAATCACAATAAAACCTATTCCAGAATATAAAATACACTCAAGATTCAATTCTATTAATGAAATATTTTTTTTTCACAAAAACCTTCATCAGTCATACCTTAAAACTAAAACCATAGACATTGTATAGCCTTGCCGAAGGCTATACAATGTCTATGCTAAAACAAACAAGGATTATATTTATATTCCACAAGAAACAAGAACTAATACTACTCTACTAATAATCCAGAATGTTGCTATTCCATAGTTTGACAGAAGGAAACCGTTGAAACGAATTTTATTTTTCAAATAATCAGTCTTGTGAAAAATATGACTAAGTTGTCCATGACAATGAAATGGGTCATCGGACGGAAGCTGGTGTCAAGTCTCATCCAGCCAATCAACCACCAACAAACTGCGGCTATTCTTGCGATTTCGAAATGTCATTAGCCCTTTGTCCTTCCGGCTAAAAATAGCGAGTAAAACGACTAATCCTCGGTGAGAGGAGACAGTAAAAATGTGATAACAAACCGAGTGACTGTTCTGGCGGCAGGTAATGATGTTGCTGGAGACGGAAGAACGACTTCCGGGAGGCATGACAACCACCAGGTAGGCGACATTGACAGAAAGTGAAACTCAACGACCTCCGAGATGGAAGCGAACAAGACCCGGGGCCCTATTCCATAACTTTGAAATACCCGATTCTGTTGCAACACGATTCACGGCTATGAATTCACATTGCATAGAATCGGATTCGGGTAGAATCGGGAATAGTATTGCTATAGAAAGGGACCCGTGAAATATTTGAAGTGTGCTCATTTGCCGAAGCGGCAGAAAGCACTGTCCGATGGGGCCCCATTCTATAAGAGCATTCTTATAGAATTTTTAATTCCCAACTCCACTGGAATTCGATTCGCCGTAATGTTAATTCTTATGGACCGGATTCCATCAGAATGGAATTGGGAAAACGTTCTAGAAAAATACTTCCGTGACCCGATTGGTTGGGATTTTGTAGTGGTGCTTAACGTCGCACTGTTCTACAACTAGGCTCATGACGACGGGTGAACGATTATGATGACCAAGGAAGGAAGGTGGGAAGGAGGCGGTATAGGTTCGTTTTCGTAGTGTAGCACACTCCCAGCAATTGTTCGACTGAGGTAAAGAAAACAAATGGAAGCCGGGATCAAGATAATGCGCAAGTTCAGAGCTCGACTGTCAAAGTTTGGTTCATGGAAGAAGACTATTATTATTATTTTTTAAATATTTTTCGAGTATGTATGATGTATGATTTATGTATGATTTTTTGTTTTGTTTTTTCGCGGCAAGGATGCAAAAAGACTCTTAAATTACCCCAGTTTTAACCTTTAAAACGGGAGTATTTTTTACATTTGTTCGAATCGGGGTGGAATGACACACATTTATCCTGAGTTTGAGAACAATCGGACAAGCAGTTTTGAAAAAAGTTGGGGCCGCCTTCTTAGGTGTTTTTGGTGTTTTCACCATTTGAATAAAAATGAATTTGTATACTTCTCAATCACACATTTCTGTGAAGCAATTCACTAATATCGCCAATTAAACTGGAGGAAAATGTGAAAAATGTGTGACCAATGTCTCCGGTACAGCATGAGTTGGATCTATGAACTCGGATTCGGAAGTGAATACCGCCTTCTAAATGCCTAAAAGTATTGTCTAACTGTCACATTGAAGATGTGTTGCAGAATGAAGACAGCAGTGACAGCTGAAGGTCACCTTGTCTTGCGCAATGACTCTTGTTCTGTGACCTTGACATTGACAAGAATGCAGCCGCGCACTTGCTTGTTTATACCGTGTCATTGGTGGCACTTTACCTTCTGACCAGCTGGCATCGCCGATTATATCTCCTCAATTAAATACCTCGAGCGAAATTCGTGCTAAGAATATGGGACTTATCTCCCCATACACAGGACATTGGGACATTTTAGACGCACTGTCTCTCAAAATTACGAAAGATCAGAAGTTAGTAAAATTAAAATATTCCCAAACATAATTACAAGAATAAAGTTGAGAACAGAGCATTGGGGCTGTGCATAAAGGACGTCACGCTTCAGGGGGGGGGGGGGGGGGGGGGGGAGGGTGCACCAGTATAGGACACAGTGTGACAGGGGGGAGGGGGGGGTACTGGAGGCAGAAGGATGTCACGTTTTGATATAGGTATTTTCAAGCATTTAAAATTTCAGTTGATACGTCGGGACCGAAAATTTCGCTAAAAATGAGAAATTCTGATACATTTTACAGTCAAAAATATTCTATTTAAGGGGGGGTAGAGATAGATTTTAGGGGGGGGTCTCGAAAAGTGTGACACAGCGTGACAGGGGGGAGGGGGGGTGTCAAAATATCCAATTTTTAGCGTGACGTCCTTTATGCACAGCCCCATTGAAGTTGCTCTGACTGTCAAGAGCCAAATTATGGGCTGGTTCCCAACTGTTACGCCTCAACATGTGGGATATTTGAATGTAATTCAAACCAGGTGCTACCAGAACAAAGAAAACGTTCAGTGTAAAGCGTTGATAAGCGAGCACCGACGTGCGATACCTCGAACTGAAAGTTACTTAGAAAACATAACAAATTACTACCTAACGTATTGTAATATTATCCTAAAGAGAAGGCAAATTCAAACCTCAGTTGAGAATAATAAATGTGATATTTCTTTTTTGCTGAAACATACCTAGATACAAATTATCCCAAAATACTAAATAGATACAACAAACTGTGACATCATGGTGGTTTACTTGTATCTTCCTCCTCACATTACTCACGGACTAAGATACTCGGCCGCGTAAGAACCATCCGACTTGAACGTGGAAGCGACAGAAGAGGAAGTGAGCAAGAGGAAGAGTTACGTCACGGCTCGTGCCGGGTTCAGAGATCATCTCGCAGACACTGCGACACGCCCGTGTCTTGGTCCGGGTGGTAAATCCCAAGAGATCCACCCGTGTCGGCCGTGGGAGACAATAGGGACTTTCGCATATGACGTCACATCGCAACGGGATTCAACATTGGACGGAAACGAATGACCTTGAACGGACATTTTATTGGGTGGCTGATGCTGAGCACCCTTTTTTAAAAATAGTAATAAAGCCCTCCTCTCCCCCCCCCCCCCCCCCCCCGTAATATTGGGACATAAAAATTATCGTTTTATAAAAGTGTTCACGAAATATTTTTAGTGTAAAAAAAACATTAAAAAGTGTATATTATTTTTGGCTAAACTGTCTGTTTAGGTGTAAGTGAACGGGCTGATCTTTATAGGTACTATGGGTGTAATCCACATTTTCCATCAAATTATGTACTTAATCGAATTTCAAATATTGGAAATTTTCATGAAAATTGTCACAAAAATGTTATTCATGATTATGAGAATTGTCGAACTTTGTTAAATTAAAATTCACGGCACTACGCCCCCTCCCCCTTTAAATTTCATCCCGAATACGACCTGGGACAAAGGTTTTGCGGCTAGGTCAACATTGATGATAATATTTACTAAATGATTTCCTGTATTTTGAACCCAGCACATTCCGAATGGTGAAATAAGAATAACCAATCACATACTAACGTAATCTAAGACCGTAATCCATAAAGACCATACTACCGTAATCTCTGGGATCGTTTTTCAACGGTCATTGCAACTAATGTCCCCAATCTGACAAAGTTTCAGCCAAATCCTCAAATTGGTTAAAATTTAAAACCATATTTCATTCGATTTTTTTTAAATTTCAACTAGAGCTGATTGACCTGTCAACTTAAAACTTCGCATTGTCATTGGGACCAACATTTTAGGTATTTTTGCCAATCAGAAGACCATTCTGTTGTTTCAAAAGTTATTGTCATTTAAGGACTTTTTGTTCTATAATCTTGAAATATTATATTTGTAAAATGTATACTAAATGTTTATCCCTGCCTTCTTGATGCTTCAGTTCCAAGGCCTGTAGAGCAGCTGATACTTGCAGACGCATATCAAATCAGATGCAGTCGAAGGCTTGCTAATCAACGCGTTACACTGAGCGTTTTCCTGGTTATATTACCATCTCATCCTCAACTAACGTATTTTACTATTTCTCTTGCATGCAGATGGGCTTAAGTGTGCCGGTGCTGATTGTGTCAAATAGTTTGTCCTTCAGCGTGTTCCAATGTCGGTGACTGAATAGGAAGTATGGAGGAAACCACAACAGACGAAAGAGCCGGCTAAGCCGCAACAAAGCCGCCAGGAAGACGGCCAGAACCGTCGTAGTGCAAGTTCAGAACATAAGTACTCTGCGCGTGTTCTGTGTGAACACTATCCGGTACGCGATCATTTTTCTGGCAAAGACTTCGTAAATGTGACGTAAATTCTGATATAGAAGTGTAGTATACATACTGTGTTCTGACAGCTATTACATCAGTAAAATGAAGGATATCCATTTGAATGTAAAAAATCATAATCTAGATGGATCAACAATTTATTTCACTTCAAAAATGCTAAAACTGGAATTTTATAAAAAAATAATTTTCTCTCCAATTTACGAAGTCCTTGCCAGAAAAATATTCGCCTCCGGGGTGAACCGGGGGTAGAGACAGTGTCGGGACATGAATAATTTCCTTTCATGAAAACTTTCAAATTCTGTTAAAAAGACAATCATTTAAAATATAAAAATTATTTTTTTCTTTAAAAATTACAAATTATTTTTTGCTGAACTTGTTCTAAAATGCATGACTTTGCAATATAAATTACGGTGCATTGTCCATGGGTGAAAATTAATCGAACGAATGCTTTGAAAAATGCCATGGAACGCTTTTCATGACATTTCCCAACATTAGGGACAGCTCTCTTGCCGGGCGATGGCTCTACCAACTGATCTATCAAATTATTTCTGGACCAAATTTAGTATTAAAATGAACTACGGCAATGGAGCAAGTTGGTTCAGGGAAAAGCTCCTTGTTCATATCCCGCGGCCGTCCTTCTATTCCTGACTCATAGTGTTAAAGCAAATGATGGGACGGTTCCCTACTCATAGGCCACGACCGCCTCCTTAACACAGTCAATTCTTCACCATCATCATAATTATTCATCCAGCGCCATAACTACATACATTAGAAATCTGCAATCCAAAAAAACTAAACTAAACTTTATTGCAAATACTTATTGACAATAATAAATTGTTCTATTTATTTTATAACCTCATCGTTGTCATTATGCTCAGTCATATTTTTCATTTACATTAGGTAATTCGTATAACTATTGCACTACTAGACAATAATTCCAATGACAATAATAAAGGTCAACACAATATTTACAAATTTCCGCTTTCCTTGCGTTTATTATGAAAGGTTACTCGACAGAGATAGTTTTAATTTTGTCGATATGCAAAAGCGAATCCACTTCATGAATGTATAACTGATTTTCGTATGAATTCGTGTGTTTACTGTTTTGCATACATACTAAAACCGCTGTAGTTTCTTATAATTGTTTAAACTAGACCTGAAAGATTTGATAACTGCTCGTCATTTTAATCTTGAGAAAGTTGCCTTACCGTAAACCAACATGTCACAGTTTGAGCTAAAGAGATTGAAAGCAGTCAATCAAGTAAGCACACTGAAATCATCCACATTTAAAATCGTCACGCTGTCACAGATCTAATCAGGGATTTTTTTTTCGGGTAGAATGTGTGTAGTACGAATGTGCATTATTCAGTTATCACTTTGATAGCTGTAAGTAGTATCATAATAAAGTAGGTAGTAGTACCTATACTTAGACAGCAAATTTTCTATTTTTCCCAAACAACCAAAAACTCGAAAAAGAAACACCAGCTGGGCAACAATTGGAAGGTTGCTTGCTTCAGTTTGTGTATTTTAAATCCCCAGAATCACTTTTAAATTGTTTACATTTTAAAAACGTCCAGCAGAGCTTTCACTGGGCCAAGACCCCCCCCCCCCCTCCTCTAGTTGTCGCAATCCCCCATATGACGCCTGGAGATCACCACTATTGATCAGGTTGTCAGATTTATATTTCACAATTAGTAACATTAAAAATTGTGTCAGAAACGCGTGAAAACCGTACTATTAGGTTTGACTGCTAAAATCAAAAAAATATCTGGCAAGCCCTCCAGACCCCCCCCCCCCCCCCCCCCCCGGCACTCGATTTTAGTTTCCCATAAGGACGTGCCTACAGTTATCAATTTTCCTTTAAAAAAATCCTGGATCTAATTGTAATCGCTGCATTCACACACATACAGAGACGTACTGTCGGTGTTAGGTGCGAAGTAAACAAGGGATAATGACTGTAACATCTCTGAAAATATCGTCAAACAATGCCCCTGGCGAACAAAACCACGACTGTCTCTCTGCATTCGCTGTCAAACAACAAGCTGTGTTCTGACCACAACATGTCTATACATTTCAAACCCCAGAGCACCTTTGCAATTTTCTCGGTGAAGGGGATCTTTAGAAACAATTCACCTTGGAGTGACAACATGCGGCTGTACTCGAACTGTGAAGGTAAACATAGAAAATAATATGTCCTAAACATCTTCACCCTCAAATTATCAAAAAATGTGAACAATAATGAACATACTCGTCTAAAAGTCTTTTAGTCTATATAGACTAAAAGATACTCAAGGCTAAAAGTTAACAATGCTCATTATTGTAAGCATTAAAAGCATTAACTTTAACGGAGTGACTATTTTCACCGTGTGGTGAAAATAGCATCAGAAGCTATTTTCACCGTGTGAAATGCTCATGCTCATCTTGGGTCTATCAGGGGCTTTTACTCAGCCTAGGGTCACTATGGGGGGCAAAGCCATCTTGCCACCTTTGTTATAGTTCAGTGGATTCACAAAAATTATTATCTGTTCATGCGTATTATATTTCATAAACTTAAAGTTCTTTAATTTTGAATTAAACATTTATGTTTATTGCATTTTACTAATCAAATGTAAATTTGAGTGAGACACCCTACCTAGACGGCTCATGGTTAATTTTCTTCCATGGAGCTTGTGTAGATTTTTTGTGAGGCTTTCTTTAGTTAGAATTCCTAAATTTGATATTTGTAATAACGTCTGAGTGCAAAACGCAAAAAAACATATCAACATTTTTCTTTTTTAATTCATATTTATCATGTAAAACGCCAAGCCATCTATCCCACGGTCCCGTGGTCATCTATCCCGCACATATGGGATATTTGCCTAAAAAGTAGACAATAGACGATTCCTAAAAGTATCTGAGGGGCTCTGGTTTCAAAGAAAATTTCACTTGCTGTTCGATTTCCACGTACCTATTGACGTGTGTCAACAATGAGTTACACACGTCAATAGATATCTGGAAATCAAACTGCATATGAATTATTTCAGAAACCAGAGCCACCCTAATACTTTTAGGAATGTCTATTAGAAAATGTTTTTTTTCTCTGTCAATTTTTATTAAAAAATTAAAAAACAAATGGGAATAGTTAAACGTTAATAAACACGATTTATAAAATTGTGTATCAAATCGAAGTATTCATTTGAAAGTCTGGACCCTGCCCTTGTCCCCAAACTCACCTTATTTTGAACAATTTAACTGCCAATTGCATTTGTTATTTATTGCCTAGAAAATAGTTTGCATAATATTCATTGAAATATTTAGGCAGATAAAAGAAAACTTTTTTTAATTTGTTCGAATTTAGAGACTTCCAAGTGCATTTTTGTTACGAACAGACTGTCAGCTTTGCACATGCCCTATAGATATAGGTACGTAACGATACGTAACAAAACTGTTAGAATAGTACCACACTAAGAAAATAGCCTCTGACGCATATACAATAGGCAATAAACTCGGGAATAATCAATAATCAAAAAGGTATTTAAAATCAAAATGCATTTGTTCAACTAACTTCATCATAAACACATAGTTAAAAGAGTGCACACACACGGTGAAAATAGCCTCTGATGCTATTTCACCAACCGGTGAAAATAGTCGCCTCCTAACTTTAAAATGCAATATTTGAGTTCAAATCAAACGACCTTTCAAACTCCAAAATGTTTGTTGTTCAGCTCTATAGGTCGAGTTTGGGCACAAATAGCCTATAGTTTCCACGGTTCAATGTTCCATTCAATTTGGTTCACCGAATGTAACCGTGTAGCAGAAAGGACGACTCAAAATTGATAGCAATGTACACTCGACAATTTATAAGACGGTATTTGAAAGAATGGATTGTCTGAAAAAAATGCAGTGATGATATCATCTGATGAAGTCTATGCTTACTCGTCATCTAACTCTAGTAGATGAGCTCTGATTTCATTGATAATAACAAGGATTGATTGTCAATGAACCTGACGAGCAGCCAATCTGTTTCGTTCAAATACCGTTTTATGATTTGTTGGGTGTACCTTCGAGTAGACATTCGAGTGCTCAAAAGTTAAAACTTTCAAAAATTGTATGAAAGAAAAAATACTTTTTTTGTAAGGTAGTGAAAATTTTGGTCATTCTAGTAAATTACCTTTCGCAAAAAAAACACACCTTTTAGTTAGCTTCCTTATTACCACGGATATATAAAATGAACACTTTTTCTTAAATTTATAAACCACCGTTAATTTTTCCTTATAAAACTGAATTTGTACTTTGGACAGGAACTTAAAAATGATACACATTTCAAGACAGGTCCAGGAGTTATCCGCAGATTAGGTAAATCAGTGGGTACTTTTCAATATTTGTAATTCTCCTAGGCATAAGATATCTGGTACTCACAACAATCAGTAGAACACACATGACGCTGACACTAAATCTCTCCATCATGGCCATGTTGTCACTAATGTCACTAATGTCACTAACACACGCACATGCTCGACACTGATGTCACTAACGTACGAACTTCGTGAGTCCTGCACAATGGACAGAAGAAGACTGATGTTGAAGGCAGTGGGTCGGTTATAGTTGCTCTCTCTCTCTCACTCCACTTCCCCTCCTACCCCTCCAACAGCTGATCGCGCTAATGAGTCAGGTAGATGCAAACATTGTGAGCTTCGAGTCCTCAGATACATGGGCGTCCATAGGGGGGGGGGAGGGGCAAGGGCCCCCCTGGATGTCAGGGAAACATAAAAAAATGTCTATGGTTTTACGTATATTTTCATATTGTTACCAAAAAATTCAAAAAAAAAATCAAAATGTCAAAAAACCAAAAAATGCCTTGCGGGGCAGGTTTGAACATGTCTCCCACCACCCCAAAGTGAAATATTGAATATTTCAACAAAATACACCTCATAACGTCTCAAAATTGATGTCAAAGTGTCCAAAAACCAAAAAACGCTCTGCGGGGCAGGATAGGGGCGCCCTCCTACCCTCCCCCCTTAACCGTAAAATATTGTTTGATGCGATAGTCAATGACATAAAGCTACTAGTAGTAGCTTTATATGTCATTGGTCATAGTTTGTGAAGCTTAGATTCAAAATGGTACTTTAAATACAGCTGCAAATAATATTGTCGGGCACGAAAACACGCCGTGAGAGCTCGACCGTATGTGCTTATGTGTTCATATTTTTATTTTATTAATTTACTGTGATGCTAACATAAGGAAAAGAGCTGCAAATACTTTTTCCAAAAAAAGTTAAATTTTCAGATATAGTTTTCACTGTGTACTATTCTGTATGCTTTGAAAATTTGGGTAAAATTTGATTTTGAGGATGGAGTGAGTGAGTATAGAGACCTACTTAGCTGAAAGCCCAAAATATTCAAGCTGAATAGACAAATATAAGTAACCACTCAAATGTAGAATATTTAAAATATAAAAATATGTCTAACATTGTGTTGAGCGTGTGCATAAAATCATGCTAGTACGTCATTGGAAGATTTTCCTCTTCAAAATGGAACGTGTAAATTTTACGCCCTTTCCTGAAAGAGGTGTTTTAAAATTAAAAGCAATTTTTGTTTCACCATTTCTTCCTGGAATGTCCATCCATAATCTGTACCCATTATACCATCAATTTTTTCCTACGTAGGTTTCCACAACTTTTCCGTCGCTATTTTTTCCTCGTCTTCAGAACCAAAATTATGAAGAGCTCAGCCAGAAAGAGCGGTGACGCGATCAAGTTTATGAGCCAACACCTGAGCCAAATTGTTCCGTTATTGAATTATTGGAGAAGTTTTGGTACACGGAAACATAGACGACGGAAGAAAAGGCGAAAATATAATTACACTCCATGAAAATAATTCTTTCAGTGCCGAATTATTTACCATTATAATGGCAATTAAATGTATCTTAAATTAATTATTTTTATAAAAATTTAAATTTTTTACTATTTCTGAATTTATGTTGTATTGTTTTTCCTTTTTGAAGTGTTGGTACACTAATTTTTTGTTGATCATCCCTTAATGTGCCAAATTTCCGCCCCTACGATACAAATTAAAAATTGTTTTTGTTACACATCAAGAGTTGTATTTTTTAATGTATTCTCTTTAAAGTATGTAGGTAGTTTTATTAAATTTATAATTAATTTGGACAGCAACAAATAGTTTTTATGGAATACATTAATAGAATATTTCACCTATAGGCACCGAGTGTTCGCCACGAGTGAGAGAAATTAGCAACATTTGTGGGAAGATCGTCAACTGTTTTATTTCTCATTGGCCGTGACCTAGCAACCGATCAGATGTCAACAAATGTACTCAAAATATTTCGGAATCAGAACTTAGTCGCGCAAATTAATATTGTGATCAGATTCAGTGAAATTGTGAACACTTTATTATCAATATTTTGTAGGCGAATAAACATTAGATAAACTTGTGTAAATTTTAAGAATTGATAATGCGTAATATGTGCAGCAACATAACGTATAACTGCAGCGACTTGGACGCCTTGCCAAAAGGTAAGCTTCCTTCCCACAGATTAGGTGGCTCTGTCTGTACTTTTGCAGTGCCATCTGTTGTCCAAACACGCTGCCTTTGTAGATAATAAAAAAAAATATTCAGTCAGGTGAAAATGCTTCAATAACATTACCTATCTAATATGACTTGATAATTATATAGGTATAGGCGATGGAAGGGAAACGTGGGGGGAAGGGGGGCAAATTTTTACAAGACTACTCCATGTTTGTCAAGGCACGCTTGGTTTGATTGTAGAAAATATTAGGCATCAATTTGGTGTCCAAGGACTACAGGCACGACAAAAGAACCGAAAAGAGATGAAGAAATATCGAGCATCGCTTCCTCTCCCCACCGAGTAAAGGATTAGTTTGAACCCTTGTAAAACTAAAACACACGACATTCCAGGACGCGCTTGATTTAGGAGGAAGCGACCAGCTTGCGATGTCAAATGTGATAGGAACTGACGCCTGCGATACCTGGAACCTGTGACAATAGCGCTCGTCTACCTATCTCCATCCTTGTCTAGCTCGTGCAAGCAGCCGCATGTGTCTCTCCGTCCTTGTCTAGCATGCAGGACCAAACCCTTGTGATACCCAGAACAATGTGAACAACTTTGTGCTAATACTTTCATGATAATTTCATGTTAAAATCATTGGAGACACTAGCATTGATCATTTCACTTCACTGTATTGTGTTTTTGTAACTTTTGAACGATATTTAGGTTCCAGAGTATTGTAGGTAGGATTATCTGCATGCAGTGTTGAATCCAGACATTTTTCTCGGGAGGGGCACTTGAATAGTTGGGGGTGGCATTTTTTTGGGGTACTTTTTTATGTTGGTGTTGGGGGGGGGGGGGGGGGAGTTAATTTATGAACATGCTTGTAGTTGTACAAAGCACAAAGCAATTATAATACGTAATATATTTTGAAAAGTCACAGTGGAAAACAGGGGGTTCGGGGGCATAGCCCCCGAGAAAATTTTTGATCAAGGTCATTCGTTTAGGTACAATTTTGAATCACAGTGTATAGCTATTTTGGGGAATTATAAATTGCAAAATATCCAAAAAATGGTCTAAGAGATTTAATAATAGGTAAATTTATTGAACTTATCAGGATATGCATGTCCGGGGCGCACAGCCCCGGAAAATTTTTGGAATTTTAACTCAATTCTAACCGTTTTGGAAGGTTTTTGACATGATCCGTCTATTTTTACGTGTTTTTCACATATTATTTTGAAGGTATTTTGAATATGTATTTGTGCCGGGGGGGGGGGGGCTGCCCCCCCCCCCCCCCCCGAGGTATGCCTGGATTAAACACTATCTGCATGAAATATTTGTAATCGAGCTCTTAATTAAAAGTGATTGTTTTGTAGCTAACTCATTTTTCTTCGGGAGCATAATACACATAGAAACTTGATCTTGCAGAAATGTTTTCTGAAATATTATCATGAAATAAAATCAGGTAAAATTTACCAAAATACGATACCTATTATTTAGTAGTAACAACACAGAAGACAATCTAGTGATGCGGTAGCTCCACACAGCCAAGTCTTATGGTTCACTCAAACTCACACGCCTAAAGTAATATAAAAAGGCTTGGCCAACAGCAGAATGCTTTTACGCGAAGCAACTAGACGGCATTTTGTCAAAAGAAATGTCCATCCGCCCTATCAAATCATTCGTCCAGCGCCTTTAGCCTAGTTCCAGAACATGCGACGTAAATAGCCGATAATAAAAACACAGGAGATTGTACATGTATAAATATTTTAGTTTCATTGGTTAGTTTATTAGTATCAGTTTATTTATTAGTATCATTGGTTTGGTTAGTTTATATCAAGATTTTCAAACATTTAAATGTCAAAGGTATTTTAAGTTTTCAATGCATTCAAATTCAATAAGAAATTGTTCGCGCTGATTAAAAATAAATTAGAATGATGTAAGAAAATGATTTCGTTCTCTCATAAGAGCCATGCCAAACTTCGAACACGTTTTACATAAAAGTTAGGTTGATTGTAGGATATTGTTCGCGCTGATTAAAAATAAATTAGAATGATGTAAGAAAATGATTTCGTTCTCTCATAAGAGCCATGCCAAACTTCGAACACGTTTTACATAAAAGTTAGGTTGATTGTAGGATAACCGATATCACGTAATGATTTGTATTTCTGATTATTTCCTCCTCTGTAATTGGACGCTTGTGGTTGAACAATGTAGGACATTTCAACATTACCTATTTATTACCGCTCATTAAGAATGTACTTACCGCAATGACGCGCTAAGGGAGCGAGGACATTGTGGTAATGATTTATTACATTAATATTACATTATATATTAAAATATATCAACTGATGTGACGTCTGGACAGGAGACAGAAAACAGAAAACTCACTAAGAAAGCAAATGTAATTAAACCCGAATTTGGTGATTACTTCTGACGAAAAATACAAAGTACAATTTTGAATTTGAAATTTACATTTAATTTCCAGAATGAGTATCAGGATTAAAAAAATCATATGGGACCGGAATTGCTTTTTTCGAATTTTTGAGATATGAGATTATTAATGATTATTGTGTAGAATTGTTTTTTTCTTTACAACAACCCAAATTGCATTGAAATCCCATCACAATTGTGAATAAAGGAAACATTTTTCTGAAAGTACTACCTCTGCCACCGGGTCTCATGTTGCGAATTCACTAAAATATCCTCTCTCTATTCTCTAAAATAGTTTTTATGTGACTATTTAATTTTTAAATAAACCTGGACATTATTTAAAATTAAGGTTCTTCTTGATAAATGCATGTTTAACTACTTTCGACATATTTGAAACTGACATATTATTTTTCAAAAAACACGCACCGATTCTCCATAATGTCAGCAATTTCTTTTTATTGGTGAAAACATTAAAAGTTTGCAAGGTCACTAAGACATAACACAAATTTCACCCAAATACTATGATTTTTTTAAAAAAAATCTTCTCATTGATGGATTCAAAAAATAAGTCTAAACTAAAATAATCCTATTGGGTTTTGTCAAATGGTTTCTGGAACAAAATTAAAAAATGTAATTTATTAATTAAAAAGTAAAACTTTGAGTTTTCGGCAAAACGTCCGTCAGCAAGATATCCGTTCACCTTGAACTATTTGTAATGAATGATCCATGAAATCTCTGGAGTGACCACATCCCCTCTAGCCAGCGTCAATGAATGGAGAAGGTATCACACACATGTTGGGCGGACGTATCCACCTCATTAACCGGTAGTTGCAACGCTTGCGGTGCGCCACTAATTAGCAGTTGCTAAGTACACAATATCTACGTCAATATCAACCGAGATACCGTTGCGGGCATTTCATTTACTTTTTATTACTTTGTAGTGAAGGAAATTTGCACGAAGGGTTGATAAAAAAAAATAGTCAAAAAATACGATTCACATTTTGAAGAAAAAACAAAAAAAATAATTTTAATTGCTATAGCTTTAGCAATATTATTTTAAATGTAATTGAAAAAAAAATGTGCCATGATAATTATTTTCAAAATTATGCATCTCAAGCAAGACGGCAAAATCTAAAAAATGTTCGAAGTTTTCAAAGGTCGCCTTTCATTTTACATCAAAGATAAGATATGTTTAATTCCGCTCTTCCTGTCTTGTTGCGTGATGTCTGAAGACACAAATAACAATAGAACATTTGACAAAAAACTGGTATTTCTTTGCGCATCTAAGGTCAGCGAAGAGGGAATCACTGAAACCGAGAGTGAATTCGCGCGGCGGAGTTACGTCAAGATAAGACGAGATGACGCGATGATGGCGGTTGTGTGGGACTGGAAATAACCTAATTGACCGGTGTTGTGCGCAGGGACGTGTTCAAGATTACACATTTTAACATTTTAGCAATTTAATGATTCTTGAACAATCGGAGGCAAAGGCGGCGTCAGGATATTTTCCCAGGGTGGGCAGTGAATGGTGGGTAATTATTTTGGGTGGGCGCAAAATTTTCCCCCATAATTCCCAGCGGGGCGTTTTTGGATTTTTTGAGCGGGCGTAGCGCGCGTTACTTGTGCCACTTCTCTGTTTATTTGTTTGTTTGTTTGTTTGTTTGTTTGTTTGTTGGTTTTGTGTTTTTGCCTGCACTGCCCAGGTCAAACCGTTCAACGGATTGATCTGAAATTTTGTATACACACTAATTATTTCATGTGCGGTCCCAGGTAGTTTTTGATTTTTTGATTTTTTGAAAGTTAAATATAGAACCGTTTTACCGATCAGCTTAAAACTTTGCATGGGCATTGGTACCAACATTATCTGTATTTTTGAAAATGTTCTGACTAATTTGTCATTAAATCCATTAGTATATTAACATTTTTCGGTAATTTTGCGTGTTAGCTGATTTCATCAAATATATTTCAAACATTTTATCACTGCTACTTCGACTCTTCAGTTCCAAGGCCTGTAGAGCAGAAACTTTCAAACGTAGACGCTCGCATACAATACGAAGGCTCGCTTCTCAACGCGTTACAAAGCATTTTTCTGTAAATCATTATAATCGATTTTGGGACACTGAAATGACAACTGTATTGGTAAAAAAGTGTTTAGCAAGTACAGGTAAAGGTTTAATGAAGCATATTACAACCTACAACTTGAATAATTGAATGTAACTGAGAAAATATAATTAATTTACACCCAAACATTAAATTTCTGAGACAATAATAAATTGTCTTCGTTTATTTTTGGGTGGGCAGAGAGTAATTTAAGGTGATCACGCCCGATCAGAAGATTTTTGTTTATCTAACTATGGTTGGTTCATTTCATTTTCGATGCAATCCTGTTGTACGGCCCTGTTTGTCATTTCCTGAAAGAATGCATTGCAAAATGATATATATTTTTTTGATTTTAGTTGTAAGTCGCATCTAGTATCTAATGGAAATACTATGGGAAGGAATGTACATTGGAAAGGAGTCATCTGAGAGAGAAGAGAATCTTCCTAACATTTACCTCAGTCGTGCGACTGAGGTAAACCAGGGGTTAGCATGACAATCGAAACCGGGACACCGGTTTTCAGTTCTGTCTTTATATTCAGTAGGTAGAACATTACAGTTTAATTTATTATTATAAATTATTAAATTTCCCCAAAAGTTCATTCACACCGACGGTTGACGGAAGGTAAAATAGGTGAGTAAAAAAAAATAAACCGGTTATCGCGACTGTTATTTATGTATACACTTACTAACTACAAATGCACTGCTTTTCATACGTATCAATATTGCTATTCATTATTATTGCAGTCCACTATTTTTAGATGAATTCTTCATGAACCGGTGACGCATTAGTGTTGAGGTTTCTTGTAGATTCTGTTTAAATCCGGCACGCAATTGTTTGCGTCATAATTATTATGTCATGATCTTGTAGGTCTGTGGAACCTCCTCCAACGTTCCAAACTCTTCTGACTCACTGATCCTTACATAACACGAAACTCCTTCACCTACCAGACATGATTCATCAGCAGCGTGTAGCGGGAGGTCGTGGGTTCGATATTAGGCGGATGTCAAGGTGCATGAGAACTTTATTTTAAGTTGGGGGGGGGGGGGGGGTCCAAATGATACCCAAAAGTTATAGACCCGCAGGGCGTTTTTTAGAATATAAACCAGTTAAAAGTGATCCTGGAAAAAGGAATTTTTTCGAATATAAACATTTTGCTTCTATGTTTTCTTCGGTGATGCTCTAGTTGTTTGATGTTGGCCCTAAAAAGGGCCACATAAAAAAATAAAAAAATAGCCCTTTTTAGTGCCAACATCAAACAACCAGAGCTTCACCGAAGAAAACATAGCAGCATTTACGACCGGCTCTGAAAATCCAAGAACATTCATAAACATTTTAAAATCGATTCTGTTCAAATTACAACAAATATCTCCCTATTTTTTTCCCAGCAGGGCGTTTTGTTAGAATTTAAACAATTTTTAAGCGATTCTTGGTCACTAAACTTAATTTTGTATGGTGTATGGGTGGTCAGCTTACTCGAGTGTTGGTGGTGGGGGGGGGGGGGGAGGGGGGGATAATCCCCCCAGCCCCCCTTCCTGCGCGCCTGATTGAATCTGTAAAATTTCAAATTACAAATTGAAAAAGGAAATATTATATGCCGTAATCATCTTGAATCTAGATCGAATGGGAACGATAAAACAATTTATAGCTCACAAAGTTCGTCGTAATTTATCAAATTTTACAGTTCTTGACTTGTTCACATTTTCAGTGCTATTCTCCATCTGAAAATATTATAATATAATCAATGAATTTGAGAGCTTAAAGTTTTAAGGAAATACTTGGTTCTGGTACAAAATTTCAGGCTAAATGAAAACAAGGAAATCATTTCGATTAAGTATATCAGTTTTATTCTATCACAATCTTATTCTACATATAGGTATAAATGTATGACAAGGGTTAAGACAAGTTATCAATGAAAAGAACAGAAGGTTTAACAGCAACCGTAACAGACACAATATGCCATGGAAAGTCGATAATGGAATGATCAATTTTAGTCGACTAATCCTAAAATGTAATTTAAATTAGATCCATAAAATATTCTACTCAAATCAAGATACTTCCAAATGAGAATTTTTTGACGCCTTTACTCAAAATAGTCCATTGTACATTTTGTACTTCAAAGTTTTGTACATCAAATGAATTTCAATTTCAGTATGAGATTGAGAGTATCTTAATTTAAAGAGTTAATACTGTGAAAAGATAGTTGTATATTTGTATGAAGTTTGTAAACAGTAGACCATTCTAATTTCTAATCAATTGTTGACAATATTTTTCAAAGATACATACACATCATCTTTGGCACTGAATAACAAAAGTATGAATTGTGGTTATGCACATTTTATGAATACATAATTTATTACTTTACTTTGCGACAACATTGGCAAGAGATAGAATGTTTTTGGTGCAAAAACCATATTAAATTTTGTTAAAACGAAACAAAATATTGGATCTTTTGCTTGTCCGTTTGCTTGGTCCCAGTCGAACGAAGGAATATAAAGTAAAATAGCTGTCAGTTTATGAGATTGCAGGGTTAATAATAGTAAGCGTATAAGAAAGAAGAAAAGGGAGAATCGTCAATTCCTTTATCAAATACTTACAGAGTTATTTGTGTAGATTTTGTGCATATTTCTCATCATTTGAAGACGATTTTGAACTTTCATTCCAAAAATATTATTCTAAAATACAGAGTTAAAATTGTAAATATTGTTACAAAATAGTAAGACAGGAAACTTATAGGACAGAGTTTGGATAACAAAATTTATAAATTATAGTATCCAATTAAAGTAGTAAGAAAATATTATATAAGTTATTTCAGATCAGAACTACGTTTCATTAGAAGATATCTACCCGTTTTGTATTAATATTTGAAGCAAAGCGTCAAACACGTTCTTCGAACAAGTCTTCGCAGAAACACTTTCCGTAGAGCTCTGTTAACATTAAACAACGTAACAGCAATTTAGAATATTTACTCGAAGCAAAGCATACATAGTTAATACAGATTGCAAATGGCTGCTGCTTTTGAAGGGAGACAAGAGATGTACAATCCTCATTTTATACAAACAAATTCATTTATAGTATATTGACTAGAATTGGTGCTTCGACATTATAGTAAATAAGTACAACATAATCTAAATATATCTCCGACACATGTACAGTCATTTATAAAATACAAATTACAAAACAACGACAATATTAGTTTAATGTGTGCTGCACAAATTATTTCGTTGAAATTTCCAGAATTGAACACCATAATGTTAGGCAAATTGAGGCCATTTTATGTTGTCAACAACTGAATTTGGACACTACCCTAAATACAGTTCAAAATAATTATAAATAAAACAATGTAGTAAAGCATGTTCTAATATATCACCTTAATTTCTAAAATATTATAGAATGTATGCAAAAGCAGCAATAAAATTAGATTAGTGTCAAATTGCAAAATAAATGATTTTACTAAATCCTAAGAAATTTTCATTAATCACAACATTGTAACCTATGCCAGTGAAAATATTAAAACACATGCCTCAATACAAATCTGAAATCTCTCCAATCAATAAGTGTGCCAAACCCATCATAAACAAACACGTAATTAAATATCTCTACAATATATTTAACAACCTGGAAATTTCAACATCGTGTCTAAGTATAGGGTTACGTAAGTTTGATTCTCGCTAAATGACTTATAAACCGAGTAGCTGCGATCCTAACTAAACGAATGCAAAGCTACCATTAGCGCGTAACGTAACCAAGATCACGCACCTATGTCGATAGCTAAGTGAATCAAGGCTGAGCCGTGGTTGAAACTTATGTAACAAAGTGACCGTTTCCTGTGGTCAATTGAATGATTAGTGTTTTATGCCATTCAACTCAACACGAAAGATCATCAGAGATTCAAGCTAGCAGACGAAAAGGCTCAATTTCTAAGATATTGATGTGGTTTGACGTCTTTTAAGTTGACAAAAGTCCACCCAAGGTAAAAATGCCCAATAAAGAGGATTTTTGTCAGCCTAAAGGCTGTAAAACGTAGAAATATCTCAATAAACGGAGCCTTTTTCTATTTTTTTTTAAGAATATGTTAACTGTTGAGCAAGCAGAAAAAATGAAATAAAATATGATTGATTCTGATTTTTTAGTAGATAGCAGATTATAGTATTTGAGGTAAAAAAATGTTCGATATATTCATACCTAAAATTTACATTTACAATTATGTATTATTTATATTGATGTTATCATCTTACTTTGTTCAGTAGATGCATAATTTTTAAAGTTTTGTTACTTTTGCTGAAAGTAGCATAGTCTAGTTACAAATTGGTAGCAAAGCCCTTGTGGTTCATAGACGTTCATAGCTATGCTAGGTATAGTAAATACTTTCTGGCTATGAGAGAAGGGAAAATAATCCAAACAAAAGGCTCCACATTTGATAGATTTCACAATCTTCGAGTTGCTGGAAATCAATTTTGAAGTCAGGTAAAGACAATTGTCGGGCAATTAAAAAACAGTTAAAATTCATATTACAAAATGGAGCCTTTTTGTATGAATTCAATATCCCTATCTTGTAAAAATATCTACGATTAATGTAATTTTTTAAAATGTATTCAAATATAACCATGTTGTTTGTATAACTATTTTACAAAACAAACAAACATAGAAATCAAGTTTCATAAAAATTAGAATAAAAGTTTTGACTGCTGGCTCAACAAGTAAATCTTTCTGAAACAGTCGAGTGATGTCATCTAACTACGAGGGATATGATGTAATAATCAGAATGTCGGGCAAATACAGCTCAAATGATTCACAGTTTTATGTATAAGTACTCGTAGATAGTAACTAGTTTACTAGTTAATATATGACTAACATGCTTCATCATTGTTCCACAGAACACTAAGAAGAAGGATCAACTTCTTAACTGCCATTGTTCATATTGTGACCATTTCGATGAAAGTAGATTATTCAGGCAACAGAATTGTAGTATGTAAATAAATTGCTTTTGTGCTTGGTTAACATCGTTTTTAAACATTTGATTGCCTAAAAATATGAGCAATTTAAAAATTTTGAATTTCACCGACTTTCAAAAGGTACAAATAGGTACATTTAGATAAATAACATTTAAAGTTGTAAGCAATGAACAAAGAGCAATTCATTTTGAACAAAGTTGTTGCTCCAAGTTTTCCAACGAGACGGTCGTAATATTAACAATGGTGGAGGACTTCGGTGAGCCTTCCCCTTACGCTTGTACGTTGTAAGACAGAATTGTCCTTCAAAACCTCACCCCTCAACGACACCGGCAATTCAGTTACACAGTCGATAACAATTCTACGGGACACGATAACACAAACACAAATCTTACAAAAACGCGACAAAAGATCGACTTGACTATTCGAGTTCTTTCCGTGAATGAACTTGCGTTACAATGCAACTCAGAATAACTGTCTTTACAAGAAATAGAAAATAATCTCTAGAAAATAAATAAATTTCAAGTAGAAATGACGGATGTTTGAACAGCTTTTATGTTCAAAAACACTCCATCAAATTCAGGTTTATGTACTGGCTTCAAAGTGCATTTTAAAAGTATGTGAGCTTTTCTAAATCCAAGAAATTTAGAATTTTTTTGTAGATTCTATTATATAAACAATTGGTACAAAATTTTCATTGAAAGGAAAAAATTCAAAAAATGCAATCAAACGACTTCAAAAAAAGTCAGAATTTTTTCCTCAAAGATTATAAATAGAAAAATTAATAAGAACAAATGATGCAACAGAAATGTGTAGCAAAACTTCTGCATTCAAACCCTGAAAAGTATTACCTACTTGATACAAGTTAATACGGAAGCGCAATGTAAACTATTTGGAATTGTCCCAAATGTACATTGCCGAACGAATAGCGTAAATTCCAACATTTGTAACACAGCGTTCATTCATGGCAAGAATCATCAAACGGTTTTACACGCTAACCTAACTTAGTTTAGAATCCGACATCGAGAGATAAAATATATCCAGTAGTAAGTAGAATCTTCTCGGCATTTGTGTTCACTAATACATTCTTAAGTACGTTACATTTGTGTCTACACTATTCTGTCTTTCGTCACAACACATAATAAGACTAAGTGGTAAGTAATCTTTAGTTATGCAGAATAGTCATGCAGTAATACATGCCAATGCAGACCATGTGATTTATTCCACTATTTGCCAGTTAATATTTACTTGCAACAAATATAGGTACAAGATAACGGAAATTAGCTCTCTAAGTGAATTCATTTGGTTACTTCAGTTTTCTTACAAATTATTTGACTAAACATGAAATGTTCAAAAATCCAATTCACTTAAAGATAGTTAAAATATTGCTAAAATCAGGCATACAAATTTTATTTACCATGTTTTGAATACTAAATTGAAGACCATGATATAATCTGTATTGATATAAAAAATAATACATATTATGTATTATGAAAATCAAGAACTATTTAGTGATTTAATATTATAATATTTTTCAATTATATGATTTTTTGAAGATAGTTCCACATTCTCAAACTAGGTAGTACTATAAAATCCAATATTCCTTTCCAAAACAAACATTAGATACAAGTAAAATTATAACTGGCAAGATACTTGTAAATAAGTGTTTAAAATGTAATACTGCATGGCCTCTGCCGGGGTTTAGTAAAATACTATATTCTGAGACGAGGTCGGCGATATATATACAACGTGCTGCCGCGAATGTCGAGAGAAGAGAGTAGAGAAGAGAGAGAGAGGAATCGTGTCGTAGCGCGCAAGGCGTCGCGCGAGATTCATCCACAGGTCCGTTCAACCGTTCAGTTCAGCCCTGGTAGAAGAAAACAGTTGTTAGTACGATTCAAAACTATTCCCAGCAGCTGTCCCAACATTACGAGGTTCTTTCTTGAAAATTTGATCAGATATAGTTATTACTTAATAGCTTATTGAATAGTGGCAATTTGTCGGCAGATTATGTAAGAGGAACATAACACCAAAGCATTCCTAATTAATTCCTAATGCCTAATTCTGCTACTAAGAACATGGAGAACATGGGCACATGGCACTCTTTTAAAATATTTATTTCATTTTCTTTTTAATCACTTCATGAGAGCGCTATATCATTTCGTTGTGGTCTATTTAGACTTGCCATCATTACAATTACTAATAGCTTCTTCTGCAATATATTAAAAACAATGATTTCTTCATTACATGAAAAAAAAAGTCAAGTAAATTTAAAACATGTTTGTGATAGGAGCAAAAATTTTAATCACCAGTCTATTAAAAAAAAAAAGATTATCACGAAAACCAAATAATATGGAATTACCAAGGTTTCCAAATGTTCAAAATCATCAGTAACATGACAGAATTTTCCAATAATCCATGACAAGATTGGCAAGACAAGCCCAAACACATCGCAAGTTGTAATTTACTTGCTATATCTGCTGTAGCCAGCGTTGAAAGTGAGTTTGTAGCTCCACTTACTTGAGCAATTTGAATCTCTCCTTCTCGGATGAGTTGTCCGGGGCTTCGCACTCGAACGAAGACAACGCCAGCGCTGAAACAGAACAATGTAAACGACGCGCTCTCTCAAGACTCACAAAGTGAAACGGGAATTATAACAGTTTTTACTTAAAAAAAATATATGTTTACTAGAAGAAATTTTTTAGCTTTAAATATTCTATCTAATATTGAATAAAAAACACAGAAATATGATGCATTACACATAATGAATAATGACTCAAGTTATTATATCTGTACCTCAGAGGTAGAATGCCAGAAGTCCATTTCAATGATTTTGGAAATGAGTTAAAAAAAAACAATAATTCTGTCTCAATCCAATCATATTTGTAACGGTGACATGAATCATTGTGTAATAGAATACATACTTCAATATATATAACTGTATTCGTTGACATCAGTCAAATGGCAATAGATAGAGCTTGATTACAACATTCCAAAAGTGTGCAATCAATAAAAAGCCCTTCTACCTCTGAGGTACAAATCCTATATTAATTCCAAAACTTACAAAGAGTGTATCAGGAAGTAATCTTAAAAATGGACCAAAATAATGACCTTGGGGAAATTTTTCTTCAAACCCCCTTATTTTTCTTCGCATTACATTAATTTTAGCGTATTTCCATATAGTATTGTTCATTACATGATTACAACACCATGTTGTATGATTTGACTGGCCCTGATAACCTTGCTGTTGAGCGCCATAAACCATAATAATATCTCTCTTTAAAGTGACCCGCAACCAATCTGTGGAATGGGATTTTCTTGAAAAACAGGTATTTTACAAACCCCTTAGCGAGCTCAACCCAAGAGAAGGTTCGGCATAACAATGGGGCATGGTGCGCACGCAGGTAAAGTAGGGGACGAGAAAATAAAATGACCCTTTTCCAATCCACAGATCGACTGCTGGTCACTTTACATGGCACGTACCGTTCTCAGCAAGTATGGGACTGGTCTGCAGGAACGTGATGACGGCGGCGTTCTTCTCGAACGGGCACGTGACTTGCTTCCACGTGATGAACTCCGTCACCTGCTTGGCGAGCTGCCAGAACTTCTCGAAGTTGATGTGGCCGCTGGGAAGTCTGCGGACAGAAGCGGCGTTCAGCGGGATGTCAAACTTACAAGAACACAGCACCACATTCTCGAAGCAGTATAAGTCTTTTCCAAGATATCATTATTCAGCTTGATATCCAGTCTTGGGGGAAATTACTTGTTCAAAGTAGTGAAATTATATTGCTAGTTACATGGTTCAAAAATTAATAAATATTGTTAAATTACTGTTTCAAAAATGTAACAAAATTACTTTACTTTTTGCAGAAAAAAGAACCTAGTGAAGTTACTCAGAAAAATCTTTTTGCTGAATAAATCAAAAATCCTAGTTCTAAGTAGGTAATCTAATAAATTTGAACAAATTTGACAAAAATTTCAAAACAATCAATAAATGGTCCTAAAATGACAAGGATCTACCCATACCTACTCTTGAAGGTCTTTTCAGATTTGTATGAAAATTGACAAAAATACATAAAATGTTGGTCTCAGACCCCGCAAAATTTTATGTTTATAATAATAATAATAATAATTCTTTATTTAGCGCAAGCGCTATCTTTCACAAATCAGTACAATACAAAGATACATAAAGATACACAATAAAGACACAAACCAAAGAATTAACACACTAAAAACATAGAATAATCTAATTAGGATGTCAACATAAATGTTTCCGTCATTATAATTTCTAAAAGTTTGCTTTTAAATATGCTAAGACTCCTCACACTTTTAACATTAAGTGGAAGAGCATTAAAAGAACGAATCCCAAGATAAAATAAAGATTTGGCCGATGATTGTTTATGAACATGGTTTAGAAAAAAATTATTATGCGCTCTCGTGTAATGCTGATGGACATTTTCAACTTTTTCAGTGTTTGTAAAATATGCAGGTAGAAGACCATTTTGAAGTTTGTAAATAAAACACATGCCTTGAAAATACACATAATCCTTAATCCTTAGCCAATTTAGAGATTTTAACATAGTATTTACAGGTGTATATCTACTACATTTCAGAATAATCCTCATGCCTCTATTTTGTAGAATCTGTAGTCTTTCAATATCTGTATTAAATGCCTGATACAATAAAATCATACAAAAGGTAAGGTGTGGTTTAATAATAGTGTTATATATACATAGTTTTGTGGCTACTGTCAGGTGCTGACCTATCCTACTAAGGTAGCTAAGTTTTTTTCTGATTTTGTTCTCTATGTACAGTATATGTTGTTTAAAACTTAGATTTACATCCAACAACATACCTAAGTATTTGAATGATTTAACACATTCCACTAACTCACCATTTAGTACAATATTAACTTCACAATTATCAGTTGTGTTCATATAATGTAGTTTCCCAGTACCAATCATCATTGCCTTACCTACACTTACTATTGTTCAGCTTTAGCATATTAATGCTCAACCAGTCAGTCACTACCTTCAATTCTTCGTTCAATGTATTGTTCAAATCAGTCATATCATTTCCACCATAGAAGATGACTGTATCATCTGCATAGACATTTATCACACATTTATTTAAACAACAATTTATGTCATTAACATACACTGAAAATAAGAATGGTCCTAAGACTGAGCCTTGTGGTACTCCTAGATTTACATCGATAGTGTCTGAGATTTCCCCATCAAATTTAGTTCTTTGAGCTCTCTCATTGAGATAATCATCGAGCCACTGGTACACAGTACCTTGAACACCATACATATATTGCAATTTCATTAACAACCTTTTCCTATCGATGGTCTCAAAAGCCCTTTTGAAGTCCAGGAAAACTGACAATATTGATAAATTATTATCTCTTAGTTTGTTCCACTCAGAAACCATCCACTGCACCGCTGTTTCACAGGAGTGACCTTTCCGGAATCCAGATTGATTAGTCATAATAAAGTTATTCTTATAAAAATATTCCTCTAACTGAGAGTGTACAACAAGCTCCAGCAGTTTTTCATAAATTGGCAGCATATTTATCGGCCTAAATTGATCAATTAATGTAGTCCCAGCAACTTTAGGGACCGGAATTACAAGTGTTTCTTTCCAACTTCGGTCTTTCTTTCCAATCGGTCAATCAGTTTCAAATTTTTATTTTTCAACCAATCACAACTAATCTCGCTCAAAAATATTTGTGACCGCTCTTATGACATTAGTGTGTGTAAAATATCAGATCGATTGGTTGAACGGTTTAGCCTGGGCAGTGCCAAAGATAATTGGCAGTGCCTACAAAACAAACAAAAACAAAGAAACAAAACAAAGAGAGAAGGGGCAAGTGCGTAAATACTGACTTGTTTGCGCATCCCTCGTTGAGGAAGTACAGATCCTTGACGAGCAGCGAGAAGAACGGAATGACGATGCGTTGTCTCTCGTCTGTGGCGCCCGCCGACCTCCACATGGCGGCTTTCAAGGTCGACCGGTAGCTGCTGAAGTTGCTCGACGGATCCATCTGGTGTTCGAGCGCCGCGAACTTGCTGGCCGCCACCTTGTTCCACTGAAACAAAACAAACATCGTTCGAGACATCTTCTCAATTGTATTCGAGAAAACAAGGAACAAAACTGCTCTCTGGTGGCTATTGTGGTACTAGGTAAATGTCGATGTAAAGGGCATGTATAAAAAATAAAAATATTATCTCTAGTTGTTTGTTATGGCTACAATCAAAATAGTGAAACTCTAAACGTTACAGTAGCCATCTTGCCAGTGCAGTGTGTTAGCTTCCTGGCCCGGAATGCTTTTTACAGCCTCGATGTATTTCAATCAGGCTAGTAATCTGTGTGCTCTAATTAATTTTTACTGTATGAATGACCATGCCAATTATCTGTAATTTTAATAACTTATATATTGATCTTCGTCTTATTATATTTTAGACTTTAAGTTAGTTTTAACGACATCGGAAAATAAAATAAAAATGCGGAAAAATACGGGTCCAAAATCTGTCTTTTAGGCAAGCGTCTCTGCTTGAAATTTTTGGAAAAAAATTCACAAATGGGGTACTTTTATGAGATAAGTTAGGTAATGTGGTTTTATCAGGAACCTTGCGTTCAAGGTACCACGAGCTAACCACGATGGCAGAAAAAATCACTCGCTCATTGACAGCAAATAGTACGAGCACATTTCACGAATACCTAAACAAGACTCCAGAATCACCTATAAATTCCTTCTACCTATTCCCAACTCATGAACTGGAAATAGAGCAAATAGTAAATAAACTTCAAACAAAAAATTCTAGCGGAATAGACGACATTCCAATATCGCTGATCAAAAAATGTATTCAAAAAATCAAAACTCCACTTGCATTCATTTTCAATGAGTGCATAAATCAAGGAGTGTTCCCAAAGAAACTAAAAATCGCGAAAATAATTCCAATCCACAAGAAAGGAGACAGAGGGGAAATCTCTAACTATAGACCCATTTCTCTGCTCCCTGCCTTGTCCAAGATATTTGAAAAAATAATACATAAAAGACTGTCCTTATACCTTGAATCTGAATCATTACTTTCACCTAATCAAAATGGCTTCAGAAAAAGCAAGTCGACATCTCACACAATCGATAACGTAATAACTAAAATCACGAGAGAGTTAGAAAATAAAATGCAAGTATTAGGAATATTCTGTGATCTGTCGAAAGCCTTCGACTGCATAAATCACGGAATACTCTTTGATAAACTGCATCACTATGGAATTAGAGGAAAGTCCCATGAACTAATAAAATCATATCTAGAGAATCGAAGCCAAATTGTCCAAATTCAATCAACTAATACAAAGGGGGATGAGATAAAATATCTATCCGAACCGAAGCCAGTAACATGTGGTGTCCCCCAGGGATCCATATTAGGCCCACTATTGTTCACTATATTCATCAATGATCTACCATACAATATAGAAAATTCAGAGCTATTTGCTGATGACACGAGCCTAGTTATAAGCGAAAAAACCCTTGAGACTCTCCAACTTAAAGCCGAAACTGAACTCGCAAAAATACAAGGATGGTTCAATGCTAATAAACTGATCTTAAATTCCAATAAAACTAACTTTATCCACTTTAATAGCATCAAGAACTTTAACCTTAAAACATATCCGGGAAGCTCAACAGAAACAGAAATACAAATCATACGTAATCTAGCAGAAAACACAGAAATACAAAAAGTACAAATTATTAAATTCCTAGGTATAACAATGGATGCATCTCTCAATTGGAACTGGCACTGCGATATACTAGCCAAAAAGCTAAGCTCTGCCTGCTTCTCCTTGAAAACAATAAAAAAATTAACGAACATAAAAACAGCAAAGCTCGCCTATTATGCCAACTTTGAATCTCACATAAGGTATGGTATTGAGTTCTGGGGAGGATCTTCAGCTCTGAACCTCAATAAAATCTTTAAACTACAAAAAAGAGCGATTAGAATATTATTGGGCCTAGTTAAAAATCGAATGGACGACGGGTCCTTCACTAAACCTCACTGTAAACCTCACTTTATCAAACACAAAATAATGACATTATACAGCCTATTTATTTTTCGATCTTCAATCAACACTTACTTAAATGATAATAAACAATCCCAAAATTGTAACATCCACACACATAATAATAATAATAATAAATAATAAAAAGACTTTATTTCAGTAAGTGTACAGGTTGTAACAAATACGAAAATGGCGATGTTCAGCATGCAGAATGCTTTCGTATACTGCAGAGGCTGCTCTGCCACATAACCATGCTAAAATTACAATATAATGTAAGAGGAATAATAAACTATGTGATACATTGTGATGAAGTAACATCATATAGGGGCATGAAGATAAATTAATTTGATTTGTGAATTTGTGAATAAATTAACAAATAAAATAAGAATAGAATAATGTAATATAATATAATATACGTAAATGGAAAATAGACATAATCGTTGCAGTCTTCACTTCTCTGCCGCATTATCCCCTGCGAACGATGGCTCCTTGTTGGTCAAGGAGAAACATTTTGGCTACTTTCTTGAAACTAACGTCGTTGTTGATTGTCTTGATTCTGTCCGGTAATGAATTGTATAAAGTAGCTGCAACATATGAGAATGATCCTTTATACTTGGCTGTTTTGTGGTGATTGATGTTAAGTGTGCTTTTGTGCCTCAGGTTTCGGCCGTGAAGATTTCTACGGTAGTTTAGTTTGCTGCTGAGGTATGCTGGCTGTTTGGATTTGTTAAGCTTATGAACTAAACAGATGGTATGAAGCTTTCTGCGGTTCTCAAGTTTCAGCCATCTCATGCTGTTGATGAACGGTGTAATATGTTGCCAATCATTTCTACGGAGACTTAGAACGAAGCGCACACAGCAGTTTTGTAACCTCTGGAGTTTAGCTGAGGTGTATTTCGTTATATTCGGACCGTAGATAACATCACAATAGTTCAGTTTCGAAAGTATTAATGCTTCCGATAGCTGGAGCTTGGCTGGTGTTGATATGAGGTCTTTGAATCTGTACAAGGCTTTAAGCTTCCCAACAGCATTCTGGCAGATTTTCTTGACATGAGCCTCGAATCTCATGTCACTATCGAGCCATAAACCTAAGTTTCTTGCGACGTCCACAATAGGTAATGTACAGTTGTTCAAAGACAGTTCGAACCCCTGTTGTATCGCTCTACTCCGCTGCAATGAAGAGCCCAGCAACATCGACGAGGATTTGCTTGGGTTCAACACCAGGCCATGGTCAGTTGCAAAGAGTCGGATCTTCTCAAGGTCTTCATTAATCTTCTGCACAAAGCTCAAAGTATCTGCAGGTGGGAATGAAGCATACACCTGTGTGTCGTCTGCATATGTATGAACTTTACAGTGTTGGACGACTTCGCACAACTTAGCCGTATAGATGGTGAACAACAATGGCCCCAGCACTGATCCTTGTGGCACGCCTGATTTTGGCTTCAGGGGGTTGGACAATAAGTGTGTGTCGTTTTTGATGACACGCACCCGTTGAACTCGATCCAAAAGGTAACTGCGAAACCAGTCCACTGTATTCGAATCGAAGCCCATGTACGCTAGGATGTGCAGTAGTAACTTGTGATCTAGCGTATCGAATGCCTTTGAGAAATCTAGCAAAACAAGCGACGTAACGTTTGAAGAGTCTCTTGCGGAAAGCGCATCGTCTGTGATATCTAGGAGAGTTGTCACTGTGCTCCGATTCTTCCTGAAGCCGGACTGTGAATCAGGCAGGAGTTGGTTACGTTCTAGGTAGCCCTTGAGCTGAATGGCTACCAACTTCTCTAGGACTTTCGACAATATGGGCAACAATGTTATTGGCCTTAAGTCCTTGAATGTTTCAGGCTGTGTGACTTTGGGCAGTGGGAATACGATGCCTTCCTTCCACGGAGAGGAATCACAACAGGTCCATGTTCAATACAAAAGAATAAAACAAATACAACAAAACTCAGCATACATACATTCGAAAATATACAACAAAATTCCAAATAGAATTAAAAAAGCCAAAGACATCAATCAGTTCAAAAATTCTCTTAAAACACTCCTCTCAAAAGCAGCATATTACTCACTCGAAGAGTTTCTTGATGATAAGAACATTAATTAGTTAGTTACTTAGGTAATTAGTTTTGACTAAAATATTAGTAGGTATTCGAAATATACTTATAGTTCATAATTATAATAATTATAATAACTATAAGTTTAATATTAATCTTCACTTGGAATTCCTCAATAATGTCAAATGCCAACTGTAATATTACTTATAAATACCTACATATTTTAAATTTTAATACTCTACTTTAAGAATACTTTCCTAAATACCCTAACATATGGGGGCCTCATTATTGAGTCTCTCAAGGGTCAATACATTGTAATATGTACTATTGTAATGTGAAAAGGAAATAAAACTATGAAACTAAACTATGAAACAAGTGAAATAGAAAAATTTTCATTTTTATTACTACTAGTTCATGTATTCAGTACATGTTTTCAATTACCTATTTTTATATTAGCTACCTATTACATTTTTATGATCAATATAAGTATCACTGCAGTAATGTCAAGGTATAAGGTTGGTGCAAGGTTTTATTTTACCACATTACATACTTTAAATTCATTTAGTATAGTTACGGACTCGAGCAGTATTTTCTACACACGTCTGACATCCTAAAGAACAGGGAGATGGCAAAAGTCTCGGATATATATTTAGTATGTGTAGCAGCTATTCTTCTAGCAGATAGTGTACATTGTAAGTAAAGATTAAATATTATCTTCTTTTGTCAAGTAGTACCTAAGATACAATGCACACTGCTGTAACACTTTTTCTGTGTGTTTCTTTTGTTTTGCGTGTTTTTGCTAGCAGTGCTTAAAGTAAAACCAAAGATAATTAAAGCAAGAAGATGTTTCATGTAATGTTAAAATCTGTCTCTGAGAATTTGCGAAAAAAAAACAGAGGCTCATGTCTCATTGAGCGAGCGTAGCGAGCGTCTCCTTTTGGCTCATTTGGCACGGACCTCTGTTTTTTTTTTTTTTTTTTTTTTTTTTTCTGTTGGGTGAGGCTGTACAGGTCAGAGTTTTTCTTTGATCAATCTGAAATTTTGCACACATGTAGAGACAACCTTTTCTGTTTGCAGGCCCCACATTTTTTTAAAATCCATTCATTGGTTAAAATTGAAATAAACATTCTCCTGATAGGTTGAAAAATGAAAATGGTATTCGATAAATCTGATCAAATTCATATTTTGGCTATACAGGTCAGAGTTTTACTTTGATCTAGCTGAAATTTTGCACACATGTAAAACCAACCTTCTCTGTTTGCAGACCATAATTTTTTTGAAATCCATTAATTGGTTAAAATTTAAATAAATATCTCCTGATAGGCTGAAAAATGAAAACGGTCTTCGATAATTCAGATCAAACTCATATTTTGCATGATCATTAAGACCAACATTGTCTCTTATTTTACAAAATTTCATCCCAATCAGTTAAGAACGTATGAACTTATTAACATTTTTAATATCTGTCAGTAATGAAGTATCAAAATGAATGTTTTCCAGTGCCAATTGGATTGAATCTGATTTGTTTTATTTTAACCAGGGTTCTTAGATGCTTAGATGTTATTTTCAAGTTTCAATGAAAAGCATAATAATATGTTGTGTTGATTGAGTTATCATATTTCAATTCAATATGGATGTATATGTTTTCTGTGCTTGTGTACGCATTTCCGGTTCGAGAATTTGCATGTCCCCGTGCTCGCTCACCAACGCGTTACACTGAGCGTTTTCCTAGTAATAAACCTCACCGCTAGATGTCTCTGTGTTTGGGGATCATTCTGGCAGCACTGCATTTCAAGATTTCAAGGTGCATAGACTGTTTTTAACTATCTCTACAGTCTGCTTTTTTACTGTATGAACTCTTAACAGATGGAGCCACAGTCAGTTGTTCTGCTAGGCCGAGGAAGACTTTATTGCGCGCTCACCTTGCAATGTTGTCTTTCTCGGCCTTACAGAACAACTGACGGTGTATCGGTCTGTAGAGAGTTCATACAGTAAAAAAACAGACTGTACCAGCATTTTCTTATGAAATATTCATGGCCATCTAAAATTAAAAATAGCAAACAAAAGTTTCTTTGCCATGAAAACTTAGGTTTTATGTACCTAATTTCTCTCTCAATACATAACGAAATGAAATGAGATCAATTGTACTTTATTCAGCTCGAAATTGTGTACATGAAAAGTTACATTTAAGGTGGCTCATCCAATCGGGCATGGTCTCAGATTTTCATAATTGTTTGTCTACTTATTGATAATCATGCCATACACAATCCTTGAAAATATTAAACACTTCTCGTGTCTAGTTTCTGAGAAAAATTGAGTTTTCTTCCCCATGCTATCTTATGGCAGACAGGTAAAATCGTGTCACATTTAGGCTAATAATGAAGATCTTATTTTTAGTTTGTCCCAACTTTGATCAAAAAACTTATTATATGATAGATATTTGGACATTCTATTAGGAAAAAAATTAAAAACAATACCAACGTGTGCTATTTTAAAAGTTATAAACCAAAAACGAAATGATTTCCCTATACCTCCTGTGTTAAAGTTTTGTTCAATCTCGAAATGCAATAAATTGAAACCTCGCTGTAAGACAGGAGTTGCAAGTTAAATTACATTTTATGATTCTCTTATACTTAAATATAGTTGAAATGTTGGAAAAAGTAATTCATGATGGTAATTTCAAAAAAAAAAATTTTTGGAATGTTCGATCGGTTGAGCCACGTTAATAAGTAAATGACGATTACCAGAGCCATGGAACTTGAAGCAACTTCAGAACCAGCTTGGACTTTTCAAGGTAAACTGTGAATTGTATTAGGTAGACATTGCAACATTGTATTTGAGGGTTTTGAAGTCAAATAACATAAGTGGGAGAGAGACAGACATATATGAATCAGAGACATCTATTGGTAAGGTTTATTATGAGACATGGGACTTTGATTTTTTTCGCAAATTCTCACAGACAGATTTTAGCATTACATGAAACATCTTCCAGCTTTTATTATCTTTGGTAAAACTGTTGGCAAACAATAATCTGAAATTTTGCACGCATTAAGTAATCTAAGCGGTCTTAGTGTAGTTTTTTTTGCAGGATCCTGTGATTAAAAAAAGCTGAAACCATTTGACCGATCAACTTCAACCTTTGCATGGTTATTGCGACCAACATTCTATGAATTTAAATCCAAAATTATTGACATTTTACAGATAATTTATGCATGTTTAGAAATATTTGTAAAAAAATTTAACCCTCCAAGTGCCAACGTCGATTTTTTCGACACTTGAAACTGTATTTCTAGTGCCAATGTCGATTTTTTCGACACTTCGTAAAATTGGGGCCCTAAATTTTATTTAAGGGCGCACAGTGTATTTTATTGGTGGATTTGTTTATTTGATCAATAGTGGATCAATTGTTGAGCTGGATCAGTCGGTAAAATTACTTTAGAAGGCCGTGAAACATGATTCATAAAGATGGTGGTGAATTCTCGCCTATTGTTACCATGTGTGCAATTGCGCATGCGCAACTACTAAAATCGACGTATCTTTTATTCTATTGCATATAATTGTTTGATTATTTTTTTGGTATTTCTCAGCATTGTAAATTACATTTATTTTGATAAAAACGATCATGGTCATTAGTGATTATTTTGTGCAAATAATTTGGCAAAATATCTTTTTATTTGTAATTAAATTTTATACGATTAATTATATTTTTAATCAATTGATATTTCGAAAAAAACTAAAATGTCATGCACTCATATGATTCTTTGGAGTCTTCTGAAACTTTTAAAACCAATCCCAATATTGTTGATCAATTATTTCATCTTCAAATTAATTTTCCCAATTATGTCCACATTTCTGCTAAATAGGGCTGGCACTATACACTTTTTAGCCTTGGCACTTGTAGGGTTAAAGGATATACTAGATATTTTATCATCTGTTAGAAGCATTTCCTTTCGGCCATTTGCAACGTCTGTAGAGCAGAAACTTGCAAATCGCATGCAATAATAAGGCTTGCTCATCAACGCGTTACACAGAGCGTTTTCCTAGTATATTTTACTATCTTATTTCAACGTCATATTTGTCCTCAGCAAATGCAATCCGCAATGGCAACAAAACGACAGTTCAAAAAGTAACAAACGATGCGGACAAAATTCCCATTTCCGTTGAAGACAAACAAGTCGACAAGTGGCTAAAAGGGGCCCTCGAAGAAGCAAGAATCGCACAGGAGAACGTACTACATTTTGCATTTGGCACCAGAGATCTCATTTCAGTGAGTAATGATAAGAGAAAAGCTGTGACCATCGCCGAGCGATTGGATACAGCTAGTAAGTATGCCAAGAAGGCGGAAGCTATTGTACAAGGAATAGTCAATAAGTTAAAGGATATAGTGAAACGAGCCGAGGGAAAACCGAATCACGCGGCCTTGATGAAGAAAGCCGAAGAGGGAAAGCAATCGCTTGACGCTGCTAAGAAGATGGTTGAAGAGCTGACGAACGCAGGGAAGAAAGTTAAAGAAGCAATTGATGAAATGGAGAAGAATACTCTTGGATTTATAGATTAGATTTATTGACATTTTAAGAAGATTTCATGGAGATTTATATATTTTTTGATTTAGTTTCGGATAAATAATCAATTCCAATAATTCCAATTCATAAAATTAAAACTTTACAGTGTCTCATTTCATTGTATTTCTTCTATTACTTTCATTGCTGTTTTATTTCCTAACGAAGTTCACAGTTGAGTGGACGAAATATTAAGATCACAAAAAAATTAAGGCAAGTTTTTGAATAGTAGTTCAAAGAAAATAGTTTATTAAATAATTAAATACATGAACCAAACTTATCACGAGACAAGAATTTACCCCTACCAAGGAGAAGAAGCGTTGTTTACTATTGGAGATGGGCAGAGCCAGTTGTTTGTGGTGATAAAAAAAGCCATAATTCGTTTTTAACATTCTGAAAGTGGTGAATTGGTGGTGATGATTATGTTAATTTTCGCGATTGGTGGTGAAATGGAAAAAAATTATTTTTGGAAGAATAAGTGTGAAATATGACGCTCGAGCGACTTCTCACTAGCGAGACTCGGTGCGTGCGCATGCGCACACCTGTTCAAGGACATGTATGCGTCATTCCATGATCAGCAGCCAATCAGCTGGCACCCCCATACACTCTTTGGCTGGCACTGACAGCTGGCTTACGAAGAAAAAAGTGATTCTTTCTATTTCGTGGTACTTAAGACACTGATCGAGGAAATTTTCGTAAAATATATACTCGAAATCGGAAAATGTTGCAAAACACGTAGGTTTCGTACAAAATCGCGTGAAATCGCGAGAATTCGTCAATATCGCGTCAAAACACAAATTTCGCGAAAATTCGCGAGAAAAAGATACATATATTTGGAATCAGGAGTGTATGAAACGTCAAGATATGACAGAAAATTCATGCTTCTAAACATTTCGCGTTTATCGTGGAAACCATAAACAACTGGCCCTGGAGATGGGAATATGTTGATATGGAAGCCTCTACAATTTTACTCTAAATTAAATTCAGTCCAAGTATTGTTTCTTTGGATCGGAGGAGCGACCATTGGGTAGTATGGGGAGGCTATGACTGAATTTATCTTATTTCTTGTATGTATATTGAACACAACATTTTTCTTGATGGCTTATCTAATAATAAAAATGAAATTACATTTTTTTCGATGGAGATTTCAACTGCACGATTTTCACTTAAATTTGCTCCTCATTGCGTACACTTTGTATATATTACCTTAATTTTTGAAAATGTTTTGGTACCTATTTGTTTCCATTTTTGTTGTTTTAATCAGTTAATTCCTTTTCATTGTTTGTAATAGTGTGTAGGTAAATAAGTGTGGCACAGAAGTTGGCCAAGAAATTGATCCATGTAAATTGGGCTTTACATTTATTTAAAAAAAAAAAACGAATAAAAAAAGATCAGAAAATTTTCCGACGCACATGTCTAAGAGACCATTTTAATATTATCTCGGTGGCTCTGCTTTCTAAGAAAAATCACATACAGTATATCTGGAAATCAAACTGCATATAATTTTTCTTAGAAAGCAGAGCCACCGAGATAATATTTAAAATGGTCTATTAGAGTGATTTAAGGAAATAAGGAACACAACTGACCTCGGCTTGATTCTTTGGTACTAGACATAGGGGAGATCATGGAGGATATCAGGGGGTTATATAAATAAATTATACTACATTTTCTTTAGTTGTTGTTATGACTGAAAGAGTAAACTTGTAACTAAATTTAAATTTCAATTGTTTCTCCTTTTTCACTGCCCTATGGAAACACGAACTTCAAAATTAAAAAGATCATCTAAAAAGTTTCCTGCCAGAAGTGGCTCATCATATCAAATCGCAAACAATATGAAGGCTCGCTCCCCAACGCTTTACACAGAGTGTTTTCCTAGTTTATTTCACAAGTTCCATCTGTACCTCAAAGGTACAAGGCCGGAAGTCCATTTCAATTATCCTTGAGGTGAGCTAAAAAAACAGTAATTCTGTCTTCATCGTATTGCTTATTTGTTCGAATTGCCACTTAGCCCGTGACTTTAACGACCTTGACTGAATGTACTCACGGTCTTCTTGAGCCTGGAGACCGGCGAAATGTTGAGCCCGGCGATGATGGCCATGAGGGAGTTGAAGTTGCCGATGTTGAAACACTCTCTGGCCGTCTCGATCCAGAAGTCCACCATCTTGACTCGCAGCTTCTTTTTCACGTGCTGCAAACATCCGGCGACAATCAGCTGGCAATACTTGATGACGATAGAGTGTTATCTCTACTGTAGCATAGCATGTTCATTGGGATAGGGCATGTGCAAAACTAACTAATCTGACAAAAGGCCAATTCTTGATATTCATATTGTAACCTTTTTATGTTTGCATTGGATAAAATTTAATAAAGGTACCTACTCTTTTTCTTTTTTAAGTTTTAAAGAATTAAAATGAAAAAATCACCTTCATAAATCACCTTGGATTACTCAACATGAACGATGTAAGGTATGTACTAGAGAGCCTAGATGGGTAGTATGTACTCATAGGTAACTATTTCTTTTGATCGGATGTAGAGAAATAAAGTCACGTGATATGTGATATTAAAAATGCTTGTTTATCAATAACAAGTAACTCAGTTAAAATAATCAAAATAAGGTGAGATTAAATTTATTTTACGAATAATAGTATAATATGTAGACTGATGTTAATTTCATAAATAACAGGTTATTGTTGCCATCTTTTGAAGAGAACGGATTGAAAAGACATGACAATTCTCTTTCCCGCAAACCATCCTTGAGTCTTGACGCATACGGCGGGACGTATTATCCTATCTATGACACTATTGTCACTATCATGGCAGGAGACCGCATGTGATACCTTGCAGACTTGTGTGGCGACGAGGTAGCTGAGTCTGTTGAACCACTGCACATACGACTCGAGGTTCCTCGTCTTCTTGGCGTCCTTGTGCGTGGGCTCGGAGGCCGAACTGTCCTTGGCGAAGGCCTGGACGAACTCCTCCGGCCCGATGTAGGACAGACGCTCGAGCTCCACGTGGGTCAGCTGCTGGGCGAGCAGAGCCGAGTTGGTGCACACTTCGCTCACGTCCACCTGTAGAGAGTGAGGTTAGAGCTGACATGATTCAATCTCAACTGTTCAGAGATTATGTGACGGAAACTTTTTTCCGTTTTATTATTGAAATCTTTGGACTATGACACCTAGTAGTTGTTCTGTAATTGTTTTAACTTTGTTTTATGTCATTCATTACCCGAAGAATCTAGGTGAATAGGTACTGAGCGAAATATTGTAATTAAATATAAAAATTTATAGTTTGTGGAAGTCTAATAATAGCCTATGATATTTTAACCTAGGATTATAACTCCACTGTCGTGGGGATAGGCGACATGGTGACGTCACCCACGTTATTCAAATGGCAAGCTTTATTTTTATCTTGGCGCCAGTTGGTAGCAGAGCGCCTAGCGTAATTTCTCCGAACTACCTGAGATCAACATGGCGCCCTTTTTCTTTGCCTGAGGCTCGATAATAAGCTTATTCTTTATTGCATATTTTCTTCATCGGCTGGCGTTGAAAAGTAATGTGTGCTATCGTAATATCTTCATGAAAGATCAAAGCAGAAACTGACGTAATTTCATTTGAGTGTATTTGTTTCGTTAGTTTTGTGCGAGAGTGTACAGTGTCGGCGTAGCCAGTGCGTAGTTTCAAGAAAAATGTGAAGTGGCAAAATGTCAGTTAGTTTTTTTTACATTTGCGTCGATTTGAGACATTAGACAGTTGTCCAAAATATTCTATCGTCTTCCTGACAGTTCAACGAAAAAATTGATGTTTTTAGTTGTATCTTTTTAAACAATACGAGCTGTTATGAGCAGTAAAATAGATAGTAAATCACGGCTAAAAATAGATGAACTCCCACCTGTTACGCATACTGTGAAGAATGTGTGCTGTGCTGTGCTGTGTATGGGTGAACAAATCACGCGCTTATTGTATCTTCTTCATTACTTTGTGCTTTGATTGACCATACATGTTAAAAATACACTTTTATCCTCGGAAACATTGACGCGATGGCTATGCGTCATCCATCTTGGACACACTGCACATAACTGGGTCAATGTCAACAGAGGTGAACAGCTGACAAAGCGTCACGCTGATTGGTTGAATATCTCGTTTGTGATTGGAGAAGCGGTTCATTTGAGACAAGACTTGCGAACACTAAACTGGGAAGACGCCTATCCCCCACGAAGTGGGTGTTATAATCCTAGTTTTAACATTAAAGCCGCATTCACATAAAGCGCAATTTGATTTGCAGTTTTTCTCATAACCAATCACAAATCCAGAAACCGCTCGCAGCAGATTTGTGATTGGTTAATAGTTAATACTTAATAGAAAAAAACACAAACTCTTTCCGCGCTTAGTAAGAGCGGCTTAAATTTCCATTCTCTACACTTATGTCACTGACCATGACAGTCTTTGGCGCGGCCTCGCTGCGCGCAAGGAAGGCCTCGTACGCCTCCAGCGTGGTGAGCCTGTGCAGGAGGTTCTGAAGCAGCGTGGACACTTGGCGCCGGATGCTCGGCTCCACGGCCACGCACTTCTGCGTGATGGCCCGCACGTGCGTCATCACGCGCTCGTCGCGGAAGTCGTACGGAAACGTCTCCGTCCACTCCGCTAGCAGCTGAACCAGGTGCGGCACGAAGCGGCCCAGCCGCTCCTACATGCACACATACAGCGGTTAATAAGATGCATTCACTGAATAAGTTATACAGCCTCCTCCTTATATTGGGATAAAACCAAACCAGTCTTGCAAATAATCTATTTTTATACAAAATATCAATCAATTTAGGCAACTTATATTACATCTGTGTACAACTGGTAGATGCTGTAAGGGGCAAGATTTTTATCACTACGTAATGAATTGACTATACATGAACTGTGTATTTCAAGATAGATAGGTACACATTGACCAAGTAAAAACGGTATTTGAACAAAACGGATTGGCTGCTGGTCAGATTCCTTGACAATCAATCCTTGTTATTATCGTTGTAATCAGAGCTCAGCTACTAGAGTACGATGATGACTTCATCGGATGAAACCACTAAACTTTTATCAGCCAATCCGTTTCTTTCAAATACCGTTTTTGTTCGAGTGTACATAATAATGATTTATGATTTTCTAACATACGGGGCAGTGACGTGGTCAGCGGGAGGACAGGAAATGGATCAGCTTCAGGCAGCGGAGATGAAGTTCTTGAGGAGTGTGAAGGGAGTCACAAGAATGGACAAGATCCGAAGTAAGAAGATAAGAAGTGAGCTGAAGGTAGAGAGATTGGGGTTTAAATTGGGCAGAGAGAGGCTTCGGTGGTTTGGCCACATGAAGAGGATGGGAACAGGGCGAGTGCCACGGCGGGTGTTTGAGTCGGCTACTTCGGGACCACGTAGAGTAGGAAGACCAAGAGAGAGGTGGATTGGAGTTATTAAGGACGATGTTTTGGAGAGAGGGGGAAGTTGGAGTGAGTTGGAGGCTGAAAGACAGTGGGAGGACAGAACAAGGTGGAGGCAATTTATGGAACAATTGGAAGCGGAGGAAGAAGAAGAAGACGAGGAGGAGATGCCAGGCGTGGCCAGCCGGTCTCCAGTAGTCCTGCGACCCTAGTGTTGGTGGGAACACCCACCCCCTGACCCATTAAATTGGAACCAGCGGATAGATTATTATTATTATGAGTTGGTAGAAATTGAGTAGAAATCAATTTGGTTAATTTGGTAGAAATCGGTTCTAGCAACAAAATTGAAACCGGTTGTGGTTCAAAACCATGACATCATGATACCCGACAGAAAACCAGCATCCACACAGATCATTATAGAACAAAATGTATGCAGCAAAATTCACACTACATAAACGCAAAATTATACAATGCACTCCCCAAAAACATTCGAAATGTAAGAAAATACACCATTTTTAGGCATCAAGTAAAACTATTTTTAAGGAACAAGGCATATTATTCTGTAGAAGAATTTCTACAAGACAAAACCTAAAACTCAAAAAAAATTAGAAATTTAGAAATTAAGAAACTAACATGTCTGTTATATAATATATTTTCAAATAGGTATTAACTATTATTATATTAATGTAATGACTGTATTCATGAACTGACTTTCAAATTAGATTAGTATTAGACTAATAAAACTATTTTTATGTAATATTTAGAGTTAAGAATTCCAAATACCCTAATAAAGCGTCAAGCTCTGCTTGTGTGTTTACATGTACTTTGTAACTGTATCACCTTGTGAAATGGAACAATAAACTGAACAAAAACTGAACAAACTGTTAAAGTGTTTCCACGCTAATATTAGAAAGTATCATGCTTTCTGACTTTGTTTCTTCTTACCACATTCCAGAGATTATTTTTAACCATTATCAGTGCAACTGCTAGGACACATTCTGACTTTGATACAAAAGTAGCGTACACATGTGCAGTAAGCAGGCATTTACATTAACAAATCACAAGTCCAGAAACTGCTCGAGGCAGAGTTGGGGTAGGATATTATAAAAAATATGCTTTCCGGTACACACTTATGTGAATGCCACAAAAATGATTCTCTTCACAACGTTACCTTGGAAACATGTTTGTCGCCGAGCCTCTGCTGCTCGTCACAGAGCGCGCAGACTTCTCCGAGAAGCTCGTGCGGCTTGATGAAGAGGCGCGAGCTCAGGAGGAAGGCGAACAGATAGGCTCTGTCGGGATAGTAGTCGGCTGTCGGTACCATGTGCTGCACCAGCGCCTCCAGTGGCCCGCTCACCAGGTTGCCACCTTCGCGGTACACCAGCGTCTGTAATACACACTCATGTCAATATTCTACCCTTATTGAATATACACCATGGTCATTGGCTCTGTCGGGATAGTAGTCGGCTGTCGGTACCATGTGCTGCACCAGCGCCTCCAGTGGCCCGCTCACCAGGCTGCCACCTTCGCGGTACACCAGCGTCTGCAATAAACACTCATGTCAATATTCTACCCTTATTGAATATACACCATGGTCATTGGCTCTGTCGGGATAGTAGTCGGCTGTCGGTACCATGTGCTGCACCAGCGCCTCCAGTGGCCCGCTCACCAGGCTGCCACCTTCGCGGTACACCAGCGTCTGTAATACACACTCATGTCAATATTCTACCCTTATTGAATATACACCATGGTCATTGGCTCTGTCGGGATAGCAGTCGGCTGTCGGTACCATGTGCTGCACCAGCGCCTCCAGTGGCCCGCTCACCAGGTTGCCACCTTCGCGGTACACCAGCGTCTGTAATACACACTCATGTCAATATTCTACCCTTATTGAATATACACCATGGTCATTGGCTCTGTCGGGATAGCAGTCGGCTGTCGGTACCATGTGCTGCACCAGCGCCTCCAGTGGCCCGCTCACCAGGCTGCCACCTTCGCGGTACACCAGCGTCTGCAATAAACACTCATGTCAATATTCTACCCTTATTGAATCATACAGCATGGTCATTGGCTCTGTCGGGATAGTAGTCGGCTGTCGGTACCATGTGCTGCACCAGCGCCTCCAGTGGCCCGCTCACCAGGTTGCCACCTTCGCGGTACACCAGCGTCTGTAATACACACTCATGTCAATATTCTACCCTTATTGAATATACACCATGGTCATTGGCTCTGTCGGGATAGTAGTCGGCTGTCGGTACCATGTGCTGCACCAGCGCCTCCAGTGGCCCGCTCACCAGGCTGCCACCTTCGCGGTACACCAGCGTCTGCAATACACACTCATGTCAATATTCTACCCTTATTGAATATACACCATGGTCATTGGCTCTGTCGGGATAGTAGTCGGCTGTCGGTACCATGTGCTGCACCAGCGCCTCCAGTGGCCCGCTCACCAGGCTGCCACCTTCGCGGTACACCAGCGTCTGCAATACACACTCATGTCAATATTCTACCCTTATTGAATCATACACCATGGTCATTGGCTCTGTCGGGATAGCAGTCGGCTGTCGGTACCATGTGCTGCACCAGCGCCTCCAGTGGCCCGCTCACCAGGTTGCCACCTTCGCGGTACACCAGCGTCTGCAATACACACTCATGTCAATATTCTACCCTTATTGAATCATACATCATGGTCATTGGCTCTGTCGGGATAGCAGTCGGCTGTCGGTACCATGTGCTGCACCAGCGCCTCCAGTGGCCCGCTCACCAGGCTGCCACCTTCGCGGTACACCAGCGTCTGCAATACACACTCATGTCAATATTCTACCCTTATTGAATCATACAGCATGGTCATTGACGACTAGAACGGGGATCAGCGTAACCATAATTAGATTAAAAATAATAATTTTCTGACAGATGAAATTTAGAAATAAAAGAAATATCTCACTGGGGTACAGTATTTATTACAGTGATGCAAAAATCAAAGTATATTTTGACAGGTATGTTGCCAAAGCGTTTTAAATGTCAATGTCAGCTGTCAGAAGCTGAACAATATTCAAGAAGACAGTTTAATGTATCATGAGAATTATTGACAATTTATAGATTCTAAAACTGCTAAATTCTGTGTAGTACCTATCTATAGTAGTTTCATGTTATAGTATAGTAGTATAGTATAGTGGTATAGTAGTTCATGCTAGAAGGTCAGAAATGTCAAAGTGAAGTACTATTTCCATGAAAAGACGAAAGCATGAGTTTTGGATATATAATGAGGGGCATTATATACAGGCAAGATACAACAAGGGAAGATTGAGGGACAGCGTAGACTTGGCAGGAGGAGGACTTCATGGCTTGAGAATCTGAGGGCAGAGCACGGGGTCTTTGTTCAGAGTTGCAGCATCCAAGGATGAAATAGCAATGAATGATGATCGACAACCTTCGTTTTAATATCTTTAACGAACATATTTTATTTTATGTATCAGCAATGCAAAAGATTTGATTTTCCCCCCGTGGATGGACATTATTAACACGTTGACGGGTCGATGTATCTTATCAATGGAGAAAAAATATGTATTTTTGTAATGAGAGTGATTTCTCTTTCACATTAAAGATTTCTCCAGATCCATAAAAACTATCAAACATCGCCAAAAAGGACAGAATCACAGCTATGGGGCTGTGCATAAAGGACGCATGCTAAATATGGGTTATTTGGACCCCACCTCCCCCTATCACTCTCCCCCTGAAAGGACGTCACAAAACTATCTCTGCCTCCCCATAACAGATTCTTTCTGCCTGCCAAATTGATCAGAATTTTTAATTATTAGTGAAATTTCAGGTCCGGACACATGAACTGAAATGTACTTTAAAATGTCGACATCATAGCGTTACGTCTCACTTGCTCCAGGCCTCCAACCTTCCCCCTGTCATACAGTGTCACACATTAGTGCACCCCCACCCTTCCCCTTGTCATACAGTGTCACACATTAGTGCACCCCCACCCTTCCCCTTGTCATACAGTGTCACACATTAGTGCACCCCCACCCTTCCCCTTGTCATACAGTGTCACACATTAGTGCACCTCCAACCTTCCCCTTGTCATACAGTGTCACACATTAGTGCACCCCCACCCTTCCCCTTGTCATACAGTGTCACACATTAGTGCACCTCCAACCTTCCCCTTGTCATACAGTGTCACACATTAGTGCACCCCCACCCTTCCCCTTGTCATACAGTGTCACACATTAGTGCACCCCCACCCTTCCCCTTGTCATACAGTGTCACACATTAGTGCACCCCCACCCTTCCCCTTGTCATACAGTGTCACACATTGGTGCACCCCCCAACCCCCAACCCCTAAAGTGACGTCCTTCATGCACAACTCCTATTCTGAATGGTACCATATGGTGGCAACAATGAGGTATTTCTCATGTAAACTATGAATAAATCTTCAACCTGATGTCATCGATTTAAGAGGGCTGAGTAGTGAGCGTGGCCTTGAAGAGTTTTTTTAATCGATTTTTATCAATATCTTTTACCAATGTAATTGTTAGCAAAAATATGGCTTTGTACGAGTATTCAGAACAGTTCAATGAAAATAATTTCATAGTTTGGAATAAGTTATCAGTTTTATATTGTCTAACAGTTGTTAGTGCCATAATTTTACTAATTTTCGGACACTAAGCGTCTGTAGGACAAAGTAAATCTAATAAACCATTACACGCTATGGAATTATTTTCATTGAACTGTTCTGAATACTCGTACAAAGCCTTATTTAAAAAATCGATTAAAAAACTCTTCAAGGTCAAACTCACTACCCAGCCGTCTTAACTTCTCAAAGCTTTGAGTGGTGATTAGCATCGTACTGTTTTGCAACTAACTAGGCTAATGGTGACGGACGAATGCTGATTAGACAAACTCCTTATGGATACAATAACTCTCTGAGTGGGGGCTTAAGAAGTGCATAAACACACGCTTCGCTCCACAACTCCTGCCAACATCACTTCAACAAGATTCAGAAGTGCTCGGGTTATTGCGGAAGCCTCAACTCTAACCCTACTTCAACGCAGCCATCCAACTCCTACGCCGTAGTAATTACACACGCGATTATCTCGTGCTCAGGTCAAGTTGGGTCAGGTCATGCGAGGGGCGGGGGGCAGACACCACCCTCTTTGTTTTCACCCCCCCACACGTCTGCCGGTTTTATCTGGCCCAGGGGAATGCCGGCTAACTGGCTGGCAATATCTACCTTGCCGGAGCAGCTACCCAAGATAATGCCAGGGCTATTAAAACTTGGAGCATTAGAACAAAACGTCTTTTTGTTTCGAACGTTGGAAATTGGTTGGGTAGTCATTTGTTTTGTAAACTTTTAAAACGTAACTTTGTGTCGTTTTACGAATGGGAATTGGCTACTTAAGATAAGGGCTGAATCTTTTATAGATCTTCTTTTTTTAATGATCCACAAAATGAATAGGAATTACTATTTTATGTACTGGATTCACTAAGGATACATAGTGTCTGTTAAACATGTTATTTTCCAGCCAGATTGGCGAGTAAAGAACACATTTGGCTGGTTAATATTTCAGAGCAGCGTTCATTCCCGATGGTATAGAGGTATTAAATATTTACCTCTCTCTGTGAATGGTGTTCTTGTCATAAAATATCAAACCAATGCACAAGTTCTGTTATATAGACAAAGTTTTGTAAATAAATAATAGCAACTCGATTGTTATTTGTCACTGAAGTTACGCTGCAGCAATAAACATTGGCAAGATGAAACGCTGCAGGTAAAGTTTCTTATGGAGCTAATAAATGGAATGGGAAATTCTCTAGTTTTTCCCACCGATTTTTAAAATAGCCTCTCTTCGAATGTTTGGTCGTTCACACGGACATGTGTGTCCGAGCTTCGGAAGGAAGGGGATGAATTGACGTGCAATGACTGATCGTTTAAACCCACCCAAAATGACATACATGTGTGTCATTGTGCAAAGTTGTCTGCACTGCCCAGAACGAACCGTTCAACTAAACGATGTGAAATTGTGCACACAAAATAAACTGGAAACTTTTGACCGATCAACTTTAAATTTCGCAAGGTCATCGGGACCAACATTTAAGATGACTAATCTGTCGTTAACTTCAAAAATGTTTGACATTTCACGGATGCGCGTTAGGAAATATTTATAAAAAATATCTTGAAGAAAATGTCATATATTTGCTATAACTTCGTCTCTGAAACATTTCGTTCCGGTATTTTCCACGGTCTGTAGAGCAGAAACTTGCAAACGCATATGAATTCGCATGGAATACGAAGGATCGCTATAAACGCGTTACAAAGAGCGTAAAGCCGGGTCCACATAGACCGTTTTTGCGTTTTGCGTTTTTTTTGTTATTAACCAGTCACAAGTCCAGAAACCGTTCAAGAAACTTGAGCGGTGTCTGGACTTGTGATTGGTCTGTAAGAAAAAAGGAAAAAGGAAAACGCAAAAACGGTCTATGTGGACCCGACTTTATGAGTATAATTATGCCGCTGTCACGCCGAACTACCTTCGGGAATCCTCGAGTTGACACATTACGTACTCAAATGGACTCAAGACAGAATGGACAATTGACCTCTTCTCTCGACGTCAGCTCTGAAGGCTTGACTGGATATCATAACATCTTCTCCTGCATTAACTTCCTCCCCGGCTCCACACTCAGGCAAGGAACTGCGAAGTAAGATGGTTTCAACCCCTGGTCGACCTCTTCTAGACTAAGTAACGTCTTCACTTTCAGAGGCTAAGCCAAGGTAATATATTTATAAGCCAGGCAACGCAGCCCTGATTAAGCAAATGGATCCTAACGAGTGGTGCTTTTCAAGAGAAGAATGCGGGGAATCATCTTTGAACGGGTCTTTTATAGTTTTAACTCGCCAAGGAGGTAAGAAGACGTTAGTCAAGTTACTTGATCGGCTTACCTCGAGGAGTTTTGTAAACTGGTAGTAGTTGATGGCAAATACAGAAATATACCCCAGAGCAGGCAGATATTCATATTTCAAAACACAATAAGCTCGGTAATCGTGGGGATTGACATTTGAATCCGAGCTTTGGGGATATTTTAAGCGGATTTAGCATCGGGTTTATGGAGTTCAACATTGTTCCGGAATTCACTCTCCATGAGATACAATATGTGGTATTTACGCTAATAAGTTGCTGTGACGATATAACAGCTGTGCCAAGATTCATGAACATCATTACTACATTCACACTACTACGGCAAGGTTCGTTTATTCCTATACCATTAACATTGGCTGAAGTGAAGCCTAAACAGACCTGATTTTCTACTAAATTCGTTTCTCAGATGGCGCAGCTCCATCTATTATCTCCATAGTGAACTACTTGCAGTGTATATGTATATGTAGAGTAAGTTCATATTTTTACCACCAGTAGCTGATATAAGCGTTATTCCGTCAGAATGACGAAAATTGCTGGGTACCTGGAAAGGCTTCACTTTCATTGGTCCAGTGAGCGATCCGTGTCTTACTAGTGTGAACTAAGCTATGATCCACGAATCTTGGCTGTGTAACTACGTCCAGGTATAGGAAGGAGTTATGTAATCATTGGTCTCAACACCACGACATGGACTCGCACTCACGTTGTCTACTTCTCTGACGGGCTCGTGGACAGGCGCTGCGCCGTTGTACTGCGCAGCGTCCTTGCTGCCCTGCGGCGTCTGCGGCAAGCTCTGTAACATAAGAAGAAGACGCAGGTCAAGACATGGCCAAGAGATAGGGAAGCTTGCGTCTTTCATTGACACAATGCTATCGAACCTTCAGCACGGCTTCTAAAATTGTTTTGGTCCATGTGTGTGGAGATTTTGCCCGGGGTTAAACTGGGAATTTTTAATGGAAGGTCCGGGCCGCATATCTTAAGTAATTTAAGAGAATTGCAACTCTACTCTTAAAATGAGAAGAGCATTTGGACGGAAATAAAATTAAGTGAGTTTCAAATAAGTGAATTTACTAAAAGGTCGTTAAAACAAACCGGAGATATGACTTTTAGGCCACTGAAAACAAAGTACAAAACACTCTTTATAAATTTTATTAATGCATGTTCGGGAGTTTTCTGTAGTTGTAGATTTACGAGCGTAGTCTTACTCCTTTGCACTGCAACTAAATTAGGTTCGCACTGCATAAGAAGACAATAGTCCAAGAATAGAGGAAGTAACATTCAGTAAGATGACTGGAAGATATGTTTCGATCTCATGATTCCAAGCCGTTGTGTTACAAGTTCCAACCACATGATGTCTCGGAAGTACATACGTCTCCAGCTCACAGACACCTGTCTGGAAGTAATTACACAACACTTGCATTTCCTGCTGCTCCACATTCCATCTGTCCAGACACGATTGTCTCACAATGCAGTGCGGTTGAACCCGTCTTGGGATTGAACATTACACGCGGTAGACCGTCATTAACGTGATGCTCAGTGGTTTCCCTTTGCATCTGTCCAGGCAACTTGCTCTCTTACTGTCGAGTCAGCGTATAGGCGACTTTTTGTGACTTCCAAGTCCATTTGGGAGCATCCATTTTCAGAATTACGTGCGGTTTTACAGGATTAACGGCTATGTGGATTTGCGAATTCCCCTCATTGGTGCGGGATAATTAAAATGGCCTAAAGCGCGAACTGTGTGCAGTCTGATTGAAACTGCAAACCCTATCTGCATCACGGCAAGAAAAGTTGATCAACCGGAACTAATGTTCGAGATATATTACTTCAATGATAGTTTCATCCTGTACGTTGAAATTATAATCATACAGAACACATTTTGAAACTTTTTACTTTAATTAAGTGCTTTCCCATCCGATACACTTCTTTGAAAAACTACTATGCTGTATTAAGTCGCAGTAATTTACTCTAACTTTCTTGCTTTCAGGATGTTTTATCGAGCTTCGTCTGTTTTACTGGTTTATTTTCCTCACGAGAAGTGCAATATTTCCACGTCTTGTATTCAAAATGTCAGAAGATCCGTGATACATTCTATGAGTGAAATGATGAATTAAAAGAAACAATACGTTGCACTTGACACAAACCGTTAAGACGGCTGGGTAGTGAGTTTGACCTTGAAGAGTTTTTAATCGATTTTTATCAATATCTTTTACCAATGTAATTGTTAACAAAATAAGGCTTTGTACGAGTATTCAGAACAGTTCAATGAAAATAATTGCATAGCTTGTAATGGCTTTTTAGATTTACTTTGTCCTACAGACGTTTAGTGCCCGAAAATTAGTAAAATTATGGCAGTAAACATCTGTTAGACAAAATAAAACTAACAACTTATTCCAAACTATGAAATTATTTTCATTGAACTGTTCTAAATACTCGTACAAAGCCCTACATTGTTAACAATTACATTGGTAAAAGATATTGATAAAAATCACCTAAGATCAGAATATATAATCATCATGAAATGATGAACCTATGCCTACGTAATCAGGACGGGGGGAATACTTGATAACACAATTACGTATCCCTGTAACTAAATCAAGCCCTTATCCAACCTCAGCGTTCCACATACCTAATTATCATCATAATCCATCATCCCAACAGTGCGTCGCTAAACCCAATTAAGAAGGCTGCTCATTGTTCTTCGCCTTGCAAGACGGCAACCCGCCATGCATCTTCCCCTCACTCCATTAGCAAGGCCCCGCCCACAGCTCATTCACTCAACATACATCCAAAGACAGGCTGGGAATCTGATTATTACGATGATTGTGTTAGTCGTAGTTGGGAGCGACGCTACGAGATTGCGCTCGCGAGATGTGGGCGACTGTGTTGTTAATCGGGTTAACTCGCAGCACGCCCCCAGATTCTTTCGTTAATAATTAAAAGAACAGATTTACATCTTATTACGTTACGGTTTCTTGCGAGGGGGCTGTATTTATAATGAAGTAGAGACGCAGAAATATATCAGAGTGGTTATAAGTTGATTACATTCCGCGGAGGCAGTAATGTTGCTTAAGTAACGCACCGCGTTCAGTTATGCAAACGAAAAGACGACTTCAGCTTACATTACGACTGAAACGTATAATTCAGAGCACAAGCAATTCGGTGGGCTCTGGTGTAGGCGTACGGTACGTTATTTAGTCAACGAAAAATATACAAAATTACACCTTGTTTATTATATTGAACGTTAATCTATAAGAATCGAGCGGCGTTCACATCAGTAATTGACAGAGATCAATTGCTGTAATAGAGATTACCGTTTCAGAAGTGAACAAGGTATACGTTTTAAGTAGTGAGTTTTACGTTCAAGAGTTTTTTGATCGATTTTTATCAATATCTTTTACCAATGTAATTTGTAATGAAATAAGGCTTTACGAGTATTCAGAACAGTTCAATGAAAATAATTTCATAGCTTGGAGTGGTTTATTATTTTTATTTTGTCCTACAGATGTTTAGTGCCTGAAAATTAGTAAAAATATGGCACTAAACATCTGTAGGACAAAATAAAACTAATTACCCATTCCAAACTATCAAATTAATTTTATTAATCTGTTCTGAAAACTCGTACAAAGCTTTATTTTATTAACAATTACATTGGTAAAAGATATTGATAAACATTTATTAAAATTCTCTTCGAGGCCACGCTCACTACCCAGCCGTCTTAATTTATCTAATCATTATCAAAATTTCAAATTTTACATTTCTTGTCCAATCCCCAAAAAGTATCTGCAACAAGAAGCAGAATCGATCTCGTATGCAGCACCAAAACGACCTATTGCATTCTTCTCAACCCCGGTGTTGCGTCTTAGCGTATGAAGCCGTGAAGTCTCATGTACTGGCGCACGGAAAGGATTCTGTGACCCGAACATAGTGATAAGAGAGTCAGGAAGTAATCGGATTCTCAGCGCTCGATTGATGCCAATATCTGATACACGCTTCTCGGCAGAATCAACTAATAGATTAGCCTGTCTGGGGAACAGAATCTGTTTCGTTGACAAAATAAAAGAAGATAAGCTGAACCGCTTTAGTTTAATATGAAAGAGTGGGCTGGGATTTCCCGTGGGGGTTACGTGGGTAAACGTAGTGAGGCGATATGAAATGGAAGTTTACAAACTACGGTTGAACTGGGTCAATTAATATGGACACGCGGGAGCGTTGGAATTAGTTCTTTGTCACGGTGGGTGTTTGGATAAGCAGGTGTAGTTAGCTCATGTAGATGGGAATAGAGTGGTTACTGTTTGTAATAATAATAATAATAATAATAATAATAATAATAATAATAATAATAATAATAATAATAATAATAATAACCTTAAGGTGAAGTAGAGAATAGGGAGGAGAGGAAACCCAGTACCGGCAGCGAGAATTTTTCTGGCAAAGACTTCGTAATGGAACGTAAATTGACAGTGACAAAAACTCCAATAACCTGCTTATTTATACAAATGGAACTCTGATTGAAAAGTGTAGGATACACACTGTGTTCTGCTGACAGCTATTACATCAGTAAAATGAAGGATATATTAACTGTAATATGCCCTATTTCGAATTTAAAATTTTTTTTACTCGAGAGGTTTTTCACGACCCCAATTTCATCCCAGAACCATCGTGAATGACATTTGAAAACATAATCTAGTTGTATCAACCAATTATTTCACTTCAAAAATGTTGAAACTGGTATTGTAAAAAAATATTGACTAATGACTAATAAGTTCAATAAAATGTTCCTATTCTTAAACCTCTTAGACCAATTTTTGGATATTTTTTTAATTTATAATTCCCCAAAATAGCTATACACTGCGATTCAAAATTGCACCTAAATGAATGACCTTGTTCCAAAATTGTCTCGGGCGCCCCCAAACCCTCCATTTTACACTGTGATTTTTCAAAATATTGTCAATTTCCGCCCCCCACCCCCCGAAATTTGCTAAGTCGTACTCAAATGTAAACAAATGGTTCTGTTTTACCGGCGATCTGAGGCCCAGAGCAAAGCGACCATGTGGAGTGTGAAATATTACTTTTATCTCTCAGGCAGTCGCGAATAAAACAAACGTTCAATTTAAAGTTTAATCGGAAAGGAATTATCAAGAGAGTTGACGGCGAGGAGAAAATTGAAATTAAATTGTTTGCAAAATGCAGCTGCATTTCATGTGCATGAAGTTTCATTCTTGAAGAGGAGCAAAAAGTACAAACAGAGATACTATAAATTGAACACCAAGTGACGATGAAATTTCATTGACTGAGAATCACAGTGCATCAAAGTTTTCAACAGAGTCTAACGTATTTAGTTTGTGTGACAATTAGTAAAGCTGTAAATACGATTAATTAATATTGCCTATTGTGTAATAGATTTAAGAAAAAATGCATTCGACGTTTGGTAACAAAAGGTAACATGGGTCAACGTGTTACCTTTTAGATTATTTAATTTGTATTTTTCCGCTTTTCAGTGTATCTGATATTGTTTAGTTCCCCCTACTCTAAGCCGTTTCCTTCACGAACAATATACTGGAATGTGTTCCCAGGGCGCCTATTGTAGAGCTGAATCCATCAATTGAATGGATTCAATTTGGTGAAAACGAAAACAACCTGCACGTGTTTCATTATTCAGTTAGCCGTGCGCATTGTGCAGCGACGCGAACCAATATCGGAACAAATACGCAGGCAGGCAACACGCAACCCGCAACACACGAGTGTACTGCGGGCTGCTGACGCGGCTCCTCCACTAGTGTCAGGGTGGAGGTGCCGTGTCGGCAGCCCGCAGTACACTCGTGTGTTGCGGGTTGCGTTTCAAATGCAAGTAAACATGGGAGGTGATCATTAATATCGTTAAAACTTTTGTACCAATTAATTTATGAAAAATTTGAAAACTAATTAACAGCTTATTTGTAGTTGATCTTAGCAAACTTAATACAATATTTGTGCCCAAACTCGTGGACAATCAAGAATGTCTCTATTTTTAACAGATTTTCAACGAATTTGGGCAACAAAAATTGACTTTATAAGTTGATGTTTCTTTGCAAAAATCGACAAAAAAAATAGTGAAATTAAATTTCACTTCATCATGTGAATGGTTCAAAAGATATAGCGATGCTCATGAAATATTATCTCCGATGTTTACTTCGCCCAGTCTGGGACGACGCAGCCCGCAGTACACGCGCGTGTTGCGGGTTGCATTTCAACATGTCACGACAAGACGCCAGAGTGAAGTCTCGACGGACGCCGTGGCTCGGAATCGATTCGCCCCGCCCGATAATGTAACCCTATCCGATAATGTCACCCCGAGTGGCGGCTTCCGATCCGTCAGATTCACCTCCAGGCGGCTAATTAACACATCCGCTAATTACTCAAGCGCAATCAGTGACGTAATCCTCGATCAGCCAGCGGCATCTTAAGCGAAATAAACGCGCTCAACTTGAGATTTTCCGTGAATTTGCAAAGAAACACGCATTTCTAGAAACACTTTCACCATGGTAACACAAAAAAGTCCAAATAAAAAAGTACCTGTACCCCTTCTCGGAAAGTCATCCTGCAGGAACGTGTACATTTCAAAATGTTACAAATATAATATTGGAAATTATACACGATATTGTATTGTTCAAAGAAATCTATCGGTTACTATACACATTTGAAAATATCTCCATGGCTTTTTCTGTAGGTTTGCAATATTACGTAAACTGAAGAAAAACTGTATACCTTACTTTAAAGTGTTATATTACCTATATTAGCGATGGATTGTATAAAAGTTAAGCTGTAATTAATTTTGGAAACGTGATAGTTTAATGGATGTAAAGAATAAAACTAATTTGCAAAATAAATAAAGCAAAATAAAAGTATTTTGTAACTAAGATGAACTGACGATATTATTCATAAATAATATGTTTTCCCGTCCTATTCCGCCTAAAACACAATTATAGATTCATCTACAATTAGTCCAAGTTTCTCATCCAATATTTCGGTTATTTTTACGTTCGGTAATCATAATCTCAATCTATCATTCATCGCTTACCGGCGAAAGTTCCCGGGAAAACAATGTCGGTAAAAGTTCGACAAGCTTGCCTTCGCAAACACCGATCAAAGAGAAAAGCTACAGTTTCCAAGACAATACACTCGCTGCCATCGCTAATGACCGTCAACAAGCGTCCAATTAGTCCGATTTAAATGTCAATATCAGTCATTAAAAACATTATCTTCCATGAGATGGGTTGATGTGAAGGAACGCTAAAGAAAAGTTTCGGCATGCAATGTTAATTTCAGGACAATTTTGTAGAAGATGTTAGTAGATAATTAGCCAAATCACCTCATTTTGGAAAGTCAAATAAATATCCGGGACGATCCAAACTGGTTAAAAACGATTCACAGGAATCTAGCTGACTACCGTCGAACATAGACAGCTGAAACTTGGCATGCATACTTAAGGTGATACTAGCGCTCGACCGTTTTAGAAAATTGAGAGAGAAAAATTGTTTCATAAGTGAGTGTAACTTTTACAGGATGTTCACATGATCAGTCTGATTGTATACTAGGAAAACGCTCTGAGTAACGCGTTGATGAGCGAGCACGGATACACGCAACACCTCGAACCGAAATTATGTCTATCAAAAATGTCATTAAAAGCCAATAATTCTTGAATTTCGTCACAGACTTGTATAAATATCTCCAAAATTTCCAAAAATATTGGTCCCAATAACCTTGCTAAGTTTTAAGTCGATCGATTAAACCTTTGATTGAACGGTTCCTTGTTAAGTTTCAAAAATCACATGATATCCTTCAAACAATATACCTGGGACCACTCATATGATATGATATTACTGTGGACACAATATCAGATCAATCTGTTAAACGGTCATTATTAGTTTCATTTCGTTTGAAACTTTCTGCTCTAACTACCTTGCCTTGAACTGAAGATTCGAAGTCGCCGTGAATTTGACAGCCAACACACAAAATGTCCCTAAAATTACAAAAACTTTTGAAAATAACTACAAATTAGACTGAAAATTGGCAAAAATACCTTAAATGTTGCTACCAATTACCATGCGAAGTTTTTAGTTGGTCGGTCAATCGGCAATACCCGCTGCACGAGAGCGGGTATTGCGTTGATTGTTTGAGTATCTCCTTGCAGCAGTCTGGTCGGGGGTCTCTTTGCTCCTTGATGCTTTATTATTAACGACATTTTGTTTCAACCTTTTAGATTTAGCTTCGTCAGTTTCTTGATCTTCAATTTCACGCAGACGCTTTTTCGCCTTTATGGCTTTCATTCTAGCAGAAGTCTTTCCATTTTTCGGCATGTTTAAATAGGGATAAGATAGGTAATGAAAAAGTAAGAAGTAGAGTATACCTACCTAATTAAAGTACAACAATGTTTGAAATGCACGAAATGTGTGCTCAAAGACGTAATGTATTCAATGTCGTAATGTTACGAAATGAATCTTGAACAAAACTTCGCAAATATGAAAATAAAGTAAACACCTTTCAACTAATAAGCGAAAGGAATCAAAGTTCCACACAAAAAAACGGATCAGGTAAAATAGTAACTACCTAGTTTAGAAACGGAATGAATCCAACGTTCCACAATTAAAATAAGACAACGTAATGTTTTGAACTGAATGAATCAAAACTTTCAAAAAAAAAAATAGCAACCTTCAAGGAAATGTCAGGCTAGACAGAAGCTCAGAAACGGAATAAATCCAACGTTTCCAAGAAGAAAATAATTTGAAATAATCAATCCCCTGGACAAAAACTGTAGATACCTAATATCTATGCTTTAAAAGCGATTCAATTTTACTAATACCTTCACAAAGTACACCAAATTGCCAAAATTATCAACGAAAAGAAGCACAATGCAGGAGAGATTTGGAATGACGTGTGAACGCTAGAAGAGAACAAACGCCACTCAATGATATTATTGAAATGTGAGCTTATGTTTCTAATCCCTCCTGGATGCAAAATCAGCCAAATAGAAACACCGGAGGCACGGCCATCAGAACTACGAATTGACGAAAAGACAATCAAGGTCCTTAAAAACTCGAAATGATTTGTTGGAAACTATGATCCAAATTGAATTATTCAAATTTGATCAACTCAATAAACATAAAAATATCTGCTTTTCACTAAAAAAAGTGTACATACCATCAAAACACTCTTGTACCTAAAGCAAATCAGATTCAGTTGCATTGGAAAGACATTCATTTTCAATGTTTCATTTCTGACAGCTATTAAAAATGTCAATAAGTGCATACTTTCTTGACAGATTCGGCTGAAAATTTGTAAAATAAGTGACATTGTTGGTCTTACTGACCATGCTAAATATGAGTTTGATCACATTTCTCGAAGACCATTTTCATTTTTTAGGCTATCAGGAGATACTTATTTTAACAATGAACCAATGGATGGATTTCCAAAAAAAATTGGGTCTGCAAACAGAGAAGGTTGTCTTTACATGTGTGCAAAATTTCAGGTCGATCGGTGAAACGGTGCGACTTCTATTGCTTCCTTTAGCATACAAAAACAAAAACAAAAAAAAAACAAAAAAAAAAACAGAGGTCCGTGCTAAAAGAGCCAAATGGAGTCGCTCGCTTCGCTCGCTCAATTAGTAGCCCTTTTTAATTTTTGCTTATTGCATCGTTAATTAGGCACCGGTTTTACAACAAAACCGCGCAAAACGATGAAATTTGCTATACGATTGGAGACCAAACCCGTTAACCAATTGATCTCAAATTTTAATCATGATTAGATGAAAGACAAACTTAGGGTTATCCCTTGGCACATTTTTGAAATTTAATTTTATACGGCGTCCAGGGAGACGAGAAAATAGCTAATTTTTCACAAAAAATCCACTAATTATTACTAATTAACGAAACAAAAAATTAAAAATTTACCAAGGGATAACCCTAAGTTTGTCTTTTATCTAATTACGATTAAAATTTCAAATAATTTGGTCTACCCATTTCGTCTCCAATCGTATCGCAAAAAGTGTCTACAAAAAGCAGCAAAATCGCTCGCGCTTGCAGCACCTTAATCATAATGCATATATACCTAAGAGATCGTTTAAAAGCGTTGTTGATATTTGTATTGCAATATCTAATAGATAAAGGATTTTTCATCGAGGACACCATCATTTAGTGGTGGCTGTGGACAGCGTAGAAATAAAGTTGTTGACACAAATGCGTCTTCGATTTCTTCGCCTATTCATAACGAAGACAATGAGCCCACTTGCAAGTCTCTAGAATGATTGCGTTCACTGGAACGTGGTTCCAATACAGCAATATGTTGTAAAAAAAATCGGGAAAAATTTGGGAAGTGAAAAAGGTCAAGTGGTTTGTAGAATCACTTATAGAACGAGAAAAATAAATTCTCTTCCCTTTATGTGCAATAGTTTGACAAATCCTGTGATTTATACTTCCAGTCACGTGGTAGCACTAGAATAGTGCTACCACGTGATAGCCACGTGATACCACGTGCTTCCTTGATGCGGAATGCTAAATCTCGTAACATGATTTTCCACCAAGTAATCAAATCCTACACCTCAAACCCTAATATTATAATGTCGCCCACAAGATTCCATTTCTCATCAAATATCAATCACATTTTAAATCACCATGTTTTCAAATGTTCGTTTCGAATTAAATATCCGTCTAAGGCTTTTACGGAATAAAGGTTGTAAAAATGAGATACTTCATTTTGGTAGATTAAATTCATATTCAGAGAGTCAAGAAAGACAGACATATCCCAATTTATCCATATCCTAATACAGCTAAAAACTCGCTAGAGTTTGTACATCTGTTATTTTCAATCAACATACTACTCAGTTTTTAAAAATCGTTTAAAAAGTAGTCCAGCTTTAATACTTTATTTTAAACTGTGCAGATGTCACCACTAGGTATCTAGGTATGTTCAAAATTTTCCAGAACTTTTTCAATTGTGAGCTAACGAATACATTTAGATATTAGGTTGGTCAAATTGTTTTATAGAAACTCAAACGACGTTCAATTGGTTAATATTTTAAATATATTTCATATTTCTATGTGATATTTCTAATGGAGTGTAATACATTATTAATGATAACAATGCTAATGTTTGTATTACCATTGTGTTGTATTGTAATTATTACCAGACTTTTGTTTGACACATGAGTTCTGGGGATCGCTGTAACTGACGGCTGCGTCAAATTTTCATAAAAAGTGGACATTGGTTCATTATTTACTCCACCGTTATGCAACTTTGCGAGGTAGTTTTGATAAACATTTTCTGGGAATTCTACTGAGAAAATTTTATGATATACATAAAAAACTTTTTTGCCTGTAAATATTTCTTAAATTTTCTCAATTGTATACCGAGAAAATGGGTATCAAAACTACCTTCCAAAGTTGCATAACAGTGGAGTAAATAATGGGCCTAGAAATGTCCGCTTTTTGGGAAAATTTGACGCAGCCGTCAGTTTATACAGCGGTCCCCAGGACGCTTAACAATTTCTCGAAAGTTTCCATTTTATAAAAACAGTGTACGAAAGTGTCATGGAAGAAAAAGAATGTCTCACAATTTACAATAATTTCCAACGACATCGCCGCGCCGTCACTTGAACGCCACTCGACATCCGAGAAGATAAAAGCCAATATTCAAGTCTGCGAAGAAGTTGTGACAAAGCGGCCGATCAAAGAGGCATCCACTTGAGTGACGCGGTGTAAAACTTGTTGTGAACACGAAGTATCAAGCGCTTCGGTTAGCCACTTTGTTCTCGACTCATCAATCTAGTGTGTCGAGACCAGAACGCCGCTTGACAAGTTGACGGAGGAGAGAGCAATCTTCCAGCGATATCATTTGCATGGCAGAGGGGAGAGTGAGATTATTATGCATACTTCGTGGGATTAAATCGGGTAAAACTAAGATAACAACTGATGTTAACATTCAGGAAAGTTTGTTTTCTTTGGTTGCAAATGCCTTATATTGTAAATAATACCTATAAAAAATAACAAAAATAGAAATAAAATAAAATTAGACTTTATACAAAATAAAAAAAACTTCAATATCTCATTTTAATAAAGAGTGTTTATTACACATTTTTTTTAAAAGAATTCACTGCTTCTTGATTTGCTTATATTAATCATTCTAAACTTATTTACAGATGTGTCCATTTTGGATTAGAATAATCCCGATATCATGATGACTCGAACATATCCATGATTCATCTGCCAAAAGACATTAAGGTTTCGAAACGTCTCCAGAAAGGAAATTATTGCATTTATTTATTTATTTATTTATTTATTTGAACGTCTTGTAATGCAAATTTTCTTTTGTATCCGAGGTACAGCCAAGGACTCATAAATCCCCTGCGAAATTCAAACACAGAGGTAAACTTAAATTTTGAGTATGGGGTTGGAGGGTTTGATTCAAGGAGCTTGTAGCTTGGAACCAACAAACATCCTCATATGTAAAAAAAAATATACCTCCATTCAACAATGACCGTGGGTGTACATCAAAACCAATTCCATTCAAATTCATACTTTCAAGTTAATTTGAACTTTGACGAATACGTAGTTCGTTCTATGTTGGTCACTTATGTTCATTGCGAGCACAAGTGTTGTGACGTCACTGTGTGTGATGTCATCAATCTCAGCCGGCTCAGCGCGCGCAACTTGGCTACTTGGTCGTTCTTCCATCAGCCGAGCACCAGCTGCGCGATATGAACTTCCATCCACGAGGCAGTCTATCAAGACGCTCTGACACGACGAATGTCCGTCATTCGAAGTACAACACATGAGAAGCTATTCGCGCAAATAATAAGTGCGTGTTTCCGATTGCAGTGAAAAATGAGAAACAATGGGCTTCCACGCTGCCATTTGCTCTCACTACGGAGTGCAAGCTAAAATTTTATCAACTTAGTAACTGTCAACCAAAAGTTGCTAGTCTGAATCGGCCTTTGTGTTTCTTGACTTCGTACAAAGTATTCAGTTGGACAACATCATATCATATAGCATCACATCCCAGTTTGTGTGATCTTCCAGTCCCATTCCCCTGAGCTCTGGATATCCTGCTCAATAAACTCGTCGCTTCCATCTCGGAATGTCTTGGTCGAAGTGCCTCTTGGTGCACCCTTGCGTCTCGGCATCTCCGGGGCCGTGAGAATGGCGCGTGTCTGCTCTCCAGTGTCTTGGTCACGGTCTCTTAGAGCACCCTTGCGACTTCAACATCTCCGGGGCCGTGAGAATCTCCAGTGTGTCGGCGCGCAGTGAATGACTGGCGTCCGGGGAAATCACCGGGCCAGGCCCCCGTGACGTCATGATCTCGTCACAGTCGGATGCGATTACTTCCACCCAGAGACTGACGAGTGAAGTTCGGTGATAATTGAAATGCAACGCACTTCGCTCGGATTAAAACCCATGTGTCTTATTGCACACTTCAGTATCTTCATTTAATTAATGTTCACTCTGCAAACAAGGACAGAAAAACACAACGGACGGGGTTTTCAATGCTCTGTTAAGGTGGCTGTATATCACGTGACTTTTTAACCAAAAAGCTACACATTTTCTATTGGAAGGGTTCAGTTTAGCAAAGACTTCTCACTCATCAGATAAGTTAGGACACATCTGTTGGAACTTATCTACGCAGAAAAGAACTGCGAAAATAACATATTAGACGATTTTACTTCCTTGCACCTAAATATTCTCAAATCAAGATTTGAAGTCGAAGGAAATTCTACGAGTTGCCAAGAACAGCAAACTTTACTCTAGTAAAAAGGCATATATGCATCACAAACCTGACGCAATGTCAGAATGTATAACATGCGCTCTTTCTTCCTCTTTCCAACGAAATGTTGAGATATTAATTATATCCACTATTATGAATGTAATGTTTAAACGAACAGCACTTGGTTTTGACAGTCTTCACACGCGTACGGATACACGATATTTGTGTTGTTTTTATTATAAAACCCCTGCAAAATTAAATAATATTGACTGCAAATATTGATAAGCTCCAGTATGCAGTGAATTTCCTTCATAAATCACCTTGGATTACTCAACATGAACGGTGTAAGGTATGTACTCATAGGTAACTATTTCTTTTGATCGGATGTAGATAAATAAAGTCACGTGATATACAGCCACCTTAAGTGGAATTCTAAGAATGACAGGTTGTTACCATGGCAATAGAGTCTCAATCATTTGAGTAATGAAAACCGTCACTGAAGTTGTATTTAGTAGGAAGTTTTCAAATCTAAGTTTCCTACATTGAACAGTTAATAAGGACTTGTCAATGCAACAACCAAAGCTATGCCTTGAATGACAACGTAAACACTGTTAACATAGCATTGAAAAAGATCCTCATCTGTATTTACTCCACTATTTTTAGTATTTGCGGAGTTTAATAAAATTCAAATTGAATTTCGTGTATTTTTTACCCTCTTATGGCCAGTTTTTCAATACTGCTAAAGGAATGCCATTCAAGGAATGGAAAGATACCATGGCAATATAGTCTTATTCAATCAACTCTTTAACATTTAGCAGAGCATCGGAAAACATGTGAGTAAGCCTCCTCAATCAGACTTTTCAGACCCACACAAGCCCAATTTGTCTCTGCTTGTAACACGAACATGAGTTAAGGTCCGATTGCGGGGATTTCTGTTAGATCGCGAGCTGAGTCAGGCTCCGGACTCATCTACATACACTAATTGCAGAACAATCGTCGCGAATCCCGGGCTTAAGCGTCACAGGCCCGGGGTGGAGGCGATTAGTTTGACACAAGCAGCAGGACAATGCCAGTTGTGTTCACTTGTTGAGCCAGCGGATTACAAGCCATGGGTATAATTTGTTTTCGGATTCGAGTCAACTTTTTAGCCAATAAAAATCTCATCGAAAAGTATTTTTTTCGTCAGATGTGTATTTGATTTTGAATGTTGCATATCCTTCCGAAGCTACAACTGAGCACGTTTTTGTGAACAACACCATCATCTGAATGGAGATTATTTTTAACCAGGCGCTCTTACAGCCTTCAATAGACAAATTAGTATCGTCAGAAGGGAAGAAACTTGACATAAAAAATGTACGGGGATGAGTTATCAAACCCAACCTTCCCTTCCGATGAGCCGAATCAGCGATCATATACTCAAGTGATAGTTCAAGCTATTGTTTAAATCCTCACCGATTTGTTTTACAAACGGTCTATTTTATTTGCATCCATAACAAATATATTAATTCGTATCCCATCCGCTAGATCGCGTGCAGTTCTCCTTCCACGGCCAATGTCATCGGCCAAGACAGCTGATAGGATGGTATCATAAGTCACAGTAACCAGGCTTTCATTCCATCTCTCTTGCTGGATATCTCCGAACCATATTATCACAATGAAAGGCGAACTCCACGCGATCTAGTGTATGGGATACGAGTGAAAATATTTGGAAGTACGTCGAAGCAATGACATGTATAATGTGTTGTCTGGGCCGATCTTTATTCTTCACCCCGCTTTGTCCACGTCAGTAACTTCAGGAAGCTGTGAGTAGTTTTCCAAACCGTTCAATCATGAAGTTAGACAAGTTGCAAACGACTTATCACGCAACAGTTGCAAACCCGACACTTGTAGAGCATTAAAGACGCGACACTCGATGGCAAGTTCGACGACGCTTTATTCCTGTTTATTCAAAAGCTCTAACGACGCCTCCGCCGCCAATGGGAAGGCGTCTGGATGCTGATCGATCGCGACGTCCAATACGCGAGCCAGCTGTGGGGGAGGGGGGGAGGGGGAGGTTGTGTCCACAGGCAGAGGTGGAAGATGACGGAGGACATTAGACTCGTGTTGTTGAATTTACATCGGGAAGTCTGCGAAATGCGTTTTCATGGAAACAAGTTTCACTGCTAACGCTCCAAGTCGTTAGCTACTGGATATCGGCTCTTTTCACGTTTAGAAGTAGTATCTTTACGACATTTAAGATCACAACATGAAAATATGACACATAATATATCTACAGTTGATACAGTTTACAGTTGAGTATACACGTGTCAAGAAGATTGCAAAAATAATGAAGACACGTACACCTGGCCAAACAAAACTTGAACGTTCAATAAATCTGATAGGCTGATAAATGTAAGATCGCACCATCAGAAGTCAGTCTAAGCGATCTCATTGTCTCACTCTAGTAGGTGACCTCACATTTCAATGATAATAACAAGCTTTGATTGGTTATGGGACATGACCAGCAGTCATTCAAATTTGGTCAACGTTCAAGTTTTGTTTGGCCGAGTGTACATAGCATTGGAAGGTATAGCTTTCATGTTTCTTTGACAAAAGTGAAATTATTTGATGTCTTCTAAGATGAAATAGAACATCCTGGTACAAAATAAACAGAAACCACGCAGTGTGCAGATTCAGGATACTCGTTCCTTCGCAAATATTTAGTATTTGAACAAGATCGTTTTATTTACATCAAGCAACAAGAAAAGCATACTTTGGGCCTAAATATGTTGATACTTCTCAGGAAAGTTCGCCAGAACGTATCGTTTCAGAGAAACAACTCTTGGAGCGAGTACAGAAAATAATCAACTACGATATTTCTCAATCTCTAAGTCAACTCTTTCCTACAATAATAATCTTTACTGCTTTATAAAGTAGCAAAGTAGGTACTCATTTAAATTGTCATTATTATACCATCTTTCTTCCTTCTAATGTTTTACTTGCGTTCACAACACCTGCATTTAGACAATATGTAACAGTTATAAAGTTAAGATAAAGTTTCAAAACTAAAACTCTATTAAATTTGCACGTATAAACTCGTAGCAATGATTTAGAAGAAAGGAGCCGAGTAAAAGTGCTTGGTAAGCGACACTGAGTTAGTATATTAGAAAGCTGCTTAACGGGAAGAAACGCAGCGTGGCTGAAAAGTTTCACCATTTCACGAGGCGAGAAATCAGATACGTCATAGGAAGCTTTGCCACGTATGTAAACTTAGTTTCCAGAAGGCCTTGCATACTCAACCTTCTCAAGAAGTATGAGAAAACAAACCCAGCAACCAGCGTGCATGAAGATAACTCAGATGAACTTCAGGAGAACTTCCGAGACGCAAATTCATGTTAAGACGGCTGAGTAGTGAGCGTGGCCTTGAATAGTTTTTTAATCGATTTTTATCAATATCTTTTACCAATGTAATTGTTAACAAAATAAGGCTTTGAACGAGTATTCAGAACAGTTCAATGAAAACAATTTCATAGTTTGAAATAAGTTATCAGTTTTATTTTGTCCAATAGATGTTTAGTGCCACAATTTTACTAATTTTCGGGCACTAAACGTCTGTAGGACAAAGTAAATCTAACCAGAAAAAACACTCGGTGTAAAAATACCAGCCAAGTCTCTTTAACTATAAAAAAAAATAGAAGAAATCTAAAAATTCAGCACTGAAAAGGAGTGATATCAAAAAAGGAGCCAAGTCAACGAATTTTCCAAATTTTAATCGTACCATTGAAATAAAAATATCAACCCCCGAGAAATACTTAAAAAAAGGACTTGGCGCATCGTTTTTTTAAAGACACTTTTCTATCCTAAAAGTATAGGAAGAACTCTACAAGTATATTTTCCTGAGTATATCACATTCATTATCGACGAATCATACTACGTTTTAATATAACTAGTACTCTTACCTACTGGCAGTTTTGGTATTTTGTCAATATTCAGAGGAAATAAACGGATAAACGAATAACGAATAAACGGAAGCGGCCTAGTCTATTCGTTATTGCCACTATTTCTAGGGTCATATTAATCAATCATACTTCTCAATATCGTGACTGAGGGAAATAGCGAAAGCGCTCATTACAAGAAGGCCGTCAATGAGATTTGTATAAGTGACTAGTGCACTGAGCCATGCTGCTCAAATAATTACTGACTAGATTTTTATCTAAAGTAATACGTTATGTAATTTATGAATTTTTTTGGTATAAAATGTTAATTAATAGCAATTAATTACACGGCGAGAAGGTTCAAAGTATAATGCTGTAGTAGGTATGTTGATGTACCCACAAAACTATAGGTACCTACCAATCACAAACACAACTGTTCTGTATTTATTGCTTGTAAGACAATGCTATGTTTCTTTGCGTACTTATATTTAAATTTAAAATATTTTACAGAATGTTCAATATTTAATTTGAAAGTTTTGTCCCAATTTTTCTAGGCATTTCTGAACTACGTAGTATGTGAGTGGCATAAGCTTAAGAATAGAAAAATGTCTTTAAAAAAACGATGCGCCAAGTCCTTTTTTTAAGTATTTCTCGGGGGTTGATATTTTTATTTCAATGGTACGATTAAAATTTGGAAAATTCGTTGACTTGGCTCCTTTTTTGATATCACTCCTTTTCAGTGCTGAATTTTTAGATTTCTTCTATTTTTTTTATAGTTAAAGAGACTTGGCTGGTATTTTTACACGGAGTGTTTTTTCTGGGATATCACTTCTTTTGTTAGTTTATTCATACAGCTTGTAGCACATGTCCGAGCAGGGACTAATTTCTTTAAAAAAATACGCCTCAACCGATTTGGTTACTATGAAAAGTTGCGTTTGGTATAAGATGAAAATGATTATCCAAGAAGAATAGCTTAAGTTTCGTTATAATCGATCCAGCCGTTTTCGATACATGACGTCACTTCCGGTTTTGAAATAGCGGCCGAATTCCGGTATAGGTAATAAGAAAACAATCTAGTTTTATCTAGTTGATACCTTCATGAACGACCATCTGAATTCCTAATCCCTATATTTCCGTAAAATCGGTCATGCCGTTTGTAATATATGACGTCACTTCCGGTTTCATTTAGTGGTTCCTGCCGCCATTTCCGGTACCATTAATTTATTTATTCATTTTTCACAATTGATTTTTCAAATAAATAGCAGAATGAATACGCAGGAGCTAGTTCAGTTGCAATCGGTACAGGCGTTTTAGATATATGACGTCACTTCCGGTTTCAGGAATGGCGGCCGAGAACACTGCTACCTTGAATATATAAATTGTATTGTCTATGTTACAATGTAAGTTAATTATGTACGTATTTTAAGTATAATTTGTTGAAATAAGTTAAATATTGCGTATTTATGACGTCACTTCCGGTTTAGAAAATAAGAAAATAATATTTTTTTTATTGATACTTCATATAGATGACCATCTAAATCGAATGGCACTAATTTCGTTCTAATCGGTCCAGACGTTTTTGAGTTATGACGTCACTTCCGGTTTCAAAATGGCGGCTTCCGGTTGGTTTTATAAAAAGGCACCTCAGACGCCAAAAGTGCACATGTGGTAAAAATTTCAGGTCGATCGGTTCAGCCGTTTAGGCTGTGGCGGTGATAGCGACGTTTCGTGATATCATCAGAATCATCATCATCTTCAGAATCAGAAAGTGGTGTAATTTCACTGTTTTCTCGGTCCTCTAGCGCGCAAATGGCATAACCTATTGTTCCCAAATTTGGTATATGTAGTGGGGTGGGCCATAGCTCGAAATTAAGATATTTCGCAACAATGTGAGATTTACCAATTTTGAGATCCAGTAGGCCGAAAATGCCATGTTGTTGCTTACAGTAAAAGTGTTTGGTCTGCTCCTCAGTTTATTAGGCATTTACGGTATGTTGAGTGACTGTGAGTGTATAGTACGACTTGGCTGGGTGGAGCGACCGCTCCACTAGATATACCATTACAAGCTATGGAATTAATTTCATTGAACTGTTCTGAATACTCGTACAAAGCCTTATTTTGTTAACAATTACAGTCGTAAAAGATATTGATAATAATCGATTAAAAAACTCTTCAAGGTCAAACTCACTATACCCAGCCGTCTTAAAACAGAAAGCAGTATCCGATCGGGCTTCAAATCTATGATTACCTTCCAAAAATGAGGAGTCACCCAAAGATGGATAACATAGATAAAACAGAGGCTTGAAAGTAACTAAAATCATGTCATTAAATTGATTTTTCATTATTATTCGAAATGAAGTACAAAATGAACGAATACTTTTTTTTATGAAAATTCATCGTCATGAAGAACTTCACACAAAATATATAAAAACAGACGTATCAAAAAACATATCTATATAGAAATCATTGCTCAAAAAGCAATTTTTAAAGGTTTTTTTGATAATATGATACTTTATGGAAACCATAGAAATTGAAAAAGTGAGGGGCTTAAAATTGTCGTTGTTGTCGAACATAAGGATTTATCACAGCATTCGAGTTATCGATTTATCTCTTTTTCTCGTCTCATTGGAATGTTGTGACAAATTCTTCTGCTCGGCTCGAAATAATTACTTTATCGTAAACACCGAAAAGTTCCACTCGGGTTGACGTCAAAGATCGCAAAATACATTCATTTCACATTTAATTACTAACAAATAGCACATTTGTTTCAATATCATCACAAAAAGTGGTTATAAAATACGAGTCTGACATTTTATTGAAAAAGAGTGTGAAGGGGTGTAAAAAAAGTATTAAAACAGTTGAAAGGTCCAATAAAAGGCCTGCGGAGGCGAACACTTGATTTCTCTCAATCCTTTGGTTTCGTCGCTTTTCATGTTCCATTTCCTCTCGAGCACTCTCTTTGTTCCGAAGGCCAAGATAAATAATAAACTCGCCCCATCAACCACTTCTCTGCGAATGAATCGCGACTTTGACGGACAATTTCGCAAATGTCTCCGGAACAAAGGGGCCAACGCGAATTCGTTTTATATTTGTCATCATCCGGAAACGCATGAAGACACGGTGCGTAGGACGTAACTCCCAAGAGGGCATATTTAAATACGGAATACGACCTCGTTTTTGTCGACACTTCTGCAATTCGAGGCGTAGGATGGGATTATGTAAACATCACTTCGGGTTATCATGCAATACGTTGGTAAAAACACTTAGATGATACGCACAGGTAAAAACAGCATTCGAAAGAAACGGATTGGTTTATAAAGATTTGATGACATCATCCGATGTTAAGTCTGTGCTAACGTTACAGACTTCATCGATTTCATTGATAATAACAAGGATTGATTGTCAAGGAACCTGCCCAACAGCTAAACCCTTTCGTTGAAATATTTGTACTTTGCTCAAGTTTATTTGTAGAACTTCTCCGAGGATTTTAAGAAGTGTTATTTCTTTTCAACAGAGTGAATCAAGCGACATTTCTCAAGCTAATATATACTTCAATAAAGAACGATATGAAAAAAAAAATTAAATTAATTTTGTTAACATCAAAGAACAAGAAATTAACATTTAAAAAGTGTTAATGAAACACGAAGAGCAATTGAGTCGCTTCAACAAACAGTGTATCTTCAAAGAGCAATCATAATAATGTTGTGCTGGAGGATCGTCTTTCCTGTGAACAGCCCGAGCAAGTCATAAAGCTGCAATAACGGGTTGATTTGCTGCGGACCGACCGCAAGTCCGCAACGTCAATAGCAGGCTCGTTGTCGCGACGCCATGACAGGAATTGATGGCGGTCACGTGACCCAGCTGATTGATTGAGGGGGGGGGGGGGGGGGGGGGGGGCAGTCGGACAAAGATATTCTCGTCAACTAGACCCTTAACCACATTCCGCGTTGTTTGATCATGTAGGGCAGGGGTCGGTAACATGCGGCTCCTTGCGGTTCTTGAATGGCTCTTTATAATTTAAACAAAGATCTGGAATCGAAAAATCGGAAAAAATGCCCTGCGGGGCAATAATTGGATTATAATTTGATCAAGTTTGTTCATTTTAGAATCCCAGAATCATTTTTAAGTTGTTGAAATTCTACAAATATGCCCTGCGGGGCAACAATTGGAAGATTTGATTAAATTTGTTCATTTTAGAGTCTCAAAATCACTGTTAAATTGATGACATTCTTAAAAATCCGTCCTGTGGGGCAAAAACTGGAGAGCTTGGTCATAAAATCAGAATTAACTAGTAATTCAATTTATTTTTTTCGGTGTATTATATTTGATTGCCTCTATTGCGGCTCTTATTATTATTATTAAATTAATTGATTTTTGGGAAATTGGCTCCTTCGCCAAAAAAGGTTGCCGACCCCTGGTGTAGTGGGTTCGGAAATGTCACATCTTATGATGCTAGGCGGACCCGTCATGTACAGCCACGTTCATTACGTATTCCAGACCCCATTGTATATAGAGGGCAGTTGGGTTGCCCAACCTTATTTTAACTGAGGTCAATCAAACCTCAATCAAATCTGAGGTAAACTTCATCAGGTAGGAAATGACATTATCGTAGGTATAAGAAAGGACGAATCAGTTGTTATCTAATGTTATTATTTGTTTTAAGTACCCACAAGTCCGACATGATCTGTCTCGCTGACCATCTAGTTGATTAATGCAGGAGGGTAACTGCCCTCTGTGTATTGCGAGCCAATTCATGGCTGGCTTATTGTCTGGGTGACAACAGAAATTAACTCTTTGCCAGCTACAAGTGGAAGATGTGAAAGTACAGACGGCTGGGGCAAATCATCTTGTACCTATGTGAATAGTGATGGAAATGGTGAATATCAAACATTTTAATAAAATATTTCATTGGGAAACATTTCAATGTAAAAAAATTCAGAGTGAAATTTTTCAATGTCAAACATTTCAAAGTGAAATAATCAATTTTAAGCATTTTAATGATTTATTTTAATTGGACTTTTTTTCTCATATTCCACTATTTTTGTACTATTTTAAATATTTCACGAAATATTTAAACCTCGTTATTTTTGGAAAGTTTTCATGTATGTATACATTGCCCACAAAATGGAAAATGTGAAATATTTATAAGTGTATACCTTGGGCCGCCGGAAAGCGAAATGGCATTTTCTCAATTTTCAATCAACCACGGTTTGAATCAAGCTCTGTCAAAAGCAAATAACATTATATCGAAAAATACAGTTATAGCGAAGCATTTCCTTTCAAAATGGCTGTGTCAACACTATAAATAAGATTGGATCAAACAAATACTACATTATTAGAGCTGTTCCTTGATCAGAAAAGAAGTAGAGAGTTGGAGAATGACGTGAAATGACAGCTAAAACCTTAAATAATGATCATTGAACCATAGAGATTATTGAACAGTGATGACGATGAGATTATAGAAACTTTTCATTCCTTACATATCTGGCTGTCTTCTTTGACAGAACGGAACGGATGGCCAAAGTAGCTTCACAAGGCACACAAAGAAATGAAATTGAATTTCAAAAGCTTTCATCTCGCAACACAAATCTACTACAGGAGGAATATTGAATATCATGCGAATTTCAAGAAGGAAGTTCACATTTACTTTGTTTCTATTTTGACATCATGAGGCCAGATTCACAAAAAAGTTCGACGCTTACTGGCACAACTTTCTTCCGTTACAGCACTCAAATTACCAATATCACTCATAATTTGATGATAAAACTGAATAATTTCTCATAGTAAATTGGTACAATCATAAAGATTGATTTATAACTTTGTAACATTCATTTTTGCATAGCTTTATCATGTCATAGCAAGGTCACAGCGCTATTTTTTTATTGTAAAAAGAAGCTCCCGGTTTTATTTGCTCCTACTTGTTGTTCAATGAAATTAACTTTTTGGATTGTTCAAACTTATGAGAATCATTCATTCTATTCAACATAGTAGAAAAGGGACAATCTTTCAAGGACTTGCATCAAAACGTTAATAAACCACGATACGTATAATCTCGACAACAATATCCATGAGCCCTCAACGCTTGTAGAATTGCGTTTGTCAATCTACGCTATTGTTATATAACATGGAGTAAAAATTCATAACATGTAAATCAGTACAGGGATGAAACGTGAGAGCCGAAAATAAATGAAACATTCTTTGTTCTCTGGAAAACTCGAAATAGCATTGATGTACAGTTACTTCCATAAGTTCGCATACCAACATGGGGAATTGACTGAACTTTTGAATGCCACCCTACAGAGATGAAACTAACCTATTAACAAAGCAAAACAAATCCGAGCTTTTTATATTTATGGTTTCCATGGTAACACCACTTCAAACATTGCGTATCATATGTGCTCAATATTGTTATTTCATACTTTTTAAGTTCCTTTCTGCCAAAATGTTCCCATAGAGGCAGGAATCTGACATTTTCACCAGGATTTTCCCGTACAGTAATTTCATTTCCCAAACAAACCTTCAATAAACTAGCTAAGTTAAAATAGCGATATGCAAACAAACTGTCTTTCAATTATTATTTACTTCAGCAACTTTCATCCAAAACACGTGAAATTGAGATTATTCGATAGTGTTTAACGTCGCACTGTTCTACAACTATGACAATGGCGCCGGATGAATGATTATGATGATGATGATGATGATTGGAAGATGATGATGAAGAATAGAAGGTTGTGGATATTAGTAGAAAGCTAATAGACAACATTAAAAATTATCTAGTTAGCTCTGCTTTTCAAAAAATTTCACATGCAGTATCCTCATATCTATTTATGTTATGATCCATTGTTGAATAACATAAATAGATATGAGGATCACGGTACTGCATATGAAATTTTTTGAAAAGCAAAGCTCACTAGATAATTTTTGATGTTGTCTATTGCAATCTCGACTAATAGAGAAACCAGGAATTGTTGGGAAAACAATTCAGAAAAAGTATTTTTCTCAAAGCGGTTTGGCATAACCCCGGCTGTCCTTTTAAATAAAAATACTGAAGATATCACGCATTTCCAAAACGCCATCCATTCCATTCAGCAAAGCTAACAAAAGGGCCACATCTTTGTGTCAAGTTCTTAAGAGCGAACTAAACTCTTTCTTTCCACACTCGTCGAGTGCTTTCCAATTGGCCAGAGACTTCATTATATCTTCCCTCCGCGCGGCGATACAATCCCACCGGGGGGGGGGGGGGGGGGGGGGGGGGGGGGAGGGGGCAGTGACACATTTGGAAAAGTCATCAGATGGAAAATTGCCGCGACGAAAGAACCGTGCGTGGGTGGCGAGAAGAAAAGCGAAAGGCGAGAGGAAATACTGTGGGCCAATGGGAACGAAGAAGTCTATAAGGAGTTTTTAAAGTGACATTTTGTATAGCTTTCGCAGTTCTTTAGATTTGTGGTTTTGGAATTAGAAGTTGACTTTGACTTTTGTTGATGAAGTTAAATCTACATCAAAGAGTTGATTTTTAAAAGGAAGGACGAACTTTTTAAACCGCGTTTTTTATTATTATTGATATTTGATATTACGTTTGCGAAACGTTATCCGCTAAAAGTTGTGAGATATACCAAAATGAAATAAAGAGCAATTCTTTTCAACAACTTTATTGATTTAACACAACATTTATTTAATGAGACGGATAAAATTTGAAAAATGGCTAGGGAAGTTGGTGATCGTTCTCATTAAGAGTCCTGGGGACCGCTTTATAAACTGACGGCTGCGTCACATTTTTACTGAAAGGATATTAAAGGCTCGGTTTTTACTCCACTCTTATTCAACTTTGAGATGTATTCTTAATTTTTCTGGGAATGCTATTAAAAAAATTGAAGATAACTTGAAATATTTATTTTTTAATTTAATAAATACGAAGATTAAAGAGATTTGAGAGGAAAAAAATATTTATATGTCGTTTTTTCCTGAGAGTTAATATGAAAAATTATAAGCCTTTTTTTTCCTTTCAATATTTCTTAAATTTATTCAATACGATTCCAGAAAATGGTATCATCTCCCAACAGAGGATTAAATAATGAGTCCGCTTTTTGGGAAAACGGGTTAAGTGTGTTTAGGGAAAATGTCGGTGTGGTTAGTTTATACATCCTGGGCCCTGAAGATATTATATTCCCAGAAACCTGCAACCCGATCCGGCTTTCACATGTAAGACTATAAAAAGGCCTCGTCCAGGGAATGCAATTTCCCTGTCCCGCTTCTCGTCTGCAAATCTAATTATATCACCACGCTCACAGCGTAATTACTTCGCCACCACTCAAATCCATGCCACTTTTATTAGTAAAAAGTTAGTTGGCAATTAGAACCTTGCTTCAAGCATAGGACACTGTTTGAACACGAATATTCTGCAAAGACAGCATTTCGTGTTCATCACGAGGTATGTTGAAGGAAGGTGTAATCCGGTAAATTATGAGATAGAAAAGGAAACTAATTTCAAAAATCTGGAGTTATGGAAGTCGAGTTTCTTCAAGCAAACAGTCTAAACAAATAAGACTTCTTAATTATTTCCTTATTTTAGAAAAAAAAATTAGTAAAATGCATATTGGATATAACTTTATAACGTTTGGATTGGTTCGTAGCATAAAGTCACAGCCGTATTGCTTAGAGCTAATCTGTACCTCAGAAGTAGAAGGCCGGAAGTCCATTTCAATGAATCTTAGGTGAGATACACTAGTATTTCTAGTTGCATGCAATCGCATTTGTAATGGTGACATGAGTCATTGGGTAAGAGAATTCCATGTAGGTAACTATTTGTTGACATCAATCAAATGGCAAAATTGATGATAACACCATTTCAAAAGTGTGTAACGGAAAATCGATAAAATTGACTTTTTCTCTCATGAGGTACACTCCCCCAAATAATAAACGGTACTTGGTACAAAACGTATTGGCTGCTGGGCCGGTTCCTTGACAATCAATCCTTGTTATTATCAATGAAATCAGAGCTCACCTAAAAGAGTTAGATAATGGGTTAGCACTGACTTCATGGGATGATGCCATCAAACCTTAATCAGTCAATTCATTTTCTTTCGAGTACCGTTTATTATTTGGGGGAGTGTACATAAATATACATAATGCTACGGCCATGTTCCAGTTCCTAATCAAGGAAAGTGAAATATTCAATCTCACCAAACTAAACCCATCCTTATGTCAACGAGCGTAGTGGACACGACAGCTCCTGTTCTCGCGTGACAACTTATCATCTCAACCGAGAAGGTCGTGAATAACATTGAAATGAGAAGTTTATCACTCGAGAACAAAGTTATAAAATATCCACCAATTCAAAGATCCGTCAAGTTAGCTCGTCAATATAAGAATGTAATATCAAAGAGTTTCTAGTAGGTAGAAACTCTTTGGTAATATCTCTCAACAGTACTCGACATGTGAAAATACAGTAAGCCATCAAGAAACTTTATTGAACGTTCTGACGACTAATCTGATCCCATACAGTCTCAAAGCGACCCAAGAAACAAGATCTACAGCTGCAAGGAAACTGTATCGAAAGTAATGGAAACATACGAGCTGCCAGGATTTATTCAGATTACAGTTTTTTTCCCCCCGAAGTTCGACGGCGTAACAAATGTTTGCGAAGTCTTGGTCGATCGCTTGTAATCCAGGTGGACGAATACATGAAGGAGAGGGAGACGGACGTGAAGGAGAGGTGGAGAGAGAAGTATACATGGACATGAAGGAGAGAGGGAGAGGGAAGTATACATGCAAGTGAAGGAGAGAGGGAAAGGGAATGAGTCTTGTTAGAGGGATAACTTCTCTGGACAATGTGGAGGGGACAGTTTAGTGCTCGAGCCAAGAGAAAGTTCCAGTAAGTCGAGCAGGTCGTGCTGCGGACGCTGAGTGATGCCAAGGACTTGGTACGAGTGTTTAAGGGGAGAGTAAGGACGATTTAACACGCAAGATTGGGAGTGTTTTGGAAAATATATTTTGGAAACTGCTTGAGGTAGGTACATATTTGAAATTTGAACATAATGAAGCTACTATAAATAATGAAATACGTTATACAGCCAAAAACGACACTTGCAACAATTAAAATGGATTTTATGTGAAATTTTAACAATTTTTCAATTGAAACCAAATTTGCTGAAGGCAATATATTAAGCCCAGACAGTTCATTTTATGCTATCATGATGTAACAAAAAAACAATATTCTATGTAGACTAGTTTAGGAAATATATGTGCATACACTTCTAAATGATTATTTTTGAGATAGAAGTTTCACAGTTAGGTATGTTAAAATGAACTGAAAAGCCACGCACAAAATATTTTGTTCATAGATTATAAGCAAAAAAAATTATTAACGAAATAGCTATAATAAATTCGAAAGAAAAATAATACCCCAAACAAAATCACAAACAAACATATCCTCAACCCTATCCCCTATCAACCTTCTAGTTGCATGCTAAACGTCAAATCACTACAAACATTTCTGATTCAGTTCACGAACAATAAATACATAATCAATTCTTCGGGGCTTGTGATACGATATTGTTGCACACATTGAGCTCTCCAACGATCTGCAATGCTGCATTTATGATGCCGTTTATTGTTAGTACCAGCAAACACAATAGGTGGCCCGATTAATATGACACATTACACTCTTGTTCAAGCTGCACCATTAAGTTTTAGTTTAATTCTGTACTGTGTTTCCATAACAAAAGATATGGCATCTGTACCAAAACCAACAGATGAAACATAGCATTTAACAAAGTCTGCCGGATATATTATTGATAATGATAAGCCATTAAAACTCTACGCTCTTTCCAAGTTATACTCCAAATTCCAACAAATACAGTTATAGACACACTTGCTACGAGACAGCCTAACAATCCCTGCCATGCTAAGAATCAACTATCGAATTGTGCTAGAGGCTCCAGTACGCATTTTCACTCAGTGTTCGTAAATTTTAACAATCGTTGCTACAGAAGTTAACATTACCTAGAGTAAACAAAACTTAAGATAGGTGCAATACAAGACCTTACTTATGAGACTAGGGCAAGGTTTTCAATGCACTAAAACAAGTTGTAAATTTTAAGTGCCCATTCAATTAATGCCATTGGTTGTTGACTTGGCAAGGTAGTCCTAATCAACTGTTTAAAATTTAGTAGGGTGTTTTATGAAATTTAGCAGAGCATTGAAGCATTGAATTTCTCAAAATGTAGCAGATGATTAGGACTATTCCATGTGCAATGGCATTCCTTGAATTGCCACTTAAGAGGGCTGAGTAGTGAGCGTGGCCTTGAATAGTTTTTTAATCGATTTTTATCAATATCTTTTACCAATGTAATTGTTAACAAAGTAGGGCTTTGAACGAGTATTCAGAACAGTTTAATGCACATAATTTCATAGTTTGGAATAAGTTATTAGTTTCATTTTGTCTAACAAATGTTTACTGCCATAATTTTACTAATTTTCGGGCACTAAACGTCTGTAGGACAAAGTAAATCTAATAAACCATTACAAGCTATGAAATTATTTTCATTGAACTGTTCTGAATACGCGTACAAAGCCTTATTTTGTTAACAATTACATTGGTAAAAGACATGGATAAAAATCGATTAAAAAACTCTTCAAGGTCAAACTCACTACCCACTTACATCTGGTTACGCTCACATTCCATTGAGTCTTGTACAACTGTTGTCAATAGAGTTTTGACACGGAGCACACGTCGTCACGTCCTCCTCTACACAAACATGACATTCCAGCAGGAGAATGTGTCCATTTCGTTGACATTCTGAAACCAGCCTCAACAATGCGGCGCATGCAAACCTTCTTCCAAAGAGAATATATTCACTGGCTGGACGCTTGCGGAAAGTTATGTGCATAATGCTTCCCAGTTTACTGCCGTAGCCAGAAACTTCCAAGAAAAGAAAACACAAATGTGGCCAGGCGTTTCAGAACATTTCTAATAAACATAATTTTCTTCGGACTTCGATCTCATATCAAATCCATACTTTGTTTAGTTGTTTTTGCAATAAAAATAATTTTACGAATGGGGAACAGGTGAATGTTGAGATTATATTTTGTTTATAAACAGAATAGGCTCAAAGAGCAATGTGACATTTTATTATATTTTTTTTAATTCATAATTTCCTACAATTAATATATTAGTTTTCGACATTTTACTCCTCTGCAAAAACAAGCTGTACGTCACACGCCGTGTTCCCTGTGTTACGGGATGCATAGAACTGGCTCTGGCTAACATTATCTACACGGCCCGACTCGGCGTGTGACGTCAAATTGTGTTCCATGGACAGCTATAATCTACCAAACTTTGTTAATTCGTTCCTTGAAAACTATTCATAAGTCATAACACAACAAAATTAATACCACATCTGTCTTCAACAACATCTTAACTTTCATAAAATATGTATTATTCTAAAATCTAAACTTCACTTCACTTCCCTATTAGATGACAAAAAGTCGTGGTCGTTCTTCCACCCAAGTGGGCAATTCTTGAACTCCAAAGCTTAAAACGATTTATTGTTTAAACACGATAAAGATGAAAGAGAAGCCTAAGTATCCATCTGTCACAAGTTTATAATAAAAAACCACAGTAAAAGCGAACGTTGTAACATAAATTATTAGACAATTACACATGAACATGAGCGTTTCACATCCGCGTGTTTGTCCGACTGAACAAACTGAAACCACAGGGAAATGGAAAAGTTTCCGTCACTCAGTTGCAGCAAAGTTCTAGGTAATTACATTTCTCACCGGCGACATGGAAAACTGTACATCAATTAGTGGAATCTAACATCATTTGTACGGCGCAATCCCGTGTTTAAACTTCTACAAAAACTAAGCGCGTTGTAATTTACTGACACATAAACTCACTTTACTTGAACAAACTCAGAGAACATACATAACATTTGTTCAAAATTTACTGTTGCAGTGAAACGAATTACGTCAGAAAGACCAACTCTAGCATTTTGTATGAATACGTAACTTTAGGATGGGGAATATTTTAAAATGAAGTCATCCTTCGAGCTTTTGTAAACTTCAGACATAGTTTAAATCACAACGGACGGCAATTCTAAACTTCTGAAAGCTTAGACACTACAGCAAAATATGTGAATTAATGCCTTCACTGTCGTGTGTGCTGGGCCGGATCTTTAAACGCCGCATCAAAGTTATGATTTTGTTTGCCACTTCCTATAGAACAGAAATATCGGTAATATGAGATAAGGCTTATGAGAACGAGTTCAAGCCCAAGGCTTGCGTTAGGTAAATCTGCGTTAGAAACCAACCAATAGGAACCCTTCCTAGAAGATTAGTCGATAAGTAGCCAAGATTAGCAACACGGCCGAAAGTTTCGTCTGATTAAACACAATGTTCACCTTTGTGCGATTACCGGGTTAGCTAATCCACGAGATTAGCTAATCCAGGATTAAGAATTATGTACTAGCCACCTTTATAATCCCCCCTAAAATACTGCTGGCAATTAGTCAGATATGGACGCATGCGCACAACGACTCGCGTGCGATCACGTGACCTGATAATTACACGCAGGGATGCGGCGGGAATGAAGATGGAAATACGCGATGCGATACGGTCGAGAATGCTATGCTTATACACGCAGCTTTCGACTTTAGAGCACTCGCACTTTTACTCTATGTGATGAAAATAGCTAATTGGAAGGAGCGTTGAAAATGGAATATTTGATGTTATTCACAGAAGTTATGACTGATTGAGAGAAATATGTACACGGTTAAACGGCACTACTGTTATTTTACTAGATACCTCCGTTAAATCAGTTGTTAAGTTTAACAGATACATTAGGTTGACGACATCAATGACATACTTGGATGACCACTTTAACAGTAAATTAGTAATAATTTGTATAATAAAATAACGAAAATTAGGCTAAAATCTCGATGTACTGATGTAGATGGTGGATTTTTACAACTGGTGACAGATGTTGGTCTTTTACATTTGGTGTCAGATGTTGGATTTTTATAATTGGTGGCGGATGTTGGATTTTTACAACTGGTCAGAGATACATGGTGGCATTTTACACTAAATTTTAACTCACTAAATGGTAAGTGGAACCGTGGACATGACACAAATCGAATTGAGGGAGATGTTAGATTTCAGACATTTGGTGGCAGATGGTGGATTTTTACAACTGGTGACAGATGTTTGATTTTTACATTTGGTGGCAGATGTTGGATTTTTAAACTGGACAGATATATAGGTGGAATTTTACAACTCGAGTAGGCAGTGAAGGTTCATATTTAATGGCCGATGTGGATGTTCATTTACTTCTCGATTTCACCACACACTCCGTATTCCGTCACTGCTCTGAGGTCTGAAGGCCGCCTCGAGCTGAAAGCTACACACTCGTGTCTCGCATGACGCGGTGGATGACGCGGACTGACACAGTAATTACCCGGACTCACAGTCGCTGGAGGAACATTCACGGCGAAGTGTAATTACATCGTGGAGGCGGATGCGGTCATGCGGACACCGCTGTCGCTGACATGTAGGCGTTCAGGCAGCGTCACCCTCTGTCGCTGACATGTAGGCGTTCAGGCAGCGTCACCCTCTGTCGCTGACATGTAGGCGTTCAGGCAGCGTCACCCTCTGTCGCTGACATGTAGGCGTTCAGGCAGCATCACCCTCTGTCGCTGCCATGTAGGCGTTCAGGCAACATCACCCTCTGTCGCTGACATGTAGGCGTTCAGGCAGCGTCACCCTCTGTCGCTGACATGTAGGCGTTCAGGCAGCGTCACCCTCTGTCGCTGCCATGTAAGCGTTCACGCAGCATCACCCTCTGTCGCTGCCATGTAGGCGTTCAGGTAGCATCACCCTCTGTCGCTGCCATGTAGGCGTTCAGGCAACATCCCCCTCTGTCGGTGCCATGTAGGCGTTCAGGCAGCATCACCCTCTGTCGCTGACATGTAGGCGTTCAGGCAGCATCACCCTCCGCTGACATGTAGGCGTTCAGGCAACATTCAGGCAACACGGGGGACCTCTAGGTTAGCCTCTATCATGTAGGCGTTCAGGCAACGTTCAGGCAGCACGGCCGAGGGTTCCGGAAGAAAGTCACGGCGAACTTGGCCGGAAATGTTCGGGAATATTTCACTACCTCTTCGGGATATATTTCCTGCGAGTTGTAATTTAGAAATATAATGTATGTGTCCAAAACCCGACTGGAAGGGGGGGGGGGGGAGGGATGTGATATTTCACATTAAAGCCGAGCTTCATATACAAATTATATTAAATATATTTATTTCTTAGCTGGACTCAATAAACATAAATGAAAATAATTCATTACAACCGACGACATTTAGGAAACATTGTCGCAATAATAACGTCAAAGTTGATCCGATTTTAAACCGATTTATCTAAGAAATATTAAGATTATCTTCTAATATTGTGTAAGGTAAGAAGTACAAAGATAAGGAAAGATCTGGGAGTGGAGGCTCTAGGTTTCAAATTGGGAAAAGAGAGGTTGAGGTGGTATAGACGATGGAAAGGAATGGCACCGGAAAGAATTCCAAGGAGGGAGGCAGAGCGAGCAGCAATTGATGGGAAAAGAAAGAGAGGAAGACCAAAAACAAAGTGGATGAATGGAGTGGTGGCGGCTGTGGAAGAGAGAGGGGAGTCGTGGATGAAGATCAGAGATGAAAAGTGGTGGGAAGACGTGGACATATGGAGAAGACTTGTAGAAAAAGTTGAGGAGGAAGGAGGAGAAGAAGTTGAAGATGGAGAAGAAGATGATGAAGATGAAGAGAATACAGAAGAAACGTCAGGCCCGGCCAGCCGGTTTCATTAATTAGGCCCTTGTATTTTACCTCCTTAACCCACTGTAATTTGGAAAAAAAATGATTAAAGATTATTATTATTATTATTGTGTAACACTTTTTACACAGATACTTCTTTTATTCTAGTATCAAAACATGCCATTGAAATAACATGTTTTAAAAGAAACCCTTCAAGCAATGTACCTAATGTCCTCACTGGTCTTATATTCTTCAACTCCAATATCATTGTTCTCCCTCAGTTGTACTGTCGTGTTACAAAAGTGTTAAATAGAGCCTCAATTCAACACACTACTCCGTGCAACACAGACCTATGTAACACAAGTATCCTACATTCACATCTAGAACAGGCAACTTCATACCCCCATGAATGACGTGTTGTGGCTGTATCAGAATGCCCCAAGCGCTCGGCCGTTGATGCTCAGAGTGAAGAGATGAAATGGTTTCGATGTTGCAGACGCGCTGAAGTATGTCTGGATTTAGTTGGTGACATGCTTAGAACCGCACTGAAGAGTTGGACGAGTTCGTAGCTAAGCCATGTTAAAACAAGTTCGATTGACAATTATTAGGAAACTATTCGAAGCTTAAACTATAACCATTGACAACTAGAAACGAACTGAAATTTGACTAACATTTGAAGGGTACAGGGAAAGAACGCTATAAGTCACATTCGGATGAAACTGAGATAAACGACGTTTTATGAATTGAAACTTGTATCTATCTTCCATACAAATCGATTTTTCAATTGCGTTTTTGAAGATTTTGTGGCAATATTTTCTAAAATCCGAGGGTATATTCTGAAAGCTCATAAAAATCACTGCAAGATTACGTCTGGACTTATAAGCGTTCTTTATCTGTATCCTTCATTTTTAATAATTTATTCTTGTAACGGTTTCGTTTACTCGTTTCTCATCTCCTTATTAACTGCTCGGAGTGGAGGAATTCCATAATTCAAAGTTCCAAGCGTAACCCGAATCAGAAGATATGGATTCTCAATCAAATATAATTCTATAAATAGAAATACATAAACATTACAGAACGTGCCCTCGCCGTTGTGGCATTCATCCATCTCTCAACAGGAATTATTAGGATTGTGACCGCCTAGTTGGATATGGACAATATCTTGAAGCGACAAACTCAAGTTTAATAAAATAATATCATATTCTAAAAGTTATAAGCGGCTTCACAAGTTGAATTCAAAAATTGAAATTCAATGTTTGCAAAACATAACTACTTACTCATAACTTTTAGAATAAATTTTACAAAATTTCCGGAGGTCATAATGTTGTAACTTATCTATTTTCAACGAGACGGACAAAAATCTGAGAAAGGCGGATATTTCCATTAGTATTCCTTCCCATTAATATAAGTCAATTCCATGATAAATATTATTTTCAGAAAAATCAGCAATCAATAAATTCGCTTAGCTTATCGTCGGTATTTTCCACAATCAAGCTTCACAATAACCAGGAAAATGTCAGATCAAACCAAGTGAGCGGTTTCATGATATGGAAATACAACGCTTTCAACGGCTTCGAAAGTGTTGCACCCCTGTATGTGTTAAACAGGGGGGAGGGGGAGGGGGGACAATGACGTAGACACCAAGGCCAATTAAAACGCAATTAAATTAAGCCGCCATTTTGGTTGCAGCGATTCTGTTAAACAGAACTCGGCAAAATGAACAGCATGACGTTAACGATGTGACTGAAAAATATACCAATTAAATACATTGTGTGTTCATTGAAAATGTACGTTCAACAATTAGTCCAGTCTTAGAATGAGAAATGTTCAGTTTGTGCGATCATGTGCATATAGTTTTTTTTCAGCAAAATTAGGATTGGTAGAAAAGTGAGCTACTTGTCCGCTGATCGAGATTAAATTTAGTGACAAACATTTTATCAGATTTGTCAGCCAAATTGATGAAGAGTTATATGTTAAGCTTATTTGAGAGGGTACATCGAGAAAGTTAAACATCGCTAAGTTCAATCATTATTTACAAAAGGGAAGTAAAGTGAAGTTTAGATTTAAAAAAAAAAAAAATTATGATAGTTGAGATGTTGTTGAAGACAGATGTGGTATTGTTTTTGTTGTGTGATGAATAGTTTTCAAGGAACGAATTTACAAAGTTTGGTAGATTGTAGCTGTCCATGAAACACAATTTGACGTCACACGCCGAGTCGGGCCGTATAGATAATGTTAGCCAGGAGGCCAAGTCTTGAAACTTACGCTTTCAGGACGCAAACGCTTTCGGACGTCAATAAGTCCCATTTACTGTAAGAATGATCGAATAGAAACATAAAGTCAAGCCACTTATTTGATTGTCACCAGCAATCTATTGGAAACAATTTATTAACATTATAATTATTATTACAGATATTATACAGTCATAAAACCTTATTCAAAATTAAGTAAAGGTAGATTTCAAGGTCGTCATTCTTACAGTAAATGGGACTTTATGACGTCCGAAAGCGTTTGCGTCCTGAAAGCGTAAGTTTCAAGACTTGGCCTCCAGAGCCAGTTCTATGCATCCCGTAACACAGGGAACACGGCGTGTGACGTACAGCTTGTTTTTGCAGGGGAGTGAAATGTCGAAAACTAATAAATTAATTATGTGAAATATATGAATTAAAAAAAATATAATAAAATTTCATGTTGCTCTTTTAGGCTATTCTGTATATAAAGAAAATATAATCTCAACATTCACCTATTCCCCATTCCCAAGAACACAGGCATGAAACAGGATCTTCGCTTACCAACGCGTTGCACAGGGTATATACAAGGCAATGTGTCAGACATGTCATCTCCATGATGCAATATACCGGATATGCGATATATACCGGGTATACTGCGATATATACCGAGTATACTGCGATATACCGGGTATATCGTGTAAAATGCAATATACCGGGTATACTGAGATATACCGGGCATAATGAGGTATACCGGGTATAATGCGATATACCGGGTATACTGAGATATACCGGGTATAATGCGATATACCGGGCATACTGAGATATACCGGGTATAATGCGGTATACCGGGTATACTGAGATATACCGGGTATAATGCGGTATACCGGGTATAATGCTATATACCGTGTATAATGCGATATATACCGGGTATACTGCGATATACCGGGTATATCGTGTAAAATGCAATATACCGGGTATAATGCGATATACCGGGTATAATGCAATAAACCGGGTATAATGCGATATACCGGGTATACAGAGATATACCGGGTATAATGAGGTATACCGGGTATAATGCGATATACCGGGTATACTGAGATATACCGGGTATAATGCGATATACCGGGTATACTGCGATATACCGGGTATAATGCGGTATACCGGGTATACTGAGATATACGGGGTATACTGAGATATACCGGGTATAATGCGATATACCGTGTACAATGCGATATACCGGGTATAATGCGATATACCGTGTACAATGCGATATACCGGGTATACTGAGATATACCGTGTACAATGCGATATACCGTGTACAATGCGATATACCGGGTATACTGAGATATACCGTGTACAATGCGATATACCGGGTATACTGAGATATACCGGATATAATGCGATAAATACCGGGTATAATGCGATATACCGTGTACAATGCGATATACCGGGTATAATGCGATATACCGTGTACAATGCGATATACCGTGTAAAATGCGATATACCGGGTATAATGCAATAAACCGGGTATAATGCGATATACCGGGTATACTGAGATATACCGGGTATACTGAGATATAGCGGGTATAATGCGGTACACCGGGTATAATGCGATATACCGGGTATAATGCGATATACCGGGTATAATGCGATATACCGGGTATACCGTGTATGCAATATACCGGGTATAATGCGATATACCGTGTACAATGCGATATACCGGGTATAATGCGATATACCGTGTACAATGCGATATACCGGGTATACTGAGATATACCGTGTACAATGCGATATACCGTGTACAATGCGATATACCGGGTATACTGCGATATACCGTGTACAATGCGATATACCGTGTACAATGCGATATACCGGGTATACTGCGATATACCGGGTATAATGCGATATACCGGGTATACTGAGATATACCGGGTATAATGCGATATACCGTGTACAATGCGATATACCGTGTACAATGCGATATACCGGGTATACTGCGATATACCGTGTACAATGCGATATACCGGGTATAATGCGATATACCAGGTATACTGCGATATACCGTGTACAATGCGATATACCGTGTACAATGCGATATACCGGGTATACTGCGATATACCGTGTACAATGCGATATACCGTGTACAATGCGATATACCGGGTGTAATGCGATATACCGTGTACAATGCGATATACCGTGTACAATGCGATATACCGGGTATACTGAGATATACCGTGTACAATGCGATATACCGTGTACAATGCGATATACCGGGTATAATGCGATATACCGGGTATACTGCGATATACCGTGTACAATGCGATATACCGTGTACAATGCGATATACCGGGTATACTGCGATATACCGTGTACAATGCGATATACCGGGTATAATGCGATATACCGTGTACAATGCGATATACCGTGTACAATGCGATATACCGTGTACAATGCGATATACCGGGTATACTGCGATATACCGTGTACAATGCGATATACCGGGTATAATGCGATATACCGGGTATACTGCGATATACCGTGTACAATGCGATATACCGTGTACAATGCGATATACCGGGTATACTGCGATATACCGTGTACAATGCGATATACCGTGTACAATGCGATATACCGGGTATAATGCGATATACCGTGTACAATGCGATATACCGTGTACAATGCGATATACCGTGTACAATGCGATATACCGTGTACAATGCGATATACCGGGTATAATGCGATATACCGGGTATACTGCGATATACCGTGTACAATGCGATATACCGTGTACAATGCGATATACCGGGTATACTGCGATATACCGTGTACAATGCGATATACCGGGTATAATGCGATATACCGTGTACAATGCGATATACCGTGTACAATGCGATATACCGTGTACAATGCGATATACCGGGTATACTGCGATATACCGTGTACAATGCGATATACCGGGTATAATGCGATATACCGGGTATACTGCGATATACCGTGTACAATGCGATATACCGTGTACAATGCGATATACCGGGTATACTGCGATATACCGTGTACAATGCGATATACCGTGTACAATGCGATATACCGGGTATAATGCGATATACCGTGTACAATGCGATATACCGTGTACAATGCGATATACCGTGTACAATGCGATATACCGTGTACAATGCGATATACCGTGTACAATGCGATATACCGGGTATACTGCGATATACCGTGTACAATGCGATATACCGTGTACAATGCGATATACCGGGTATACTGCGATATACCGTGTACAATGCGATATACCGTGTACAATGCGATATACCGTGTACAATGCGATATACCGGGTATAATGCGATATACCGGGTATATGCGAGGACCCGCCGCTCCAATCATCGGGTCACAACCAGGATAACTGAACTAGTCCAATGTGTTGAACTCACATGATTGGGATATGACAATAGCAGGGGACTAGCACGCGATAACACGAGGCAGTAAACACAGAGCAGAACACAGTGGCGACCGGAAGACAACGTTCTAGAGTTCAACAGGAACGCAACGGAGTAAAATACATTACTTCATCACGATACGCTACAGACAATAGGGAATATAAATGTAGTTTTTTTAAAACTATAATTCAAAATAACAACATATTTGTTGGTAAATCGCACTATTTTCACACTAAAAGGAGCAAATTTTCATGCATAAACATAAAAGTGAAAATCAGTGTAAATTTTGGCGGGGAAAACGCCATCCCGGCGAGTGATGTCATTTATATCAACCAACAATGATGTTGCCATGGATACAATAAAATATTTTGCGATTGAAAATAGTGTGTTTTACCAATGTGTTGTTATTTTGAAATATTGTATTTTAACCGCATTAAAAAACTTTTGCATATTTTCTATTCAAAGGTGACACAAAAATAATAATTTTGTGTTACAGTTATGTATCTCAGAGGTAGAAGGGTGGAAGTCCATGTCAATGATTCTGAAGGAGAACGACCAGTTCTATGTTTATCTAATCATATTTGTATAAAACACCAGTCATTGTGTAATCGGATACTGCAATGTATTTTCAGTCAAATGGCATTTGATAGATAGAGCTTGATTATAGATCATTACAAAGGTGTACAACGTGTACCAAAATGTTACTCAAAAAAGTTTTAAGCTGGGTCCGCATAGACCGTTTTGACGTTTTCTGTTTTTTTTCTATAAACCAATCACAAGTCTGCGGTGAGCGGTTTCTGGACTTGTGATTGGCTATAAGAAAAAACGCAAAAAGCAAATTAGGAATGTTACAGACACACCAAAACGGCTTGGTAAGAAAAATTGTTGTTTATTTTACAATTAGAATCTTTTTCAGGCTAAAAGTGACCTAAAACCAATTGTATCCGTTTTAGCTTATTTCAACATTCAGTTTTTATCGTGAAGTGATTCACGAGTGCAGAATTGCTCGATGCTAATTTCAATTGCTAGCAACAGCTGGGGAAATGCTGTAAATAAGTCAGATTGTAATTGAGTCTTCGTCATAAACAAAGATCCATTACGTGTTACTGTTTAGAACAATTGGTTTTCAGCAAGTGAGAAGATATGAAGGTGCACGTTGTACGCAAACACACATTTAATGTGATATCAAGTTAAACAACATGGAAGCCAAGTCTGATCCGTTTGACTTAGAAGATATTAGTGGAGATTGGCAGCAGGGCCTATTATCCTTTATCCATAAACTATAATACAGCATTGGCAGTCTGCATAGGGCCTACGAAGCTTTTGGGGCCTACGAAAGTGCCAGGAAATTGATTTCAAAGTGTCAAAAAAACAAAAAATGCCATGCGGGGCAGATTTGAACATGTCTCGCACCACCCCAAAGTGCCAAATTTAAAAAATATTGAATATTTCAACAAAATACACCTCATTAACGTCCACTTATTATTTTATAAATTAACCACTGGAAAAATTTAAATATTTCAGGCACGGGGGGTGGGGGGCTACGAAAAAGTACTGCCTAGGGCCTACGAAGGTCTTGATACGGCCCTGACTGGCAGCGATGCGCTACCGCTCTATTACATCGACATGGAATAATACGAGCACGGACAGATGTCACCCAGGCGCGTAGAAACACTTTTCACCATGACACGTCTAGCCCCACAGAGCGGTTGTAACAATTGGGATTATGTCAACCCTTAAGTTTTTGCCCCGCAGGGCGTTTTTCCTTTTTTAGAATTTAAAAAGTTTATAATGATTATGGGATGCTGAATTTATTTTGTTCAAATTATTATGTGGGGGAGGAGGTTAATCCCCCCCTCCCCCTCCGTTCATATTATGTGCCTGAGGTCACCTCATAAGCATAAGTGGCGGCAGATTGTTATCGGTCACTAAACAAATGCAAATTACTCTCAAATGTACTACGATTAAAAACGATTTTTGTTTATTTTACAGGAGTATACAATATATCGAGTCATTTCCGAATTAGAACGTAACATTAATTTATAATAGCATGAAAAGTTCTAGCAGAATAATGAAATCGCATGTTAATTTAATTGAATCCTATTTTCAATTTCCTCGTCGGAAGCGAATAAGCTGATACAATCAGGTCGATGGAGGAAAGGAATCTCTGTAATGAAATTAAAACGTCGCAGAAACACAAATTGCATTCCACGGGGAGGAAATCAGAACCGTTGAAACCTCTCTGGCGTTCTGAGAGAAGGCAATAACAAATACCAATGACAATCACGAAGTCACAGTATAATTGATAAGCTAATAGGAAATTGATAGGAAATTGCAAGTATTATCATGAAAGCATTTGGAACTAGTAGTAATTTCATAAAATGAGGTTGGTTCGAGGTGCTAATTATTTTCGACTGACTTCATCCATCATCAAGCTATGATTACATGTCAAGATTCAAGACAATAAGACACTTAAAGTCAGTAGAAAAATATATTTTTATTTAATAATTTGCTTACTGAACTGTGAAATTAATATAAAAATCTAAACATTTATTTTTATGCTCCAATTTACTAAAAGTACATTTCCAGTAGAGAGGAAATTCTAGGAAAATTCCCTACAAATAGTCTACGACCAGCTCTTTTCCACCGTCCAACCTTACTATTCTCCATCATCATATCTCTTTATCATCATCATAATCATTCATCCGTCGCCATTAGCGTAGTTGTAGAATAGTGCGACGTTTAAAGTATCATTTTTACAATTGAAATTATAATGAAATAACCATGGAGGCAAAAAAGTACCTACATAAAATAGAATGCGTAATTTATAACTAAAAATGATAAATTAATTATGTCAAAAAATTAAGCCAATACTTTTGTATGAGGTGAGCTTTCAACTTTTGAATAAAATGCTCGAGTTTGAAAAGACGAGATTAACATTGTCCGTGGCTGGGCTTAGGCGTTGACTTCTCGGAGAAAACCTCTCCGTGGAGACGCAAAGAAGATGAGTGATTATTAAAAAGCTAAATTAATGATGAGGCTCAGCATTTGTCAGAGAAAGTAGAAATAAAACTCCGAGCAAGATTCTGAATAGCGTCTAAACGAGGTCCTTGGTTCATCTCCAGACGGAGGCATACAAAGAGGATATTTTAATAATTGATACAATCGAATTTACATTGTTCACGACTTCTTTTGATGAAACTCGCGGAGCAAGTTGGCTCTGAGAGTTACGCTGTTCGGATGTACCGAGTTCGATTCCAGCTGCCGTCCTTCCTGAATGAGAATTATGACAAGGCAAATGCCGGGAAGGTTCCTTATACGGCCGCCTCTTTATCATTGCCCATCGTTACCTATTCTACGTCATCATCTCGGCATACCAACCGATCCCATCAGCGTCACAAATTTCACAGTATTTAGAAAACACATGTGCACAAAAATATTTAAAATTTGAAAATTTTGAAAACATAAGTTTTCGTCTAATTCAAGTTTTAGTTTTTCAAAAATTAATTTTCATGATTTGTAGTTTTAAACCGTTATTATGTATTACCTTGTAAAAAGAGCAAAATTTAAGCTATATTTTCTTTAAAAAACTGTTTCTGTACTATGATTATATCCATAGTTATGATGGTTCAAAGGTCATGCGGAAAAAAATGCAAAAACTCCATAATATTTTGTCGGTCCACAGCTCGGGAGTGAGATTCCAAGGCCAAACAAAAAAACACGTATCGCCTATTTTTATGTATAGACAATATTCACACAAATATATTATTAAAATCGCAGGAGGTCAGGTCAATTTTCGCCATTTTTTGGTTGACCTGAGGCGGAATGACCCCAAACAAAAAAACACGTATCGCCTATTTTTATGTATAGACAATATTCACACAAAAATATTATTAAAATCGCAGGAGGTCAGGTCAATTTTCGCCATTTTTTGGTTGACCTGAGGCGGAATGACCCCAAACAAAAAAACACATATCGACTATTTTTATGTAGACAATATTATATTCACAAAAAAATATTATTCAACTCCCAAGGGGTGAGGTTTTGGCTTGGTTGACGTGCCGCTGCAAGCTTGGCGACATTTGAAGGTATGTTCTCGATTGAATTGCAAGCCGTGTTCTGTGCGATGTCATCTCATGCGTAACTGAAAGCTGGGACTTTGATTTCCTCGGCTTCTTCGCATGCCGTCTTTCTCAGAGATATCGGAACCTATTGTAGAACTTTCCTTGTACTGAAACCTTCGCGCAATGGGATTTATATCAGAAGCAGCATAAAGAAGTAGCTCCACACATGACAGAAAAAATCATTTTATTTCAGTTTCGGTGCTGCAAGCGCGAGCGATTTTGCTGCTTTTTGTAGACACTTTTTGCGATACGATTGGAGACGAAACGGGTAGACCAAATTATTTGAAATTTTAATCGTGATTAGATAAAATACAAACTTAGGGTTATCCCTTGGTACATTTTTAATTTTTTGTTTAGTTAATTAGTAATAATTAGTGGATTTCTGGGGAAAAATTAGCTATTTTCTCGTCTCCCTGGGCGCCGTATAAAATTAAATTTCAAAAATGTGCCAAGAGATAACCCTAAGTTTGTCTTTCATCTAATCATGATTAAAATTTGAGATTAATTGGTTTATGGGTTTGGTCTCCAATCGTATCGCAAATTTCATCGTTTTGCGCGGTTTAGTTGAATAACCGGCGCCTAATTAACGATGCAATAAGCAAAAATTAAAAAGGGCTACTAATATACAATCAGACTAATCATGAGAACATCCTGTAAAAGTTACACTCACTTATGAAACAATTTTTCTCTCTCAATTTTCTAAAACGAACGAGCGCTAGTATCACCTTAATATTTTGTAACGATTTATTGAAACACTTTTTGGTGTAAAAGCATTGATTTTTCTTTATTTCCTTACTTTTCCAGAAATTTCTTACGATTTTCCTCAATATTAGTTATTACATTCTTCAAATACAGTTCAAAATATAAAATTTTAAAGTTTTTTTGAGCAAATCAATATAACATTTGGTTTTCTGTATCAAATACCAACTTTATGATACCTCAACTGGCCTTTCTTTTTTAACAGGCATCATTAGGTATATACGAAAAATGGTGTATACGCCCGTTTATAGCGTATACCCCAACAATTATTTATAAGTATACGCACAGGTCAAAAACAATTTTTATGAGTACGGCGTATACCCGCGTATCAAGGGCGTATTCAGGGGTGCCCCCCCCCCCTAAATAAAATCCTAAACTATTTTCTAACGCTATGAATACTGGAACATTTGACACGTTTGTATCAAATGTATTCAACTTTTAGTTCGTAATTGTGAATTCTGCCCAGCAAACAAAATGCTCTGAAAATCTCTGGAGGACTGCACATTAATTTATATTATTTTACTGGCGACGTTTCGCTGGAGCTCGTTCGCAGCGAAGTAAATGTAAATTGGCGCGCAGTTTGTCAATAACATCATCTTCCCGGACATTCGAACCAAGTGTTAACCATAACAATTATCTTTAGTACTAGTCTTCTGGCTAACAAATAGGAGAACATTCAGCATAATGCATGGACACCATCGTGCCAAGTCTAAAACTAACCCGGTTATAATGCATTACAAATCTGTGACACAGAAGTAGAAGGCCGGATGTCAATTGTCTCGATTTTGCGTATCACAGTTTTGTAATGATGTAATCAAGCTCCATGAAATGCCATTTGATTGATGTCAACAAATTCAGTTATTTTGAAGTATTCTCTTATACAATAACTCGTGTCACCATTAGGTACAAAGTTGAATGTGATTCAGATGTACTGGTTTATGAACTCAACTAAAGAATTATTGAAACAACTACACATGATTTTTTAATTTTATAATTTTTTTTTAAATTTTAACTTTTTAATGATTTTTTGATTTTTTACAATGTTTTAATTTTTGTCAGTGATATAATTTTTTTTTATTATTGTATTTTTTTATGATTTTTGTTAATTTGTTGATTTTTATTTACAAACTTTATTTGTATTTATTTTTTATGATTTTGTTGTATTTATTTTTATTTTTTCAAACTCATTTTGATTTTTTTTTTGATTTTGAGATTTTTTTGGAATTTTTTTAATTTTTTTTCAAGGGTACACTGATTTTTTTTAGTTCCCCCCTCGTCACAAAAGTACTCCTAAATGTAGTCTCCGATACGAATATGTGACTCCTGTCTCAGTATCGCAATTCTTTCCCTCTTTTGGTAACAGTAGTTCTCTCCTCCTCCAAATCTCGCCCAAGTGCCCGCTACTCTAACATAAAGGCCACGAGGAGCAGATTGCTGCGTGCGAAGTGCTCCAATGTTGATGTTGAGTGCTGCGATGACGGCGAAGACCGCGTGATGGCGACGGAGACAAAAGTGCGTCTGGGGACGATAAAGACGACGCAACAACAAGGGTCAGAGGGTGAAGTGAAACAGTCCTGTGTTTAAACCTAACGGCGTGGAAGAGCTGACGTATGTAACACTCGATAGAAAGTAAACCAACGGGTGGCTCGTCGCAAATAGTTCCCGTTCCCTACTTCAAGTTGTAAAAGTTAAGCTGCTTTAAACTTTTCTCATTTACAGGACACTCGGTTCAGTTTCGCTTTAAAGAATGTACTAGTTAAAATAGTTCAGTGAACAGGAAAGTTTTGTCGGCGCAGAGGAAATGTTACTAGTATTTTACTTCCGAGAACTTTTCTGATGCGAACCTTGAACTGTACAACAAGAAATATGAAACGAAGCATTAAGATGACATATTCTCGTACTTTTTCTTTGAAATGTTGTAAATGTATATCCATTTGTCTTGACAAAGGACAAGTTTCGCATTCTCCTACAAATGTGTCGCTTTGATATGCAATCCGGAGGACAAGGTTCGATTGCCGCCGCCCCTGACAGCGAGGTTCTCGTTTCTCTTTGTTACCAACCTCCTCTCCCAAATATCATCATCATTCCTCAGTTGCCATTTGAAAACCATTACAATGTTCACACGCATCGATTCATTCGAAATAGAACATTTCTTCTCCTTCTTGTCACGGTATCTTCTTATCATTTCAACGGAAGAAGGACAAGGTAATAGAAAATGTTTTCACAGCACTAAAATACAATTTCAACGTCGAAACGTAATAAAATAGAAAATATAGAACCATGGCATTCCGCTGATCCCTTTAGCCCTCGCTTTAGCCACACAGTAAATCCAGCCAAAGCCATTATAATACCTTGATACACTGTCCGGCCAAAAGTACTCTATAAACCAAATATATTGCCAATTTCGTCAACAATAACATGTGAGTTATAGCATAGTATATTCATCTACATAGTAGCGTCACTTAGCTAATTTAACATTGGCGCGCTAGTTTCACATTTCGACGGTGGCGCCCCTAGTAACCACAGTAGTAAACAGCAATTCAACCATCCATTGCCATTTGCATTGCATGTAAACAAAGCCAAGATTGACGTCTTTTTGCATTTCACCATTTACTATTAAATAATGCTGCTTGTGACATGTGACACTTAGTACACAATATAAAATGGTATAGTTAGCTTCACGTAAATCAGTTTTTGTTGCAAAATACTGTGAAATTCGAAAGATAGAATACATCACGGCGCGGCGCAGAGACTGGATGAAGGTTAGTTCACTTATTTTCTCTCCCATAAATTAACTGAGGATAGATGGATACTTTTCGTTAAAGTTAATTAATTATACCTATAATTTATCTTTAAACATAGATTTGGAGAAACAGTCCGGATTCTGATCTCGCCCGACAACTGACAGTTCGTGACGAAAGAAGAATGATACGACAGTCTTGGCAGAGGCGGCCTAGGCTCAGCATACAAAGTTGAAACTAAGACCAACAAAGACCTGTCAAACAGTTTGAATGCAGTTCAGTCAAACCTACGATCACCACACGTCAAACTGGAAGACTTTACACTCCTTCATACCTAGGTATATTGAACAATAAGTTTGACTTTCGCCAATACAAGCTGACAAATTGCAAGAAGAAGATTTCGATGTGAAGTGTTGTTGTTTCGTGTGTTGGATGTCTGTGGTAGGAAAAGTGTCTTCTCTTTGTTTGGCTTGTATCTGTATATTCTACGATCTGTAAGGTAGGCTAACTGAATAAACATTTATCTAAATCACGGCTTGCACTATTCAATAAGAAAGTGACATACCTACCTACCTATTTCTAAGTAGCATAGTTTTACCTCAAACAATTTGATTCTAGTGAAATACTTTTCGATCACAATGTTGACAGTGAGTATCAAGATGTATATTATGTCTATATCTAGGTAACACATAGGTAGTGTAGTATGATATAATATCTAGGCATAATACCTCATAGGTTTGGCACCTCAAATTGAGTTGTAATAGCATCAAAGGTAACACTAATCTTATTGGGTGTGCATTTGCACATTAGTCTACCTCAAAGTGTTTTGTGCAAAGAGAGCTGTGTTTTATTTGGAATCTGAAATTAACTGTTCAATCATTTCTACTTGTGTTAATAAAGCCATGGAAGACACATAGGCATTGGGAATAATAAAATAATGTATGTATTTTTTGTAATAGACTGACCAATCTAGGACGAACTGACTAACCCTGCTACAGTAACACTTGCCACTTATACTTGTATTTATAGCGTGTAATATCATTGAATGTAATAAATATTAAATAGTTATATCATGAGTTTTCTTTGAATTACAAAAATGATTTAATATCATAAGTATTTATCAAATATATTGCGAATTCACTGAGCCATTTGAATTTCTGGCGACAATTTTTCATCCCATGAAAATGAGTTGCACTAAGGTGGCTACTTGGGGCGCCACCATCGGCGCTGAAACCAGTTTCATCTCGGAGTGACGCTACTACGTGAAGGAGTGAACGGGCTGATCTTTATACTATGGTTATAGTTTATAGTAGTCGTTACCGAACTGTTGGCAGCATTGTGCATATTATACCATAGTGTTGGCAAACCTTCCACAACAGTTAAATCACAATGTGCTCATTGCAATAAGCTTATGAGATTTAAACTGGGTTTATGACCGAAAGTGAATAATTACTAAGTGGACACTCAACAACTCGTTGGATGTAATAGTTGTATTGAATATACTTTTACCTATAAATGGCGTTGTTCCACAGGGCATGACAGTTGTCGGTCCCCGTTACAGTTGTGGCAGTTTGCAAAACATTACTTCACACAATTTGGAATGGTGCATCATAGTATAATACCATGCTTCTTCAGTCTTACTGAAGAGTGTAATTTAATTTAAGATTGAAATATAGATACTACTTTTACTCCATGAGGACTTGTCACCATATACTTTTGTGGTGGTGCGTAAATTTTAAGCGAAGGACCTATGGAAACCTATGTGCTATGGAAACTAACGGTACCGTCAAATTTTCCCAAAATACCAAAGTCTCCCCAAGGCTCATTATTTACTCGACTGTTATTCAACTTTGGGAGGTAGTTTTGATACCCATTTTCTCACAATACTATTGAGAAAATGTAAGAAATATGTAAAGAAAAAAAAGTGGTATTTTTCACATAATTTCATGAAAAAAATATGAAAAATACTTTTCTTGTTATTTTCTTCAGTATTCCTAAAATTTCTCAATAGTATTGCGAGAAAATGGGTATCAAAACTACCTCCCAAAGTAACAATACAGTGTAGTAAATAATAATAAGCCTTGGGGAGATTTCGGTATTTTGGGAAAATTTTACGCAACCGTCAGTTTCCATAGCGGTATTGAATTCAAAATGAAACAAAAAAGTTTACAAACTTCCAAATTATGAGCAGTTTAAGGGGGTTCGAATCCTTCCGCCAATCTACCTGACATTGTTGTCTTGGCACTTAAAGTGTTCAATATTGCGAGGGTCAATTTCTATTCAATAACCAAAAAGGTTGTATGAAAAAGGTTTTATTTTATGAGGGTCTGGGAAATTTATGACTATGGAACGTGCTGTAAACAATGAAACTCTTGAGTTAGGGGGGGAGTACTGAATATCTTGAGGCCTCACTAACATAATCACAATTAATTTTATTTTAGTATTTAATTTTTTCCTAATTAAATATTAATGACATTACATTATAAAATAGCAGACTGACAAATTGTAATGATTCCGGATGTGCACAAAAAATACAGATTTTTTATATTCAGCCGTTTTCTTATGCAGGTGGCCCGAATGAAGTTTTCATTAAAGTGTACTCACTCGTACAACCTGCATTCTAATTAGGGCAAATTGGTAGAACTCATTTAAATATCATAAAATAGCCAGATAATGCCCGGTGTGACTAAGCTATTTTATATTGCCGTGAGTCTTCAGGTTCAACAACAAATAATTGTGAAAGTCCAAATTTCAGTCACTTTTGGGTTTTAAAATCTCATCCCCTCATGCAACCTTAAACCGAAAAATCATTGCTTCTGTCACAAAATCGTAAATGGACATAAACCTAACACTAATTTGGAGACATCACATCGGCTATTTTGTGGTAAATTCGTTGAACACATAAATAAAAATGTAGCTGATGAAAAGTTCCACGAAGATCCCTTGGGAGCGCAATGTCGATGTTTCGGGACCCCGTCTAGACATTTCATTACCGCGCCTCGACATAACTTCCCGCCGTCCGCGCAGTAAACACATCCCGTGATCCTTGCGCCCGAAGACAAAAACCAATCCGCCGCCGAGGTCATAAATCCGGGCACGATATACCCCATTACCATCGCGAGGTCTTTGTCTCCGCCGGGTATCGAACCGGCGGCCTCACACGCCGCGATTTACGACCCCAACGCTAAATCTCAGACCGGAAACGACGGCGACCGGATGTCAAGTGTGTCCTCGTCATTTCCGGTTCTTATCTTTCGATTCCCTCGGTTCCGGTTCAAGCGAACGGCACTTTCAATTTGTAAAGGGAAGCGGCAATTTTTGTTACTGTCGTCTTTCGGGATTTGTGTGAAATTTATATCGGCTGAAACAATTGTAAAGGGACTTTGTGACGTTGTTATTAATGGCGGTGCGAACAATGGTTTACATAAAAGTGAGTATGCGTACGGCCGGAAAGGAAGCTGCCGCTCTACATATTGTGGACATATGGAACCCGATAGCTTGTGAACAGGACAGAACTCCATAATTTACATAGTAAACCAAATGCACGCGAAATCTATTAAAATATAAAAAGTGGACTCGCCCTGAGAATAGAAAAGGTCAAGTTATGGCTGACCAGTGGTGTAGATTCCACTTCTGTAACTGAAGATCGGTTGGAATGTTTGGAATATTTTGTTTGACAAATTATGATCATTTTCGCAGGTGACAATATCATTAGATTAATGTTTCGAAGCTTTCAAATGTTTGCTCTTCTAAAATAATTATTATGCTGAAAAGTTAGCATTACGGATCATGAGTAATCATACCGGTGTATTTTTATTGGAAAAATGTATCGCATTAATAATTATCAAAAATATCAAGAGGAGTATAATTGAAAAACAAGAAATCGTTATCGAAAGGATACCTTTGTATGCCAGGTTAAAAATTTTAACCGTCTACAAATTCCAGAAGAGATCTTCGGCGAACTAGCAAGGTGGTTGACAGATAAAAACCAAGACAGTACTTGATAATAATCTGTAGTCACTACGGCAACATCCTACCATGCTTGTTTGTGACTGTGGCGCTATCCCACCTTATGCTTGTGTTTGTGACGCTTATGCTCACCTTATGCTTGTGACGCTTAGTTCCACCTTATGCTTGTGTTTGTGACGCTTATGCAATCCTACTTGTGTTTCTGCTCACCTTATGCTTGTGCTTGTGATGCTATCCTATCTTATGCTTGTGTTTCTGCTCACCTTATGCTTGTGCTTGTGACGCTTATGCAATCCTACTTGTGTTTCTGCTCACCTTATGCTTGTGCTTGTGATGCTATCCTATCTTATGCTTGTGTTTCTGCTCACCTTATGCTTGTGCTTGTGACGCTTATGCAATCCTACTTGTGTTTCTGCTCACCTTATGCTTGTGCTTGTGATGCTATCCTATCTTATGCTTGTGTTTCTGCTCACCTTATGCTTGTGCTTGTGGTGCTGGTGACTATTGTGCAGATACGTGTGGTGGTTCTCCTGGTGCTGATGCGAGCTCGAGGCCACGTTGCCGGACGTGACGGCTGAGAGTTTGCTGGCGTAGTAATACATGGCCATGCTATGCGAGTACTTCATGTGCAGCGGGACCGTGGGACCCGAGAGATGTGGCAACGCCGGCCATGCGGCAACGTCTGTCGTCCATTGCGTCTCTTCGCATCACTTTCAAGTTATTCACACGAGGTATTCATAGTTCACATCTTCGAGAAGGTAAACGCAGAGATTTTCTCTATGATTAATGGTTTAAGTTTTAGTTCTACATCAAAACGGCAGAGGACCTACAATATGAATATAAAGTTGTGATCCTAGTTACATAATATGCCCAATACAAAACGAAGTTTACTTGAGATCATCAGACACAAAACCCCCTTTGCATTTGCATACGGAATCGACTAAGGACTAATGATTCAGGACAAAATGAAGATAGCACGCACAATCCAGACTGTACTGTTCAGAACTCTCTTACATCGTATAAACTACTTCTATCTCTTGGAAAATGAAACTGGAAACAAGTATCTTCTACTGTCTCGAAGTCATCAAGTAGTATCTTTGCCACAACCTGCTCGATATCCTGAACGCAACTCAGTTAAACGTTTACTGAGGAACCATCTGCATAGAATGGAAGGAGACCGCATTCCTACAACCAAACGCGAAAGAGCTTGATGTGTCTGACGTTGAAGAGTCGATGATGATGTGCGGTGGAGGTGTAATGAAATATATCGCATACCAAAGAGTAAGGTGTCTTTAAAGTAGTACCACCGATAGTCCACGTAATTCAAGTCAGTGACTCACAAATTAAATTACAAATCAATGAAATACATATTTTAGAACTATATTTTGCATTGTTGATGAATATCATAAGATTACTTTGTAGAAATACGATATTTTATAAAGAATTTACTATTATTTTAATTAATTTCATTCAGTTATAAAGTACGAATTAAGTACGAATTAAGTACTTGATTTGATTTTAAGCAGTTTCTAGTAGAAACTGGCTAAATTAGGGTATTATTCTTGATTATCTCTTTATTTAATCCCGTACCCCCACATTTTACAACGGCTAAAATATTGAAAAAAAATCTGCCTTTAAAATGAAATCAATATTTTTACTTTTAAGTTTATATTACGATTTCTACAGAAGATATAAGTGTAATTTCTTAGGTAATTTTGAAGCTTCACCATGTTATCTTATGGGAAATTTCAAGATTTCCTTTTAAGATATCTCTTAAATTAATCCCGTGACGCATGTTTTTCTTTTCGTATTTGCAAATGGTATTGCTTGAGGCATATTTGAGGAAAATTTGAAGCATTTTTATTTAACACGGACTAATGATGGAAGTACTTTAATATACCAATCCTTCGATAATCCTCGTGTCACCAACAGCGAACACTTCAGTAATCAGATTAAGAATCACCCTCGACGCGTTGTTTTCCTTTCATTCCCGCCAACATCGTCGCAGAATCTCGTATTCCGCGCGACACCCGGCTAAGTGACATCGGAACCCGATGTTAAATACTCGCCGCGCTCCTCTTTAACTCCGGAGATCGATGGGCGCGAGGATGAGGTACTGCAGCAAGCGCGGCAGGCTCAACTGGGCTCAACGGAAACTAACTGACAAGTCGAGTCTAAGCCGGCAGGATGGCTTCTGCACACGCGAATTAGTGCACTGTTACGAGGTTTTTCATTCGGGTGGATCAAGGAATGAACACGAGCCGCAGTCGTGTGCCCAGGGAATTCGTGCTCATCATTTGGAGTGCGACGATTTGGTTTACTTTTTAACAGTTTATAATCCGTGCGATTAGTTTGTAATAAACTATCGTAGTTTAAGGAGTTCTGAGGCATGTTTCCCGCGATATACAAGTGAAGTGAGAGGCAATGCGATAAACCAGTGTCAATGTGGTATTCAAAATGTCAAAAGTTAAAATTAAAAAAGTTCAAAGATGAAACTCTTTGACCTTTTCCATCGCAGCTACGCGCGTTTGAGTCAGATGGATTCCAGGACATCTACGACCCAGGATATTAAGACGACATCAGACTTAGCTGTAAGTTCTTAAGGTCTAAGAAGTGCAGCTTGATCTTCCACTTTGGTACTGCGAAATCCCGGTCAGGAGAAAAAGTACAAAGCTTTTAGGAGCACGTTCTGGAGTCATTGGGTTGACGCATGAAAAGTTACCATGGCAACTGAAAAAGGACAGCTTAGAATTTGACCAGAAATTGACAACTCAAACGCTGATAACCCGGGGTCAGGAGAACGGCTAAGGTGGAGCTCATTTATCGTCGATATTCGTTAAAACCTTCCAAAATCTTGCTTGAAATCTGCATTTACCTCTGTGTCTTCGTCTGGGTAATCAAGTTGTGAAAAGGGCTTCGAGTTTTGCAAGCAATTCATTTGACCGCGGGTTTACCACAAATCTCACGACTCATTGAGCCTCACCAGAACCGCTGCTGACGCCTGATGGACGGCGAACAAGAAGACACGACATACTTGGGAACAACGATCATTGCGCCACACACTCGACACAGAGCGTGATCGTTACTGCCCGGCATGCGGAGCAATCAAGGCGCGACTCTCGAGAGTAACTGGTGCCAACCTCGCGCACGCTTGCCAACTTGCTAACCACTAATCCCGACCAGAAGCCGCGGATATGTAACCGAGCGTTAGACAATCAAGTGGGCTGTGACGTCATTCGTGCAGTTTATAACAGACGTCTGCCAAAACCGTTCGTTACAAGACCAATACAATCCTGACAGGATTTCATCGGAACATGTAGGATTGCGGACAGATAAAATGGAAGTATAATTATTATATTAAGCAATGATTATATTCATTTGATATCAATTAAATCGACAAAGTTGTACACAGGAGGCAAGCGGTTCCTTAAACAGTTTCTTCTTAATTTAATCTACGATATTTTAGCACATACTCGAGTACATTACCTCCTCTGGTAGTACCATAAATTGTTAAATACGAAATGTACAGTAAATTAACCACATTTTAACACAAGTCGTTCCAGAGGTTATCCACTAAACCACTCGGTGGCTTCATTTAGTAGAGTAGGTTTGAAATTGGCGTTACTCCCCTATTTGTTTAAAGTTAAAGAAGAAGAAACTTGGAATACACTTTGACGGACCGCGCGTCCCGTTATCTTACCGAGGATATTTGGTGTTCTCTTCAATGAATTGCACTTTGAAATCCTTTTTGTGACACTTTTTGATGAATTTACACTTTTTGATGCAACTTATGACAACTCATTGGCTATTTTGAGATAAAAGTTTCCATACAAAGTTGAATGATTTTACATGGTAATTGACTACAAATTTGCCCGTTCAATATTTTGTCTATATTCAACAATACGGTCATAATTCTGAATATTGAATTCTGATCATTCCCCTTAATAAAACCATTTTATTCATTGCTTGATAGTCGGCTGAACTAAGAGGTAAAATAAAATGACTGTTCGAAATGGAGTCATAAATATTAATTAGAATTTGAAATACAAATTGTCTCTAACGTATTTATGAATTCAGTTGAGAAGAAGAAGATGGCAAATGAGTTTCTTCTATTCCAGAAATAAGTCTAATGGCTTCAAAGCCATTACATTAAAAGTAAATCATTTTCCTCTCGTTGCTCTTTAAGATGTGGAATGTAATACATTTAAATGGGAAGAATATCGCAAGTGACAGATGTCACGATCCATTAAGAGGCAAACGGAAGTGAGCGGGAATCGCACGGTTCGATAAGAGCGTTTTTTTTGAAATTTTGTCTTCCCACTGAATAATTTTAAAAAATCAGATAGTAACGACCCATTACAGCCTAATAGACTAAATATTGCCGCACACTGGAGTTCATTATGACCTCTGGTGCGACCTCAAAGTGTTAAATACGATATTTTTAGTAAAATAATAAAAAATAATCGTATTTAACACTTTGAGGTCGTACCTGAGGTCATAATGAACTCCACTGTGCGGCATTATTTAGTCTATTATGCTGTTATGGGTCGTTACTATCTGATTTTTTAAAATTATTCAGTGGGAAGACAAAATTTCAAAAAAAACGCTCTGACGAACCGTGCGATTCCCGTTCGCTTCCGTTTGCCTCTTAACCAGAGAGGGAGGTGTACGTTTGTTGCTCGTTTCTTGGAATTTTTTTAAACTTTTGTCTCATACCATTTATATATTGTATATTTTATCAACAAGTGCTTTGTGGAAGCTGTTTTATTTGTTGACGGTTAATCACATTTTAATAAAAATAGTGACAGAATTAACATATGGAAAACTGTCGGAAAGCAAAGTCATATTTTAACTCTTCCGTCACTAACTACGAGTATAATGAACCGTCGGTTAATTTCAATGTAAATGATGCTTCACTCGCATATATTTTATTGCACTGCAAGTTAATATCCATAACATTTAATGACTCCCCAACGCATGATTTATAGCACAATATCACAATTACATTTAGCACTATAGCGAGTTTAGTGATGAATATAGATCTTCTTTGCACAATTCAACACCAAGAGAAAGACTTATTCGAATACTATTTCAGCAACAGCTGACACTGACGGTTGCGTAAAATTTTCCCAAAACCAAAGTCTCCCCAAGCCTCTTTATTTACTCCCCTGTTATGCAACTTCGGTAGGTATTTTTGATACCCATTTTCCCGCAATACTAGGTATTGAGAAAATTTAAAAAATATTTAAAGAAAAAAAGTTATATTTTTCAGATTCATAAAAAATATTAAAAATAAAACTTTTTTATTTCAAGTTTTCATTAAATTTTCTCAATAGTATTGTGAGAAAATGGGTACCAAAACTATACCTCCCAAAGTTCCGTATCAGTGGAGTAAATAATGAGCCTTGGGAGACTTTGGTATTTTGGGAAAATTTGATGCAACCGTCAGTTTTCATAGCGGTCCCCGGAAATCACATTATTAATTTGTGTACCTCATTGATAAATTGTGTCAGATACGATCTATTGACATTTAACAGTTTATTTCGTAACAAGAATCCAAAACTCCTGCGGCTATTCAATGATTATAGTTGGCATCATCAAAATACCACACATTCTTTGATTTTCCTCAACAACGCAGCTCCCTTTAAATTGCTTCAAGTATTATGCTAGCGTAGAATTCCTGTAATTCCAGAGCAAGTTCCAACCAGCCATGTGCCTTCTTAAACGCGGCTTTAGCAACGTGAACGCTTCAAACAACGCTTCAGATTACGAACTAGTAAACCACCACAACAAAGGATCAAGTATAGCTTTAATCCTTACTAAGCTGGCGTTGACAGTATACCATACGACCGCATACGAAATGCTTTGATACCAGGTACAAGAAAACGACTAAGAGAGAGTAGACTAAAGAGGAAGTGCACATGTGTATCCATCATTCCTGATAATCGAGGTAGAATCAAAAACCCTGTTGTAACATATTTCACGGCCGGAATCCATTTTCGAGTAACAAAGGATCATCACTTGAAACTGAAAAACACTTGACAGCATGCAGCACTCTTCACCAACCCATCAACACAAGTCCATCATTTCCCACTTCAACTTCACCCGCCGTGTGTCTTCAACAGTGCGCGACCTGCGAGTAGAGAGACGTCCCGACGTCGACTGACTGGCCGTCGCGACGCTGGGGTGGATCCGAGCGGCGCCGAGCTTTGCCGAGGAGGCCCGAGTGCGTTGTGGTCTAGATCGGATGGAAGGCCAGGGTGGATTGAATATGCAGTTTGATTTAGAGTGGTGGGGGATGTTTTGGTTTTGGATGCGTGATGTATGGCGAAGGGGCTGTCAAGTGTGGGAGCATATGTGTTGATTAGAGAGGGATGGAATAATTTTCGAAATGATTTCTTTGACGTTGACAATGTGTTTACTTTGTTTGATTAGTTTTGGCTGTAGGGCAGAATTTTCAGAGACATTGTTTTTTAAATTAAAATGTGATGAATATTTTTGTTTTCATAGAAACGTTAGAAAGCATTGGGTTAGGAATTGTCAAAAGCTTCGAGGCAAACCAGCCCATGTTGAAGAATTGGACGACAACGAAAATTTGAAAATATTCATGACCCTATTCGATTTTGACCAAACTTGGTTGAACTGTTCACTAAATCCAAAAGAAACATACCTATATGAATTTTTGTTTTGTTTTGCCCTAACTTTGCCCTAACCGGGGTGCATACCTCGTAAACTTTTAGAAATTTTAACTCAATTCAAACCATTTTGGAAGGTTTTTGACATGATCCGTCTATTTTTACGTGTTTTTTCACATATTATTTTAAATGTGCTTACTTTGTTTCGATGAAACCCTGATTTCGGAGGAGGCCACGGCTCCCCCCCCCCCCTCCCTGAATACGCCCTTGATGTCTACAACTCAAAATGTAGTTACACAATCGCGATGTAAATGTAAATGATAAAACAAAAAACGTACCAAACAGTCTGCCAAACAGATCAGTATTTGCAATCAAAGATGTCTTCATGATTTTAGTAATGAAACGGATTTTATTATTTCTTGCCACAGAAAGCAGTGGCAAGGATTCATTCAACTCCGTGGAGCCAAGTAGACATTTGACATTTGACATTTCTCAACCTACGAGCGATACAAAATGTTCAAGGAAATTCAATGAACATCATCCTACCATATCTTCGAAATAATTGAAGTGACTTTATCGTGACCTTTGCTTTGAATCAAAACCTTCAACCCTAAAAACTCCATTGAAACCGAAATGTCAGAGGAAATATGAAAAGGCGATGAGAAATGAGCTTCATTAGTCGCAGATTCTAGCCACTTTCATCTTCAAGTCATCCGCTCATTTACACTGAAAATATACGTCATGAAATGTTATAGAAACAACAACTGAACTAAATGAATGCTTTTGCAAGCGGTAAATAAAAGTTACGAAAATTATACAACGATTGAAGTTTACACTTCAAATGAATTGTATGCCATATTAATGAGCTATTTGCGAAGTGAAGTGTTCATTAATTGAGCGTTAGTACGGGACTCTTTTGCCACTTTCCCCTTCATTTGTTTGTTTCTTTGGTTTGGTTTTTGTACGATATGCCCAGGGAATACAATTCAACCAAACAATTCAACATTTTCCACACACACTAATGTCATAAGTACGGTCACGTGTATGACTTTTGCGCAAGACCCTGTGATTGGTTGAACATTTAAATGACATATCAATTTAAAAAAAAATTGTGGTCGTTGGGACCAAATTTTTGTATGTTTTTTTTTGACAATTTTCAGACAAATCTGTCAATACTTTGAGTCCTATACTAACAATTTATGCTAGCTTTAAAATATTTGTGGCGCATTAAATTCCATTGCCTTCTGTATTTCAAAGATCTATTACAGAGCAGCAACTTCCATACGAATAATAATTCGGCTCTTATTCAACACGTCGCACAGATAATTTTCCTAGATCAAAATTTTATTCGTGAGCACACAAAACTAAAAAACTTAAAAGTACATTTATGCTTCACGTTCCTTCTCCTTAATAAATTATTATTCACGTTGCTTTCACATGAAACGAACTTAAAGTACCTTCATCCACGTTAATTATTCCCCCATTGTATTCCCGTGTAATTTGGAAGCGAGGAACGTGCTGGCATTTGAGCGAGTCAGACGAAACTATCGCACATAATTTCAGGTTGTTTATCGGAGTCGTAATTTCAGCCGGGCTACAAATGTCGCTCGCAAGTGTTCTTAGCAAATGAACGCGCTCGTAAAACAAGCGGAGCGGGCGTGAAGCCGCGCGCACTGCAGTTGCGTTCTGAAGTAAAACATACAGATGTCGTTACTATCTGATACAATCTGTAATCATTATACACTAGGATGGGGGTCGGCAACCTTCTTTGGTGAAGGAGCCAATTTCCGAAAATTTATTAAATTAGATAATAATGGGAGCCGCAGCAGGCAATCAAATATAATACACCGAAAATAATCAATTGAATTAATAATTTATTTTGCTTTTCGACGAAGCCCCCCCCCCCCCCCCTCCCCCTTGTTGTTGTCCCGTAGGGTGTTTTTTTTGTGTAGAATTTCAACAATTTAAAAGTGATTCTGGGACTCTAAAATGAACAAACTCAATCAAATCACCTTCCAATTGTTGCCCCGCAGGGCGTTATTTTTTCGAATTGTCAAATTTTTCGATTCCAGATCTTTATTTACATTATAAAGAGCCATTCAAAAACCACCAAGGAGCCGCAGGTTGCCGACCCCTGCACTAGGAAAACGCTCTTTGTAACGCGTTGAACGCTCCGTGTAACGCGTTGATGACGCGTCATATGCGTGTGCATGTTTCTGATCTACAGACCTTGGAAGAGCCGAAACGAAATGCGTGAAAGCAGCAGTGATAAAATATCTGACTTTTCTTTCAAAGAATTTTTTATATATTATTATATTTACAAACACGCATAAAATGTCCGTAAAATTTCAAAATCATTTACAGTTAATGACTGAATGACTGAACATAACAAAAACACCTATAATGCTGGTCCCAATGGCCATGCATACTTGGAAGATGATCGGAAAAAAGGTTCACGTTTAAATTTCAGAATAACGAGACCTCTTACATTACATTACATTCGTGAGCGTAAAATTGCAGTCGATTGGTTGAACGGTACAAAAGTGTGCAACGCAAGATCGAGTTAATGGACCTCCGGCCTTATACCTCTGAGACACAGATAGTGTCACTTCACACTTTGCACAACATGTCACACACATGCACGAAAACGCTCGCTTCAACGCGTCCCACAGAGCGTTTTCAACGCCACGCATCAGAATTCAAAAAACCACAATTCCAGAGGAAGAAAACATTTCACAACCGAATTCATTATCTCTGGGCGCGGGATCCACATTTCCCATCAGAAACAGCATGAATATCCCAGCGCCGGGCAAGAGTCTGCTCCTATTTACACTACACACAGGCATGGACAAACGCTATAATTACCCTCTGCACGCTACGCCGGGCGAGTTTTATGCTACACTCAATACACCGGTGCATTGCGGGCTGCCTACCTCGCGCCCCAGAGCAACTTGGGCATGGCGTGTTTGTTTTTACTGTTTGTTCTGCTGATGGCGATGATGAATGAATATGATGATGTGAAGGAATTGTGAGGAAAGATTGAGGAGGTGGGCGTGGCTTACTAGTAGGCAACCTTCCCAGCATTTACCTCTCGACTGAGGGAATCGTAAAATAAACTTTTCAGGAAGACGGTCAAGGTAAATCTTCCGAAGTCTAAAGTATCTCTTCACGTGCCAAAACACAGTAAACATTATTATACGTAGGTGCCAAATTGTCTTGAATTTTCTATAAGGATAAGGATTGACAATAAGTATTATTTGCTAACTCAAATTATCATTTGATTTAGTACCAAAAATACTATGTTAAATTGAAGATAACAAAATATAATACGTATTACACTCTTTGTTAATCTAGCCCCAGGTGTTGAATTAAACCAGATTAAAACACCAATGTGAGGCAGAGGAATGGATACAAAATAAATTCCAGATAATTTTTGTCAAGTTGAAATTCTCCATACATATTTTGCAAAGCATATTTGGTACATAATAAAAAATCGGTGAAATCGGTCAAGAGCTTAAAAGTTATTAACATAATAGTTGTCAAAACTGCTTTTCAAGAAAACATTGAAAGCATTGAAAACAATTGAAAATTTCACTTGATTTCGCATGCGTAAGCGAACGGGATAAAATTTTAAAAAAATCAGATAGTAAGGACCCATTACATTCTAATTGACTAAATAATGTCGCAAACTGCAGTATTTTACGACACTTTGTACAACTTCAAAGTGTTAAATACGATTATTTTAACAAAAATATCGAATTTAACACTTTGAGATCGTACAAGAGGTCATAGTGTACTCCAGTTTGCGGCATTATTGAGCGAGCGAAGCGAGCGTCTCCATTTGGCTCTTTTGGCACGGACCTCTGTTTTTTTTTGTTTGTTTTTTTTTTTCTGTTACTGACGATATACAGGTCAGAGTTTTTCTTCGATCGAGCTGAAATTTTGCACACATGTACGTAACATTTCTGATTGTTGCAGACCCTAATTTTTTTGAAATCCATTGATTGGTTCAAATTTAAAAAAAATTAACTTTCGATTGGTTGTTTTGATCAAATTGAAATTTTGACAAGTCATTACCCCCAACATTGTACCCAATCAAACAAAGTTTCAGCCAAATCCTCCCATTGGTTAAAATTTAAAACCATCTTTCCTGTGTTTTTAGAAATTTAAACTATAACCGATTGAACGATCAACTTATAACTTCGCATGATGGTTGGGTCCAACATTATCTGCATTTTTGACAATTTTCATACTAATCTGTGTTTAAATCCAAACGTTATTGACATTTTACGGACTATTAGCGTGTTGGCTGTCAAATTCACGGCGACTTCGACTCTTCAGTTCAAGGCAAGGTAGTTAGAGCAGAAACTTTCAAACGCAAATGAAACTGATAATGACCGTTCAACAGTCGATCTGATATTGTGTAGACACACTTATATCATATGAGTGGTCTCAGGTATATTTTTTGAAGGAGATCCTGTGATTTTTGAAAATTAACACGGAACAGTTCAATCATAAAGGTTCAATTGATCAACTTAAAGCTTTGCATGGTTATTTGGACCAATATTTTAGGAATGTTTTGAGATTTCTATACAAATCTGTGGCGAAATTTTAGAATTATTGGCTTTTAATGACATTTTCGATAGACAGAATTTCGGTTCGAGGTGTTGCGCGTATCCGTGCTCGCTCATCAACGCGTTACTCAGATTCATTGGTTAAAATTTAAATAAATATCTCCTGATAGGCTGAAAAATGAAAACGGTCTTCGATAATTCTGATCAAACTCATATTTTGCATGATCATTAAGACCAATATTGTCTCTTATTTTACAAAATTTCATCCCAATCAGTTAAGAACGTATGAAGTTATTTACATTTTTAATATCTGTCAGTAATGAAGTATCGAAATGAATGTTTTCCAGTGCCAATTGAAAATTGATTCTGATTTGCTTTATGAACCAGGTGCTTAGATGCTATTTTAAAGTTTCGATGAAAAGCATACACTTTTAAGTTGATATCATAATCAATTCCATATGGATGTATATGTTTTCTGTGCGTTGTGTACGCATTTCCGGTTCGAGAATTTGCACGTACCCGTGCTCGCTTATCAACGCGTTACACTGAGCGTTTTCCTAGTTTAGTCTATTAGGCTGTAATGGGTCGCTATCTGATTTTGTTTTATATTTTGTCAGCGTGAAAAGAAATTTAAAAAATCGCTTTAACAAACCGTGCTTTTCCCGTTCGCTTACCCTCAGATCCAGACATATTTTTTGTCCAGGATTTTGGTGATTTTTTTTCTTAAGAGAAAATCACTTCAAAAAATTTGAAAAAAATATAAAAAAAATCAACAACATTTTGTCATAGTTTTTTTTGTTTTAATTATTTTTTTATTTTTATTGATTTCTTTTTAAAGTATAATCTATGCTGTTTTGTTATGACATTGAAGCAATAAAACATATATTTTTTTATATTTCACAATGAATAATTACAATTTTATTAAATTACTGTAAAATGGGTTTTGCAATGGCGGCCATTTTTGGGGGGTAGCTAATATTCAGAGGATTGGCACAGCGTCGACTAATAACATACAATCTTCAAAAAAATTGTGTTGGGTGCTTCAACCCATGTTACATCCAAAAATACTGAACTACAAGTCCCTACGACTTCGGTGGCTCAGCAAATAAATACCGAAGTCGGTCACTTTTCGTGTATCCTACAGGACACGGGGTCTAAGGAGGTTATACGCAGGCCCCTGTGTCAATCAGCGTGAAAATGTCTCCCTTATCAACGCGTTCCACAGAGCGTTTACTCAGAAATAAAATCCGATTCATATTCGATGCTCCGCGTCACCTCATCCTGCGAAAGAAGTGTGAAATCTGATAACACGAGAGCGCGCGGTTCATCCAGATAAATGCTGATCCTCTTGGAGCGGGTTTTGAGTGGATATTATTCATGGCGCAGGATTGGAATGATAAATAAGAACAGCGACGTTTAAATATCGCGCCGATCACTCTGGTGTGTTCCTATATTGCCATGACGGAGTGCCAGCGGTCAGACGGGAGCGATCAATGTGGCTCAGCTGGGGGAAGTAAAGGAACGCGTGGATATTAATCATAGCATGTGTGAACTTCATATTACAGAAACACTACTTAATTATGCAATTAATTATAACAAAGTAAGCAAAACAAATATAACATTTTTCTTCATATAGAATTCATTTGTTTACAGCAGTTTTGAAATCAGATAACAAGTTTCTTAAGTCCATATTACACTATACAATTGAAGTTGGGTAATTTGAAATTCTAGCCAATGAAACATTGTTTTGCATGAAACTCTGAAATCCAATTGGCTTATGATTGAAATTGTCCAATCAATTGTCTATACAATTGTATAGTATAGTGTAGTGGTATAGTGTAATACCCACTTTACTAAATTCTAAGAAAATAAAAATACACTTTGACCAGATTTTTTTTCTACAAAATCCTATGCTTTGCTCCCACATTACAATAAGGCATCGTGACGCTTTCAAATATTATAATATTTAAGGCATCTCTTAAATTGTTGGACAAATAGGTAGGTACGGTAAAACTATTTTGTTATAAGTATGCAAGTTCTAGAATATATTACCTTCCATTTCAATACAATTATATGCAGCATACCGTTAGGTAAATGATGCACAATGGCACCACACAATTATGATGTCTATTCTTGACAATGTGACCTTTTTAACTAAGATTAAAATGCAATACTATAGGCACGAACCGAAGACTGCTAGTGAAACCTCTCAGGTAAACTACACAGTTGTGTGACTTGTAGAGTGCGTTCAGATACCAAGTCGAAAGCCATCAGCAGTGACTATTACATTTGGTGGCAGCGGTGGGATTTCCACTGCTGAATTCTTCATGAACAGTTCTGACTTTTCTCGGTTAAATACACACAGTACAGCACCGACAAAGCAAATAAAACCAATAGGAACCAATGTAAGAGAGCAAAGCGAAGGTCTTTTGACAACTCTTGGTTCAGAGTTGCACAGTTGTAATGCAACAATATCTCAAACAATACCTAATATGTAAAACAGCAAAATTCTGCACACACCTTTTTTAAAACGGGACATAAAATTTGCAAAGCCAACAAAATTGCACTGATGGATATTTTTATCAACCAAAAATGCGGGCAGAGTTCCAAATCAGGGCATAAAGCCACCGACCAGCGCCAACTGAGAGACGGAGAGGATAATAAAGTGAAAATATGCATCGCTTTGCATAGACCACAGAATGATAATAAACGCAAAGTTATTTATATTGATATCGTAATAACTTTCGCGTTTGCAGCGCATGCTCAGCACTTTATTCTTCTCATTTATTAACCCTTAGCGAGGGTAAATCAAAAATTTATTTTTTTCACCCTCGTAAAACGAACGTAAAAACACCCCGTAAAAGACTCACTGGTTTACCCCAAAAATCTTTATGCTGCGTTTTACAGTTCAAAAGTAGATAACTTCATTTATTACTCATAAACGAAATATTATGAGATTTATACAATTTTCAAGAGTATATAAAATGCATAAAATCTAAACGTGATTGAAATGCTCTTAGGCATTTGCGCACTCGAAACAAAATATGACAGTTTGACGATACGAGTAAATCGTGTGATGTTTAAAGAGTAGAACATAAGGGATGTTCTATGGCATAAATTTAAAACATAGTATTTTTATTTCGCGATCAGAATTTATTTTTTGGTGCGGCCGCACTACTCGGCCGAGTCGTTACAATACAGCAAGATACACTGGGGTTCTAAAAACTACTTTTAGAGGAAGCTAGGTACATAGTTTTGTAGGGATTCTGGATATTAAAAATGGAGCCACACTGTTGTAAAATCTCTTAATTTGGAGTTATGATTTTCCCCAATCACAATTGCCAATAATATCGTCATGCCGTTTACGTAGTTTTTGAGAAAAAAATAGTGAGAAAATCAGTATCAACCAATAGAATCTAAGTCTGTTGAATTCTTATTGGTTTGTAACAATTTTCTTACTGTATTTTTCTACTCACTCTCATCACATTTTTCATGGCCCCAGGGGCCGTGAAAATCGTGATTTTGGCCAGCTTTAATCAAAATCTTCATCGCTAGTCGGATTAGTTATAGAAGCCGAATTCAATTAACTTACTTCTGACAAAATGTTGTCCAGATAAACCTAAAGGGGCCTACCATATTGTACACGAAAGTTGATAAGAAATGATTCGAGAATGTAACTGAGATGTTGTAATCTCAGCCCTAAATAAACCTGCATTTCCTCTCTCCTAGGAAAGTGAGATCTGATATCCGAGGCGCGGAGAACTCGCGTCTGTACACAATGACGCAGTTGTGAATAATAGAGGCCCCAGCTGCAGATGTGAGTTACGACTAGATGGAACATCTGCGTCGATATCAGACGATGAGATCGAGATGAATTGTAATCTCATAAGAAACACATAGACGAGTAGAATCAACACTCAATACCTACTAAAATCTGTAGTAAGGATGTTAATAGGAAAACGCTTTGTGTACCGCGTTGATGAGCGAGCACAGGTACGTGCAAATTCTCCAACAGGAAATGCGTACACAACGCACAGAAAACATACATCCATATTGAATTGAAATATGTTCAAAATAGCACCCTGGTACATATAGCAAATCACATTCAATTCAATTGCCACTGGAAAACATTCATTTCGATACTTCATTCATGAGAGCTAATAAAAATGTCAATAAGTTCATACGTTCTTAGCTGATTGGGATGAAAATTTGTAAAATAAGAGAAAATGTTGGTCTTAATGACCATGCAAAATATGAATTTGATCAGAATTATCGAAGACCATTTTCATTTTTCAGCCTATCAGGAGATGTTTATTTAAATTTTAACCAATCAATGGATTTCCACAAAATTAGGATCTGCAAACAGAAACGGTTGTCTCTACATGTGCAAAATTTCAGATCGATCGGTGAAACGGTGCGACTTCTATTGCTCCAGGTAGCAGCAAAAAAGCAAAAAAAAAAATAGAGGTCCGTGTCAAAAGAGTCAGATGGAGTCGCTCGCTCAAAAAACCAAACCAATGCGAAGAGAAAGACAGAGTTTACATGTCGTTTGGTTTAGTAGTGCTCGTTATTACTTTATCTCTTATAGTTTTTACTGCATATTTGCTGAAATGTCTTGTTTTCTGATCTCAAAACTGCTGTAAACAAATAAAATCTTATAATAAATTTTAGATCGAGCAAAGATTTATATCTCTACATAAAACAAGTCATAAAATTATGCACTTGCACATAGGGTCTAATATAAAATAGCTTTTAGCTCGTTGCAGTTACGATTCCTGTTCAAAAGATCTCAAAAGTCCGCTCCAACTTCAATTTACATGAAACATACTCGCATGGAAACTGCTTCTTGGAGGAAAATAACATCGAAATGCCACTCTCGAACTCCGCTATTTGACATTTTCGTCGATGAAAACAGTGCTTTTTGTTCAGCGAATCTCCCAAACATTCAAACGATCCATGCAAATGATAATTCATCACATAAAATCAATCTTAACTCCGGCATCACTTTTTTAGATGCGAAAATACGGTTGGGTAGTTTCGAATTTGACATTTCCACATTACAGCAGGCATTTGCGATGGCGAAATTCTTCCAATAAATAAAAACCGTAGCATTACCATAGATCGTTTCCATTAAAGATTCTCCTCGACAAGTCGGTAGGAAATGAAAGTTGGAAAATCGGCGACATGAGTTACGTAGCGTTCCGAACATTTGCGCCGCAATTTGCTTTTATTTCATCAGCGAGGAGATCGTGTTGGATTGCTAGATGAAGTGAAACGTAATCTCAAATCCACTTGCTAGGAAGAAATACGTCGAACAGAAGACGATATTGCGCTCTTTGTCACCTCGCAAATGTATTGAAGATGACATTCTAAGTGACTTGTTCAAGAAATAAATCGCCATCCGTCATGGTTATTCGATATTTTGATTTTGGGAGTGGATTAAGAGGATTGTGAAGAATGTGCGAACAGGTGAAATTTTTAAAACGATTTCCATTATAGTTGGGCCCCTTAAAACCAAAGTGTTGTAAGTCACCTTCCACTCAAAGAGATTGCTGCTCTTTTTACTTACACCCACCTGTTTTACCTTACTATGACTCATGTCACTATAACAAATTCGATTGGATGAAGTCATAATGACTGGTTTTTAGGCTCACCTCAATAATCATGGAAATGGACTCCCTGCCTTCTACCTCTGAGGTACAGGTCGTCGACGCCCACAAAGTTGCCCGGTGTTCTAAGTTGAAGTATAACGCAATCGAGAAGCGAGCTCGGTTGGTTTCATATCATAAGTACTTATACACACGGTGGTTCTATTCCGGTTTGACAGAGCGTCAGAAAACCAAAGTTGAAACGATAGTTAGAACCGTCGAGACATAAATCTAAATCTCTCGTCGATTACGCGAGTCTGAATCTCGTCGATCACGTTGTCGAGAGCCATTTATCTCGGTGTTCGCGAGAACAGAGTGTCAGATTTGCGACACGCGACGCATACATCAGGCAAACGGCGTTCGAAAATATTCAGGAGCGAAGTTACTCGAAGGAAAATACAGGAAAGAGCTGCGTTTGATATTTATAGTGGTGTTTTAACGTCGCACTGTTCTGCAGCTAGGCTAATGGCGACTGATGAACTATTATGATGATGATTGGGAGATGATGGTGAATAAGCAAGGATGGTTAGTGGGAAGGAGGTGGCTGTGACCTAATAATGGGCGCATTTAATTTTTGACTAGTGATGGGCAAAAGGAAAATTTCTATTCCAATAAAATTGGGAATATTCTACCAAATACTGAATAATCTTACGTTTGATTTTATATTGGATATATGTTTATAAACTCAAAAACACGTGTCCACATTTCATGGTACCTCATATTCACAAAAAACATCCTAAACATCATAAAAACTTATGAAAATCGATACAAATTCCCAAAAATTTCCCATTTTGGGTACAAAATTATGACGATGTTTAGGTAGTAAATGTTATATCTACGATAGCTTCTTTCAAGTACAGCCAGAACCGCGACTTTTTGCACTAAAATGTCAAACTCAGCCCCGAGAATGTTCGCCTCCCCGCTGTCGCTCCTTCTCATTCTCCTTAAGTTTCCCATCTCCTCGCGCCCGCATTCATGTCGACAAAGTTCCAAGTTCCAAGTTGCAACCACACATCCGCACACTCCAGCCCTCGCTCCAGCCTCCAGTCGCAGCTCCAGAACAAGTCGCAAGAAACCGCACGGAGTTCCAGAGACAAGACACTTCCGTCATCAACACAGTAAAAACTATCGTGAAACTGTCTCAAACTTGTTTTTCTGACATCAAAATGGCCGTCTCAGTGCACTTTGTGTTTCCTCAGAGCGTTGAAGAAAAACGCAGGTGTTGAGAATTGTTCTCTAAATCAAATTGAGAAAAGATTCAGATGTAATATCGCTCTACTACAACATTCATCGCGCTATAAAGTGCTGAGTCGCAGTTCTTATACAGTGCACGATGCATCCGAAAAAGAAAAACGAAGTTTCATCAGGAACTGCTACAAACGAGCAAAAATTGTGTCCTGCGAAAAATGATTATTTTGGCTTCCATTTAGCCTGAAACAGGTTCTAAAATCTAAGTCAAAAGAATCGTTCTAAGCTCGTGATATGCTACGTCATTTCAACGCTTAGTTTTTATTGTCCATGTTCTCCCAGCGTCTTCCGAATACTTGACAACTTGCATTAAAACATGAAACATTTCTTTTTGGTACATCTCCAACGTATCAAAGTAAGAGTCAAATGTGTGTCATTTCAGCGCAGTTTAAGGTGATACTAGCGCTCGACCGTTTTAGAAAATTGAGAGAGAAAAATTGTTTCATAAGTGAGTGTAACTTTTACAGGATTTCACATGATCAGTCTGATAGTATATTAGTAGCCCTTTTTAATTTTTGCTTATTGCATCGTTAATTAGGCACCGGTTTTACAACAAAACCGCGCAAAACGATGAAATTTGCGATACGATTGGAGACCAAACCCGTAAACCAATTGATCTCAAATTTTAATCATGATTAGATGAAAGACAAACTTAGGTTACTCCCTTGGCACATTTTTGAAATTTAATATTATACGGCGCCCAGGGAGACGAGAAAATAGCTAATTTTTCACCAAAAATCCACTAATTATTACTAATTAACGAAACAAAAAATTAAAAATGTACCAAGGGATAACCCTAAGTTTGTCTTTTATCTAATCACGATTAAAATTTCAAATAATTTGGTCTACCCATTTCGTCTCCAATCGTATCGCAAAAAGTGTCTACAAAAAGCAGCAAAATCGCTCGCGCTTGCAGCACCTTAACGTCGCACTGTTTTGCAACTGTGATGATGATTGAGAGGTGATGGAGACGAAGAATAATAAGTACATATTTTAGGGAACCTGCATACTTTCCAAGAGCCGATCATAATCTGAAAATTTTACCATTTCTTGCTAATGACTGGAATAGGTTCCAATAAACTATGTCAGTGATGTTAATAGTTTTGCGGCATAAGAAGATTTATTTATATTTAATAAACGTCGGTAAAAATGTATAATTGTTTATTATTTACAATTAATTAATTAATTTATATGTTGTAATTGGAAATTTACTATGTAATTGTATTACTGCAGCCTATAGACTCACATTTATGTACTATTAATGTAAATCAATGTAGAAATCAACACTTTAAAAAATGGCCTCGGCACACCTTCCCAGCATTTTCCTCTCGACTGAGAGCAACCACGAAGAACCCGGGTCAATAGCATCATCTCTGAGCCAACTTGTATCTTGAACTACACTCGATGTCAAGTTAAGACGGCTGGGTAGTGAGCGTGGCCTTGAAGAGTATTTAATCGATTTTTATTAATGTCTTTTACTAACGTAATTGTTAACAAAATAGGGCTTTGTACGAGTATTCAGAACAGTTCAATGAAAATAATTTCATAGTTTCTAATGGTTTATTAGTTTTATTTTGTCCAACAGATGTTTAGTACCATAATTTTAGTAATTTTCGGGTACTAAACATCTGAACTGGACAAAGTAAATTTAATAAACCATTACAAGCTATGGAATTATTTTCATTGAACTGTTCTTAATACGCGTACAAAGCCCTATTTTGTTAACAATTACATTGGTAAAAGATATTGATAAAAATCGATTAAAAAACTCGTCAAGGCCACGCTCACTACCAAGCTGGAATCTGATGGATTCTGCACGCGTCTTCACAACTTCTGGGTCGTGTTCCACCGGCTAGTTAGCTAACGACGTTCCGATGCTCTCGCAGGAATCTCATGCAAAGTTCCATTCGTCGGGACGCCAGTGCTGTCACCTGTTCAACAACTAACAAGCAACATGAGGACAATCGTTCTCTTCAAGTTAGCACATTCATTTGATATAAAGATCTTCCCTGAATAGACAAAAAAAAATTAACTAGTTAGCTCTGCTTTTCAAAAACATTCATATGCAGTTAGTGATGGGTAGCCGGGAATTTCCCGTGGGAATATTCCCGCACATGGGAATATTCCCGGGAACTTTCCCAAGGAAAATATAAATTCCTGAAAGTTGGGAATTTTTTATTTAAAAGAACCTTAGGTACCAGTACTTGGATTCTTATGAATAGATTCAAATGTGTCACAATAACACTCCAGTTACACAGGATAGGGTTAGAATTCGCTGTCCCATTAATGTTTCTCCGATTTGATTTTAGGTGCTTGTGAAATTATGTAGTTAGAAATATTTCGGTACCTAATCTACCCGTTTGCTGTATTGTAGAAATTTCTTACCGAGAAGTCCAGATTTTTATGTTTAAAAATGACGATTTAGTTTTTTATTATTTTTGGCATCGCTGCCATTTTTATTTAAACTAAACTTAATAATTTTCACAATCGAAAGAAATATGAGCTTATTTTGACTCGCTTAATGCGCGATTTGTACTTTTAAAATATTTGAGTGCAGTCATTTCAGTGCACCAGTGTGAACTGCAGTGCAGGTGAACTTAATTTAACCCAAAGCTTAAAAATTATTGTCAAACGCTTCCAAAATTCGATATCTGATTTTTTTCTGCAACTGCGTTTGAACTATAAATCATGAATAACAAATCAACTACCTATCAATAAGTACTTTTGTTGAACTATTTTCCTATTTATTCTGTTTAAGCGTACATTTTGTAAAATTAATAAATTCCCAATATTCCCTGCCTTCGGGAATATTCCCTGGGAATATTCCCCAAAAAGTAAATTCCGGGAATTTTCCCATCCCTATATGCAGTACTGTGATCCTCAAATCTATTTATGTTATTCAACAATGGATCATAACATAAACAGATATGATGATCACGGTACTGCATATGAAATTTTTTGAAAAGCAGAGCTAGCTAGATAATTTATAATGTTGTCTATTATACTCGTAATATTACTTTGACGTTCCGTTACGAATGGATTTTTTCGTACTTTTACTGAACATTAAGTGTCAAAATGGTAAAAAGGGGCATTATAATAGATTTGTAACGCGTTGATAAGCGAGCACATTGTACTGCATTACAACTAATATGCCGGGTATAGTTGCTGATCTGTAATTCTAACTAATTTCGATTAAACTTTATTAAGTTTGATAAAATTATGGCTCCATTGTCCATGTGCAAAATTTCAACGTAATCGGAAAACGACACTTTCCCCTCAACGAATCACACGATATTGTAAAAAAAAATCCCACAGAAAACCAGACAAAACTGTGCTCGTTACATTTATGAAAATTTAGCGTTGAGAATTTAATCGGTGTGACTTATAACAAGCTGATAAATAAAACCGACTCGCAGCAAAAGCCATCAAAAGAAGACGCTCGCTAAAAGGATTTCAAAGAAACTCCCAATAAAAAGTTGGGACTAAATTTCATCCTCCACAACCCGAGTAATCGACGTCTCCCATAATCTTTATGAAGACAGATCTGTGGAATAAAACAGGTCTGTGATGACATGACGTCATATCCCAGCATCCCACAGGAGTTAATCTACACCTCGTATAAGAAGAAGCCGCATTCCCGAGGGATCATCTCCAGCCTCCCGTCATCCTTCATCGCACAGATAGAGATGAGCTAATGAATTAAATATCATCGACACTGACGAAGCACTGAGAATATATTGTGGCAGCGATAAGGATTTATCATATTCCAGCGTACAGGGAATTACAAGAGCATGGCCCTTTCTCGATCATCTCGGTGGAAGAAGCCTTATCGTTACATCTATCTTTTTATTTCATCAGCGTTTAAAGTTCTGGGGACCGCTATGGAAACTGACGGTTGCGTCAAATTTTCCCAAAATACCAAACTCTAAGGCTCTAAGGCAACTTTGGGAGGTAGTTTTGATACCCATTTTTCGCAACACTATTGAGAAATTTTAAGAAATACTTGAAACAAGAAGAGTCTTTTTTCATCATGAAATTTGTGAAAAATAAACCTTTTTTTTCTTTTAATATTTCTTACATTTTTTCAATAGTTTTGCGAGAAAATGGGTATCAAGACTACCTGCCAAAGTTACCTAACAGTGGAGTAAATAATGAGCCTTGGAGAGACTTTGATATTTTGGAAAAATTTGACGCAACCGTCAGTTTTCATAGCGGTCCCCGGGACTCTTAACGTCGCACTGTTCTGCAACTCATTGAACAGTAATAAGTAAGAACGTTGGTATGGAGACTGTTGGCCCACTAATAGGGTCAATTTCCAGTATTTTGTTCTCGACTGAGGTAATTACCAAAAAAAACCTGAGGACAATTCTTGAGTTTTACGTTTTGAAACAGTTTTACATTTGCATTGTAACTAGAAAAAGTTGTAAGGACTATTATTTGTCAACTGTTTCAAGTTTCATACGTCGAAATGAATTACAAGGACGGGCGCGCGGGAATCGAATCTGGGTCCAGAGCGACTTCCTAGCTTCGCGGTGAAATATTTACAAAACAAACAAACATAAAGAAACGCGTCTATATCAAACACCACGCAGTTGTATTTGCTCTCAAACAATTTCTTTCAACACGCGCCCTGTCAATGTTGACATCAGATCCCAGGTAGATTGCAACATTCTCCTCCAGCCTCGTAAAGATCAGATGCTATCACGCCGTGTGTGTTTATCTGTGTGAAGCCACTCAAGAGTATAAACAATCAGAGAACATGTCGAGGTGTGTGTTTATGTTGTGATGATGATGATGTGAGAGGAGCGTTGACAGGAATATGACGGACACTAAATGCATCTCGAGCTCAATGTACCTATCACAAATAATAGTCCAGTAATTTTGTGATTATACCCACCACTAATTGCAACAGAAGGTTTCAATACATGAATCGATTCAGAAAAATGCCCTCTACAACATATCCAAAATCCTTCCGAATCCGAGTGCCGGAAGTACTTTTTAATCACTTTTTAAGTTTCTTCCAATTTTTTTTAATGTTACTCCGATTTTGACGAAACTTGGCAGAATTGTTCACCATCCTAAATGAACACAAATAGCTCTCTTAGCATTTTCCTCTAAACCTCATCGTTTGGGAAATATGGCCCATTGAAAAGTAATATTTTAGTCAGTTTTCGATGATTGATGTCACTTTGAGTGTAATTTGACGTTTTCCGAGCTCTATATTTCCCAAACTATGAGATTTAGAGGAAAATGCTAAGAGAGCTATTTGTGTTCATTTAGGATGGTGAACAATTCTGCCAAGTTTCGTCAAAATCGGAGTAACATTAATTTTTTATTTTTTTTGGAAGATGGAATTAACATGGGAAATTAACTTAAAAAGTGATGAAAAAGTACTTCCGGCACTCGGATTCGGGAGGATTTTGGATATGTTGTAGAGGGCATTTTTCTGAATCGATTCATATATTGAAACCTTCTGTTGCAATTAGTGGTGGGTTCAGCTCTTTTTTTGCTTTAAATTACTGGGCTATAAGCGTGTGAGGAACATACAAATGCTGGCCATAGAATAATAAATGTTGTCATACCCATCAATCAAATGGACACTATAATATCACTATATAGCTTTGACATGTATAGATTATTTTACAAGATACTAACTGGCTGAAAAGTCTGATACAGATCAGATTTTGTACGCTCATTTGGACCAAAATTTTATTATTTATTGAATAATCCATAATTGAAAGATTTAACTTTTGGTGAATGGTGACACATCTGAGCTTGGTATCGAGATGTTGCCATTCCGGTGCTCGCTTACAAACGCGTCACACACAAGCGTTATGCCAACCACGTAATAATGAAAATGTACCGGAACGGATGCATTTCACGACCCACACGGCCGTTTTAGAAAATTGAGAGAGAAAAATTGTTTCATAAGTGGGTGTAGCTTTGATGGGATGTTCACATGATCAGTCTCATTGTGTATTGGTAGTAGTAGCACTTTTTAATTTTTCTTTGGTGCTAATTGTTAATTAGGCACCGGTTATTTAACAAAACCGCTCAAAACTAAGAAATTTCCGATACGAATGGAGAGCAAACCCTTAACCAATTGATCTCAAATTTTATCATGATTAGATGAAAGACAATTTTTGAAATTTAATTTGATACGGCACCCAGAGAGACAAGAAAATAGCTAATTTTTCACCAAAAACACACTAATTATTACTAATTAAGGAAACAAAAAATTAAAAATTTACCTACCAAGGGATTTTTTTTATCTAATCACGATTAAAATTTCAAATCTTTTCGTCAACCCATTTCGTCTCCAATCGTATCCAAATAGTGCCTGCAACAAGCGGCAAAATCGCTCGCGCTTTCAGCACCTTAACCCTCCCCATCAATCTCACAATCTCATCAAAAGAAACCGACAAAGAGTCTCTGTCAAAGTAACGGTACAGCATCGGCACCAGGACGCCGCCCTGCGGGACTCCTCTCTGGTTTCCGAACCCGCCGGACGTTCCAGACTCGCACCGCGGGCGTGATCGATTGATCGGCGCGTGCGCACTGCGCGCCGCAAGATGGCCGCCCGCGCGTGCGCGCGCAGCCACACGGCTGATCGGATGCTAATGATGCTCAGAGGGTAATTGACTGGACGTCGGCAGAGTAATTGGATTGGATGCCGATATTATGTAGCAATTAAAGCGGAGTAACAAGCTCAACTTTCATGATGACACTTTCATTTTACGGGAAAAAAATTATCTCGCTTACAAAAAAAGGACAACAATGTATCACACAGCACTGACACTTATCACGAAAAAGGGGAAATCTACATGAAAAGGTTCCATTGCTTGAACAATTTTACGTTGAAGAAAGCTCATTTTAAAAGTTATTTGAAGTAGCATTCGAAATGTAAAAGCTCAGAAAATCAGACTACTGAACTTCCGCGTAGACTTTTGAAAGCTGATGTGTAGACACGTGATGTGCGTGTGCCAAATAAAGTAATTCAGATGTTTGCACTTTTTTCTTCCTTCGCCGTATGTGCCAACTAATTGTAAACCATTTTGAAATATGTAAGTAAATCAGATTTTTTACAAGAAAAAAACTGCACTGAAAACTAAATCCGATCATTTGCAAGTGACCAAGGTGTGGCGATGCAATTACATTTAAACTACGCCGCTTTGAAACATAACATGTAAATTATGACAAAATATTCCGTCTCATTTGCAATGCAAAATTCATCTGCGATCGGACAAACGGTCCGTTCTCATTATTCAGCCAATTCCAGGAATTTGATTAATAACTATAAACGTGATCCGCTGATCTAGACATACGCCGTGGCACACATTTTCATCAACTGAACGGTAAGAAAAAAGACAGACGAACAGGAAATGTGTAGTTGATAATACAAAAACGATTTGTTTTACGTTTTAAGTTTGGATTTAATAATCAAAACGCATTATAACATTGAATGTTTCACATACTTTATGCGGTTCTAAACGAGGTTCTAAATAAAGATTTTACTTTCAAAATGCAACTTGTCCAAATCATTGAACAGAGATCAACGAGATTTTCTATTGACTTAGAATGGAAGAGATACGAAATTCTGTGTTTACATAAGTTGAGATTTTTACAAGTTCGAGTATCAGGCTGCGTGAACAATGTTGCTCTTCATGTTTTTCATCTCTAACAGAAATAAACGCAAAATTGACTAGTTGCGTCAATGAATAACGAATGAAGCGTTGTTATTGGTGGATATTTGACTCACCCTGCGACACATGGAGTCCGGCATCGGATGCTGTGACGTCACCGCATCGAAGATCATCGGCTGAAACAGAAGAACAATTTCATCATGTCCTGTCATCACCTACATCACACATCATCCCTTACTAATATGCCACGGCCGCCTTCTTCCGACCGTGGATCCTTATACTACCCTTCATCATCATCTCCCAATCATCATAAAAATCATTCGTCCGTTGCCATTAGCCTAGTTACAGAAAAGTGCGACGTTTAACGCTAAAATAATTGACAGTTAGTTAACAAGTTAACAATAACTTTGATTTATTTGCACGAATGCAGTTAAAGCGGGCTGCCATTCGAATTTATTTCAAATGTTATTATGAAATTTCGGGGTCTCAATGTATACTCTCAATATAACATTATATTTTCATCAAAATCCCTACGTGTTTAAATTAAAAACATTACTAAAGTTTACCGATACCGGTATAGTTAGTAATTACTGTGGTAACAGGATTTTACACACTGTTGTTTTCAATAAAACAAGTTATACTGATTTTTATTGAATTTGACAAGTTGGAAAACGTCAGTTTCTGAAGCGTTCCACATTTCAAAATTGCCGCTCGAAAACTGATGTTTTCGGAAAGAGTAGTATTTCCGATCTTCCGATCGTCAATGATAAATTCTTCATAAGACGTCTTTGTCCGGGTGTTCGCGGGTATGCCGACCGTCTCATCCACTCATTGGCGCTCGGTGGTCCGATTTCACTGCCTCCTACATGACTGGTCGCTGACTGCATGTTCAGCTTGGTTCCGCGGACTGACATCCACCAGGCCGATGTCCAAGATGGCCGATGTAAACAAACGAAGAAGTGTCAGAAAGTGATTTAAATTATATTTCACGCGAATTTTCATTAAAATACATGTGTTTATGAATTTGAAACATAATAAAAGTGTGATTAGTGTCTTATTTAATATAAAATCAATGTAAAGTTGAAATAACCGTGTTGATAATAACAAAACAATTGAGAAAGTGAGAGAAGCTGTGGCCGTCCATGCATTTTCAAGGCTCGCTTTTATCAACAAGTGCCCAGGCCAAACTGTTCAACAAATCGATCTGCAATTTTGCACACACACAAGGTATTGTTATCCAAGTGGTATCGTGGTAAGTTGTTGAACATGATCCTGTGTTTTTTGAAATTTAAGCTGGACTCTTGACAATTCAAATTTTGCATAGTCATGGACAAAACTTGTAGTTTTTTTTTTTTTTAATTTTCAGAGTAAAGTCAGAGTTTGTAAAGTCTGTGTCGTCTGTGTGTTTTACATTTATATTTGTTATATATTTGGATATATTTGTCAAATTTCGTGATAGAAATGTCAGGTTTTTATAGCTACTCGTTTGTTGATGCATTTCGTTCGGCTCTTTCCAAGAGTAGAGCAGAAACTTTCGCATGCAATACGAATGCTCGCTTATCAACGCGTTACACAGAGCGAACTTAATATTATTTTTGCAAATTTCAGACATAGATAATGAAGAGTCCTGAATTCAATACAATACAATCGTTTTCTAGATCATTTTCTACGTTATACTCAATAAATATATAAATTCAGAAATTTAGTATTTTAGTATCTGGCTGTAACTACTTGAAAATAAATATTATAAATCGCAGCCTGCTGTGAATAATAATAATCGACCCTACAAAATTAATCTGTGACAGCAGATAGTTCATGTGGATTCCGCATCGCTGCTCATGTCGGTAAAGAAGTCGTTCGCGCAGTGACGTTGCCCGACACCTAGCGGAGAAACGGTGAACTACTTGGCGCTGTCTCCCGGCTAAATTCCCTGCATTCCTATTGGCTGCTTCAAATGTGGCGCGGAACTGTTTGAACAAACATTCCATTTCCCACAGTCAATATTATCAATACAAACTTCTACACTCAAAAATCAAGACACACATTTGAAAGATTTTCTAAAAGTGTTCCAAACTAGTATTCGAGTTCATACTAAAACAGAGTCTATCTTTCATAGCGATCTCGACCTTTCGAGGGCACTTAACACATTACTCCGAACTCAAGTACCTAAAAGACCTAAAAGTAATGAAGAGATGCATTTAAAACCCCGTCTGGCACTTGATAAATACATCGCAAGTTTTTATGAGCAGTCATTGACTCTACGATTTCTCTCTTGGCACTGGCAACAAATCCAACACAGCTGTCAATTGTATTGTAGGTCAAGACTAATTGCTTGACACCGAAATAAACCGACAATAACACTAATTATTAATGTGTGGTTTACCCCGCTAATTTCCACTCAGTGAGAAGAGAATTGTATTTTTAGTGGTGTTTAACGTCGCACTGTTGTACAACTAGGTTAATGGCGCTGGATGAATGATTATGATGATTTGGTGATGATGGACGGTGGGAAGGAAGCGGTCGTGACATATTAATAGGGAACCTTCCCAGCGTTTGCCTTAAAAAATAAAAAATATTTTTATTTGGTATGGGGCTTAACGTCGCACTGTTCTGCAGCGAGGCTAAAGGCGACGGATGAATGATTATGATGATGATTGGGAGATGATGATGAAGAGTAGGTAAAGATGTAAGGTGGGAAGGAGGCGGTCGTGGCCTATTAGTAGGGTACCTTCCCAGCATTTTCCTGTTGACTGAGGGAAAACCACAAAAAAACAGTCAGGAAGGACGGCCGCGGGAATCGAACCCGGGCCTCCGGAATGCAAGTTCAGAGCGGTAACCACTCACCCAACCTGTTCCGTTTTTTATAACAAAAAAAAATTATTTATGCCTTTTTTAATTGTTTAAAATGTTGTTTATTGTTTTAACTTTCGGGGTTTGAGAGAATTCAATAGACAATACAGTTTTAGAATCAATTACCCTTCGGTTATTACGGAATAAGAATTGAATGGAAAAGTTTTCTTTCCCACAATTATAGACTTTTTCATCTATATTTATAGTAGCCTCGTGCAAAATGTTTCAAGGTAAGTTCGAAAAAACGTTATTGTTTCTTCATCGTTGAAGAAAATTGTCTTTATTCTATTGAATTTCGTGAAAACTCGGGCTATTAGGCCTAGAAACGCGAGCTGTAACAAATCAATTGTAAATACATGAAATGTCAAAAGAGAAATTTTTCTAAAATATTATGAAACAAACACAATTCGTTACTACTCTATCTGCTTTTCACTAATAGCTGATGGTTCAGTTATTTACTCGGTAGTTCGTATACAATCAGTTACAAAACAGGTCACACAGTGTCCCGTATTCATGTAAAAACCACCTGTCAAGGTTGGTATGTTGCATTGTTTTGAACATATGCTCTGATCGAATGAAAAGTGAAAATGTCCCGATTAAGCTGAAATATTGCTAAGTCATCAACACCAGTTCAACAATTTTAGATTATCATCTAAATTTCACGCACGTCGGTGCTTGCTTATCAACGCGTTACAGAACGGTTTCCTATAAAAACTGCAGGTAGTTTAATAAAATTTAATAAGACAATTTTAAACACTAGAATAAAAAAATGTAGAAAACAGAATAATTAATTTGGAAACTAAGTTATGACAATTTTATGAATGATAAAATGATTTGTCTTAAGGGGGGATGCCCAAGTAGAGGTCTCCGATAGATATTTGAATTAATATGCTTACTTAATAGATAATTTCCTTGTGCACCATATAAACGCAAGAAAAAGTGGGGTAGCCGAACTAATTTCCAAGATATATCACTTTATAAATTTGAGTTAGCCCTATCTTTAACATGGTAAGTCGAAAAAACACGGTAATTTTTCTAGTAAATATTAGATTTAAACTATTTTCCACCGATAGATTTTTTCCAAAAACTAATATTATGTGTATTAGACATAGAGGTATTTATTAAGATTTTTATATATACACCTAGCCGTACGTTTTTAAAAGTTAGGCGCCAAATTCTAAATAATTTTCCTATACCTCCTGTGTTAAAATTTCTTAATCTTCCGAAGACATCATATTGAAAACTCAATATAATTCGAGAGTTGCAAGTTACAAGACATTTGATGAAACTTTTACATAAAAATATAGTTGAAATGTTAAAAAAATTAATAAAAGTCGTACATTTCAACAAAAAATATTTTCGGAAAATCTACTAGGGCATCCCTCCTTAAATCATGCGTGACAGTTTTTTATGTTCACATAATCCAAATGAATACATTTGTGTAGTTTGTCACAATTTGTCTTGTAAACACGCGCGTTGGAATCAGAACGTGCTGACAGCTGTCAATTACAGAGTGGGTCATCTCTAATTGGCCGACACCAAAATAAACTGCAGGCGACTGTTGTTAATTGGTTGGTCTCAGTCTGCCTCATTCAAGACGTCTCTTCTCAATGAACTCTTTCATCGGATCTCGAGACTCGCTCAGATTACAAACTCAACACTTCAACATCTGTAATTGTGTTTCACGACGTACTCTTCGAAATAGACTCGGTGACGGATGAATGTTTATAATGATAATGATTAGGGCTAAGATATTAGGACCTATGAACGTCCAAAAAGGCAGGCAAATAGTATCTAAAAACTAGTAAAAAAGGACCACAAAATCCCGAAAAAGGACCAATGAATTTTATGGTATGTAATATTCGTCAACATATTAGTCGATTTATCGGTTTAGGAGTTGGACTTGGAGTAATATATTGAAACTAACTTAAATTATTGTATGAATGTGTCAATGTATCAAGTGTCAATTGTTGATGGCCATCCGAAACGTGGATGAAAATTTTATGAATTGTGGTCTAGACCAAAATTCATAAAATTGTTGTAACTTGCAACAAACATCATACTATTTACCCCAATAATTTAAAAAAAATTACAAAAAGACCTTAAAATAGCAAGAAAAGGACTGAATTCATCAAAAATTTAGAAAAGGCATTTTCAGGCAAAATGAAACACATATTTTTGAAAACAGGATAACACATAACACATAAATTATGTATAATTTTTAGACGTGTCTGAACAAAAAGCGAAACAAGGATATGTCCTAAACATCTAGCAGTAATATTGATGAAGATAGACAAGGAATCAGGATGGACGGTGAGAAGGAGGCGGTCGTGACATATTTTGTGTACGGAATTTACTTGACCATGTTTCCTGACTCGGCTAATCGAAAAAATGTGTCAATTGTCTTTTAGTGCATTGCAAAAGTGTGCATAGAAACACCGTGAATAAAAAGTGAACGAAGCAAACATTATGTTACATGCGTTTAATTATTATTTCGTAAATGCAATAAATACGTAAAAACCTTTGCAGCTGTTGGAAGCTTCAAATTACAAAGTTTCTGTATTTATTTGGGAAATATTTATTATTTTGGGTTTTCCTTGTACCTATACATTTTTCTGTAAGTTTCTGTGTCAATAAAAAATAAATTGTTTCTCCTTACAACAGAGGAATTGTTAATAAAATAAACAAAAAATTAATAAATGAACCGAAAAAGAATGATAAAGTAGCTATATAATCACAGGGGAAATTGACTTTTTTGATAGATATTTTCTTGGTAAATATAACGTCCACCATTTTAATTTCCCCGACAAACAGCAACCATTAGTCTTGCCTGCGGGCGACCTAGTGATGAGGGACCGGATTGTGCGAAGAAACCCGTTACAGTTAGTTGAATTGCATTGCAAGTGACATAGAAGACTCGTTCAACCGTGTCAACCGTCTGTACGGTAGTTCGATCCGCTCCGATCAGCCATTCACACTCGCTGTTAGGATTCGATACGTAGCGTGCATATCATTCTGTTCATGTTTAGGAACATGTACTCTGGGGCCTAACTTCAGATTTTGTCCCCCCCCCCCCCCCCGCAGGATATTTTAGGGCCCCTACTTTTGTAATTATACCTATACCGTAAAAATCTTAATAATATGTGCATCTTATTTGGCTAATTTTTAAATATTTTATGACACTTACTACAATTATTGTCAATCCAGTTGCATGCTGTGGAGTTTTGTACTTTAGGTAGGTAATAATAGAAGGTAAAATATTACAACCTCAGCTCCGATTTGGGTCTGGGGGAGGGTCTCACAATAATATGCGGGTCCGGGCCCCGCAGAAAATTGTGAACTTCACTCTAGAATTTAGTGCGTAACGAGATTAACGACAAATTTTAGTCAATTTGATCCTCTAAATTCTGCAAATTACTACGATTTTAAAAACGATACGTTTGAATTTTATGGTATTCATTCGATCCAAATTCTCTCCCCCCCCCTGCCCCCACCCACAACTGCGGGGGCTGCAACATCGAAGTTACACCAGTGGTGTGAATTTGGTAAAATGTACGACGATCAACTGTTTCAAGTAGAGACACTTGTACTTGACTAGCACATATTTTCCTACTTTTTGTAGACATTTTTTGGTTACGATTGGAGACGAAATGGGTAGACTAAATGATTTGAAATTTTAATCGTGATTAGATAAAAGACAAACTTAGGGTTATCCCTTGGTACATTTTTAATTTTTTGTTTTGTAATTAGTATAATTAGGATTTTTGGTGAAAAATGAGCTATTTTCTTGTCTCGCTTGGAGCCGTATAAAATTAAATTTCAAAAATGTGCCTAGTGACAACCCTAAGTTTGTCTTTCATCTAATCATGATTAAAATTTTAGATCAATTGGTTCACGGGTTTGGTCTCCTATCGTATCGGAAATTTCATCGTTTTGCGCGGCTTTGTTGAATAACCGGCTCCTAAATAACGATGCAATAAGCAAAAATTAAAAAGGGCTACTAATATACAATCAGACTGTTCATGTGAACACGCTATCAAAGTTACACTCACTTATGAAAAAAAATCTCTATCAATTTTCTAAAACAGCCTAGCGCTAGTATCACCTAAAACAACCTCCACGGAGCTTCAAGAGGCGAACAAAGCAGCATTAGCCAAGTCGAATGCTGATTGACGCTATCACAACCATGTCAGTCACACAACAGCTACTGTCAACCTGCACAGTGTTGTCAAGATTACAGCCGCAAACACAGAGAGAGAGGCTGGACAAACATCCACACAGATCAATATTGACAAGAGCGAGGTGTTTACTCGCACTTCTTCAATGTAGAGCAAACTTAGGTGAGTTTTACTTCCTGGATGACAGGCATCAATCAGCTGCGTAAAGGGGGTATTCCACTATACCAGGGGTCGGCAACGTTTTTTGGTGAAGGAGCCGATTCCCAAAAAGTTAATAAATTAGATAATAATGGGAGCCGCAGTAGAGACAATCAAATATAATATAGTCTAAATTTGAATTACAAGTTTATTTTTATATTTTGACGAAACCTCCCAGTTGTTGCCCCGCAGGGTGTTTTTTTTAGAAATTCAACAACTAAAAAGTGATTCTGCGACTCTAAAAATAACAAACTGAATCAAATAACCTTCCTTGCAATCGTTGCCCTGCAGGTTTTTTTTTTTTAGAATGTCAACAATTTAATATTGATTCTGGAACTCTAAAATGAACAAACTGAATTTTTCCATTGTTGCCTCGCAGGGCGTTTCTTTCGAATTTTCGATTTTTTTTATTCCAGATCTTTATTTAAGTTATAAAGAGCCATTTCAAGAACCACCAAGAGCCGCAGGTTGCCGACACTATGCAATTCGAGTTGGGTAATTCAAATCTGCCGATTAGAATTGGGCCAATTTGGCTAGTGTGATAGACAAAAAAATAATTTCTTGACTATCCTTGATTTAGAATCGGTTCTATTTTCCCAACTGCAGTTGGACAATTTGAGATGAATGGACACTAGAAATGAAGCAAATATCGAAACAGAGAACACAACTTCGTAATATTTAATCACATTTTGTATAAAGAAATTGAATGCTAATTGCTGTTTCGGATGATTGTTTTGAAAAAAAAAATAACACTAACCTAACCTCAAACCATGAAAGTTAGACATAAAAACAAATCCCGCCAGATCTTGGCAAGATTATGGAAATATCTTGATAGGTATTTACTTTCAGAAGGGAATTGCCTCTCATAAAAAATGTAGTGCAAGATGTGAAAATTACCAAGACCTTGCCTATTTAGCAAGATCAATGTACAATTCTTGTTCTAAATATTGCAATATCTTTCCAAGATCAGCTTATGACCTTAAACTTTTCAGCAAGAGGAGTCCTTTCCGACGGACTGTTTTCGTCTTTCCCTCAGTCAAGAGGCGGGAAGGTTCCCCACTAACAGGCCACGACCACCTCCTTCCATCCGCCCATCCTTATTCTTCAGTCATCATATCCCAATCATCATCATAATCATTCATCAGTCGCCACTAGCCTATTGCAGAGCAGTGCGATATTTGGTGCGGCGTGGAACAATTTAAAAATAAGAACATAATTATTAGAAGGGACAGCCGCGGGAATCGAACCAAGGTCCGAAAATTACTAAACTATTACGCCAATTTGGTTTCGTACACGACCATAATGATGTTGCACATTCGCAACTCGCTCCGGAAAATGCGTAGTGTACATTTTCTTCTGGTTTCGCTTTTCACGACCATATTATGTGTACATCAGGTGTATTTTATTAATTTACACAGTGTAATAAATCCGTTTCCCAACACAAGCTGGATAGATAAATATTGCCTTAATAAATACCAGATACAACGCCGAGGCTGTAAAAAAAAGACTTTCTAGATTCACTCCGACGCCAAGAGGAAAAAATCCATCTTCCTTTAATCAATTTACAGTCCTGGTTATTGCATTTGACTTCTTGAGAGTTTTTATTCTCTTCGTGAACTACATATGAAGCCAAGCGAGATCAAAATAATCCGACTTATTTCATTTTCGATGGAAATGTCGACGACGACAACAAAATGAAATCTATAAAAAGACTCGTGCCAATTTCACTGAATGGACCACGATCATATCAGCACGACTCTAAATATAAATCAATATTATTTTCAACACATCGAGTTCAGATGTCTGTGGTTTGTCTTTAACGTCGCACTGTTCTGCAGCTACATGTTAATGGCGACGGATGAATGATTAACAGATTACGATGGATGGTGGGAAGGACGCGGTCGTGGCCTTTTAGGAGTGAACATTGCCAGCTTTTGCTCGCTAAGGGAATAGCTGATATTTTTTAAGCTATGCCACGGGTTTTGGCACAAATATTGTATTTATAATTTGGTGTTTATATGAGTAAGGTTCACTCATATAGCCATCGCTATTTATTTTTCATAATTTGAATGATTCAAGAAATGACGGTATTTAGAAATATTATCGCTGCAATGTAAACAGACAATGTAAAGAGATGAAAAGATCCGTGTTCAATTCTAGCGGAAATCCCGACTGAGGTTTCTTCGTGGTTTTCCTCAGTCGAAAGGCAAATGTGTAACGGTTTGAATTCGGCGTGGCATTTTGGCGCCAACGTCAAGTCGTTACCATTAGCCGGCATTTGTACCCATATTTGGAGGGTCGCCTAGAGCAGAAAAGATGTCATGCGCAATGGTCAATGATAGTCGAGTTCGCCGATCGGCGACCTGAGCTCATTCTCTTTCTCTGGCTGACCGTCGTCGACTTCACATCGCCGCGTGAGTAGTGTTTAAATGTAGATTGTAACCACGCTAAGTTGTAGCGGATATAACGTAGTGCGACTGGTCGTCCAGCCCCTACTTGCAGGTTCAATCTTGAGCTTTGTTAACAGAATCATTATTGTGCCCCTGTGGCCTACTTGAAATAGAGTAGTTAATGTATTTTGTCGTTGCGTAGTTTTTGTATTGCAATCAAGTGTGGCCACACTTGGATTGTCTCCGCGGAGAGTCAGGCAGTCAGGGAAAGGGCACCCTTTTCGATCAATAAACCTTTCTAAATTCAACATTGTATTAAGTAAGTCCAGTAATCTTAGAACGTCGTCTGTACGAGTTCTATTTATGTAAATGTCCGAAGTAGTTCGGCGAGCATCATATCAAGAAGTGTAAGTAACGAGTTGTTATAATTACTAGTAAAAGTCCGAATCAGTTCGGCAAGCAACATTGCACTGTCGTTATTTTATAATTGTATTGTATCAGTCTTATTTGCTATTCATTCAATTGCATGTGTTGTGTTGCCTCCAGGCACACAGCTGATGAGGTTACGACCTGTGTTGTACACAGAGTCCATTTACGCGAGGAGGTCAAACCCCCGGTAATCTGTTATCTCATTCTGATCATTTGTATGTTGTGTTTATTTGACTGTTCATTTATTCCTCACTTGAGGTTATGTAATAAAACCATAATTAATGTCAACTGGACATCACAGCTTTATGTCTTGATAGTCTAGCACCTAGTTCTGATCCTATTGCTCTCGCTCATGTCGTGTCGCTCTCTTTGTCAACTACCACGAGATCACCCGCCCACACCCATCTCCAGCTGTTGCTAGCCCGGCACTGGTTATTTCTGCCCGAGGCGACGACGCCGGCGTGGCATTTTGGCGCACACAACGTGGGGCCTGGTGATCAAGACGCGACGTGTGGAGCCCGAACGTTGGCATTTTGGTGCTCAAATCCAAAATCGACGTGGGACAACAACGACCTTCAGACGCTTGTGTTTGCTGCGATTACCTCGAGATACGTTTGACCTTCGAGTTACGTGAACACGCCGTGAATACTGGTGAGCTGTATCGTTCAGTCATTATTTATCCCTGTTACGTAATCTTTTCATCATGGACGAAGCCGAGTCGTTAGAAGAAATTCATGCTTTAAGCGAGCGCCTGCAAACAGCAGTGACCTGTATCTAAAACTTTGATGGTGACGGACACATTTTTGGAAATACAGCCTACTATTTCCTGTGAGATCCGCGAAGTCGAAACTCGTGGCGCAGAAGATAGAAGACGAGGTATTCTTAGTGTACGACACTGCAGAGATCTTAGTTTGTGACCATGGTCCTGAGTTCATAGGAGCTCCTTGGAAGAAGATGGCTCAAGAGTCCAGACTACCATAGTACTCTTCACTACAACGACAAACGTCATCCACAAGCGAACCCGACGGAACGCGCTAATTGTACTGTTCTAGGTATGCTGAGATCATACATCACCGACAATCATATGCTATGGGACAAGAATGTGCCGAAAATAGGTTGTGCCCTACGTACAGCAGTGAACGAAGTAACTGGCTAGACACATGCATACGTTAACTTTGGGTCGTGAAATAATTCTGTGTGGTATAGACCACCGACGCTATCGATATGGCGATTATTATTGTCGCGGACAATGTTGACAAAATGCAAGGACTAAAATCTATTTTTACAGATATTCGCGCTCGTTTGAAACGCGCCCATCAGCAAAACGCCGTGAGATACAACCTCCGACGACGCCCGCTGGAATTCCATGTTGGCGACCGAGTCTTGAAGAGAGACTTCCACTTGTCCAACGCTGCCGACAACTATGCTCGATACGAAGGACCGTTCGAGATCAGCAAGAAAACGTCACCGCTGATCTACCGTCTCAAGGACCTCGATGGACGCGATGTCGGAACCTGGCACATCAAGGATTTGCGTAGTTATTATGATAGTTAGCCTGTAAGAACTCGAAGAAAAAGAAAATTGTATTTTCTTTTTGTTGGGGTTAACGGGGAATTGTAACGGTTTGAATTCGGCGTGGCATTTTGGCGCCAACGTCAAGTCGTTACCATTAGCCGGCATTTGTACCCATATTTGGAGGGTCGCCTAGAGCAGAAAAGATGTCATGCGCAATGGTCAATGATAGTCGAGTTCGCGGATCGGCGACCTGAGCTCATTCTCTTTCTCTGGCTGACCGTCGTCGACTTCACATCGCCGCGTGAGTAGTGTTTAAATGTAGATTGTAACCACGCTAAGTTGTAGCGGATATAACGTAGTGCGACTGGTCGTCCAGCCCCTACTTGCAGGTTCAATCTTGAGCTTTGTTAACAGAATCATTATTGTGCCCCTGTGGCCTACTTGAAATAGAGTAGTTAATGTATTTTGTCGTTGCGTAGTTTTTGTATTGCAATCAAGTGTGGCCACACTTGGATTGTCTCCGCGGAGAGTCAGGCAGTCAGGGAAAGGGCACCCTTTTCGATCAATAAACCTTTCTAAATTCAACATTGTATTAAGTAAGTCCAGTAATCTTAGAACGTCGTCTGTACGAGTTCTATTTATGTAAATGTCCGAAGTAGTTCGGCGAGCATCATATCAAGAAGTGTAAGTAACGAGTTGTTATAATTACTAGTAAAAGTCCGAATCAGTTCGGCAAGCAACATTGCACTGTCGTTATTTTATAATTGTATTGTATCAGTCTTATTTGCTATTCATTCAATTGCATGTGTTGTGTTGCCTCCAGGCACACAGCTGATGAGGTTACGACCTGTGTTGTACACAGAGTCCATTTACGCGAGGAGGTCAAACCCCCGGTAATCTGTTATCTCATTCTGATCATTTGTATGTTGTGTTTATTTGACTGTTCATTTATTCCTCACTTGAGGTTATGTAATAAAACCATAATTAATGTCAACTGGACATCACAGCTTTATGTCTTGATAGTCTAGCACCTAGTTCTGATCCTATTGCTCTCGCTCATGTCGTGTCGCTCTCTTTGTCAACTACCACGAGATCACCCGCCCACACCCATCTCCAGCTGTTGCTAGCCCGGCACTGGTTATTTCTGCCCGAGGCGACGACGCCGGCGTGGCAAATGCTGGGAAGATACCCTACTAATAGACCACGACCGCCTCCTTCCTTCCTTCCTTCCTTCCTTCTATCTTCATTACCACTATCGGATAGTTGAGGACAATGTTAGATTTCTGTTAATTTCATAATCACTTGTTTCGCGATAATCGAGGCGATAATTATATCTTTTATGCCCATGTTTGCTCATCAATCATAGTTTCCGGACTCATTATGTACAACTAATCTATAGCATTTTATTTGTCACTCAATCACAATAACACTGGCTGAAGAGGAGACTCCAAACAACAGCTAGGTCAAGATGTTGGTCAAGAGCAATACGACGACATATAATATTATCGCTTGTGCAGAGAGCTTCCCCCGCCGTCAGGTTCCTCCCAGCGTGGGTCCCTGACGGTCGGCCGACGCCGCGCAGTGCCCGATAAGGTCATGAGCAAGTCCGACCTTCGTTCCACATGGCGGGCAGAGTATACCGGCTCCGTCCCCACATGCATAGCAATCACATACAGTGAGGATAAGTACACTTACACATGTACAGTCGCAAAGAGTTCAGTTTGCCGCTTGTTGCAGGCACTTTTTTGGATACGATTGGAGACAAAATGGGTTGACGTAATGATTTGAAATTGTAATCACGATCAGATAAAAGACAAACTTAGGGATTTCACTTAGGGCCAGTCTTTCAATACTCTGCTATAGTCTCAATTAGCTGTAAACAGTTAGTTAGTATAAAACGCTGTCTTTCAATTGGTTGTTGCCATGACAATACAGTCCTAATCAACCGCTTCAAAGTTAGCAGAGTATTGAAAGACCGGCCCTTAGTACATTTTTATTCTTTTGCTTTGTTAATTAGTAATAATTAGTTGATTTTTTGGTGAGAACTGATCTATTTTCTTTTCTCGCTGGGGTGCCGTATGAAATGTACTTTTAAAAATCTGCCAAGTGATTTTATCTAATCATGATTAAAACTTGCAGATCAATTGCCAAATTGGTCTACGGGTTTGGTCTCCAATCGTATCGGAAATGACAAGTTTTGCGCGGTTTGTTGAAAAACCGGCGCCTAATAAACAAGGCACGAAACAAAAATGAAAAAGTGCTACTAATATACAATCAGACTGATCATGTGAACATCCTATCAAAGTTACACCCACTTATAAAACAATTTTTCTATCTCAATTTGCTAAAACGGCCGAACGCTAGTATCACCTTAGGCTGTAATGGGTCGTTACTATCTGATTTTTTTAATTTTGTCAGCGTGAAAAGTTATTTAAAAAAATCGTTTTGACGAACCGAGCTTTTCCCGTACGCTTACGCATTTTCTTCTAACTTCCCGGCATATAGGTACCACTACAATGTGAGTGTACTGCTGTCCTGACAGCGACTCTAGGTTCTCGCATTAGCCATGGAATACGACACGCTACGGCGAGTTACCTACATTATACATGCAGGGCTAATAGATTCAGATTGCCCGTGCAGATAACAGCTTCTGCTGATGAGTTCTTGATGCTACAGACCGAGCCACAGGTGTAGGAGGAAACACTTTGTTCACACTATCTGGACCCAGCAGTACCCAGACAGAGATCTGACTAGGAAAGTGAGGGGGGGGGGGGGGGGGACCAAAAAAAACTTCTATATAATAATAGTCTTTGAAAAAAAATCAAACTAATTAGAAAATTAAGTGCAAACTAAAATCCTAAAACCAGTTGAAAATAAAAAGAAGTCAAAAGAAATCATGAAGGTAAACATCTAAAAATATTTATAAATATCAAAAAAATCAACAAATCGAATAACACAAGAAATAAAAAAATAATAAGTGAAAATAAAACATTTGAAAATCCACAATAATTTATAAAAATCACATGAAAATCAACAAATCAAAAAACACAAATAATCAAGAAAAAATAAAAAATAAATAATATTATGGGAGCACTATAAAATGGCGAGTCCTGCATCCTGCTTATGACGATGAAGGTGAGGATGGACGATTCAAAGGAGGAGGTCGTGGCCTATCAGTACGCGCATCACAGTATTGGTCTGTAAGGAGTAAGGACGGCCGCGGGTATCGAATCCGGGCCTCTACTGCCTGAACCAACTTGATCAGTACTTCGAGGAGTAAATAACTCAAAAAATATATGTTTACCTACTCAAAAAGAAAAGAAAAACACACTAGAACAAAATATTTTAAAAATAAAAAAGTCGAATGTGACACATTGCACTGGTTGCAAATCTTCGAATAGGACCATGAATTTTCAACAACAATATCACAAATTTTCAAATGTTCTAACTCAAATGTATAATTTTTTATAAGAAACTTCAGAAAATAAAAACAATCTTGAACGAATTTTTTTACAAACTTTCGCTCAAATTTATCTAAATAATGTTCAATAAAGTTCTATCAAACTCTGCGAAATTGTTTTCTAATTCCACTTGAGCCGACGGGATTCTAACAAGGGCGGTATAAGAGGGAGGGGGGGGGGGGGGGGGCAATTCATAAAGCCAATTATCTAGACTCATTCGTGGGAGATCGCCATTACGCTACAAGCTCGTAAAATATAATAGTAACTGCTTTTGTCTGCGAAGTGTTATTAGTCGTAAAAGTGTCGTAAACTGTACGATATCGCGCGTTCAGACACGAAAAGCGTCCGGCCCAGTGCGAGTTTGAAGTACAAGACACTGTGGCTGGTGTCGCTGCATCAAACTCACAGTTACTTTCTGTGCTTTCAGGATCAAAATGATGGAGAAAATAATGTCATTTGTCTTGGGTGGAATTTTCATGTAGGCAAAGTAATTTTAGAAAATACGCAGTAGTAGAATTAAAATTGTAATAACAATCAATATCATATTTTTTTATTCACATTAACATATTGTTTGCATTATTTGTGACCATTAGAGCAAATAATAGACCACGGAGAACCGATAACTGTTCAAAGGTCCCAAGTAAATGAAAAAAACAAAGCAACAGAAACAGATTTAATATATTTCATATGGTCTCTAGAATCTATGATTATGCATTCAGTTCTAATCTAGTGACTTTAAAAAATAAATAAAAGATGGCGAGTAGGTACAAGGAAAACGAAAAATGATTCTGGGAAAGTTGAAGATGAATTGAAGAAATGTTTACATTAGTCCTCATACAAACAAGTTGACGTTATGAAAAAAAAATATACAGATCGATGAAAATGAGTTTGTAACTTCAAATAATATTAAAAATATAAATTAGGAAAGTTTCAATTTTGCGAAATTACCTAATTGTAAATTTGCGAATTGTGTGAAAATAAGTTGGGTTTGTCTCTCATAAATCTTGTAATTGACATTGTGATTTCCCTTGAAGCTACTGCGTCATAAAGTCGACTCTCACGACGCCGACGCCGCTATGAATGAGCTGGTTGTGCGACTTAACTCGCGGCGTCGACGCGCTTGAAAGCGTCACGACGCCCCGAGTAGCTGGCACTCGATACAACACAAACCCAATTGTCCGGCAACGTCCATAGACATCACAACCGGCACAGTGGCTGACGATTTGCAGGACATTCGGGGGCACTACAATTAACGGATAATTATAAATTTTACATACTTTTTTTTTGTCTGGGGCTTAACGTCGCACTGTTCTGCAGCGAGGCTAATGGCGTAAACAATTTCATAATTTCACATAATTTCATGTTTTGTATCAGAAATATTAACAGTTAATTTTAGAAATTTATATATATTTTATACTAACTTTTGGATATCCAGGCTCGATAATTATGAAATTTACTATGCAAATAATAAACTTAAATTTGAATTGAATAATGTCGACGTTCTCGATTTCTAATCTTACTTTACATCCGATATTATAAGGAAAAAAATTTGCTATAGACTAGGTATTATTGTCAATTAAAAACAGCTCATTTTATGGATCAAAAATAATTTCTAAAGTAATCCATACTTGTTTACCAACGGTTGTTTCTCTTTAGAAATGCTAAGAAGATGATCATACAAAATAGTTTATCACTTGGAGGTGCTAAACTCTATCAAAAGGATTCCATCCTCTATTGATTATCAGTTTACTTATAGAAACTTGGTACAATGAAAATATATACATTTGTTTCTTAGAGGTTATAAGTGAAGTATGGCTAATTTATTAACACGTTCGCTTTAGTCACTGAATATTGTGTAACAGAACATGAACTACAAATAATACAAACCTCAAGTTGTAAATACAAAGACACATTATCGTCCAGCGTAACAGTGTGAAGACACATGTGTGAAGAAGACATAAAACAAGACGCAACATGTTGACGGACGTCTCAAATAAAAGGCAACAAACAGAATCGGTCCAACAGCTTCGAAGCATCGGCCAAAAACAATACGAAAACACAAAGCACAAGAAACTGAAATCTACTCACATCAGAAGTCGTTGCTTGGACGCCGGGGACTTTGACGTATCCGTTCAGCTTCTTGTCGCCGCCGTTGACGTTCATCCCCTTGACGCCGACCCCGATGCTGAAGTCGACGTCGTCGTCCATCCAGGCGCCGCCCCGCAGCGGCACGAACTTGCCGTTGGCGTCGCTTCCGGGGGAGATGTTCCTTGCGGTTGTGGGGACAAACTTGCCACTTCCGTCACTTCCGGGGGACAACCTTGCGGATGTGGGGACAAACTTGCCGCTTCCGTCACTTCCAGGGGACAAGTTTCTTGCTGAAGGAACAAACTTTCCACTTCCGTCACTTCCAGGGGACAAGTTTCTTGCTGAAGGAACAAACTTTCCGCTTCCGTCACTACCAGGAGACAAGTTTCTTGCTGAAGGAACAAACTTTCCACTTCCGTCACTTCCAGGGGACAAGTTTCTTGCTGAAGGAACAAACTTGCCACTTCCGTCACTTCCAGGGGAAAACCTTGCGGACGTGGGGACAAACTTGCCACTTCCGTCGCTACCGGGAGATGTGTTTCGCACTGTGGGCTGAACAAACTTCCCGTTGACTTCATTCGCGGGTGACGCGGTCCTCCCCGGTGACGCGGTCCTCGCCGTAGACGGCACATAATACTGGTGAGGGGCTCGGACGTCCTTGGCGGGGATCTTGGAGTAGTCAATAGCTGTGGAGGGTATGTAGAACGACGACACTCCGTTAGCACAAGGAACATAGTACTTAGTCGTGTTCGCATCTTTGACGGTACGCGACGGGATATCTTCCCAGACCTCCTCCGTGGAGCGGTTCGTGGAAGCGGCCCGACTGGAGGTTTCTGAAAGCGGTTCCCAGATGTCGGGCGTCGCGGTCGTCCGCTGATCCCAGTTGTCCCCGTTGGAGGAGTTGACGGAGACGGGTTCCGACGGGGTGCTCCTCGCCGGCTCCCAGTGGATCGACGCGGGCCTCTGTTGCCAGATCTCCGGGCCGTTCGTCGTGTTGACGGAGATCGGCTCCCAGACGTCGCCACTGGCCGGCGCCGTGGTCCTGCCCATCGGCTCCCACACCTCGCTCGTGGAGCTCTCGTAGAAGTTGTCCTCTTGGGTTTGTCGCGATCGCTCGTCGACGACGCGGCCGCCTCGCGCCACCGTCACCTCCTCGCGTGTCACCACCGAGGACTTGACGCTGAGGCTCGTCTCCAGACGCACCGGGGCCTTGAGGATGCCGGCGCGGATGAGGATCTGGTTGAGGAGGTCGCAGTGCGGCACCGTGCCGTTGAGCAGAGCCTCGCGGATCGCGGCGCCGTCCTTACCCTCCAGCGCGATGGGGACGCCGTTGACGAGCAGGACCTCCTCCTCGCGGAGACACGACTTCTTCTCGCAGTCGAGGACCTTGACGCCGGGGCCGAGGAGGGACTCCACCGTCTGCTGGAGCTCGTCGTCCATGGCATCGGCGTTCAGGCGGCAGCTAGAGGGTGGCGATTCAGACGGGCATGAGATCAACATGTTCAGAGGCGACAAGAGTGGATAACAAATTAAACCGATTTCAAAATAAAAATAAAATGTACTGAACCTAATCATAATTCAGAAAATATTGAGATGAAAGGTTCACTTCATACTCCCAGTTTTTGAGAGAATTACTATTTCGTAGAAGATGGAAAATGTTGAAGAATGCAAGTTGTAGGAAATAAATGCTCTTTTGATCACAGTGTGAAATAAAACTGCACAATTTATAAGCTGATTTCAAATTCAGAATTTAAGTGGAATTTCAGATACTATGCAAAATATAATTGATCATAACTTAGATAGAAGATATTTTTCACGAAAGGTGGTCCCTGATTTTCAAAGTGCAAGCGCGCAATTTCTTCAACATATTGGCATCTTCAACGAAATTTCCACAACCTCATAAATGGCGGATAGTGTGAACAAATATGTCCTAGAAAAACTCTACAGTGAGCTCAAATTTAATAAATTATAATTCAATTTGATAGCAATTCTTACCTAATTAGGACATTAAAAACATCCACCTACATTGCGCTGTTTAAGAATACAGAAAGCACATTTATAATTCCATTTTGCCCAAACCGGGCAGAGCATGAATCACACCGCTGCGAAGGAATGTCACTCCCAATGTCACCGAAGCACTGGGTAAAGAGAGCGCCAGGACGAATAAGGAGCTAACGACTTGTGAACTGCATTCGAAGCGACCTGGATCCTCTAGGACTGATTCTTTGGATCGCGTTCCACACGAAGCGGGATCAAGACTGATGGGAAATCCATATCGCTTTAGAATACAATTATTTCGTTATTCGAGAAGGTTGTACGTGATGGTTCCAGTCGGAGGGTATTTCAGATATCACGTAAACGTCTAGACTTCAAGTCTTTAACAGATTTTAACTTTTACAGATTTTAACTGCCAGATAGAATAGGGAATATTATTTAATCCGGTGTCTTGATGACATCACAATTTCATAAAAGTATCTAATTTAAATCTATTTTAGTAATTGTAGTAAAATCTATAAAACAAGATTCGTTCCTATGAACAAGCTTAGATTAATCTTGCACCTGAACTAGACAAATAATCAAACAGAATCACCTCTCAAATTTTCCCAAATTTAGTCCTAGAATATTATCGTAAATTGATTCATAATCTGACATCAAGAGAACTTCGTAATATTTTTATAATATGAATTCACAACTAGTAATATATTACTTAGATACAATATCTGTACTTCAAATGTAAAAGGCCCGAAGTCACTTCCAATGATACTTGAGCTCATTGATCATCGAATAATATTTGTATAATGGCGACGTCAGACATTTTGTAACAGAACTAGGTATAATTGTTGACTTCAGTCAAATTGAAATTGATAGAGTTATGATTATATAGGTACTCGATTTCGAAAGTGTTCTACGTAAAATCCAAACTAATTTATACTTCAGGCCATCTCTCGTGGAACGGGAATCGCAAGGTTCGTCAGAGCGTTTTTGAAATTTTGGTGTACCATTACACCACTAAATAATTTTAAAAAATCAGATAGTAACGACCCATTACAGCCTAATAGACTAAATTATGCCATACACTGGAGTACTTTATGACCTCTGGTACGACCTCAAAGTGTTAAATACGATATCGTATCTTAAATACGAGTGTCATTATTTAGTATATTATGATGTAATGGGTCGTTACTGATTTTTTAAATTTATTTAGTGGGAAGACAAATTTTAAGAAAATCACATTGAAGAACAAGCGTATCCCGTTCGCTTCTCCAAGCCTCGTATTGGATGCAATAAAATAATGTAATCACTGGTCTTCTACCAAGCGTATGCAGCGATGTACCAGGTCAGTTAGCGTGTGACGTCACAGCAATGGAATGTGAGATAACCAGGCGCTAATCACCGCCAGTGCATGTTGTCGCACCTAACACACTGGTAGCATTATGCAGCAGATAATAGCGAGCTTCCCGGATGGCGCGCCGGGTAGCGTGACGGTAGACCACGTGATCACCCCATCCAGGTCGAATAATACTGATGTCACGTGACTTTCAAGAGCGAGTTGCAGCATTGTTGCAGGGGCAAATGATGGGAAGGTGCCCTGCATGACCGCCTCCTTCCCACCGAACCTCATTAAGGGGGTTCCAGGGTTACGTCATAGGAATGAGAATTTGTTGGAATTCATACGAAAGATGAGTGAAACCATATTGCATACAACTAGCAAAAAATATTTGCTCCTTACCGTATGATATAATTAGATATTCTTGATTGATGATCACTTTTCGCCCATCAGGGAGAAATCGTCCAGTAATATTGGTCTTAAATTGCTTAAGGATAATAAATTTTAGAATAATATTACAGTTTTAAACCTGCCTCACCTGCCAAATAAGAAAGAACATGTGTGTAATGTGAGAATGTACCATAAATCTGACAACGTTGCACTACAAATATGAATGAATTTGGGATAGTTTAATTGGAACTTCGATTAGGAACACATAATTGGAGCATACGGTACGATATAATGGTTTTATGCTGTTGTTTGAGGTATTATTTCATCAGAAAATTGTATATGAATTACAGAGAATTCTAAGCAAATTAAGAATACCTAGTTACAGAATAGTGTTAAACAAAATGTGCTATTTCTTTGATATTCTGTACCTGTTTCAGTAAATTGTAGCCTTGTAAAGTTGTAAGTATTATTTATGCAAACCCATATCAATTCTTACAATAGGAAGTCGCCCGCAGTTTTTACACTAACCAATGAAACAGTAAATTGCGTTCCATTTACAGTTCTAGAAGTCTAAACTATACATTACTATTTCAAAGACACATCCGCAGTATTGTAAATGACACCATTTGCTAACACGATCAATGAATCATCTACTCACAAGTACCTATAGAAATAGTAAGTATTAGCACGTGCCAAGAGTTGATCATCAACGAAACCTCTTTGTGTACCCAGAACTTTCCTATCTCTAAAGTACTGGCCTTACTTTAGACCCCCCCCTCCCCCCACCGGGATATTTTTAGGGGCCCCAAACTTTTTTAATTTCCTACCCTAAAAATCCTGAAAGGGCTGTGCATCTTTTTGTGCAAATATTACTTTTCTTTATACACTTTTAATTTATTATTAATCCAGTTTCGTGCTTTGAACATTTTGCAGGAGAGAGGGTAAAATAGTATAACATTAGGGTCGATTTTGGCCGGATTTTTTTTTTAATTTTGATACAGAATTTAGTGATTTTTAATGCGATTTAACACACAATTTGTTCAATTTGATCATATAAAATCGTCAAATTACAACTATTTTCATGACTATAGGCATCGATTATGGTAAATGCATTCCAAATTTTTGCCCCCCCCCCCCAGCCCTGTTCCCCCCGCGACTGCAACATCGAAGATACGCCGGTGGCTCCAAGTCCCGACATGTAGTGAGTAATCCCCAGCATCTCATGTCATCCTGTCTCCAGGAATAATCTCCGCACACACAATGCACCAGATGACACGCGAGCGTCCACGCGTGTAATCATCTCGCTATTAATACAACTCTGTCTGTTGAACAGCCACAAGACTGCTGGATCATCATCTCAGCCCGTCCAATACGTCTGTGGATGGTACAGCAAGTCCTGGTATCATCAAGTAGAATACGGCTTTCGATGCCGCTCACGCTTGTATGTACGAAATTGAGTCTGGAAGAAACAGGCGAGTAGGAAGGGGGAGAATTGTGGGGGAAATCACCCCACTCTCTCATTCAATTCCCCTTCCTATGTTGTTAATCATTTGAATGTCAAGATAAATAAAAATATGCTGGAGTGTTAAAATCGTGTAGAAATGCACGAATTGCCTGAAACTTAAAATGTTTACGTATAGTTTCATTTTGTAACCAAAAAACTAAAGAAAATTGTTTTCAAAGTGTCATAAAACCAAAAAATGCCCTGCCGGTCAGGTTTCAACATGTCTCTCACCACCCCAAAGTGCCAAATTTAAAAAATATTGAATATTTCAACAAAATACATCTCATAACATCTCAAAATTGATTTCAAAGTGTCCAAAAACAAAAAACGCCCTGCGGGGCAAGGCGGGGCCACGCTCCTTAAGCCGTAAAACATTGTTTTCCTTTCTTTGCCCCCACCTGGCAGAAATCCTGCGGACGCCCATGCTGCTGGATTCTTATACGAATTGCCAACAATGTGCTCACTGTTTCAGGGATGGAATTGCGCACCTCGATTTAAGAACTACTGCTAATGAATATGTTCGAATGCGTGTTGCGTGTCGATCAGTCTATAAATACCCCTGGCCGTGTCAGTGCGTGACAGATCACCAGGCAACATGTGCGCCGTGCATTAGCACCATGTGTTGCTACTTGTACGCATCAGGCCTGACAGTCAGTGGGCGGCGCTATCTCATCATGTGCTCACAGTTTACAGTGTCAGATATGACGGGATGATAATTATGAAGCTTTTGTTACGCCGTAATTGAAAACATGATCGATTTTTTATTTTTATGAATTGGTAGGCAAGATTATATTTTCTTTTGGGGTAAATTTTCTATTAGGTACCTCTACCTACACTGAACATTTACCTGGAATTCTACCAATTCGACGTACAAAAACCCAGTTCTAAAATGCTCAATGTAATTTATTTACATTTACAACCTTTTAGAATTTAAATAACAAATAAATTCCACAAATCTATAAAAAAAAATGAATTGTTTTCTGCTAAACTTCAAGTTTGACGTCATCTGTTGTGAACCATTGTATCGCATTTAAAGTTGAAACTTCCCATTTTTCTGTAGTAGGTACTATGATTAAAATCTGTCCTGTTTTTAAAATTTCCCTAACAAACAGATATGTTTTTACGCCCCGCATCATTTCCAATCATCCTGACCCCACAGAAGTCGTCCATAAAACCCAGTAACTCATTAATATTCTTTCTAAATCTGCCCCCAGTGGTTAAAATACATGATTAGTCAAAACGCATATTACAAAAAGAACTGTATCATTGTAGGTACTCAATTTCAATATGCCTAGCTATACATACTTGCACACAAGCAACCCCCATCAGAGTTCAGTAACTCTTATGCAAATCCCCCCTCCCCCTTCCAGGACATGTGGCAGGACCGGGAACATGTGTCCCTTGTTCCTGGTAGAGGCAGATGGGCTGGGCCCCACGCGTACCCCCCTCTTCATCATTCACCTTGGGGGAGCGACGTCTAAGGGTTGATTTTAATATTACCAGGAATCATTGAAGGGTTCATTTTAATACGAGTTTGAATTTTAAGTGTGTAAATGTATTTGGTTTTGTGGGAGAAGAGAATATGAATTCGGTTGCAATTGCAAATATGAAATATGCAAATGACTTGATATGACGACGGCATTGCTGTGAAAGCAGATCAGGAAATAATATCAAAATCACGAGTCGATTTAAAGATTATTCTTGCTTCATTGGAACTATCGAGAGGAATACAGGAAGCCGTCGTGGCTTATTAGTAGGGAACCCTCCCAGAATTTGCCTCTAGACTGAGGGAAAACACGAAAAACCTCAGTCATGACTTGAGGAAATCCGACATAATTCGGGATTGTATACATTTTACATTATTTTACTTGATGAAACCATTTGGCATTGCTAATTTTTAAAGTAGATCTTAATATTTAAAATTTAAATAAAAGAAAGCAACAGGTAATTATAATGGAATTTCTTTCTGATAATATAAAATAAATTATAAAGTTCCCAACAGACTTCCAAAGGTTATACAGGTGATGTATATGCACTCCTTATTGGTATAGAATACACAATTATTTTTTAGTGTGAATTATATCATTTTACTATGTTCGAACAATTATTTCCAGTGGGTAGCCAAGTAGAATGTGTGGACATGTCATGAATATATAGCATGTTTAGAAATGTGTTCTTTGGTTCGGAAGTGATGCTTGGTTTTGCAGGATCTTTCATCATTCATGAATATATCTTTAGATTTGCATCTTCTTTTTCTTGCCCAAGAAGAGGTCGTTAGCGAAGATGAGGCAAGAAAACCACACAGGAAGAAGAAAACCTATCTTCGAACAACACGAATACATGTAGAGAAGCTTTCAGCTAGGATATGTCATAGCTCAGTTCATTGATTATTTACAGTTCAGGAAGAGCACAGAATGTATTCAGAACCCACCTCAACAACACATCAATACATTAATCAACATGCACTCGAGGAATCTTTGTTTGAGTTTGTTAGCGCAAAGATCTATGAATGAAATGTAGAGATATCATTGATCGATAGCTCAGTCATAATTGGAAGCGTTTGTATGAGTAACAGAATTTATAGTTTGATTAGGTTTTGCGAAATTGCAATACAGAATCATCATGAGGGAAAACTATACTGAATGAAATCAGCTCGAGTAAAAAAATGCATGCTACAAAAATGTCATGTTATTCAATTTTAAAGTGTAGGTTCTCTAAAAATAATACTTTTTTCTTTTTAACAATACTTATTTATTAGTAAAATATTAGGGACGTGAGAAAATAGTGATACAAATCAAGAAATGATGTCCATATTTAATTTTAAAAAAACAAACATTGAAAGTCATATCACTTTAAATTTCTTTTTACCTTATCACTGTCACCTACAAAATAAAGATGCAGCTTTATTTCATCATTTGTCTACGTTAACGAAAGCCAATATTTCCACACACACGACAATCTTTACAGCTCCAGTCTGTAAGCCTTGATCCTTTGTTTCAAGTGTGTAATGTTAGTATAAACGCACCTCCAATCCACTACAATTGGCGCAATCCACGGCACGCCCTGCACTGACAGTTCTTCGAAGACACTCTAGAGTCTAGACAATGGCAAGGATGGACCGCGCTAAATCTGCGTCGCGTCAAATAGCTCTTTAACTCTTGTAAACAAACAACTCCTTAGTCTTTCAAGTTTTGTAAATAATAAAGACCGAACTCATCAATGCTAGTGTTATGGGATGTAGTTAACAAATATACACCCAGGGGCCCCCCGGGGTCAGCATGTCGCTAATTGTGTCAATAAAGCTACAGAAATAGACGCTTTGATCATGTTTTTAGTTACGAAGTTATTGACAGCGTGTTTATTGAAAACAAATTGCTTTTCCGCCTGTATTAATTGAAAAAAATACAACGATTGATAATTTTAATGTCAAAATGGTGAAAAAGACGTACACTCACAACCAATAAAAATCGGTACTCGAAAAGAAAAGGATTGGCTGCTTAAAGGCTGTGTTAACACATCATCTATACCTCTAGTAGGCGAGCTCTTATTTCATTGATAATAACAAGGATTGATTGTCAAGGAACCTTACCAGCAGCCAATCCGTTTCTTTTTGAGTACCAATTTTTATTGGTTTGAGTGTACCTATACCCGTCATCATGGGAATTTTAGCAGAAACAGTATTACAAAATATAAAAATATATAAAATTGATTTAAGACGACACATATTTTTCGTTGATTTCAACACAAAAAAATGTGTCGTCTCAAATCAACACATTTTTTAGACGATTTCTTAGTATGTAAATTAATATCAAACAATTTAAATTACTGAATTTAATATTATCTTTCTACAATTCAATTACCTCTACTAAACATTTTGACAAAAATTAATATTGAGCGCGAGTCGAAAGTAACAGGTTGGTCAATCTGAATCGGTATAAAAAGGCCGGGATATTTTATCCCGATTTTATAAGTACAATAATGTATTAAATGATCAATTCAGAATTAGTAATTAATTTTATCTTTTTATTAAATGCCGGCAAGTTGGCTGTTATCTCGGCAGCAATGAAATAATGAAACGATGTTCAATGAAGAACAGTGAACGATGCCAACTTAGCGCTGCTCCAAAGTGTTATAAAGTGAGGTTTGAGTGGGCAAATGGCCGTGGCTTTGACTCCATAGACTCGTGTTGGGAGATATTGGCAGTGGGATGGCGGCTCAAATGGCGCAGTGGGTAGTACGGAGGACGAACAAGATTTACAGAGTCCATCAGTGAAACATCAAACCACATTCTGTAAATCAAATGATTCCGGATTCGGCCCGATTTTATTTCAATCAGGAATGGTTTCGGGAATTTTCACGATTTTTTTAACTTCTGTATGAAAATTGTTTCTAGATTTTTAAAGTTTTGCTTTTAGAAGCATTGCTTTTAGAAGCATTGCACAATAATTTCAATGGTAAAAGTCATTAGTTCCAGTGACTTTATAATTGGAAATGTATGTAAAAAAAAATACAGATTTTAGGTAGTCAAATTGCAGATGTCAATTTGTTAAGGTACAAAAGGTCAGAACAGATGACACCTCAAACGTGATGCTGAGCCTAAAATAATCCAGCATGTTTACATAAAAATAATTGGGTGGGTAAACATATATTTTTTTTTATAAAAAAAATATTTTGAAAACAATTCATGAAAATTTTGAAAATTTCTATGAAATTAAAAAAGTCAAGTCACTTATCAGAAACTATATAAAAATGTCCATCAGCATCGGCTCTCAATCAACGTTACCTGCTGAAAATCTTAGCAATCATGCAAACTGATCCAAGTTTTTAGCAAGACCAGTATCTTGGCAAGATTTGTCAGCCATCACAGCACATTTGCAACCAGCAGCCAGCGTTTGGCCATCAGAAGTCTGAGTTCTTCTCCTCCCACGGCATTCTGGGGTCCGGGTTCAATTCCATGCCGCCCTTAAGCCGCGTTTACAACAACTTAACGTTCGAAAATTAACGTTGCAAAATTAACGTAATTCCACTTTCGTTCACAACCACTTCGGAAAAATAACACACACGTAAAACAAGATGGCGCCGGCCAGCGCGAACAGCTGTGAGTAAGATGTGAGAGAAGTGTCCGTGCGCATGCGCCACTTAACGCACTTAACGTTCGACTTGAAAGTAGGAAGTTGGTCAACTTTGAGGTGAAATTGGCGTACGTTAATTTACCAAATTTCGTTGTGAACGAATCCATAAGTTTACATGGGCTTGAAAATTGAAATTGCGTTAATTTTCTTAATTTTCGAACGTTAATTTTGTTGTAAACGCGGCTTTAGTGAGGTATTTCCGTGCTTTTATCCTCATCGATATGCTCAGGTTATTTACCAGCTAATAATAGCACTAGCACTTCCCATCTTCTCCATTCCTCCACATCAACATATCCCAATCATTTATCCTCATCGATATGCTCAGGTTATTTACCAGCTAATAATAGCACTTCCCATCTTCTCCATTCCTCCACATCAACATATCCCAATCATTTATCCTCATCGATATGCTCAGGTTATTTACCAGCTAATAATAGCACTTGCACTTCCCATCTTCTCCATTCCTCCACATCAACATATCCCAATCATTTATCCTCATCGATATGCTCAGGTTATTTACCAGCTAATAATAGCACTTGCACTTCCCATCTTCTCCATTCCTCCACATCAACATATCCCAATCATTTATCCTCATCGATATGCTCAGGTTATTTACCAGCTAATAATAGCACTTGCACTTCCCATCTTCTCCATTCCTCCACATCAACATATCCCAATCATTTATCCTCATCGATATGCTCAGGTTATTTACCAGCTAATAATAGCACTTCCCATCTTCTCCATTCCTCCACATCAACATATCCCAATCATTTATCCTCATCGATATGCTCAGGTTATTTACCAGCTAATAATAGCACTTCCCATCTTCTCCATTCCTCCACATCAACATATCCCAATCATTTATCCTCATCGATATGCTCAGGTTATTTACCAGCTAATAATAGCACTTGCACTTCCCATCTTCCCCATTCCTCCACATCAACATATCCCAATCATTTATCCTCATCGATATGCTCAGGTTATTTACCAGCTAATAATAGCACTTCCCATCTTCTCCATTCCTCCACATCAACATATCCCAATCATTTATCCTCATCGATATGCTCAGGTTATTTACCAGCTAATAATAGCACTTCCCATCTTCTCCATTCCTCCACATCAACATATCCCAATCATTTATCCTCATCGATATGCTCAGGTTATTTACCAGCTAATAATAGCACTTGCACTTCCCATCTTCTCCATTCCTCCACATCAACATATCCCAATCATTTATCCTCATCGATATGCTCAGGTTATTTACCAGCTAATAATAGCACTTGCACTTCCCATCTTCTCCATTCCTCCACATCAACATATCCCAATCATTTATCCTCATCGATATGCTCAGGTTATTTACCAGCTAATAATAGCACTTGCACTTCCCATCTTCTCCATTCCTCCACATCAACATATCCCAATCATTTATCCTCATCGATATGCTCAGGTTATTTACCAGCTAATAATAGCACTTGCACTTCCCATCTTCTCCATTCCTCCACATCAACATATCCCAATCATTTATCCTCATCGATATGCTCAGGTTATTTACCAGCTAATAATAGCACTTCCCATCTTCTCCATTCCTCCACATCAACATATCCCAATCATTTATCCTCATCGATATGCTCAGGTTATTTACCAGCTAATAATAGCACTTGCACTTCCCATCTTCTCCATTCCTCCACATCAACATATCCCAATCATTTATCCTCATCGATATGCTCAGGTTATTTACCAGCTAATAATAGCACTTGCACTTCCCATCTTCTCCATTCCTCCACATCAACATATCCCAATCATTTATCCTCATCGATATGCTCAGGTTATTTACCAGCTAATAATAGCACTTCCCATCTTCTCCATTCCTCCACATCAACATATCCCAATCATTTATCCTCATCGATATGCTCAGGTTATTTACCAGCTAATAATAGCACTTGCACTTCCCATCTTCTCCATTCCTCCACATCAACATATCCCAATCATTTATCCTCATCGATAATGCTCAGGTTATTTACCAGCTAATAATAGCACTTGCACTTCCCATCTTCTCCATTCCTCCACATCAACATATCCCAATCATTTATCCTCATCGATATGCTCAGGTTATTTACCAGCTAATAATAGCACTTGCACTTCCCATCTTCTCCATTCCTCCACATCAACATATCCCAATCATTTATCCTCATCGATATGCTCAGGTTATTTACCAGCTAATAATAGCACTTGCACTTCCCATCTTCTCCATTCCTCCACATCAACATATCCCAATCATTTATCCTCATCGATATGCTCAGGTTATTTACCAGCTAATAATAGCACTTGCACTTCCCATCTTCTCCATTCCTCCACATCAACATATCCCAATCATTTATCCTCATCGATATGCTCAGGTTATTTACCAGCTAATAATAGCACTTGCACTTCCCATCTTCTCCATTCCTCCACATCAACATATCCCAATCATTTATCCTCATCGATAAGCTCAGGTTATTTACCAGCTAATAATAGCACTTGCACTTCCCATCTTCTCCATTCCTCCACATCAACATATCCCAATCATTTATCCTCATCGATATGCTCAGGTTATTTACCAGCTAATAATAGCACTTCCCATCTTCTCCATTCCTCCACATCAACATATCCCAATCATTTATCCTCATCGATATGCTCAGGTTATTTACCAGCTAATAATAGCACTTGCACTTCCCATCTTCTCCATTCCTCCACATCAACATATCCCAATCATTTATCCTCATCGATAATGCTCAGGTTATTTACCAGCTAATAATAGCACTTCCCATCTTCTCCATTCCTTCACATCAACATATCCCAATCATTTATCCTCATCGATATGCTCAGGTTATTTACCAGCTAATAATAGCACTTGCACTTCCCATCTTCTCCATTCCTCCACATCAACATATCCCAATCATTTATCCTCATCGATATGCTCAGGTTATTTACCAGCTAATAATAGCACTTGCACTTCCCATCTTCTCCATTCCTCCACATCAACATATCCCAATCATTTATCCTCATCGATATGCTCAGGTTATTTACCAGCTAATAATAGCACTTGCACTTCCCATCTTCTCCATTCCTCCACATCAACATATCCCAATCATTTATCCTCATCGATATGCTCAGGTTATTTACCAGCTAATAATAGCACTTGCACTTCCCATCTTCTCCATTCCTCCACATCAACATATCCCAATCATTTATCCTCATCGATATGTTCAGGTTATTTACCAGCTAATAATAGCACTTGCCATCTTCTCCATTCCTCCACATCAACATATCCCAATCATTTATCCTCATCGATATGCTCAGGTTATTTACCAGCTAATAATAGCACTTGCACTTCCCATCTTCTCCATTCCTCCACATCAACATATCCCAATCATTTATCCTCATCGATATGCTCAGGTTATTTACCAGCTAATAATAGCACTTCCCATCTTCTCCATTCCTCCACATCAACATATCCCAATCATTTATCCTCATCGATATGCTCAGGTTATTTACCAGCTAATAATAGCACTAGCACTTCCCATCTTCTCCATTCCTCCACATCAACATATCCCAATCATTTATCCTCATCGATATGCTCAGGTTATTTACCAGCTAATAATAGCACTAGCACTTCCCATCTTCTCCATTCCTCCACATCAACATATCCCAATCATTTATCCTCATCGATATGCTCAGGTTATTTACCAGCTAATAATAGCACTTGCACTTCCCATCTTCTCCATTCCTCCACATCAACATATCCCAATCATTTATCCTCATCGATATGCTCAGGTTATTTACCAGCTAATAATAGCACTTGCACTTCCCATCTTCTCCATTCCTCCACATCAACATATCCCAATCATTTATCCTCATCGATATGCTCAGGTTATTTACCAGCTAATAATAGCACTTGCACTTCCCATCTTCTCCATTCCTCCACATCAACATATCCCAATCATTAATCCTCATCGATATGCTCAGGTTATTTACCAGCTAATAATAGCACTAGCACTTCCCATCTTCTCCATTCCTCCACATCAACATATCCCAATCATTTATCCTCATCGATATGCTCAGGTTATTTACCAGCTAATAATAGCACTTGCACTTCCCATCTTCTCCATTCCTCCACATCAACATATCCCAATCATTTATCCTCATCGATATGCTCAGGTTATTTACCAGCTAATAATAGCACTTGCACTTCCCATCTTCTCCATTCCTCCACATCAACATATCCCAATCATTTATCCTCATCGATAAGCTCAGGTTATTTACCAGCTAATAATAGCACTTGCACTTCCCATCTTCTCCAATCCTCCACATCAACATATCCCAATCATTTATCCTCATCGATATGCTCAGGTTATTTACCAGCTAATAATAGCACTTGCACTTCCCATCTTCTCCATTCCTCCACATCAACATATCCCAATCATTTATCCTCATCGATATGCTCAGGTTATTTACCAGCTAATAATAGCACTTGCACTTCCCATCTTCTCCATTCCTCCACATCAACATATCCCAATCATTTATCCTCATCGATATGCTCAGGTTATTTACCAGCTAATAATAGCACTTGCACTTCCCATCTTCTCCATTCCTCCACATCAACATATCCCAATCATTTATCCTCATCGATATGCTCAGGTTATTTACCAGCTAATAATAGCACTTGCACTTCCCATCTTCTCCATTCCTCCACATCAACATATCCCAATCATTTATCCTCATCGATAAGCTCAGGTTATTTACCAGCTAATAATAGCACTTGCACTTCCCATCTTCTCCATTCCTCCACATCAACATATCCCAATCATTTATCCTCATCGATATGCTCAGGTTATTTACCAGCTAATAATAGCACTTGCACTTCCCATCTTCTCCATTCCTCCACATCAACATATCCCAATCATTTATCCTCATCGATATGCTCAGGTTATTTACCAGCTAATAATAGCACTTGCACTTCCCATCTTCTCCATTCCTCCACATCAACATATCCCAATCATTTATCCTCATCGATATGCTCAGGTTATTTACCAGCTAATAATAGCACTTGCACTTCCCATCTTCTCCATTCCTCCACATCAACATATCCCAATCATTTATCCTCATCGATAAGCTCAGGTTATTTACCAGCTAATAATAGCACTTGCACTTCCCATCTTCTCCATTCCTCCACATCAACATATCCCAATCATTTATCCTCATCGATATGCTCAGGTTATTTACCAGCTAATAATAGCACTTGCACTTCCCATCTTCTCCATTCCTCCACATCAACATATCCCAATCATTTATCCTCATCGATATGCTCAGGTTATTTACCAGCTAATAATAGCACTTGCCATCTTCTCCATTCCTCCACATCAACATATCCCAATCATTTATCCTCATCGATATGCTCAGGTTATTTACCAGCTAATAATAGCACTTCCCATCTTCTCCATTCCTCCACATCAACATATCCCAATCATTTATCCTCATCGATATGCTCAGGTTATTTACCAGCTAATAATAGCACTTGCACTTCCCATCTTCTCCATTCCTCCACATCAACATATCCCAATCATTTATCCTCATCGATATGCTCAGGTTATTTACCAGCTAATAATAGCACTTGCACTTCCCATCTTCTCCATTCCTCCACATCAACATATCCCAATCATTTATCCTCATCGATATGCTCAGGTTATTTACCAGCTAATAATAGCACTTCCCATCTTCTCCATTCCTCCACATCAACATATCCCAATCATTTATCCTCATCGATATGCTCAGGTTATTTACCAGCTAATAATAGCACTTGCACTTCCCATCTTCTCCATTCCTCCACATCAACATATCCCAATCATTTATCCTCATCGATAATGCTCAGGTTATTTACCAGCTAATAATAGCACTTGCACTTCCCATCTTCTCCATTCCTCCACATCAACATATCCCAATCATTTATCCTCATCGATATGCTCAGGTTATTTACCAGCTAATAATAGCACTTGCACTTCCCATCTTCTCCATTCCTCCACATCAACATATCCCAATCATTTATCCTCATCGATATGCTCAGGTTATTTACCAGCTAATAATAGCACTTGCACTTCCCATCTTCTCCATTCCTCCACATCAACATATCCCAATCATTTATCCTCATCGATATGCTCAGGTTATTTACCAGCTAATAATAGCACTTGCACTTCCCATCTTCTCCATTCCTCCACATCAACATATCCCAATCATTTATCCTCATCGATATGCTCAGGTTATTTACCAGCTAATAATAGCACTTGCACTTCCCATCTTCTCCATTCCTCCACATCAACATATCCCAATCATTTATCCTCATCGATAAGCTCAGGTTATTTACCAGCTAATAATAGCACTTGCACTTCCCATCTTCTCCATTCCTCCACATCAACATATCCCAATCATTTATCCTCATCGATATGCTCAGGTTATTTACCAGCTAATAATAGCACTTCCCATCTTCTCCATTCCTCCACATCAACATATCCCAATCATTTATCCTCATCGATATGCTCAGGTTATTTACCAGCTAATAATAGCACTTGCACTTCCCATCTTCTCCATTCCTCCACATCAACATATCCCAATCATTTATCCTCATCGATAATGCTCAGGTTATTTACCAGCTAATAATAGCACTTCCCATCTTCTCCATTCCTTCACATCAACATATCCCAATCATTTATCCTCATCGATATGCTCAGGTTATTTACCAGCTAATAATAGCACTTGCACTTCCCATCTTCTCCATTCCTCCACATCAACATATCCCAATCATTTATCCTCATCGATATGCTCAGGTTATTTACCAGCTAATAATAGCACTTGCACTTCCCATCTTCTCCATTCCTCCACATCAACATATCCCAATCATTTATCCTCATCGATATGCTCAGGTTATTTACCAGCTAATAATAGCACTTGCACTTCCCATCTTCTCCATTCCTCCACATCAACATATCCCAATCATTTATCCTCATCGATATGCTCAGGTTATTTACCAGCTAATAATAGCACTTGCACTTCCCATCTTCTCCATTCCTCCACATCAACATATCCCAATCATTTATCCTCATCGATATGTTCAGGTTATTTACCAGCTAATAATAGCACTTGCCATCTTCTCCATTCCTCCACATCAACATATCCCAATCATTTATCCTCATCGATATGCTCAGGTTATTTACCAGCTAATAATAGCACTTGCACTTCCCATCTTCTCCATTCCTCCACATCAACATATCCCAATCATTTATCCTCATCGATATGCTCAGGTTATTTACCAGCTAATAATAGCACTAGCACTTCCCATCTTCTCCATTCCTCCACATCAACATATCCCAATCATTTATCCTCATCGATATGCTCAGGTTATTTACCAGCTAATAATAGCACTAGCACTTCCCATCTTCTCCATTCCTCCACATCAACATATCCCAATCATTTATCCTCATCGATATGCTCAGGTTATTTACCAGCTAATAATAGCACTAGCACTTCCCATCTTCTCCATTCCTCCACATCAACATATCCCAATCATTTATCCTCATCGATATGCTCAGGTTATTTACCAGCTAATAATAGCACTTGCACTTCCCATCTTCTCCATTCCTCCACATCAACATATCCCAATCATTTATCCTCATCGATATGCTCAGGTTATTTACCAGCTAATAATAGCACTTGCACTTCCCATCTTCTCCATTCCTCCACATCAACATATCCCAATCATTTATCCTCATCGATATGCTCAGGTTATTTACCAGCTAATAATAGCACTTGCACTTCCCATCTTCTCCATTCCTCCACATCAACATATCCCAATCATTTATCCTCATCGATATGCTCAGGTTATTTACCAGCTAATAATAGCACTTGCACTTCCCATCTTCTCCATTCCTCCACATCAACATATCCCAATCATTTATCCTCATCGATATGCTCAGGTTATTTACCAGCTAATAATAGCACTTGCACTTCCCATCTTCTCCATTCCTCCACATCAACATATCCCAATCATTTATCCTCATCGATATGTTCAGGTTATTTACCAGCTAATAATAGCACTTGCCATCTTCTCCATTCCTCCACATCAACATATCCCAATCATTTATCCTCATCGATATGCTCAGGTTATTTACCAGCTAATAATAGCACTAGCACTTCCCATCTTCTCCATTCCTCCACATCAACATATCCCAATCATTTATCCTCATCGATATGCTCAGGTTATTTACCAGCTAATAATAGCACTAGCACTTCCCATCTTCTCCATTCCTCCACATCAACATATCCCAATCATTTATCCTCATCGATATGCTCAGGTTATTTACCAGCTAATAATAGCACTTGCACTTCCCATCTTCTCCATTCCTCCACATCAACATATCCCAATCATTTATCCTCATCGATATGCTCAGGTTATTTACCAGCTAATAATAGCACTTGCACTTCCCATCTTCTCCATTCCTCCACATCAACATATCCCAATCATTTATCCTCATCGATAAGCTCAGGTTATTTACCAGCTAATAATAGCACTTGCACTTCCCATCTTCTCCATTCCTCCACATCAACATATCCCAATCATTTATCCTCATCGATATGCTCAGGTTATTTACCAGCTAATAATAGCACTTGCACTTCCCATCTTCTCCATTCCTCCACATCAACATATCCCAATCATTTATCCTCATCGATATGCTCAGGTTATTTACCAGCTAATAATAGCACTTGCACTTCCCATCTTCTCCATTCCTCCACATCAACATATCCCAATCATTTATCCTCATCGATATGCTCAGGTTATTTACCAGCTAATAATAGCACTTGCACTTCCCATCTTCTCCATTCCTCCACATCAACATATCCCAATCATTTATCCTCATCGATATGCTCAGGTTATTTACCAGCTAATAATAGCACTTGCACTTCCCATCTTCTCCATTCCTCCACATCAACATATCCCAATCATTTATCCTCATCGATAAGCTCAGGTTATTTACCAGCTAATAATAGCACTTGCACTTCCCATCTTCTCCATTCCTCCACATCAACATATCCCAATCATTTATCCTCATCGATATGCTCAGGTTATTTACCAGCTAATAATAGCACTTGCACTTCCCATCTTCTCCATTCCTCCACATCAACATATCCCAATCATTTATCCTCATCGATATGCTCAGGTTATTTACCAGCTAATAATAGCACTTGCACTTCCCATCTTCTCCATTCCTCCACATCAACATATCCCAATCATTTATCCTCATCGATATGCTCAGGTTATTTACCAGCTAATAATAGCACTTGCACTTCCCATCTTCTCCATTCCTCCACATCAACATATCCCAATCATTTATCCTCATCGATATGCTCAGGTTATTTACCAGCTAATAATAGCACTTGCACTTCCCATCTTCTCCATTCCTCCACATCAACATATCCCAATCATTTATCCTCATCGATAAGCTCAGGTTATTTACCAGCTAATAATAGCACTTGCACTTCCCATCTTCTCCATTCCTCCACATCAACATATCCCAATCATTTATCCTCATCGATATGCTCAGGTTATTTACCAGCTAATAATAGCACTTGCACTTCCCATCTTCTCCATTCCTCCACATCAACATATCCCAATCATTTATCCTCATCGATATGCTCAGGTTATTTACCAGCTAATAATAGCACTTGCCATCTTCTCCATTCCTCCACATCAACATATCCCAATCATTTATCCTCATCGATATGCTCAGGTTATTTACCAGCTAATAATAGCACTAGCACTTCCCATCTTCTCCATTCCTCCACATCAACATATCCCAATCATTTATCCTCATCGATATGCTCAGGTTATTTACCAGCTAATAATAGCACTTGCCATCTTCTCCATTCCTCCACATCAACATATCCCAATCATTTATCCTCATCGATATGCTCAGGTTATTTACCAGCTAATAATAGCACTTGCACTTCCCATCTTCTCCATTCCTCCACATCAACATATCCCAATCATTTATCCTCATCGATATGCTCAGGTTATTTACCAGCTAATAATAGCACTTGCACTTCCCATCTTCTCCATTCCTCCACATCAACATATCCCAATCATTTATCCTCATCGATAAGCTCAGGTTATTTACCAGCTAATAATAGCACTTCCCATCTTCTCCATTCCTCCACATCAACATATCCAAATCATTTATCCTCATCGATATGCTCAGGTTATTTACCAGCTAATAATAGCACTTGCACTTCCCATCTTCTCCATTCCTCCACATCAACATATCCCAATCATTTATCCTCATCGATATGCTCAGGTTATTTACCAGCTAATAATAGCACTTGCACTTCCCATCTTCTCCATTCCTCCACATCAACATATCCCAATCATTTATCCTCATCGATATGCTCAGGTTATTTACCAGCTAATAATAGCACTTGCACTTCCCATCTTCTCCATTCCTCCACATCAACATATCCCAATCATTTATCCTCATCGATATGCTCAGGTTATTTACCAGCTAATAATAGCACTTGCACTTCCCATCTTCTCCATTCCTCCACATCAACATATCCCAATCATTTATCCTCATCGATATGCTCAGGTTATTTACCAGCTAATAATAGCACTTGCACTTCCCATCTTCTCCATTCCTCCACATCAACATATCCCAATCATTTATCCTCATCGATATGCTCAGGTTATTTACCAGCTAATAATAGCACTTGCACTTCCCATCTTCTCCATTCCTCCACATCAACATATCCCAATCATTTATCCTCATCGATATGCTCAGGTTATTTACCAGCTAATAATAGCACTTCCCATCTTCTCCATTCCTCCACATCAACATATCCCAATCATTTATCCTCATCGATATGCTCAGGTTATTTACCAGCTAATAATAGCACTTGCACTTCCCATCTTCTCCATTCCTCCACATCAACATATCCCAATCATTTATCCTCATCGATAATGCTCAGGTTATTTACCAGCTAATAATAGCACTAGCACTTCCCATCTTCTCCATTCCTTCACATCAACATATCCCAATCATTTATCCTCATCGATATGCTCAGGTTATTTACCAGCTAATAATAGCACTTGCACTTCCCATCTTCTCCATTCCTCCACATCAACATATCCCAATCATTTATCCTCATCGATATGCTCAGGTTATTTACAAGCTAATAATAGCACTTGCACTTCCCATCTTCTCCATTCCTCCACATCAACATATCCCAATCATTTATCCTCATCGATATGCTCAGGTTATTTACCAGCTAATAATAGCACTTGCCATCTTCTCCATTCCTCCACATCAACATATCCCAATCATTTATCCTCATCGATATGCTCAGGTTATTTACCAGCTAATAATAGCACTTGCACTTCCCATCTTCTCCATTCCTCCACATCAACATATCCCAATCATTTATCCTCATCGATATGTTCAGGTTATTTACCAGCTAATAATAGCACTTGCCATCTTCTCCATTCCTCCACATCAACATATCCCAATCATTTATCCTCATCCTCATCGATATGCTCAGGTTATTTACCAGCTAATAATAGCACTTGCACTTCCCATCTTCTCCATTCCTCCACATCAACATATCCCAATCATTTATCCTCATCGATATGCTCAGGTTATTTACCAGCTAATAATAGCACTAGCACTTCCCATCTTCTCCATTCCTCCACATCAACATATCCCAATCATTTATCCTCATCGATATGCTCAGGTTATTTACCAGCTAATAATAGCACTAGCACTTCCCATCTTCTCCATTCCTCCACATCAACATATCCCAATCATTTATCCTCATCGATATGCTCAGGTTATTTACCAGCTAATAATAGCACTAGCACTTCCCATCTTCTCCATTCCTCCACATCAACATATCCCAATCATTTATCCTCATCGATATGCTCAGGTTATTTACCAGCTAATAATAGCACTTGCACTTCCCATCTTCTCCATTCCTCCACATCAACATATCCCAATCATTTATCCTCATCGATAAGCTCAGGTTATTTACCAGCTAATAATAGCACTTGCACTTCCCATCTTCTCCATTCCTCCACATCAACATATCCCAATCATTTATCCTCATCGATATGCTCAGGTTATTTACCAGCTAATAATAGCACTTGCACTTCCCATCTTCTCCATTCCTCCACATCAACATATCCCAATCATTTATCCTCATCGATATGCTCAGGTTATTTACCAGCTAATAATAGCACTTGCACTTCCCATCTTCTCCATTCCTCCACATCAACATATCCCAATCATTTATCCTCATCGATATGCTCAGGTTATTTACCAGCTAATAATAGCACTTGCACTTCCCATCTTCTCCATTCCTCCACATCAACATATCCCAATCATTTATCCTCATCGATATGCTCAGGTTATTTACCAGCTAATAATAGCACTTGCACTTCCCATCTTCTCCATTCCTCCACATCAACATATCCCAATCATTTATCCTCATCGATATGCTCAGGTTATTTACCAGCTAATAATAGCACTTCCCATCTTCTCCATTCCTCCACATCAACATATCCCAATCATTTATCCTCATCGATATGCTCAGGTTATTTACCAGCTAATAATAGCACTAGCACTTCCCATCTTCTCCATTCCTCCACATCAACATATCCCAATCATTTATCCTCATCGATATGCTCAGGTTATTTACCAGCTAATAATAGCACTTGCACTTCCCATCTTCTCCATTCCTCCACATCAACATATCCCAATCATTTATCCTCATCGATATGCTCAGGTTATTTACCAGCTAATAATAGCACTTGCACTTCCCATCTTCTCCATTCCTCCACATCAACATATCCCAATCATTTATCCTCATCGATATGCTCAGGTTATTTACCAGCTAATAATAGCACTTGCACTTCCCATCTTCTCCATTCCTCCACATCAACATATCCCAATCATTTATCCTCATCGATATGCTCAGGTTATTTACCAGCTAATAATAGCACTTGCACTTCCCATCTTCTCCATTCCTCCACATCAACATATCCCAATCATTTATCCTCATCGATATGCTCAGGTTATTTACCAGCTAATAATAGCACTTGCCATCTTCTCCATTCCTCCACATCAACATATCCCAATCATTTATCCTCATCGATATGCTCAGGTTATTTACCAGCTAATAATAGCACTTGCACTTCCCATCTTCTCCATTCCTCCACATCAACATATCCCAATCATTTATCCTCATCGATATGCTCAGGTTATTTACCAGCTAATAATAGCACTTCCCATCTTCTCCATTCCTCCACATCAACATATCCCAATCATCATTCATTTAATCGAGAACCCACAGTCCAAATGGAGATAGGAATTGAAACGCTAAAGCCCAGTTTCTTAAGGGGAAGGACCGGCTGACTGCTCCTAGAGAATCAGCCCTAATTGCTATTGTAGGCGGGGTTTTTAAAGGTAAATAAGGCGGGATCAGATTTGGCGACGAATTTGTTGTCATTACTGTGATTGGTCTAACTGGGAACAATGTTTGATATGAATGTTTTCTTCCGACTTTAGTTCCCATGCAAAAAATGTAAACAGAAGTGAGATCGGATACCCCGAGTATTGTTGTTATGATCGCTGGGTCCAGACTGGCTACCAACTCAAATGACATCATTGGCATCACTTTCACAACACGAACAAAATCATCGAGGATCAAGAATAATCACACGCAATAAAGTGTTCAACACTTATCTAATAGATTCAAAGATTGCAAATCCTTTTATTGATTTTTAACCATTATAACGGCGATATATGACACTGATCTTATTTCACCACCTGAGAGTATAATGCCATTGGAAAAATTTGTTTACGAATAGGTATAGGTAGTCTCATTTCTCTCTGGGTTCTTTACTAAGAGAATAATATTATCGCAATCAGAGCAAGAAAATCATTTTAGTTTTTGTGCATGTGGTTCTTGTAGTAGAATGTAGACACTGTCTACTGTCTACTTCTTGTAAGTAGAGAGTAGAAAATACGAAAAATAATGAAATAAAGTAATAAAAATACACATGAATATTTCCAGCCTTTTCTCCGGACTATATAAGTGGTATGTTGTGAAATTTATAAATCAATGAATAGACAACATCATAAATTATCTAGTTAGCTCTGCTTTTCAAAAAATTTCATATGCAGTACCGTGATCCAAGTATCTATTATGGTTATGATCCATTGTTGAAAAACCATAATAGATACTTGGATCACGGTACTGCATATGAAATTTTTTGAAAAGAAGAGCTAACTAGATAATTTATGATGTTGTCTATTAGGAAATTTTGAAATAATATCATATATTATTTCATTGCTCAAAACTAGTAGAAAAAATCAACAAAAAGTCACACACTTTATATGTTATATTTTGAAACCTTTGACACCTACATCGATTTTTTTTTAAATTGAATGGTTGGAGTAATGATAACGGTCAATACAACAATTAAATAATTATTCGCCGTTTGTCTGACAAATCATTGCTATCGTTGACCTAAACCTGTGTTCGGAATTAACGTGTGTAATTATCATTCAGTTGCTATGATACACATTGCAACCAAAAATATTTCTTTACCCTTATAACATACAGTTTTCAGTTATAAATAATAAAATAGTGCATACAGTAGAGACACACATTGATGTGCTCTTAGCGAGCGTCGAAATTCATCTGTTATTCTGCACTAGTAATTGTAGACGGGAAAACTGTTCGACATTGTTGTCACAATGAGAATAAATACACATCGTGACATAACCTTGCCGAGATTGACTCAAGAATAATAGATTGCCCGAGATGCTACTATTTACAGTGAATTATTATGGATGCTTAGAGAAGTGTTGCCGATTTCAACAGTTATTCAATTAGCAAAAATATATTTATATCTTCAAAAAAACATAAATATTCAAATTAAAATTTAAAAAATAGCATAAAAAATAATATTAAGTGAAGTCTTTATTAATACAACAGCGAATTTTCTTATGATAAATTAAATTGTTGGGAAGATTTGTACATGGCTGTTTTGAATATCAACATTCTATGTTTCTGAAAATTTTCACTTACATTTTATCAACTTACAATGCAAATTTAATTTTAGGCCATTTCCAACATTTTAGACGGTATACACTTTATGATAGATAGATTTTTATAAATTAGGTAAGATGATTTAGACAACTCTGAGGTCCGTCTGTCTCCAGTCGTCGTTGATTGTGTAAATGCCGGGGAAACTGATGATTATTGTTGACATACAAACTCTCGCTATCAGTGCACTATTTATATTTCCATGCTGTCTATTAGGACCCTCCCATCATCCCCTTCCACACCGTTACTGGAACTCCCAGAATGTTTACTTGCAACTTCAGTCGGTTTCAGTGCCCCTGGTTTTATGCAAAACTCATAACATTGATGGTGTGAGAAAGCAAATTGTGCCTCTACCGATCAAGTTAGAAAAAAAGTTTCAAGTGCAAAGTTGCTTGAAACTAAATCTAGTTTAAGCGTCGTTGAACCAATTTTTAAAATTATTAGTTTTATTTACTCAATAATTACGCAACATATAACTACTTATAACTTTAAGGTGATTAAAAATTTCAAATAAGTGGTCAATGCTGCATAATCTGCAATTCATTCTCCACAACTTTGTCGCTTTAACATCTAGTCTATCTTCAACGAGACGGGACGATAACTGCTTTCCAGCCGAGGTCCTCATTCAGAGGCTCTTCCTTCCCCTTAAGATTTTTTACATTTTTTTACTTATTTTATATTGCAAAAGTCCAAGTACCTAACTAAAGTAATTGGTATGATTATATTGAAAACCCCTATCAATCAATAACCTTTCCTTTTATTCCTTTAAACCATGGGACAAACATTGCCGTTTGTCAATTTTTCACACAATTCCTTTGCCCAGATCATAGTCGCCAATAAGACCATCTTAAAATTGTAATCAAATTAGTCATTTTCATCATAAAATCAAATAAAAACCCGAAAATATAAAAAAAAAAACATTTAAAATTTCCATTGAATTAATCTTTCAACACTAGAGCGACCTTTTCGAATAACCCTTGCTCATGTAAACAAATTGTCCATTGCAAACAGTTCCCGGTAAGGTGTATGAACTGCAATGGCTGCACAATGTGTAGGTACGAAGTGACCACGAACCTACGCATATGTTGCTACTTGCAACACGCCCAGCACATGATATGTGATTAATTATGAAAACATTTGACGCTCGACTCATTTCCATCGCAGCGGACTTGCATTGTAACGAGCTACCGTGTTTGAGCAAGATGAGATGATTGTGGGAAGCATCGGAACAAGAAGCGGTTTAATTGATAAGGAGTAATTAAACCATTAGCACATACTTTTTGCATCAATTTGCATGGGAACAAGATGGTGCAGGTTGGCTCAGGCAGTATAGGTTCCCATGACTTCAGAAGCAGAAGGGCAGAAGTCCATTTTATTGAGTCTTGGGATTAGCTCAAAAACTTCTGATACTTCTGGTACTTCTGATGCCTTCGTGATATGAGGGTTCGAGCCCCGGTTTGGTCGGATATTTTTCACAACGCACATCCCTTCCTATTATATTGAAAGAGAATTCAAAACAGTATTTTTTTTACTTACTGTCAATCTGAAATTGATCCAGCTTGATTAACCTACATCATTTCAAAAGTGTGCAAACGCAAAATCTAGAAAATGGACTTCTTGCCTTCTGCTTCTGATGTCTAGAGACTAATTTCGTGGCTTCCAGCCGAGAAGAAAATGATGGGAAGGTTCCTCACTAGGCCACGACCGCCTCCTTCCCACCGTCCTTCCTACCTATTCGTCATCATCATCTCCCAATCATCATCATAATCATCATTCATCCGGCGCCATTAGCCTCGCTGCAGAGCAGTGCGACGTTAAACCAATTAAAAAAATAAACATCATTGCCAAGATCTATAATAAACAATGCATCGTTAACTAAACTTGTTATTAAAACCTAACCAATGTAAAATGTTATCAAGCACAACCCAGATGTTATCAAAATATCAACAAGTCCATATTCTAACAACAATTGTTTTTAAACTGCGGTTTGAACAGTACTGTTAGATCTATCGATCGCTTTCTTCCCGCTTTCACCAGTACCTATAGTGTCTATGAGGAGCGAACTGCCTCGGGACGGCCGCTCGTCAGTGCTAGAAGGTGGGAGTGACTTGGTACTTGCTGTCAGGTGTAGGTTGTGAGCAGGAAACCAGCCCAATGGCACTCGGCAATTATCTATTCCACTCGTTGCGAAGTTCTGGGGCCAATGTTTGACACGTTCTGAACGGCGATGGAATTAAGAGGAGGGATCGCCATCGAGACTGACGGTTTTCATATTGTGACCGTACTTAAGGTGCTGCAAGCGCGAGCGATTTTGCTGCTTTTTGTAGACACTTTTTGCGATACGATTGGAGACGAAACGGGTAGACCAAATTATTTGAAATTTTAATCGTGATTAGATAAAAGACAAACTTAGGGTTATCCCTTGGTACATTTTTAATTTTTTGTTTCGTTAATTAGTAATAGTTAGTGGATTTTTGGTAAAAAATTAGCTATTTTCTCGTCTCCCTGGGCGCCGTATAAAATTAAATTTCAAAAATGTGCCAAGGGATAACCCTAAGTTTGTCTTTCATCTAATCATGATTAAAATTTGAGATCAATTGGTTTACGGGTTTGGTCTCCAATCGTATCGCAAATTTCATCGTTTTGCGCGGTTTTGTTGTAAAACCGGTGCCTAATTAACGATGCAATAAGCAAAAATTAAAAAGGGCTACTAATATACAATCAGACTGATCATGTGAACATCCTGTAAAAGTTACACTCACTTATGAAACAATTTTTCTCTCTCAATTTTCTAAAACGGCCGAGCGCTTGTATCACCTTAATAAGTGACAGAAATGGCACCAGAAAATCACTTTACATGATTTTATTTTAGCAATGTCGATGATCTTGCAAGTTTTATAGGCAAGTTCTTGGTAAGTTGACAAATTTGTTGGCAAGATCTTCCCACTGTTGTTTTTATTTTATCAAAAGAGATCTGAAAATAGCTGTTTTAATGCAAGATTATCTACTACAGAATTTTGCAAATTCGAATAATTGCATAGATATTTTTACGGTATTGAATTTTTTAAAAAGTGTCGAGCTGAGACTTTCAAAAGCAATTAAAATTTACCTAAACTATCGGCAATAACTGAATAGTAACGAATGGATTTGCAACGGTCAGTCAACAAAATTAGTGAAAGTATTTTGTCGTCCTTTCCCCAACATAAGTGAAGGATTTCCATATTTCCATTTTTTTATGTTGTGTTCACTATTCGTTTTGCGTTTTGCGCATGATAAAACAAAATAGGTACCTACCTACTGCCACATACTGGAGTAGAGAAAAACGGTAGGCTACGTATTGGCATAAAAAAATTGGCTAATCAAGATCAGATGGCATTATCCCCATATAATTATACATTATCCGATGAAGTCTATAAACAAGACCTAACTTTGTAATTAGGATCCGACCAGCTTGCCAATCCGTTTCGTTCTACAGTTTTTACTTCGGTCAATGAACATTTTATGTCTACGTGCTCATGACGTTTACGATTTAAACAATAAATACATCACTTTTAACTTGTTTTCGATCCAGACTTCGTGTTATTCCAGTGTGTGGAATTACTCAGTCCAGTGAGCGTGAATTTCCAATCATTCATCGAGGAGAAATAATAAACCCCATGTTTGCAAGGTGAGTCCTTGCCATGTTTGAAGGTCTTCCGTTCACATGCCCTGCTACAAAACCCATGTTGTTGATCTTAGCAAGTTGGCAACATGTAGTGAAGGGTTTGAAAATTGTGCAAAATACTTTACAAATATTTTTCAGCAGGGTAGACAACCATTGTTAAATATATAACAGAACCATAGCAACAGTTATGAATAATTGAAACTAAACATTATGTTATTTATATACACCTGGGCGTATTCATTTTTGTTGTCTTTTTTATCTTTTACAAAATTAGACTACGTAAAAGAAATATATTTAAAAAAAATGTGGATTCTGGTTTCAACATTTTTGAGCCAGCTCAATAGGCAAATAAATAATGTAACTAGAACAATTTATAAAATATAATAAAACAAATATATAAACAATAAAAGATAAAACGATCATAAAAAAAACCCGAATTTAATAAAAACACGTTTTTTTCACTAAATCAATACACTCTACTCTCCGACACCCTCTATTTTTTCTACTATTCCCAGAGTATATTTTCAATCATATTATGACATTCCCCTAGCCCCTTAATGAATAATTGATGCCTGATATTCTCCACGAAACAGTGAAAGAACGCGCCGTGCCACGTCCAATAAACCTCCACAATCTCGGTTGAAATCTGAACACGAATCCAACCCTTGCGCTTGGCTTCATCTGCTAATGCCGCGTGTAAGTGCTGAGTCGCATTACGCCGATAAGACCGCGGAGTTCCAGACGTTCCAACACGGTTACTTTCACACCGTGGCGTGATTCCAGAGTATCAGAGCAGTATTGAACGCCCCACGACAATAGGGAATAGTACAAGAGTTCGCGGCATCAAATGGAAGGCTAAAAATAGAAGCTCATAACATTTTTGTTCACGCCCATGTGAAAGGTATGTTCTTTTTATTTTAGGGGATTATAAAAACTTTACGAATGTGATGTTTTGTAGCTCAGAGGTAGATGGACGGATGTCCATTTCAACGATTCTGGAAAATCAATAATCTATTTATTTATTTAATTAATTAATTATAGTAAGCTGTACATTGCATAATAACAATAAAGGTGATGTCATAATAAAATACCTTATAAATACACGAAAATACAAAAGAAAACATTGAAGATCTAAAATCACATACTATGTTACTATCTACAATGTTTTCTTTTGTATTTTCGTGTATTTATTATATATTTATTATGACATCACCTTTATTGTTATTATGCATTGTAGGACTGGTTAATAATTAAATAAAAAAATAGATTATTGATTTTCAAGAATTGTTGAATGACAGCATGGGTACTCCAATATAACAGAAATTGTTGACAATCCGTCAGAATAATTCAATATAACAGAAATTGTTGACATCAGTCATTACAGAGCTTGATGATTCCATGCACGTGCAATCGAGAAAATGGATATCCGACCTTCTACCTCCGAGGGTCTCAATGTTTTCAATTGTATAGTCTCTCGCCAAAATAAAGCAGCGAACTTTTAAAAAATAATTAGAAATATAGCTTGTATAACTCTTTTGCCACTAATTAGGTACAATAAATCGCAATTAAATATGGGATTAGCGGCAATTTCAATGAACGAAGTTATTTTTTCACGAACAGTTGCAAATATAATTGCAATTCACTCCTAATTGTGCCCATAGGGTTGCAACCCATGGAACCTCCACTATTCATAACAGACAATCTTGTTAGGTTGGTCGCCTGTTCTCCTAACATTGAGTCCTACGAGATGTCAACTAATTGTCTCAATGTTAGCGAAGCAGGTTGACCAACCAATGAAAATTAAATCATTTCTTCCCATGTATTTCAGCTCCAAGAAAAGACGTTACAATTCTTCGCCACAGAACATCGGAAATCAGCAATTTCCTTCAGATTTGTTCGCTCGATCCAGTATCTTGAAAGTATCGACCCCCTACCAGCCCCCCCCCCCCCCCCCCATGACTCAGGGGGGTGAAGATGAATCAACAACAACTAAAGAGAGTTTTCTTCCTCCCCTCATCGAATGAGTCATCGAAGGGGAAGAATCCCCAGACATCGACAGTGAACTCAGTGGTTAGCTCGCACGCCTGCAAGACGGGTAGCGTGCTTGCGGTTTCAAGAGATTCGAAGGATCAGTTGCCGAGGTTTCGTCTTACCTTCAGATCATTTTAAAATGGGAGAATAATGCTGTGGTTGGCAGGAAAAAAAACTGATTTTTCAGTAGATACCAAACAACATTTTGAATTGTAGCTACTACATTATTAAATATTTTTGAAATATTACTGGCAGAAAGTTATTATAATAATGCTATCAATATATAGGTACCTACAGGATTTTTTAAATTAATTAAATCCCAATAATTAACTAAAAGTGTACTTAGGTAACTTTTCTTGCCACTGAAATAGCAATTTATAATGCTATTCCAGGAACCAAATTTTCAATAATAACAAAAATGATGTACACTCGGCCAAACATAAATTGATCGTTGATCAAATTTGAATGACTGCTGGTCATGTCCCATACCAAACAAATCTTCTTATTATCGTTGAAATGTGGGGTCACCTACTAGAGTGGGACAAGGAGATCGCTTGGACTGACTTTGGATGGTGCAGTCTAACATTTATCAGTCAATCAAATTTGATCAACGATCAATTTATGTTTGGCCGAGTGTACCTACCTAGGTACTTATGCCATCTGTTTTTATTAGGTACCTAATAACAATTTTTCAACAGAATTTGGGTAGACAACCAATCTTAGCCTGAATCTAAGACAAGAAAAATCTCAGCAAGATCTTGCTAATCTTGAATATTATTAAATCCTCAAAAACTTTAAACAAAAATTATACAAGATCTTGCCAATATTAACAATAGGGATGGAGCGAACTTGGATTTTGATATCGACTATCGATATCATTTTTATATCGATATATATCGATATATCGATATTTCGATATATCGATATATTGAAATATTGAAATATCGAAATATCGAAATATCGATATATTGAAATATCGAAATATCGATATATTGAAATATCGAAGTATCGATATATCGATATATCGATATATTGAAATATCGAAATATTGACATGGAAATAATATTTATATGTATAGGTATGGAAATATTGATATATCGTATGAATGTATTAAATTGCTCCTAAAACTGATAGGAATTTCAAAAAAAAATGTAAAAAGAAATAACACAGCCGTTCCAAAATATAGGGTCACGGGCCAGATAAGAAAGAAAATGTGAATATCTGCGAAATTGTCCATAAATCTTGTAAACGCTGCACTGCAAATATGAATTATTTTGCCATCGTAGGTATAAACTTCAATTAAGAACATAATTGTATCATGCGGTAAGGCTTCAATATATCGATATTTCAATATATCGATATTTCAATATATCGATATTTCTATATTTCAATATATTGATATTTCAATATTTCAATATATCGATATATCGATATTTCAATATATCGATATTCAATTATTCAGGTATCGATATTTCGATATTTTTTTGATATCGATATATATCGATATATCGATATTTTCTCCATCCCATTTAACAAGATCTTGCATATTATAATTTATTAAAAAAATAAGTCAACCCCTTCTGAAAAATATAACAAGATCTCGCCTAGATATTGTAAGATCTCGCCAAATTTTTCAGCATGAAGAATTGTCGTCATTTTCTTGCATAAAATGTTCGTAAATAATGAATATCATAAAGAATATTGCGAAGATAAAAACCCAATCATTACGCGTAAACTGCAATGCGCCCATCAAAAAAAACATAAAAATATTGTCAAAAAACATTACTGCGCATAAAACATCTCATAAAAGCCGTGACAGTCTAGACAAGTCCATCAAGAACATCGTCAACCCCCCAGCGCTAAGAGGGTTGTTGTGTGCGAGCAAGGAGGATGGCAGATCACACTGGGCTGCTGTGAGGAAGATGCCAGATCACCCTCGGCTCCAGACTCTATTGATCCCGTCCTGGCGCCCTCGAGGACCACGCAATGGGGGGGGGGGGGGGGGGGGGGCAGCGTGACCTACGCATGGGGGGCGACAACCCCGCACAGGAAGTGCGCCGTGGACACTTCTTTTCGCTTCGTTCTTACAAGAAAACTGAATCAGGAGGCCCTTTCAGAGCCAATCGAAAATAATATTCCGTCCTGAAACCCAAGTTCTACCAAAATTACCGGTCTGTTGGGGTAAAGCTAGTACCTAATTGGGACTAGAAAATTTTCAAAGTGAAAATTTTCGAGACCTGTTGAAAATTTTCATGAAAATACTCATTTACAGAGGACCTTTTTAGCATATTTTCAATTGTTTTATTTTGTAAAGTATTAATGGAGGTGTGTTACATTATTATGCGTGAAAGAAATACTATGTTTTAAAATAAATACAAAATTACCTTCCTCAGGATTCAAAACATTGAAAATTTTTACAAAATAAATTTTCATGAAAAATCCCAACACTAGACCTAAGGCCGAACACAACGACATAAAGATGCTCCATTTGTGGTTTTTATGTTTTTTACAGCTTTCAAACTTGGTAAAAATCATTTTTAGAATTCTGACCTGAGATGGTTGGAATGTTTCTTTCCAATTAGAAAGCTGTGAATAGTCTATAATATGAAATTGAGCCTTTTATGTAGATTCACTCCCACACTAGTCAATAGTCATTCTAGTAGTACTAGGCATACCTACTGGCTACTAGTCATACGATTATACAGTAGGTATAGGTATAAACTAGGAAAAATCTTACAAAATATGTACTAGGCTACCGCAAATTAAAAAAATATGAATATACATTTTCTTCTCGATTTCAAAAAATTATTGAGCGAGCGAACGAGTGTCTAATTTTTGCACTACTTTTGGCACGGACCTGTTTTTTCTGTCCCTCACTAAGGACCAACCCCACGGTAAGCAGGCCAGTATGTTTAGAAACCCGATGATGCCCCGAGACTTGCCAATGTTCCATCAGGTAACTGCACACGAGCTAGCGGCCGACCTACTACACTGTAACAGCTGACACTCGACCCAATGCAACCCAACACTTTCTATCAGCCTCAGTATGCCACGCCAACCGCAATGTGGGTATTGTTACCATTTAGTTGGGCACACCAGGCCGCCGGCGTTGCTTTCTAATCCAACAGACCGTGTGTTCGATGCCAGCTCCAGCCAGTTCATAAGCATGTCATACGCTAATCTTACAGTTAGTTCATGAAGTTGCGTGATATTTGAAAATGATATCACGGTTGAAGTTGCCATTTGATGATAGCATATTTCATCGGTCATAACTATTCGAGAGGCAAATCCCGGGAGCGAGAATTGAATTGCAGTAAGTTCGTTTATGGAGTTATTTTTCAGCCAAGAAGTAAGGGTGGTAAAACGTCACTCACAATCATGACGTCGATCTTGCTGAGCTGAAAAGTTGTTATGAAATGTCATTGTCTTTGCTCAGCTGTTTAATTTGAATTATGAAATGTCATTGCCTTCTTTTTCAATTTTCTTTCAATCTAGTGGAGCGGTCGCTCCACCCAGCCAAGTCGTACTATACACTCACAGTCACTCAACATACCGTAAATGCCTAATAAACTGAGGAGCAGACCAAACACTTTTACTGTAAGCAACAACATGGCATTTTCGGCCTACTGGATCTCAAAATTGGTAAATCTCACATTGTTGCGAAATATCTTAATTTCGAGCTATGGCCCACCCCACTACATATACCAAATTTGGGAACAATAGGTTATGCCATTTGCGCGCTAGAGGACCGAGAAAACAGTGAAATTACACCACTTTCTGATTCTGAAGATGATGATGATTCTGATATCACGAAACGTCGCTATCACCGCCACAGCCTAAACGGCTGAACCGATCGACCTGAAATTTTTACCACATGTGCACTTTTGGCGTCTGAGGTGCCTTTTTATAAAACCAACCGGAAGCCGCCATTTTGAAACCGGAAGTGACGTCATAACTCAAAAACGTCTGGACCGATTAGAACGAAATTAGCGCCATTCGATTTAGATGGTCATCTATATGAAGTATCAATAAAAAATATATTATTTTCTTATTTTCTAAACCGGAAGTGACGTCATAAATACGCAATATTTAACTTATTTCAACAAATTATACTAAAAATACGTACATAATTAACTTACATTGTAACATAGACAATACAATTTATATATTCAAGGTAGCAGTGTTCTCGGCCGCCATTCCTGAAACCGGAAGTGACGTCATATATCTAAAACGCCTGTACCGATTGCAACTGAACTAGCTCCTGCGTATTCATTCTGCTATTTATTTGAAAAATCAATTGTGAAAAATGAATAAATAAATTAATGGTACCGGAAATGGCGGCAGGAACCACTAAATGAAACCGGAAGTGACGTCATATATTACAAACGGCATGACCGATTTTACGGAAATATAGGGATTAGGAATTCAGATGGTCGTTCATGAAGGTATCAACTAGATAAAACTAGATTGTTTTCTTATTACCTATACCGGAATTCGGCCGCTATTTCAAAACCGGAAGTGACGTCATGTATCGAAAACGGCTGGATCGATTATAACGAAACTTAAGCTATTCTTCTTGGATAATCATTTTCATCTTATACCAAACGCAACTTTTCATAGTAACCAAATCGGTTGAGGCGTATTTTTTTAAAGAAATAAGTCCCTGCTCGGACATGTGCTACAAGCTGTATGAATAAACTAACAAAAGAAGTGATATCCCAGAAAAAACACTCCGTGTAAAAATACCAGCCAAGTCTCTTTAACTATAAAAAAAAATAGAAGAAATCTAAAAATTCAGCACTGAAAAGGAGTGATATCAAAAAAGGAGCCAAGTCAACGAATTTTCCAAATTTTAATCGTACCATTGAAATAAAAATATCAACCCCCGAGAAATACTTAAAAAAAAGACTTGGCGCATCGTTTTTTTAAAGACATTTTTCTATTCTTAAGCTTATGCCACTCACATACTACGTAGTTCAGAAATGCCTAGAAAAATTGGGACAAAACTTTCAAATTAAATATTGAACATTCTGTAAAATATTTTAAATTTAAATATAAGTACGCAAAGAAACATAGCATTGTCTTACAAGCAATAAATACAGAACAGTTGTGTTTGTGATTGGTAGGTACCTATAGTTTTGTGGGTACATCAACATACCTACTACAGCATTATACTTTGAACCTTCTCGCCGTGTAATTAATTGCTATTAATTAACATTTTATACCAAAAAAATTCATAAATTACATAACGTATTACTTTAGATAAAAATCTAGTCAGTAATTATTTGAGCAGCATGGCTCAGTGCACTAGTCACTTATACAAATCTCATTGACGGCCTTCTTGTAATGAGCGCTTTCGCTATTTCCCTCAGTCACGATATTGAGAAGTATGATTGATTAATATGACCCTAGAAATAGTGGCAATAACGAATAGACTAGGCCGCTTCCGTTTATTCGTTATTCGTTTATCCGTTTATTTCCTCTGAATATTGACAAAATACCAAAACTGCCAGTAGGTAAGAGTACTAGTTATATTAAAACGTAGTATGATTCGTCGATAATGAATGTGATATACTCAGGAAAATATACTTGTAGAGTTCTTCCTATACTTTTAGGATAGAAAAGTGTCTTTAAAAAAACGATGCGCCAAGTCCTTTTTTTAAGTATTTCTCGGGGGTTGATATTTTTATTTCAATGGTACGATTAAAATTTGGAAAATTCGTTGACTTGGCTCCTTTTTTGATATCACTCCTTTTCAGTGCTGAATTTTTAGATTTCTTCTATTTTTTTTTATAGTTAAAGAGACTTGGCTGGTATTTTTACACGGAGTGTTTTTTCTGGGATCGATGTTACATGAAGATAATGTATATTTAAATAATTGAAATAGAGTTAAGCAAAAGCGAAATAAGTGACCTAGAGGTGTGGAAGCATTTTACATTCAATTAAGTATGATAGCGGTCGACTGCACTCGTTTCTCATTGGTTAATTTTTAACCCCATTTACGAACTTAACTGCAATTCAATTCTCGCATCCCGGGAAGGTTACACTTATTATAGTCCACGACCCATACCTATTTTTCACCATCATCATCATTAACACTCGCCAATATCGTCGTGTAATGGGTTGACGAAATGTTTTGAAATTTTAATCATGATTAGATGAAAGACAAACTTAGGGTTATTATGGTATATTTTAAATGTTTTGCTTTGATTAGTAGGTACCTAGGTAGATTTTTGGCGAGAAATTGTCTATTTTCTTGTCTCGCTTGGGTGCCGTATGACCGAAGTTTGTCTTTTATCCAATCATGATTAAAATTTGAGATCAATTGGTTCACGGGTTTGGTCTCCAATAGTATCGGATATTTCATAGTTTTGCGCGGATTAATATAACCTGACTAGGTATAAAAAATAGCCACCTACCTACAATCTACAGTCTGATCGTGTGAATCCTATCAAAGTTACACCCACTTATGAAACATTTTCTCTCTCTCAATATCCTAAAACGGTCGAGCGCCTAAAACCTCTTCGATTTCGATCAACTGGAATAAGTCTTGAACTTGAGAGTTCCAGGAAGAGCAGTTGCTTTCCCGCCTCTTGCGTGGCTCAAGATATTGCCCTGAAGAATCGAATTATCAATTCAATTCATTAGTAATTAAATCGTAATTACGTGAAGCAAATGAACTCGAGTGTGACGCCTCGATAATTGGATCGAATTCCGAGTATAGGACAATAGTCTTAAAGAATCCGTAGAAATAATTATAGCCCTTCATTTCCTGATTATTATCAGAGTTTACGGAGAATAATTGACAGTAAATTAGAGATTAGGTGCTAATAAACTGAGTGTAGATGTATTTAGTACATAATGTACAGAGAGGGGATCCCCGATGAAAAATAAATTGGCTAAAACGTTGAAAGCAATTCCGTTCAATTTCAGTTCCTAGCATGAATGCTGAAAATCTTACCAAAAACTAGCAATAAGTAGAACACAAAAAAGCTACATTTCTTGGAAGATGTTGCTAGATCACTTCCATGAGGATTGGAAACTTTCGGTCCTAGATTCTTTTTATTATAATTTATTTTTTGCATTCATTTACTAGATTTTTTAAAGTATTTTAGGTATAGCACCAACCTAAAATAACGCATACAATACCTAATATGTTTTAATTATAAGACGACTAAAAGCTTTAACATTCCCAAGAATAATAATCTATCAATCTATTATTAGCCTTTACCTTGCATCTACCCGTAATAAATTCAACAATGATTGACACAACAATGAATTAGCATCCAATTAAATTTAAGTGAGATTCGCTTTCTATTTTTTTACCATCCTCGATGAGCTCAAAATCAAAAACCTATCATTAAATTTCCAGCCTGGTTAGTTACTCAACATAAAACAGGCGTTAAAAAAACATCATAAAAGAAATTCAACAAGTTAAGTAGACTAAGTATTAATAAATTCTGACCTACAACATACAAGCACAGCTTCCATTTGGTTGAACATGAATTTATAAAACTAAAACAAATGTAATCCATTTCATCATGGCCATAATTAACCCCCCCCCCCTCCTGTCTAGACTACAGATCACAACAGAATTATGTCACACCTACCTAGTCATTTAGCACGTGTATTTGTGTTCATCAAGGTCACTATAATTCCCCTCTTCTCCTTTTCATGTGAACTGAATCCTATTGTTGTCACAAACACCTTGAACTGACTACATAAACCAAGCTTCAACAAATAAACACATCACTTCTTTGTCCTTCTCACTGTTTAAACTTTAATCAAACATTAACAGAACGATAACGAATCTGATAAGTATTACGAGATTGATTCTTTGGGTTTTCAAACGAACGTGACGTACGAGCCCTAAAATTGGCAACAGGGTTCTATTGACATAGGGGTGACATTCCTTTCGCAGGGACGCAACAAAAAAAACGTAGACCTGTTTCAGAGTTTCAGCTTACCTTTTTAGGTTTCGTTAGTTTTGAAAGTCGACATAAAATAGAGCCGACATTTTCAAACACACTTCGTATTGTTGTAATTCAACTGTGATTCACTTTATTTTTAATTTTGTATAACAAAACACTTGATTTTACGATTGTTGTCACAAAGATCACGTTGCTTTCGTTCCTCTATTTTAACAATACACTGGTTATTTTATCGTAGGCAGGTGAAGAGAAAACACTGGAAATTCTGTTTGACAGCTCTAAACTCTGCTCACTGATTGGCAAAGTGACAGCTGCGTTTCGAACGAGCAAACACCCCACGCACAGATGTCACCCCGACACAAACCAAGGTCGTATGAGTGAAAACACACTGGGATTGCACTGGGAATGCACCGGACACACGGTGTATCGATTGCGAGTGGTAAAACACGCTGGTTTTGATGAATGAACGGAGACGTAAATACAACCTTGCATGACGCGGTGTGACTACTGACTGACGGCTGGTGGTGGAATGGAGAAGTAGCGGCAGGGAGGCCAACCGGCGCGGGAACAGTGCTGCCAACGCTTGGGGAATAGCACCAGGTCGATATATGATGCGTACGAGGATAGAGATACACTTGCACATGTCAAATGTGTAGCTATAGTACTGAATTTAAATTTTTTCCATTAAGATTTTCTTTCAATTAATTTGTATCGTGCATGTACAATACATCAATGCGTGTATCAATGTGTGATTTTTTTTTTTTTTAATTTTTACGTTCTACATTTTGAAGTTAATCAATAACTTCATATTTTTTAAATTATAAGTATCATATTTTTTCGCATTCGCTCAGAAGAGAAAACACTGTATTGAAGAGAAGAAATGTATGAAAGGTAATCTCGTTTCAATATCAAAATTTTCGTTTATAAAAGTATATTTCAGCCCAATTTGATTTTATTTTCAATAAAAGTTTGTATCATTATTTTCTGTGATATGATTAACCATTACAACACTATAGCAATTATTTTGTATTAATGTAGGTACTTTGTATTTTCTAAGTTCATTTTATTTTTGTGTTCCCATTTTTCAAATATCTTTCCCAACACAACCTTCAAATGAAAAACTAATCAGATTTTCTGTTAAAAATATGCACATGTTTCAAGGAACATAAACGTACATAAAGTGTAGGTACGATTTAAAAATGGAACTAAACATTGATGTTCTAATTTCGAATGCTTCTGTCAGACCGGGTATACTCTCATACCTGAACATACTACGTGCTACGTCACAACTACGATGCACTTGAATTGATCTGTCGGAAGGGCGTTGGTTCGATCCTCGTGTTTTGATCGTCTTATCTCACAACTGACACATACCTATCAAGAAGTCAATAGACTTGAGATATGACGTCATAAAGTAGTGAAACACGTTGATGTTCATTAGAGTTCAAGATAAGAGCATTTACCTGAATCACGAGAGATTTTCTGTTATCATTGCAAGATGTGGGGATTATGATAAGTCAGTCACCGAAATACGTATCCCTTAATTGTGATAAGGATGAATGTATGCAAACGTTTAATTACTGTGGAAATTGTACAACTGATAAAAAGGATACAAAAGAGTGTTGTGGCCTCAATGACAGTTGGATGAAAAAAAACATTATAAAACATAAGAATATCGAGTTTTCTTCGTAAACCAAAATTAAGAAATTAAATTTCTTACATGTACCAAAAATTAAGAAATACACAATGTAATGGCTGTAAATCAAAGCAATTGGTTATTTTTATGATTGTATAAATTCTGAATTTGGTTAAAGGGTATTCCAGTGATACCACTTGACAGTGGTCGAATTGGAAGTCAGTCCATGGGGGGATGGTGTACTGGCAGGATTTCTGCCCCGGGGAGGGGGGGGGGGGGGGGGCAGTGAAGGAACAAAACTTGCCATGCGTTCGTTATCTGGCTTTTTGATACTTTGAAATCAATTTTGAGACGTTATGAGTTATAGTTATTTTGATTTTTATATTTTTTTTCACTTTTCTGTTTTCATTCCAATAATGTGTGGGGGGCATGCCCCAAAAACCTTGCCCCGCAGGGCGTTTTTTGGTTTTTTGACACTTTAAAATCAATTTTGAGACGTTCTGAAGTGCATTTTTAATCTCTCATGGGGGGATGGTGAAGTAGAAAAATTAGCCATGGGGGGATGGAACCATCAATATATTCCCCATGGAGGGATGCCATCCCCCCGCATCCCCCCGCATCCCCCCTCCCCTAATTCGACCACTACCACTTGACCATAAATATAAAATAAAATATTCATCAAACTTCCATAAAGAGAGTCAAAATTTATATAAAAAAAAAAAAAAAAACGCCGGGTGCCTGATTGGGGCTTTGCCCCCCCCCCCCCCCTCCCCCCCCCCTACCCCCGCGAAGCTATGTGTTGTGTTTGTATTATTTTCAACGTAATTCTTTCCTCGTATTTGCAGGATATGCTAAAAGTTATGAATTCTTCCATCTATTATTTCTCTTCTTCATCTTGTGAGAAGACGACTTCTGACACATTGCTTTACCTGCATCAGACGTCTCGACTCATTTGAGTTCCCTCTGAAACTCCCTCTGTCAGCTTGAAAGATTAAGCAACTTTCACTTTCCAGAGCTTTTTCCTTCTTTGCACTGTCAAGATAGCATCGCTGTTCTCGCACTCAACTTTCTTAACGCCTCACTTCTGCTTTCTGTCGGGGAAACTTGAGGTAAAGGTGAAGTTTTTTGGTGTAATTAGTGTTTTCCTGACTTCGCAAATGAGTACAAAAAGCGTCATTCTAAATGAATTATGGATCAATTTTGATTAATTCAACATCGTAACGCTCAACTAGCCACTTGTAAGAACAATTAGAACAAGGTTTTAGATCCAGAGCACCTCAACCATATTATACCTCCAAAACATGGCGGAAGAGTTCATCACTTCCCTAGTAAGGTTACGTAAAACAGTTCTTCAAAATTTGTGATTATTAAAAAAAAAAAAAAAACATTCAATTAATTATTTTTCTTTGGCTACTATTGAGTTCTAAATATATCTTCCATAGATTAAAATGGTATAATATTCGTATTTATTAAAATATAATGCATGTAGACATGATGGATTTGGTATTCTGTAACGCCGTGCTGGCACGCAACCCATGTTACGCCTGTGTGTGGCGGGCTGCCTACATCAAGGCGTACACGTCAGTTATTCATATGGGCTGCATTCTACAACTCGCAGATACCAACCCTATAGGGTATAGGATGGACTTGTACTTTAGAAGTCCAGGGCTTGATCAGGGGACGGCCTTCCTGCAGACTGAGGATTTATCGTGATTTCCCTCAGTCGAGAGGCAAATCCTGGGATGGTTGACTATTAAAATGATGCGGTTTCCTCTGTCCACCATCAATAACTTTTTCTCTTTTTTTATTAGTTTGTACCTACGCATGTAATTTTTATTGAGTGAAAATGTTGTATTATTTATTAAGTATGTAGCTTGCAGCAGGGCACATAGTATTACGGGGGCTACCCTATTCCTACAGCAAATGCACTGTGTGTATTTGGAAAATAATAAACAAAAATACTAGGAAAACGCTCTGAGTAACGCGTTGATGAGCGAGCACGGATACGCGGAACACCTCGAACCGAAATTATGTCTATCGAAAATATCATTAAAAGCCAATAAATCTTGAATTTCGTCAGACTTGAATAAAAATCTCTAAATATTCCTAAAATGTTAGTATCAACCCTTATGATTGAACTGTTCCTTGTTAATATTCAAAAATCACAGGATCTCTTTAAAAAAATATACCTGGGACCACTCAAATCATATGATATTAGTGTGTACACAATATCAGATCAATCTGTTGAACGGTCATTATTAGTTTCATTTCGTTTGAAACTTTCTGCTCTAACTACCTTGCCTTGAACTGAAGATTCGAAGTCGCCGTGAATTTGACAGCCAACACGCAAAATGTCACTAAAATTACAAAACCTTTTGAAAATAACTACAGATTTGACTGAAAATTGGCAAAAATACCTTAAATGTTGGTACCAATGACCATGCAAAGTTTTTAGTTGATCGGTCAATCGGTTCTAGTTTAAATTTCAAAAATCACAGGAAAAATGGTTTCAAATTTGAACCAATGGGTGGATTTGGCTGAAATTTATTATGATTGGGTACAATGTTGGTTGCAATGTCTTTGCTAAATTTCAAATTGATCAAACCAACCAATCGAAAGATAATTTTTTTAAAATTTGCACCAATCAGGGGATTTCAAAAAAATTAGGGTCTGCAACAATCAGAAATGTTACGTACTTGTGTGCAAAATTTCAGCTCGATCGAAGAAAAACTCTGACCTGTATATCGTCAGTAACAGAAAAAAAAAAAAAAAAAAAAAAAAAAAACAGAGGTCCGTGCCAAAAGAGCCAAAAGGAGACGCTCGCTTCGCTCGCTCAAAAATCCTTACTCGCCTTTATATTATGCCGAAGAGGATGAAAAACATTTAGAGAGAATGTTGGGAGGGTTCCATACATAAAAACGTCGCCACCATCATTCCTTACTCCTGCCCAAAGAGAATAAAATATCATTAATATGTGCCTTAAAACCGTATGGAAATAACATTTTAATATAACTACATGACGTATGCTTTCCGAGACCAAGAACACCCTCATTATTTAAGGGGGTTCCAGGGTTACGGCATAGGAATGAGAATTTGCTGTAATTCACACCAAAGATTAATGAACTTACATACAACTAGCAAAAAATATTTGCCCCTTACGGTATCATATAATTAGATATTCTTGATTGAAGATCACTTTTTCCCCCATAAGATAACACAGAGAGACATGAAATCGTCCTGGAAAATTGGCCTTAAATTGCTCCTAAAACCGCAAGAGGAATGACAAATTATTGAAAATAGTCTCAAATTAAAGATAATAATTTTTAGAATAAGACTGCCGTTTGAAAATATGGGGTCACGGGCCAAATAAGAAAGAAAATGTGTACAATGTGTGAAATTTACCATAAATCTGGCAACATTGCACTACAAATATGAATTATTTTGGGATAGTTTGATTGGAACTTCAATTAAAAACATATAATTGGAGCGTACGGTAAGATATAATTGTTTTATGCTGTTGTTTGAGGTATTATTTCATCAGAGATTTGTATGAATTACGGCGAATTCTAAGCACCTTGGCTGGAGCAGGAAAGGTGTATACATTAGTTTAATTTTGGGGAATTAGTAGACTGGTACAAACATCTCTTTAGCTACATAACATTTGCTACCACTGCGCCACACAACCAGAAATGTATGTGCCACCACATTTCTCATTAAGTTCTCTCCACGACATAAATAACATGCACAGTGTGACCTAACCCCATTGTTACGCGCTGCCATGAATCATGCGGCAGTGCAGGGGTCATACATGTTGGGCCGGGATATTAACCGAGTCCGCTGATTGGGTCTAAGCCACTCCAGCGACGAGAAGTGGTACCAAACCAGTACCAAAGTTTACCACAAAATATATTGTGCATGTTTTTGAGATTTAAAAAAATCGATTTTGTACACACATTTTTTGATACCTAATATGAATTTCTCCAAAGTTATGAGTGACGTTGTTTTAGGAAATATCGTCAATTGCATTCTATTGCTTGAAATCACATTTGATTTGATCTGATGAGCTCTGCCCTTGAGCTCTGTCAGCTCATTGCGCCAGTGTAGTGTTACAGAATTTATATGTTGTAAAGTTGTAATCACAATACAGAACAGGTTGGGTGCGTGGTAACGCTCTGAACTTGTATTCCGGAGGCCCGGGTTCGATTCCAGCGGCCGTCCTTCCTGACTGTGGTTTTTTCTTGGTATTTCCTCAGTCGACAGGCAAATGCTGGGAAGGTACCCTACTAATAAGCCACGGCCGCCTCCTTCCCACCTTCCATCCTTACCTACTCTTCACCATCATCCTCATAATCATTCATCCGTCGCCACTAGCCTCGCTGCAGAACAGTGCGACGTTAAGCCGCAGACAAAAAAGTAATACACCATGCGAGACTCACCCTCTGCTTGCCCTGCGACTGTTGGAACGCCCCCGCAGGTTGACCTCTGACCTGTCAACCAAACCAACAGGATTAACACAATGCATCACCGCGATACGTCCTCAGTGTTTTACACTTTTGCCATTACACTAAGGTCGAAGTTATAATGCTGTCACGCTGGAAAATCACCCTTACAGTCAACCCGGTCATGCAGTCTTAGAAAGTACGTTTATTACAATTATCATGACAGAATTACGGGCAATGCCAGAGGGTTGATTTTTTTTCATGTGATGTTCAGACTACCTAAATTCCGTCTCTCATTATCTTGTCGATTAGCCTACGGACCATGAAATCAATTTTTATAGATTGTGTAGTCCATCCAACAAAATATGAATACAAAAAATATTCCATATTCACGCTACCAATAATTATCTCTAGGCACGGTATTACTATTAGTTTAAGCTTCAGTTAGAGTAAAGTGTAGCATTACTCCACTTTAAAGGAAATTTGGTGTATTAATAAGCCGGAGCTTATTTCCTTAGTTTAAATTAATCTCAGGTTACATTAACCGCAGTTTATTATTTTTTTTTATTTTATTCAAACCTTTCCAAAGCGTGGCCTAGCAGAGAATTTTAATCGATCTTTATCAATATCTTTTACCAATGTAATTGTTAATAAAATAAGGCTTTGTACGAGTTTTCAGAACAGATTAATAAAATAATTTGATAGTTTGGAATGGGTAATTAGTTCTATTTTGTCCTAAAGATGTTTAGCGCCATATTTTTACTAATTTTCAGTCACTAAACATCTGTAGGACAAAATAAAAATTAGTAATACACCACATTTCCCAAGTGGAGCTTAAACAAAATGGTAATATGGGTAGTTAAGGTGGCTGTATATCACGTGACTTTATTTCTCTACATCCGATCAAAAGAAATAGTTACCTATATGTACATACCTTACATCGTTCATGTTGAGTAATCCAAGGTGATTTATGAAGGAAATTCACTGCATACTTGAGCTTATCAATATTTGCAGTCAATATTATTTAATTTTGCAGTGATTTTATAATAAAGACAACACAAATTTCGTGTATACGTACGCGTGTGAAGACTGTCAAAACCAAGTGCTGTTCGTTTAATCATTACATTCATAATAGTGGATATAATTAATGTCTCAACATTTCACTGGAAAGACGAACAATGAGCGCATGTTATACATTCTGACATTGCGTCAGGTTTGTGATGCATATGCCTTTTTATTAGAGTAATGTTTGCTGTTCTTGGCAACTCGTAGAATTTCCTTCAACTTCAGGTCTTGATTTGAGAATATTTAGGTGCAAGGAAGTAAAATCATCTAATATGTTATTTTCGCAGTTCTTTTCTGCGTAGATTAGGTCCAACTGATGTGTCCTAACTTATCTGATGAGTGAGAAGTATTTGCTGAACTGAACCCTTCCAAATGAAAATGTGTAGCTTTTTGGTTGAAAAGTCACGTGATATACAGCCACCTTAAGAGTCCTGGGCTGCGATCGTGTTAAATGACAACATTCTTGTCACGGTGACAAGTCCCTAGAAGGCCGTGAATAACATTGAGATGAGACGCTTGTCGCTTCGACAAGAGAGTTGTCATTTTACACGATCACTGTGACTACTGTGTGTACTATTGTATTACACTACTGTGTGTACTATTGTGTTACACTACTGTGTGTACTATTGTGTTACACTACTGTGTGTACTATTGTGTTACACTACTGTGTGTACTATTGTGTTACACTACTGTGTGTACTATTGTGTTACACTACTGTGTGTACTATTGTGTTACACTACTGTGTGTACTATTGTGTTACACTACTGTGTGTACTATTGTATTACACTACTGTGTGTACTATTGTGTTACACTACTGTGTATACTATTTGGTTACACTACTGTGTGTACTATTGTATTACACTACTGTGTGTACTATTGTATTACACTACTGTGTGTACTATTGTGTTACACTACTGTGTGTACTATTGTGTTACACTACTGTGTGTACTATTGTATTACACTACTGTGTGTACTATTGTGTTACACTACTGTGTGTACTATTGTGTTACACTACTGTGTGTACTATTGTATTACACTACTGTGTGTACTATTGTGTTACACTACTGTGTGTACTATTGTGTTACACTACTGTGTGTACTATTGTGTTACACTACTGTGTGTACTATTGTGTTACACTACTGTGTGTACTATTGTGTTACACTACTGTGTGTACTATTGTGTTACACTACTGTGTGTACTATTGTATTACACTACTGTGTGTACTTTTGTGTTACACTACTGTGTGTACTATTGTGTTACACTACTGTGTGTACTATTGTATTACACTACTGTGTGTACTATTGTGTTACACTACTGTGTATACTATTTGGTTACACTACTGTGTGTACTATTGTATTACACTACTGTGTGTACTATTGTGTTACACTACTGTGTGTACTATTGTGTTACACTACTGTGTGTACTATTGTATTACACTACTGTGTGTACTATTGTGTTACACTACTGTGTATACTATTTGGTTACACTACTGTGTGTACTATTGTATTACACTACTGTGTGTACTATTGTGTTACACTACTGTGTGTACTATTGTGTTACACTACTGTGTGTACTATTGTATTACACTACTGTGTGTACTATTGTGTTACACTACTGTGTATACTATTTGGTTACACTACTGTGTGTACTATAGTATTACACTACTGTGTGTACTATTGTATTACACTACTGTGTGTACTATTGTATTACACTACTGTGTGTACTATTGTATTACACTACTGTGTGTACTATTGTATTACACTACTGTGTGTACTATTGTATTACACTACTGTGTGTACTATTGTGTTACACTATTGTGTATACTATTTGGTTACACTACTGTGTGTACTATTGTATTACACTACTGTGTGTACTATTGTGTTACACTACTGTGTATACTATTTGGTTACACTACTGTGTGTACTATTGTGTTACACTACTGTGTGTACTATTGTGTTACACTACTGTGTGTACTATTGTGTTACACTACTGTGTGTACTATTGTGTTACACTACTGTGTGTACTATTGTGTTACACTACTGTGTGTACTATTGTGTTACACTACTGTGTGTACTATTGTATTACACTACTGTGTGTACTATTGTGTTACACTACTGTGTATACTATTTGGTTACACTACTGTGTGTACTATTGTGTTACACTACTGTGTGTACTATTGTGTTACACTACTGTGTGTACTATTGTGTTACACTACTGTGTGTACTATTGTGTTACACTACTGTGTGTACTATTGTATTACACTACTGTGTGTACTATTGTGTTACACTACTGTGTATACTATTTGGTTACACTACTGTGTGTACTATTGTGTTACACTACTGTGTGTACTATTGTGTTACACTACTGTGTGTACTATTGTGTTACACTACTGTGTGTACTATTGTGTTACACTACTGTGTGTACTATTGTGTTACACTACTGTGTGTACTATTGTGTTACACTACTGTGTGTACTATTGTATTACACTACTGTGTGTACAATTGTGTTACACTACTGTGTATACTATTTGGTTACACTACTGTGTGTACTATTGTGTTACACTACTGTGTGTACTATTGTGTTACACTACTGTGTGTACTATTGTGTTACACTACTGTGTGTACTATTGTGTTACACTACTTTGTGTACTATTGTATTACACTACTGTGTGTACTATTGTGTTACACTACTGTGTATACTATTTGGTTACACATCTGTGTGTACTATTGTGTTACACTACTGTGTGTACTATTGTGTTACACTACTGTGTGTACTATTGTGTTACACTACTGTGTGTACTATTGTATTACACTACTGTGTGTACTATTGTGTTACACTACTGTGTATACTATTTGGTTACACTACTGTGTGTACTATTGTGTTACACTACTGTGTGTACTATTGTGTTACACTACTGTGTGTACTATTGTATTACACTACTGTGTGTACTATTGTGTTACACTACTGTGTGTACTATTTGGTAACACTACTGTGTGTACTATTGTGTTACACTACTGTGTGTACTATTGTGTTACACTACTGTGTGTACTATTGTATTACACTACTGTGTGTACTATTGTATTACACTACTGTGTGTACTATTGTGTTACACTACTGTGTGTACTATTTGGTTACACTACTGTGTGTACTATTGTGTTACACTACTGTGTGTACTATTGTGTTACACTACTGTGTGTACTATTGTATTACACTACTGTGTGTACTATTGTGTTACACTACTGTGTGTACTATTTGGTTACACTACTGTGTGTACTATGTGTTACACTACTGTGTGTACTATTTGGTTACACTACTGTGTGTACTATTGTGTTACACTTCTGTGTGTACTATTGTGTTACACTACTGTGTGTACTATTGTATTACACTACTGTGTGTACTATTGTATTACACTACTGTGTGTACTATTTGGTTACACTACTGTGTGTACTATTTGGTTACACTACTGTGTGTACTATTGTGTTACACTACTGTGTGTACTATTGTGTTACACTACTGTGTGTACTATTGTGTTACACTACTGTGTGTACTATTGTATTACACTACTGTGTGTACTATTGTGTTACACTACTGTGTGTACTATTGTGTTACACTACTGTGTATACTATTGTGTTACACTACTGTGTGTACTATTGTATTACACTACTGTGTGTACTATTGTATTACACTACTGTGTGTACTATTGTATTACACTACTGTGTGTACTATTGTGTTACACTTCTGTGTGTACTATTGTGTTACACTACTGTGTGTACTATTGTATTACACTACTGTGTGTACTATTGTATTACACTACTGTGTGTACTATTTGGTTACACTACTGTGTGTACTATTTGGTTACACTACTGTGTGTACTATTGTGTTACACTACTGTGTGTACTATTGTGTTACACTACTGTGTGTACTATTGTGTTACACTACTGTGTGTACTATTGTATTACACTACTGTGTGTACTATTGTGTTACACTACTGTGTGTACTATTGTGTTACACTACTGTGTGTACTATTGTATTACACTACTGTGTGTACTATTTGGTTACACTACTGTGTGTACTATGTGTTACACTACTGTGTGTACTATTTGGTTACACTACTGTGTGTACTATTGTGTTACACTACTGTGTGTACTATTGTGTTACACTACTGTGTGTACTATTGTATTACACTACTGTGTGTACTATGTGTTACACTACTGTGTGTACTATTGTGTTACACTACTGTGTGTACTATTGTGTTACACTACTGTGTGTACTATTGTGTTACACTACTGTGTGTACTATTGTATTACACTACTGTGTGTACTATGTGTTACACTACTGTGTGTACTATTGTGTTACACTACTGTGTGTACTATTGTGTTACACTACTGTGTGTACTATTGTATTACACTACTGTGTGTACTATTGTATTACACTACTGTGTGTACTATTGTATTACACTACTGTGTGTACTATTGTATTACACTACTGTGTGTACTATTGTGTTACACTACTGTGTGTACTATGTGTTACACTACTGTGTGTACTATTGTGTTACACTACTGTGTGTACTATTGTGTTACACTACTGTGTGTGCTATTGTGTTACACTACTGTGTATACTATTTGGTTACACTACTGTGTGTACTATGTGTTACACTACTGTGTGTACTATTGTGTTACACTACTGTGTATACTATTTGGTTACACTACTGTGTGTACTATTTGGTTACACTACTGTGTATACTATTTGGTTACACTACTGTGTGTACTATTGTATTACACTACTGTGTGTACTATTGTATTACACTACTGTGTGTACTATTGTGTTACACTACTGTGTGTACTATTGTGTTTCACTACTGTGTGTGCTATTGTGTTACACTACTGTGTATACTATTTGGTTACACTACTGTGTGTACTATGTGTTACACTACTGTGTGTACTATTGTGTTACACTACTGTGTATACTATTTGGTTACACTACTGTGTGTACTATTTGGTTACACTACTGTGTATACTATTTGGTTACACTACTGTGTGTACTATTGTATTACACTACTGTGTGTACTATTGTGTTACACTACTGTGTGTACTATTGTATTACACTACTGTGTGTACTACTTGGTTACACTACTGTGTGTACTATTGGAGTAGCTATGCGTGCTGTACAAATACAATCAAGATCAGACTAACAGATTGCGTTTTATTGCCTTTCACTGCAACTAATGGACTGCGCGATCCAGTTGTGATGGTAAAATACAACTGGATAAATAGGAGCTCCAACGTGGGGAATTATTTTGTGTACTCACGAAATCTTTAATTTTGGGCCACTAGTATTTTAATAGGGAAACGCTAAGTGAACACGTAGATGAGCGAGCACAGAAACATGCTACATCCCAACTAAACACGAGATAACTCAAACAATGAACTACTACATTATTTCTGATTTTCTTTGCAACGTTCCAATTTCTAACAAAACAATTTGCCGTAAATTTGGTACTTTTTCACTTTCTCCTTTGACAGCGATTTCAAAACTCTGGCAACAAGTCTGTCGCAATACTTGACCGATTGATGAGCTGAAAATGTGTCAAGTATGAGATAACATTGAACTTCATAATCATGCAGAACATATTGTGTTTTTACCAATCAGAAGATATTATGTAAATTTGAAGTAATTGAGCGAGCGAAGCGAGCGTCTCCTTTTGGCTCTTTTGGCACGGACCTCTGTTTTTTTTTTTTTTTTTTTTTTTTTTTTTTTTTTTTTTTTTCTGTTACTGACGATATACAGGTCAGAGTTTTTCTTCGATCGAGCTGAAATTTTGCACACATGTACGTAACATTTCTGATTGTTGCAGACTCTAATTTTTTTGAAATCCATTGATTGGTTCAAATTTAAAAGAAATTAACTTTCGATTGGTTGTTTTGATCAAATTGAAATTTTGACAAGTCATTACCCCCAACATTGTACCCAATCAAACAAAGTTTCAGCCAAATCCTCCCATTGGTTAAAATTTAAACCCATCTTTCCTGTGTTTTTAGAAATTTAAGCTATAACCGATTGAACGATCAACTTATAACTTCGCATGATGGTTGGGACCAACATTATCTGCATTTTTGACAATTTTCATACTAATCTGTGTTTAAATCCAAACGTTATTGACATTTTACGGACTATTTGCGTGTTGGCTGTCAAATTCACGGCGACTTCGACTCTTCAGTTCAAGGCAAGGTAGTTAGAGCAGAAACTTTCAAACTCAAATGAAACTGATAATGACCGTTCAACAGATTGATCTGATATTGTGTAGACACACTTATATCATATGAGTTGTCTCAGGTATATTTTTTGAAGGAGATCCTGTGATTTTTGAAAATTAACACGGAACAGTTCAATCATATAGGTTCAATCGATCAACTTAAAGCTTTGCATGGTTATTTGGACCAATATTTTAGGAATGTTTTGAGATTTCTATACAAATCTGTGGCGAAATTTTAGAATTATTTGCTTTTAATGACATTTTCGATAGACAGAATTTCGGTTCGAGGTGTTGCGCGTATCCGTGCTCGCTCATCAACGCGTTACTCAGATTCATTGGTTAAAATTTAAATAAATATCTCCTGATAGGCTGAAAAATGAAAACGGTCTTCGATAATTCTGATCAAACTCATATTTTGCATGATCATTAAGACCAATATTGTCTCTTATTTTACAAAATTTCATCCCAATCAGTTAAGAACGTATGAAGTTATTTACATTTTTAATATCTGTCAGTAATGAAGTATCGAAATGAATGTTTTCCAGTGCCAATTGAAAATTGATTCTGATTTGCTTTATGAACCAGGTGCTTAGATGCTATTTTAAAGTTTCGATGAAAAGCATACACTTTTAAGTTGATATCATAATCAATTCAATATGGATGTATATGTTTTCTGTGCGTTGTGTACGCATTTCCGGTTCGAGAATTTGCACGTACCCGTGCTCGCTCATCAACGCGTTACACTGAGCGTTTTCCTAGTTGTAGGATTTGTCTGAAACAATTGATTGAATCAACAATTCGGAAGACTTTTTTTTAATTTGAACCAATCATCGGATTTCGAAAAAAAGATCGGTCTGCAAACCACTTAGTTCGTCCTTACATTTGCAGAAAAAAATATGTCAGTGCCCAAAGTTCAAAAAAGATCGCCCCGCGCCTTCACTCGCTCAATAATTTTGTCAGTTTATTGAGTTTCGAAAAGTTCAAACCTATAATTCGAATTTTCTTTCAATTTTGTGATCATTCCTTGCGGTTTGTTCCCCTTTGCAAACAACATTTGAGATCGATGTAGGTGAAAGCAAGAAGTTTGTGAACAAGCACGTGTTTAGGTTACTTGATTTTCGACATATATTTCATTTGGGTCAGAGTTCAAGAAATCTGTCTGAACTTCAGTCGTGTACAAACGAGGGAGGAAATAAATAATTCTCACACTCGATTTGGTAGTTTAAAAAAGCTAAATAGTAGACGTCTCATCGTTTATTCTCATTTCCATATATTTTTGGGAAATTTGATTTTATTTCAAATTTCCGTAAACAAATTAAAAAAAAATTAACCTAAGTAAAAACGGATTATTTTTTAAATATGTGTACCTATGCATTTACCTTTACTCAAAAAATTAAAGAAATAATAAAACCAGCGTCTCCACTTGTTTCTTGTGGTATCATGTACACTTGGCACAACTAAAACTTATCGTTCTATAAATCTGATTGACCGAAAATTGTTAGATCGCACCATAGAAGTCAGTCCAAGCGATCTCCTTGTCTCACTCTCTTAGCTGACCTCTCATTTCAATGATAATTACAATTTGATTGGTATGGAATATGACCAGCAGTCATTCAAATTTGTTCACCGTTCAATCTTTGTGGTGCCGAGTGTACCTAGTATACTAGGAAAACGCTCTGAGTAACGCGTTGATGAGCGAGCACGGATACACGCAACACCTCGAACCGAAATTATGTCTGTCGAAAATGTCATTAAAAGCCAATAATTCTTGAATTTCGTCACAGACTTGTATAAATATCTCCAAAATTTCCAAAAATATTGGTCCCAATAACCTTGCTAAGTTTTAAGTTGATCGATTAAACCTTTGATTGAACGGTTCCTTGTTAAGTTTCAAAAATCACATGATATCCTTCAAACAATATACCTGGGACCACTCATATGATATGATATTACTGTGTACACAATATCAGATCAATCTGTTAAACGGTCATTATTAGTTTCATTTCGTTTGAAACTTTCTGCTCTAACTACCTAGCCTTGAACTGAAGAATCGAAGTCGCCGTGAATTTGACAGCCAACACACAAAATGTCCCTAAAATTACAAAAACTTTTGAAAATAACTACAAATTAGACTGAAAATTGGCAAAAATACCTTAAATGTTGCTACCAATTACCATGCGAAGTTTTTAGTTGGTCGGTCAATCGGCAATACCCGCTGCACGAGAGCGGGTATTGCGTTGATTGTTTGAGTATCTCCTTGCAGCAGTCTGGTCGGGGGTCTCTTTGCTCCTTGATGCTTTATTATTAACGACATTTTGTTTCAACCTTTTAGATTTAGCTTCGTCAGTTTCTTGATCTTCAATTTCACGCAGACGCTTTTTCGCCTTTATGGCTTTCATTCTAGCAGAAGTCTTTCCATTTTTCGGCATGTTTAAATAGGGATAAGATAGGTAATGAAAAAGTAAGAAGTAGAGTACCTACCTAATTAAAGTACAGTAATATTTGTGTGATCAATGTTTGAAATGCACGAAATGTGTGCTCAAAGACGTAATGTATTCAATGTCGTAATGTTACGAAATGAATCTTGAACAAAACTTCGCAAATATGAAAATAAAGTTAACACCTTTCAACTAATAAGCGAAAGGAATCAAAGTTCCACACAAAAAAACGGATCAGGTAAAATAGTAACTACCTAGTTTAGAAACGGAATGAATCCAACGTTCCACAATTAAAATAAGACAACGTAATGTTTTGAACTGAATGAATCAAAACTTTCAAAAAAAAATAGCAACCTTCAAGGAAATGTCAGGCTAGACAGAAGCTCAGAAACGGAATAAATCCAACGCTTCCAAGAAGAAAATAATTTGAAATAATCAATCCCCTGGACAAAAACTGTAGATACCTAATATCTATGCTTTAAAAGCGATTCAATTTTACTAATACCTTCCCAAAGTACACCAAATTGCCAAAATTATCAACGAAAAGAAGCAAAATGCAGGAGAGATTTGGAATGACGTGTGAACGCTAGAAGAGAACAAACGCCACTCAATGATATTATTGAAATGTGAGCTTATGTTTCTAATCCCTCCTGGATGCAAAATCAGCCAAGTAGAAACACGGGAGGCACGGCCATCAGAACTACGAATTGACGAAAAGACAATCAACGTCCTTAAAAACTCGAAATGATTTGTTGGAAACTATGATCCAAATTGAATTATTCAAATTTGATCAACTCAATAAACATAAAAATATCTGCTTTTCACTAAAAAAGTGTACATACCATCAAAACACTCTTGTACCTAAAGCAAATCAGATTCAGTTGCATTGGAAAGACATTCATTTTCAATGTTTCATTTCTGACAGCTATTAAAAATGTCAATAAGTGCATACTTTCTTGACAGATTCGGCTGAAAATTTGTAAAATAAGTGACATTGTTTGTCTTACTGACCATGCTAAATATGAGTTTGATCACATTTCTCGAAGACCATTTTCATTTTTTAGGCTATCAGGAGATACTTATTTTAACAATGAACCAATGGATGGATTTCAAAAAAAAATTGGGTCTGCAAACAGAGAAGGTTGTCTTTACATGTGTGCAAAATTTCAGGTCGATCGGTGAAACGGTGCGACTTCTATTGCTTCCTTTAGTATACAAAAACAAAAAACAAAAAAAAATACAAAAAAAAAAAAAAACAAAACAAAAAAACAGAGGTCCGTGCTAAAAGAGCCAAATGGAGTCGCTCGCTTCGCTCGCTCAATAAAATGTTAAACTGATGTTATCTTATTTTAAACTTTGTCAAACTTTTTGAAGACATAGGTAGTATACATTCGCGTATGAATTTCATACACTACATAATATTATTTTCATATGTAGTGTATGTAGTGTAGTGTAGCTGTCATTTCTTAATTTTTATTTTATATAGGAAACATTTGTGGGAAAATCAAGAATTATGGGAACAAATAGTTACAAAAGTGGAGGTATTAGAAGAGGATAAGGATGAAGAAGAAGAGGACGGAGGGGAAGAAGAAGAAGAAGAAGAAGAAGAAGAAAAAGAAGAAGATGAAGAAGGAAGAAGAAGAAAAAAAAAAAAAAAAAAGAAGAAGGAGGGGAAGAGGAGAAGGAAGACAAATGTGACAGGCCTGGCTAGCCGGCATTACTAAATGTATGTAGCCTATAAAAAATATGTACTCTACCTAGTGTGGAGTAAAAGTTTTATGTAAATAAATGTGATAATAAAAAATAAATAAAAAAAATTGTTTACATTCTTGTTTGAGAACTATGCTTATAGTGTAAAAATCTGATGGATTTCAAAAAATAATAATTTACTCAAAATCATACAACATGATGATGAAATAATGTTTCCAAGCACTGACCTGCGTCCCCTGCTGTCCGCCACTGTCCCCCTCCCCCGGCCGCCCCCTCGCCTTCATCCCCGCGCTGCCAGTGGCGCCCATCAGGCTCGACGAGCTCCCCGAGAACCCCCCGCAAGTCGGCGTCGACCTCCCACTAGCCGACGCACTCGGCACCTCTCTTATACAATGTTTACTTTCCCGCACCACAGTGCTGCTATGAATCGCTCGTCGTAAATCCTTATCTAATGAACTTTTCTTCAAAGCACTTTTCAATAACCTAGCATTAGCTCCGTCTTGGAAAACTTCCGCGCCAAAAGTCAAAGAAACTGAATGGTTTATCCCGCCTTTGAGATCTCCGGAATCCTCGACTAAGGAGAAAGCGACACTTTTGGGCCGCGGTCCCGCCCCCGGGTATCTGATTATCCCTCTCGGTACTCTAGGGGACGCTACTGGGAAGATATTGGGAGAGGCCCCACGTTGGGTGAAACTAGGCTCGGGGGTGTGACTCTCTGGACGTGGTCTGTAAGTTTGTAACAAGTTTGAGTTTTCTGTCCACTGGGGTTCAGGAGTGTGACTTTCCGGACGAGGCCTGTAAGTTTGTACTAACAAATTGGTGTTTTCTGTTTTCTGTCTTTCCGGTTCAGGGTTATAACTTTCTGGTCGAGGTCTGTACGGCTGTAACGAGTTCGAAGTATCTGTCTTTTGCGGTTCAGGAGCGTAACTCTCCTGCCTAGGTCTGTACGGCTGTAATAAATTCGAATTTTCGGTCCTCTGTCTTTCTTGCTCAGATCTGTAATTTGGTAACAAGTTCGGAACTTCTTTCTTCTGTCTTTCTGGTTCCGGCGTATGACCTTCCGGCCGAGGTCTGTAAGTTTGTAACAAGTTCGGGATTTCTGTTCCTTGTACTGGCTCAGGGGTTTGTCCTTCGGGCCTAGATCTGCAAGATTGTAACAGGTTCGGGTTCTCTGTTCTTTGTCCTGGTTCGGGGGTGTGTCCTTCAGGGCGAGGTCTATAAGTTTGTAATATATTCGGGATCTCTGATCTTTGTCCTGGCTCAGGGGTATGTCCTTCCGGTCGAGGTCTGTACGGTTGTAACAAATTCGGGCTATCTGTCTTACATTCTAGCTTGGCGAAGGATTTCAACAAATTCGAAGTTTCATCTATAGGTTTTGCCGACTTGAAGGTATGTAGAAAGTTTTCATCTACGTTGATCGGCTTCGGCTGAGGAGTCCCTCTAGTTAGGATTGGAACATCTTCAGCTACGAAGTTGCTTGGATTAAGAAGCTGCTCACTGACTACTAAAGGTGCGTCCCTGTAAAAAGGACTACAGCATCTGGAAGTTCTTCCGGAAGCAGGCTGTTCGAGGTACTGTGGATAATCAAATCCTTTCGATGTTCCCGAGATCTGCTCTTGATATGGTGGATATTCTGTGGCCTTGAACGGGAACGGTGTCCGCATAGTCGGATTGGGCTCTGCTAGTCGAGCCAGTTGCGAGGTCTCGCCGGCGCGCTGGTTGCCGCCCCCATGGCGGTGGTCCGAGCGAAGGGGCAGCCCACCGACGCCGTGGAACCACACCGTGTCAGGAGAGAGCCGAACTGGTGGAGGGCGAACTGCTGGACACCGGGCGGCGGCTCACTACGGGCTGAAAGCAAACAAATGGCTTGTCTACATCAGCGTACATGATTTGCGTTTGTGATACATGCAGGGACGCAGTGGGGCCAAGGGCGGTACGTCCCGGACCTTTTTTTGAAGGTAGGGCGGCGACCTGGCTTCTTTTTGGGACACGGACAGGGCGCACCTTGCCATCCTTATAAAAACCCAAATTCATCCACGGTTTACGATTTTATTCCTTAAAATTGCAAATAAATTGTATCTTAACTTTTGTTACTAGAGAATTTTAAAATCTCTTAATCTCTGCCCAAAAATACGTAAAATCATCACTTAAATAGGTAATTTTTCCCCCAAAAAAATGGGAGGTCTTGCCCCCCAAACCCCCCGAGGGTCGTGTTTATTACGGATTATGTTAGTTTTCGACGCCCTGGCGCTTATTTTACTAGGATTGCACCCCTGGATATATGTATATTTTACCCGTAAAATCAAACTATGCAATAAGTATATATATATTTTTTTTAAACAGCCCTAGAAAGTATAACACACATTCTGCCGTGATACAGATAAGAACCGTAAGCGTCATCTTTGCACTGTATCGGATTTTACTGCACTTTATAGACTAATTTTTGCTTAGATTTCCAATGCAGTGGGCTAGAACTTTGTATCTCCATCCTACGTGCATGCATTTCAACAATTGCTTAGTCAATTTACAAAAAAATGTGTGAAACAGTAAATAAAACCAACGTATCGGTCAGTATTAAGCTTAATACCACGCAATAACCATTTCTACAGTCGAGAAAAAGTGAGAAACAGTAAAGCTAAATTAAGTATAGGAAGTTGGGTCGATACGTTATTTCGTTTTACGTAATACAACGTAAGTCCCATAATAATTCGTTTTGGATAAACTCCGAAATAATCCGAAATGCATACCATTTTAAATATCTCAAAAGTTCAATAATAAATGTGTGGCATGCAAAAACGCAATTGTGTCAATATCTCCGAATATTTTTTCTCAAATGTATGGCCGATACGTTTCTCATCCGCAACACGTGGCGAAAGCATGTCAAAACATAATGTTGCATTGAGTGATTATTTAATGTGTTATTTGCCAGAAATCACGAATTAAAATCACTGATTATAATAAACGATGCACCATCAATTTTATTTATTATTACCTAATATTTGTCCTTGACATTTAACATTATATTTGTAGATATTACTCCCTAATTTTGTTATTTTATTAGTATGTAAAAATCATGATTAAATTAAGTAGTATTACAAAACTATCAGAAGAATTACTTATCAATAGTCCAATTTTCTCTTTGAAACATGACATTTAGAAACCACTAAGCTCACAAATGGGTTTTCATTAAAACCACGGGCAGTAATGAATTTATAATGATAAACTAATTGATAATTAAGATTTAATTGCCCGACGTTCTCCCCTCCCCTACCTGTGTTTAGGTTGTACAGTCAATAATGTAACGCTGTACCTTTTCCACGCTTATACATGATTACACAAATCAAGTAACAATTAAAATCTGTGATCACTTTTCAATCTCAAATTAGTAGCATTTACAACACCATTTCTATCCAACACAAAATGTCAGTATTAATTTTTCTCTAGACACTAATTTTACAAATATAATAATATTTTTGAAAAAAGTTGACAATTTCATTAATTCATTTTCCATATTACAAAATCCAAAATATACCCCGCTGGGTCTCAGATCTCAAGTCCAAAGGGTCATGTTTTCAGGAAAGCACTCCGTTATCAAATTTCCTTTTCACAAGTGTCTTTTATGTTGCGTAATTACCCCCCCCCCTCCTGCACCACCCAACCACATCATAAACTTTCCACCCCTTGCACAAGATTACAAAATAAACAAGTGGCTTTGAAATGTAAGTACATAATTTTTTAATAAAATTTAGTTTATATTTTGTCAGTAGTTTTAAAAATAATTGCTGAAGTACAAAATATAAATTACCCCGCTAGCGCAGCATATCTGTATTAAAATCAGTTATACCAATATTAGACATACAAATATTTGAAAACTGGCCTTCCCCTATTTTGCATTTTGTATTATTTTATAATTTCAGACGAAATCCGACATAAACTCAAAGTCAACAAAGATTTAAACTATTCTGAAAGCTGACCGAGCCCATTAACCAAAAAGGTCAACAGTAGGTACAGTCACCTCAAAACCCAGTAGACCCTCTCCCAAAAAGTGGAAGTGAACTTCAATCAATCAAAACCAATCAAATATTCCATGCATAGAAACCAATTTATTACCGGAAATTTCTCGAGAGTCGTGAAATTACCCAGGAGATTGGCGAGGGAAAATCACCGATTCACTCTTCAAACGGGTCGAGAAAGTTCAAACGTCATTTAGCACTTGCATGGGCAAAGGTCAATACACACATCACACTTTTTGTATCCTAGTTTAGGCTTCTTGCTTTCAAAGAAACTGATTTAAGTTAATAATAATTTTCAATAAAAATATTTAAGTGATTTTTTTTTACGAGTTTTGTCTGATTGGGTTTGATAGCAATTGGCTTTGCACCACGTTGTTTACGGAGACGATGAATTCACACGAACCAAAGCTTATTAACGACTAAACACAGCACACAACGCATCCGAAACACTTGTTTACCGACACACACGAGCTAGAAACACCGAGACACGTCACATTTCGTTGTAATGACTTCAGTGACAGGAGGGTTGAGCAAGTAGCAGTACAACCACCCCTGGCTGTTTACGCGAGGGTGGAAGTGAGGGTTGGTTGGGACTCGGCCGCTAGGGAGGCGTCGTGACGGCGATCGAAGTGCGACGCCCTTGCTGCTGGGAGTTCCACAGAGTGCAGGGAGATGGCGCCAGCTGCCGGCGCGGGAGATTCAAACTTTTTGGAAATATTTTGACTCGGGTAATTTTTGAATTTCACCCTGTCAACTTACTCAATAGGGGCTGTGGATCAAGGACGTCACTCTAAAAATGGGTTATGGTGACACCCTTTCACAAGCTTTCTCTACCCCCCCCCCCCCCCCCCCTCCCCCTTAATAGAATTTGTCTGACTGAAATAAATTGTTTTAGAGAAATTTCAGGTCCCGACATATCAGCTGAAATTTAATATGCGTTAAAATGTCTTATCTAAACGTGACGCCCCACTTGCCCCTGAACCCCTCCCACCCCCTACCCCCCTGAAGAGTGTTGTCATTTATGCACAGCCCAATATAAATAGATTTGTTTTTAATTATAATTCTAGGCAAAAGTTACTTCATTATTACTTCACAAATATAAGTAAACATACACATAAAGATAATTATATTAATTTATAAATTGGATTCAATTGAACAATTTGGACAGATACCAACCTAAATTTTACTTTGTTGAATACTCCGAATTCATGTTTAGCGGGACGGTTGATTCACGCCAGCCAAGCCAAATAATAAAGACTAGCAAGATCACACTTTTTCTGTGAGAAAATTCACATAAAATGTGCGCGAAGAATTCAAGGAATAATCTCAAATAGTTTTGAAATGTTATATTATTATACGGAGCATCCGACACACCTTGATCCGACCCGACACACACCTGGCCCATAATTAGTATTCCAAGAATTAAATAGTAAAACTGAAGTTTAATTACACACCTAAGATTATAAACTTTATACATACAAAAAGCATTATAAATTAACATTTTAATATAAGTGTGCAACATTTTTAGTGACTTCCATGAACTAGAATCACAGAAAAACAAAATTGCAGTTTTTTCTACTATTAAGGTGCTGCAAGCGCGAGCGATTTTGCAGCTTTTTGTAGACACTTTTTGCGATACGATTGGAGACGAAATGGGTAGACCAAATTATTTGAAATTTTAATAGTGATTAGATAAAAGATAAACTTAGGGTTATCCCTTGGTACATTTTTATTTTTTGTTTCGTTAATTAGTAATAATTAGTGGATTTTTGGTGAAAAATTAGCTATTTTCTCGTCTCCCTGGGCGCCGTATAAAATTAAATTTCAAAAATGTGCCAAGGGATAACCCTAAGTTTGTCATTCATCTGATCATGATTAAAATTTGAGATCAATTGGTTAACGGGTTTGGTCTCCAATCGTATCGCAAATTTCAAAGTTTTGCGCGGTTTTGTTGAATAACCGGCGTCTAATTAACGATGCAATAAGCAAAAATTAAAAAGGGCTACTAATATACAATCAGACTGATCATGGGAACATCCTGTAATAGTTACACTCACTTATGAAACAATTTTTCTCTCTCAATTTTCTAAAACAGCCGAGCGCTAGTATCACCTTAATGCTCGTTATGTTTTGACTGCATTGAGATGCACGCAATTCTATCAGCATTCGCACACTGTTGCATCACCATTAAATAAATGATATTATTACACAGGACTGCGGTATTTTTTTCTAGTAAAGAAAAAATATGTAGAAATTATTTAAGTAAAAAATATTAGAATTAAATTAAAAATTTAATATTCCTCTGGCAATAATTCGCTTCTCACTTTGCCCCCCCCCCCTCTTCCCCCCACCATGGACCTCGCCAAGGTTTTGAAACGCAAGTTGGCTCAGGCATTTACGCTCAGTACTTGAGGTTCCCTAGGCCACGACCGCCTCCTTCCCAACGTCAATCCTTACCTATTATTTACCAATGTCATCCGTCACCTTAAGCCAGATTGTATACATTTAAAAATAAGAGGATGGGAGTAGAAGGAATTAAGCTGCAGAGAAAGTTAAACTGTAGAATATGAGATCTCTTGTTTATTAATTAATCAATTTGTGTAATAGTAGATCATTCATTGACAACCCTAGGTTCCAATTGTCTCAACTAAATCAACTCAATAATACATGGGTTGTTGCCATAGAAACCACTGCAACGAACTGGACTAAATATCGAAATGAATAGACAAATGAATCCATACACTGTGATTATCTAGTGAAGAACACGGTCTGAAGAGAAAGTACTATGGATGTTATAGCCTGCAAATATCTGCAAATATAAAACTACCAATAAAAATTAATTTAAACAAAATTTAATATGACAATATCATCTGACGTCACAGAGGACTAACATCTAACTGGTGGACAGATTCATTATCATTCTTGATATTATTTCCTTAATTTATTTGATACTTTTCCGTCTTTCATTTTAGTATCTTTCTTTCACAATTATATTTAAAATCCTATTAAACTATTGAATTGCCTGTCCCCCAACAAAATAAACATGATTAAGTTATGTTACCATAGCAACCTAGGTTGTTGCAACTTCCCTATAAGATATCAATATTTTAACATAAGAGACTCAACTGATTTTATCTTGCGAATAAAACTTTTCTCCCTCTCACAACTATTAATTTAGAAACATTACCTACTTTCCCACACTTCTATATAAAATCTTTACTAGACGAACTGTGATCTATTCACGTCTCATAAAATACACATTTGTAGAAGAAATAAATTAAAATGTAACACAAATATTGATTGATCTAGCCTATAATGAAACAAACTACCCTTCCGTCAACTATTTCCTATCAACAAGTGATGATAACAGTCAGATATTAGTGAACTAGATAGTAGAATGGAACCAGAGCCACAAGATTGTGATTCAATCTTGTGACTCTGGGATTCTCGATTTATTATCATGATGATTGTAACATGTACTTACATTATTAAACAGTTTGTACATCCGAGCAAGAGAACAGTCATCAGTTTTACAGGACATGGGAGACTGATGACGTCATTCATAGGTGACGTCACTTTCCGATGACGTCATACTTGTGTGACGTCACACACCGATGACGTCATAAACGAATGACGTCACTTTTGAGATGACGCAATACCTTAGTTTCTAGGTATGTCTTAATTTAATATTTTTGCTTCTTCCGAGTTATTTTAGTAAAGATACTTCTGTCGCTTGGAAGCAAAAGGGCGGATGTCAATAAACTCGATTTTAAGTTACACGCTATTGAACACTAAATCTAAGTCCTAGGTGTAAATAGACTGAAGTTTACAAATACAGATATAGTGAATTATCTTTCAAAATGACTGATGTCACAATAACATTTAATGAGTGAAATAGCTAACCGCCCTTCTTCTTCTGTGTCTACAGTTAATTTGTTCTAATTTGTATTTTTATTTTATCCTATTTGGAAGATTTAACAGTAATTTATTGGTTGAATTAAGACGTAGAAACAGCAAGAATATTTGATATTTAGTCACCTCAAAGAGTGGGCCATTACCTTCTGAGGAAATCATTATTAGGAAGTTAAACTAATTTAAAGTTTTGAATTTTCTAGATTTAACCAACTAGTTGAACAAATCTAAGATTTAGGATCCACAAAGTCTTTATTACACACAATTTGGAGATTTTCCCTTAGTTTTTACGAATTTTAATTCCATGATTAAAATTTCGTTATATTAAAAAATAATGCACTTATAAATGATGTTATCTATTTTCTATACACTGGTTTAAAATTCTAATATTTAAGATATAATTAAACATATTTGGAAGATGGTATTTAATACTGCTGTAAATGCATAATTTTTATAGACTAAAGTACATGGTGCCAAATAATTAATTACTGCTTAAGTTACTTTAGATTATAGGATTCGAGGTGCAGAGAGAGGTTCTTAAAATTGTGTTTTTTTAGTTTCATTCTTAAAAAAGAAGAAAAAACATTGTACTTCAAACATATAATGCCATTAACTATAGTACATTACGACCTCCAAGTGCTTTATTTTGCTATTAATTTCACGTTTGAGATCCTTGTAATACTACAGTGTATGGCATTGTAATTTTATATTTGGTTATATCATGTTTAAAACAATCAACAATGTAACTAACAAAAAGAAACTAAATATACGTAATAACGTGAGTTTGACGTGCTTTACAATTTGATATTTAAAAAATTCTGTTGGTGTGAAGAAAAAAACTAAAAAAACACACTTTGAAGAACGTTTTTGTCCCGTTGAATAACCGAGGCTCCTAAATACAGGTGAACTTGATAAACTTGTTCCGTAGACTTATCTAAAAACAAAACACAGATTCCTTAGGAGGAAAACTATGGAATACACCAAGACTTTTGTTTTGACACACTCGACGTTTCACATTAGGATCACAATCACATTGGTAGACATTGATTACGTCACAATAACACTTCGGCCGTTTGAACATCCGAAGACTAAGTATATAACATTGAAAAATATACATTTAAAACGTAAGTTTTCCCTCTTAGCTCGATATGAATATCAACTTCATTTGATCAACATTTATATCTGACTCACACTTTATTGTTATCAACATTGATTACTTTCACATTTATGATTATCTTAAAATTTGTATGAAATGTTTCACGCATGCAAACAGGAACTTGTACGATTAGACAAGTATTTTATAAACTTTAATTTTTTGTGCGCCGTCTTTTCTGTGATATTCAAGAACATTTACAGTACAAGTCAGTCAATTAATGCTATTGAATGCTCTTGTTTTATACAAACTTTAGATTTTGTTTTATATTACAATCAAACGTTGAGGGACTTCAGCTTTTGATATTAGAGTAAACTTTCTTTAAATTCGAGGCAAATTCAGTCCTATGGTTATTTACAACCACAATTCATTCTTATTTCGTATGCTTGACAGATTTAACAAAACCGTGGCTTTAATTGTTTTTCAATTTTTAGTTTTATTTAATGAAGTTGAAATCCCCTGAGTTTCAATAAATTGTACCTCGTTTGATCGTAGGTTTTTAGTTTTGACTCACTTATTTACCCAATTGCATATTCACATTCCATTAAAGACACTGATTTGGAGATATAGTTTGTATTTTATTACAATTTTGCCTAAACTTTGCAACAGCGCTTTAGAATTTCTTAAAAATGTTCACATCACAATATTTACATAATTATTTTAAATATTTTGATTGCATATTTATTGTTGATACGTTTTCTTCACACGGCTTACATGAATGTCAAAGTCCAGCGAAAACTTTCCCCAGAATAGTAAATTCAATAAAATAGAATGGATGATTTATTATTGATTCAATAACGATCGACTGAATTATTAATATTAGAAATGCCTACACATTCAGAACAGAAATACAATGTTTTACTTAATTAAGAAAGGAATGTGATTTAGGGTCTGATTGGGTTATGTGCTGATGAAAGTAAATTTGTGTTACATTATTAATAAAACGCATCTGAAACTCTGTTTCTCAAATCTAATCTCATCAAATCGGTCAAGTACTTACATTTATTATGCTTATTTTGAAATGTTAATCAAATTTTATTTATGCATGGTTATAGAATAATTTTCCGCGACTTACAAATAATTACGTTAATTTTGCAGATGTTATTTCAGTAAGAATTAAAGCAGCATTCTCGTCTGATATTAATTCGCATGCAATACGAAGGCACGCGAATCAAAGCGTTACACAGAGCGTTTTAATAATAATGAAAGCGTATCACCAGTATACTTGCAATCAACACTTGACCCGATCTTGCCCTCCTAAATACTAAGTTGTATTATACTGCAGTTCATAAACCGCAATTTGGGGGTCAATAGTGCAAATAGTGATAGAATCATGAAAATTTGTGTACTTACTAATTCGACCATGAGAAATCCAAAAATTTATGGCCCCAAGCTGAATTCCTACAACTTTTGGAGTAATTGATAAATGAAGTCATACGTTTTAGTAAAATTGTCAAATTATACACGCTGTTTTCTGTAGATTTTCATTCTTTATGAATGAAAGCACAAATTAAGGATTTGGAGATTGATTTTAATATCTTAATTATTTAATTGAAGTCTGAATTAATATCAAATTTAATTAAAACAATTAACGATTTATAATTAAAATAGTAATTATATATTATATTCAATTTTAAAATTTACAAAAAGTCGCCAACTTCTTGTGTTATTTGACATTAAGTTGTTTAATTTAATTAGTAAATAACTCCATAGTGCAGGAATTCAGCTTAGGGCCATAAATTTTTGAGATTCTCATGGTCGAATTTTCATGTTTCTATCACGTTTGCACTATTGTTGGGTTTATGGACTGCACTGACAGAAATGATAACATGGTAGAATCTATCACGTACAGAATGTGTATTCAACTACTTGACAAACAAGTCCTTCAACGTCGAGCATATCGACGACGATTCACACGAATCCGAACTGGCCGTCGCCTCGTCGTCCTTGGGGAACCACGCGCCACTCTTCCCGTTCTTCTTCGCCCCGGGCTGCGTCTCCCCGCTGCTCCTCCTGCTGCCGCCGGCAAGGAACACTTCAATGGCACTGCCCAGCACTTGCGCGTCGACCACCGAACCACTCCTTTCGTCCCACACCACCTTCCCGCCGTCCTTCCCTTTCGCCTCCTTCTTCTTGACCACTTCCACCTTCCTCTCGTCGATGCATGTCACCTGCGCGGGCTCGTTGGGTTTCTGGCGCACCTCCGTCTCCGTCTTCTTCGGTTGATGTCGCCGCACGAACCAGCTGGCGGGCACCTTCTCGGCCGGCTTGCTCGTCCTCACCGTCGACAACAGCATCGACACGTCGAAACTGTTCGACCTCGACTCCTTCATCCTGGTGCGCTTCTGTTCCAGACTGGCGACGACCTTGGGCGGCGGGGATTCCTTCTTGACGGGGATCGGAGGCGACTCTTGCGACCGTTGGTTAATCTCCTGCGCGGAGGAGGCGAGGGAGGAGAGGATGGAGATGAGGTCGGTGTTTGAGCACACGATGCCGGGGAGGAGTTGGTTGCCGGAGCGGCCGGGGACTTGCTCGGAGGCGCGACGCTTGGCGGGCGGAGGCGCCGGCAGACTGCTGCTGGTGAACTCGGAGTATCTGCGCAAGAGTCATGGCCATCAAGCAGATTTACAAGCACTTACACATCAACAACAGTCTCTTCTTTATCTAGACGTTTAGACATACACCTCCCCAACCCCATCACAGAGAGGACGTCAACTTCCAGATTTTCGCAGTCTGAAAATGGCCAATAACAATCGTCGGAAATCGGAAGGTTACGAACCGCAGCGCTCCTGAAACGCTGTGGTGGTGGGAACTGAGAGAACTATTCGTTACGTATATAATCTAAATATGTAAATATTTATTAATATATACGTCCATATTTTTCAATAAGTATGCATAAAAATAAATAAATATTTTTTAATTATTATTTACGTATTTAATACGTTTACTATACGAATCACGACGATAATGTATCGACTGAGTCATCGACTGTTTATTTACTTCCATTGTCACGTGGAAGATGGCGCTGGGGAGTCTACATTCCAGACTTTTCTGTGCTTCAAGGATTAGCATTGACATAATTGTAAGATGATGCTCTTCCCTGTGGTGGGGTGGGGGAAGTGTATGTCTACTCTCTTTAGCCTAAATTTCATAAACAGTCTAATAATAGCTGTACATTTTTATTGATGGTTGTCACGTCATTAAGTTCAGTCAATATTGGTCATTCGAAAAGGTGAAGCTAACAGTTCTTATATACATGAAATTGTAGTAGGTCAAAGTATGTAAAAATAGTCAGACATAGATACAAAGAACCAATATAAAAGTATCTTACATTACATTTCCAGGAATATCAAATACGCTCCTGAAACTACGTCTTGTCTGTACCTATGTTCAATTTGATACTTCGATATGAATCAAAATAGAGCCTATGCTGATTGGCATGCCGCGTTTATGCCATTTTACATTTCAAAGAAAGTTTGCGTTCTCAAATAATGTTCCTGTGAGTATGAGAATCTTTCTCCAAAATAATGGCTATACGATATTAGTTTTTTTTTACAAATAGGAATAGCGGCTTGTTTCCCTTTCCAACAGAAATACTATTTCTACTGTACACTATTGTTGCTACAATCTAGAATCTAAGTCCATGCAGATCAAAGATAAGAAGTGCATGAGCGGAAAATTTAGAAAGAATGATTTAATTTTACAATAGAAGGTATGAGAGCAATTTGAAAAATAGATAGAGAAGAGATACGAAAGTAAGAGAATAAAACGCTAAACTAGTAGTTGACGGTATTGTGTTATTGAACAGTATTTACATTTCTTCAATTTACCTCCTCGATTCCCCGCTGGTGTGATACCGCACGGGGGGAGGCGCCGTGGAGGTGCTGGGGACATCTGTCGCCTCCACTTCACACACCTGCTCTTGGCTGGGAGTGTTCCACATCTTCAGCTTCACCTACACATACAAGATGAGAGATAAACATGCTGGGGAGGTGCTGGGGAGGTGCTGGGGAGGCGCCGTGGAGGTGCTGGGGACATCTGTTGCCTCCACTTCACACACCTGCTCCTGGCTGGGAGTGTTCCACATCTTCAGCTTCACCTACACATACAAGATGAGAGATAAACATGCTGGGGAGGTGCTGGGGAGGTGCTGGGGAGGCGCCGTGGAGGTGCTGGGGACATCTGTCGCCTCCACTTCACACACCTGCTCTTGGCTGGGAGTGTTCCACATCTTCAGCTTCACCTACACATACAAGATGAGAGATAAACATGCTGGGGAGGCGCTGGGGAGGTGCTGGGGAGGCGCCGTGGAGGTGCTGGGGAGGCGCCGTGGAGGTGCTGGGGACATCTGTTGCCTCCACTTCACACACTTGCTCCTGGCTGGGAGTGTTCCACATCTTGAGCTTCACCTACACATGCAAGATGAGAGATAAACACATTGAGACAAGAAAATATACCATTTTCCACCAAAAATCTACTAATTATTACTAATTAACGAAGTAAAAAATAAAAAAATGTACCAATTGATAATCCTTAGATTTTCTTTGATGTAATCATGGTTAAAATTTCAAATCATTACGTCAACCCATTTTGTCTCCAATCGTATCCAAAAAAGTGCCTGCAACAAGCGGCAACATCGCTCGCGCTTGCAGCACCTCAGGGAATTACTCGGCCCTAAATAAGATAGAATTCGTTACATCTGCAAGCCCACATCCAGACTGCTATTCCCTCAGGGTACAGAGTTTCAGTTGGTCTCGAGCGTTACCTTCCTCGCCGCCTTCATCTCCGCGATGTCGTCCATGATGTCGAGCTGCAGGTTGAACTGCGAGCCGAGGTTGGAGGTGGAAGGCGGTCGCGGCATGGAGGAGGTGGAGTCACGGCGGCCCTGGACAGTGTAACAGTGACGTCAGAAGCCAGCCATGAGCTCGCAATACACAGATGGCAGTTGTGTTGACTACCCTCCTGCATCAGAGATCAACTAGAGGGTCTGTGAGCCAGATCATGGCAAATAATAACATTAGCTAACAACTGAGTGCGATCTCTTGCAGAAGGTTAGGCAACACAGCTGCCCTCTATACAATTTGGGCTGTTTCGAATCTGGACTGCGAAGTTGTTCATCACATGATGAGAGTATCATGTGTAAATTAAACTATGATTGAACGATACATTTCAATTCATATAATAGCAAAGGCATGTCCACTTGTCCACTATTTTCGGTGATCACCTCATATGAGGGAAACTGGCGAACATGTTTTGTTATATCATGACCTCGTTTGATAGCTTACATTGAAAACATTAAAATATACCTTATTTGTCCAGCAGAAAATTACTTGGGAATTTTTTTTTTATTTTATTTTATTATTTTATTTAGCGTATGGATTTTATTGGAATACAAAGTCTTATTAAATATTAATCACATGTACTTATACTTAAAATAAAATAAATTGTTTTAAAAAATCTAAATTTTAACAATAATTACAAATTTAAAGAGGTCAGCCAATCAATAGCTTCGCCTTTGAGGTCGGCAATATCCTGGATGTCACCAGGATATTTCAGGACAGCGCATTCCATCATAATATGATTGGTAGTTTGTTCCTGCTGCCCGCAGATGCAACTTGCGCTGTCAACGAACCCCCATTTGTGCATAAGGTAGTTGCATCGGCCTTGTTCTGTTCGCAAGCGATTTAGGTTGCACAAAATATTAATATGCATCTTTTATATCCGAGAGTCTCCAGCCCACATATTACGCAAATATCTTTCCACATGTATTTGCTGCATTTCCTTTTAAACTCAATGTTTATATACAACGATTTCATATCATTTTTACAACAAAGTTAAGTTCTTTCTTTACGGATTTTCTTTAAGCTTTATTCCCACAAAGACGACTGAGGTATCTTTAAGAGGTCGCCTGGGACGCTATGTATTAGTTATAAATATGACCTAGTTTAACATTAATATGGTGTTTTATTTCTTATTACGTTGCTTTATGTCGCTGTAACCGGATTAAGTACTAGAATAATCTGTTAATGGTGTACTAACAAGAGTCTATCGTGCTAACAGTAACATATGTTTTCCGTTTAACTTTAAGCTCTTGGAACTGCACCTAGTGTAAGAATCGCTAGATGTGTTTAGTGTAGTATGTGTATTGTGTTTGTATGTAGTTTAATGTGTTTAGGTGTATGTGTTTAGTTAAGTTTTTTAGTGTTTAGTAATATTTATGGTATTATGATCAAGTATATACTTGAGTGTCAATTTTCGTGAGTATTGACGGTGAAGTGGACACGAAATAAACGTTGACGGCTATAAACAGTTAAAAAATTAGAATAAACATATCTAAACATTTTAGCAAAACTTTGTCGTACTATAAAATTTAGAGCAGACATTAGTAGGTACCTACTTGATGATTGATCATGAATTGGTCGTGGGCTCAAATCCCACTGGAGGTCAAAATATGTAAAATTTTCAGTTAATTTACATTCAAATATCCATTCTGAATTATTTTGTCTTCGTTATTCTAAACCGTATAAGAAGATGAAACAAATTGCAATCTATGAATTTCGGCAAAATTACACAAATCGATATTTTAAAATTAAGGTTACATGGGAAGAACGCTATATTATGTCACATTTGGAAGAAACTGCGATAAACGAAATTTTAAGTTGAAACAATTGTATCTAATTTCCATACAGATCAATATTTCAATTGCTTTATTATTTTATTTTTCAAGACCTTGTTTAATAACCGAGTGAATATTCTGAAAGATCATAAAAATCACGGCAAGATGACATCTTAACGTGGCTTAACCGATCGAACATTCCAAAATATTTATTGTTTGAAATAACCATCATAAATTACTTTTCCCAACATTTCAACTATATTTAAGTATAAAAGAATAATAAAATTGCATTTAATTTGCAACTCCTGTCTTACAGCAAGGTTTCAATTCATTGCCTTCCGAGATTGAACAAAACTGTAACACAGGAGGTATAGGGAAATCATTTCGTTTTTGGTTAGTAACTTATAAAATAGCACACGTTGGTATTGTTTTTAATTTTTTCCCTAATAAAATGTGTAAATATCTATCACAAAATAAGATTTTTGTTTAAAGTTGGGACAACATAAAAATTAGATCTACATTATTAGCCTAAATGTGCCCTAAATGTGCCACAATTTTACTTGTCTGCCATAAGATAACATGGGGAAGAAAACCCAATTTATCTCAAAAACTAGATACGAGAAGTGTTTAATTTTTTAAAGGATTGTGTATGGAATGATTATCAATAAATAGACAAAAAATTATGAAAATCTGAGACTATGCCCGATTGGATGACCCACATTTAACTTTTTTTATTGACTCCTAAAGCTTTCTTCTCCTGCACTCCCCTGTTCAAATGCTAAAGATGCAAATTCTCTAGTTTTATGATTTATTAGAAATGAAGATTATCATATTTCCACAATCCATATGAAAATTAATTTTAAGTTTTTTAACTAAATTCAGTCACACACACAAGAGAAAGTATACTAAGACAAATCTAAAAATTAATATTCTTCACGAGGTTGACATGGGTTCTTCTCCTCTACCATCCCTGGAATAACTTGCCTCTCTATTAACTATCAACATCCACCAAGTCCAGGCCAAGGGTGGGACAAGGGAGGAAAGCATAGGGATCAGCGATGTACTTTGTGTATATTAACAACTCACAACACAGCTAATTACCAGCTCCATGTCAAAACATAACATTGTTATTTACATCAAAGTACAACGAAACAAAATATTAATCTAGTAACATATGTAAAAAGTGCAAGACAAGTTAACCCCCTGTCACGTTGGAACCGATCTACATTGCGATGGCTTTTGACTGATTGTCTGTGTTATTGTGTGATGATCAAACGAATGGAGTTGATTCGATTATGTGGATGAGAATTGGAGAGGCGTAATTTCAATATCGAAATGTTGAAAACCCGTGGACTGAGTTGAGTACAATGAATATTGATGTTTTGTATTCCTGCTAGGATATTGGATTACAATTTTGTTGGAAATTGAAATGAGTAACTTGAAACCGTCGAAAGTAATTTTAAGTTAACAGGAATTTTGTGAAATTAGAGGAATCAAAGGAATTAATATGAAATAATGACGCTTCAGAGTGATAACATTTTAAAATTATTAAATGTGATAATGATGGGAAATGTGATATTTTTCTAATTGTTGTCAGCCTTTGGTATTTTAGTTGGTTACTTCTATCTTGTCTTCACGACGTGTTTGAAATATCTTAAATATCATAAGATTCACGCTCAAAAAAGATAAATAAAATTACATCGTTTGCACGGAAGTTCTCATGCTCTGGAGACAAATGATTGTGAAACTTGATTATTTTATTCACTTCATGTAAGACAAGCAATATTGAGCAAACATCGCTACTAGATTGTTCCAGTCATATTGCATAACTATTCTATTGGTCAATAATTGATCTTAAAAAATTAAAAAGCAAAACCGTTTGTTCATCGTAATGCTGCAAAATTTTGATCATATAGAAAGATTAGTAACTTAAAAAATCAAAAACTTATACGCAATTATTAAAATTCTTCAAACAATTGGATTTAAATAATTTAAATAAAATAATGATTTAAATAATGACTGAAAACCATGAAGATATCTCAACTGAATCCAGGGCGTCCAGTGCGTTACCATCTGAACCAACTCTGGTCATATGTATTCATTTTTGTTATCAATCACTCTTTACTATGAGTTTTCAACCCCTACTCTGGATAGGCAAATGATACGTCATCATCAGTGATACTAAAATCTATCACCCCACTTTTAAAGTAGAGAATAATAATATATCTGTTTTCCACGTTTATGTCATATTATAATTAATGGAGCACTTCTTCTATTAAGTGACGTCACATCGCTCAAAATTAACGCCAAGTCTAAATAAAAAATTAAGGATTTTAATGAGTAATCAGCAAACATATTTTTTTAATATCCCACTCTGCCACCATTTGTAATATTTACGATAAACATCAAATTTACACAATGGTAGCAGAGAAGGCTATATTATTTTGCACTCACATCGGAAAGTATTTCCTCTTTCTCTGTTCTTTCTTTTTTGTTTACGTTTGTTTGTGCTTTTGCCAACAGTGCCCAGGTCGAACCGTTCAACCAATCGGTTTGAAATTGTGTACACACTTATGTCATATGAGCGGTCTCGTGTTTAGTTTATGAACAGGAACCAGTAATTTTAAAAATGAATTTTAACTGTAACCGTTAACCCACCTGAAATATGGGTCCCGAAGGGATCAATATTTCAGGTGTTTTTGTAAATTTTCAGACATATATCGGTACCTAACTTAAAAAGTTATTAACTTTATACGGATATTTTACCAGGGTATTTTAAATATTTTTCAAATTTCTTGAAGGAAATGTCATATATTTTATCACTGCTTTTGACAAATTTTGACCCCTGTCCAGAATCAACTACGCAGAGACTTGCGAACGCATATGAATTCGCATGCAATACGAAGGCTCGCTCATCAACGCTATTCCAAGTGTTTTCTTGAACAAATAAAGCTGTTTTGAGCTATGTTTTGACTACTCACGCCCTGCAGGATCCGGCCCTGGTTAGGAGTGCTGAACGCCGCGATGGACTCCCGCCTTCCTCGTCCGAAGAACAGACTCTGCGGCGCTCTGGAGATCGTCACGACGCTGTGACGACGCCCTCCAGGCGCCTGTGTGGCCGCCGTCGAGAGGGTGGCGAGGAACGCCTGCTCCCGCGGCGACGGCGCGGCGTCGGTGCCTGAACAACAAGTGCACATGAGGTGAAAATTTCATAACGGTCGGTAAAACTGGCTCGACAATTGATATGAAAGCGAAGCGAGGAGAAGAATCCAAAAGCCTAAAAAGTTATAACATTCTGGAGGTATTGTTTGTTTGTATTTTTATGTTTTACTAAGGCCCGGTTGTGTACCAAGTCCCGATAAAGTTAGCGGTAGGATTTATCGCCTAAAAATATGGCAACAGCCAATGCAATTTAACCATCTAGACCGCTTAAATCCACTTTAGGCTAAAGTGAACTCTATCTTACTTATCGGGACATAGTACAACCGGGCCTAACTGGGTCTCAAATTCGAAAAAATGTGCTATATTTACCTTTATTGGAATCCATGAATGTAATATTTAGTATGACTTGGCTGTCGCGATGCAAAAGCCCCACACAATTTCATACAATTAAACTTATTTCTCCAATAATATAAATAAACCTATATATTTCCCGTTTACAATAGTTAATTAATTTTTTATTTTGATAAATAGTACAGACTTGAGTATTACGTATTATTCATTAGTCACTATGTACGTAGCAAACATTTAACAGAATGTACGCTTTTATCGAATGCTCTTCCGCTGAAGGCTAAGAAATAATGTTCAACTGATATTCTGGTTATTCCACAGTTCCGTTCTCTTTTATCTTTACCTAACAATATGCAGAATATAACAAAACACTGTTTACTTGTCTATTTCTCTCTGAACAATGTACAGTTAGTTGCTTCGAGCTGAATGCAAAGTTCCCGTCATATTGCTGGGGATAGAAACTGAATGAAACTTATCATTCATCTTCGCAAACGACTTGGAAACAAGCAAATGCCATCCGTTGGATGAAAAACGCAAGATTATATCTCAAACGAGGCAATTTCGTTACGGAAGGACGATGATTTAAAGAGGATAGATTGATCTGATTTCTCATTCAATGTTTTATAAAGATCACTAAGAATTGGAAACGGAGGGATTATTGAAGATGAGATCTTAGAATAACGTGAAAGAGTTGAATCAACAATCGAAAATGTTATTCTGGAAATAGATAGTAAAGAGGGGATCATTCTTCAACCTTAGCACTTTCTCTGTGTGTTTTTTTGTTGGTGTTTTTGTAGGCTATGCTCAGTATAAACTGTTCAACCGATTAGTATGAAATTTTGTATAGGTACACATTAATTTGATATGAGCGGTCCCACGTATTGTTTTTAAACGAGATCATGCGATTTATGTGATATTTTGAAAATTAAATATCAATTTAAAACTTTGCATGATCATTGGGACCAACATTATCTGTATTTCTGACAATTTTCTGACTAATCTGTCGCTAAATCCAAAAGTTATTAACATTTTACGGTCATTTTGCGTGTTGGCTGTCAGATTTCGAGAGGGAAATTTAAAATATTTTATCAGTGCCTCTTCGGCGCTTCAGTTCCAAGGTCTTTAGAGCAGAAACTTTCAAACGCATATGAATTCTCATGCAATGCGAATTTAGTTTTATTTATACTGTCAAAAATTGCAATGTTTCTGAGAGTAGGCCTATTTTATATTTTTGTTTGTAATGACTATACTGAATTTTATCACGAGATTCTAAATTTAGCAAATTATTATACATTTTAGCAAGGCAGTGGTGACGGTTTGTTCCGATGAAACAAACTTACGGAACAAACGTCGGAACAAACAATATTCATCGGAACAAACCGTCATCACTGCCTTGCTATTACTCGATGGTTCCGAAAACGCCCACAACATTATTATATTGTTAATTCTAGACTTACAAATATGAAACTTAGGTTTAGACAAGTACTGCCAGTTATTTTGACATAAAAGTCTCTATATTTATCATGTAGGTTTATAAAGTCCTCTCAGGTCAGAAAGTTCGCAGAATATGTCAATTCCCTGCCACTCCATTTTAAAGTGAGTCAGTCCACGCAGCTTTTAAGTCACTTAACCTTATTTCGCACAAAACCTTTGGTAATACATTTTGTTTAAAAGCTTTTCTGTTAAGTGCCCTATCTGTGAAACTTCTAGTTTTATCTCTACTTCTGAATTTTGATGTTAAAAAACACTGTACCTAATGTAAATTACAGCCTCATGGTCAAAAGAAGTTACGTCCGCAAGTAGATATTTGCGGATGTCAGTCCTCAACACCACAAGACCGTGTGCTAAGAATCTTATGGACGGAATCCAGTAGACTCTGGGCACTTGCGTCGATAAATCTGGGAATTCTTTTGAGCATGAGGCCCTTATACCCCGGATATTTAAAGTGTACCCAAACACTTTACAAACACCAGCCGTTACACCCAACGGCTGGTGTGTTGGATACCTCGGTTCTCGTTAGATCACCGAGGTTAAGCAACATTGAGCGCGGTCAGAGGTTGGATGGGTGACCATTCAACTCTACCTTGCCAGGTTGCTGCCGTTGGGCCAGAGAGACTGGGGTGTTTGGGGGTCAGTGTGACGACCTCCCTCCACCTGTTATCAGTCTCTCGACGGCGCGGGTTGTGGAGGCCTGTGCTGTGAATGTTACACCGTCCTTCGGAAGGGACGTTAAGCCGTTGGTCCCCTTGGTATCTTTCGTCAGGAGTAGGCTACATGCCGGTACCGGGTTTCCTCTCCTCCCTTCTCTATATTACATTCTCACTAGTGGAGCCTGGCTCTGTTGAGAATATAGACTTATAGACTTAATAATAAAAACAACCGTAACTGACCGTGTTCCGAGAGTCTTCTGACTTGACTGGCCGTGATGCCCGTGGTACACGACGGCGTCGGTAGCGAGCTCTTCCGGACGTCTCTGTACGGCGACAACAGGTACTGGTTCAGCGCCGGCGACTGCGGCGTCGAACATCGGCTGTTGTTGCTTCCTTCATCTTCGTCCTCGTCCGTCAGTCCTGACTCCTCGACGACGATCAGCGGCTCCATCTGTGAGGCGGTTGTTGGAGTGTAGGAAGCTCTTCGCATCTCCTTCTGCCAACTGTAAGAAGAAACAATACATGAAACCGTTGACGCAATGGGATTTTGCACAGCACCAATTCTAATTTTTAAAATATATTTTGCTATACATTTAGCTACTTGCCTATTTTGTATGATAGCAATAGGGAAGTCTAATTAAAATTAGATTTCAGAATAATATTTGTTTTATGAAAGTTGAGATGTTGCTGAACACAGATGTGGAATTATTTTTGTTGTGAGGTGAATTGTTTTCAAGGAATTAATTAACCAAGTTTGAAATATTTCTTACAATTTCAAAACAGGAAAATTGACAATGACATCACAATTAGCTATATTTCCATGGCAACAAAGGAATCACCATGGTAACACATTGTTGAAGACTTGGAAATTACATCACAATCCTGATTCTTGATACAGACCGTTTTTTCCGCCAAAATATCCAATGACATTTGAATTTGATTTTTATGATGAAAATTTTAAATTTCGCTGGTGAAAAGTGTGTTTGTCATTGTTATTTGTGTTGATATTTACAAATTAACTAGAATAAAATTTCACGAGACTACGTCCTATTACTGGTATTTTTTTAACTTTAAAAATACATTTAATTTGTTTAATGTTTTTGAGTTCCCAAGTTGCGTTAAAAGCGGGTGTTGCAGTAATTTTTTATAATTTGAGGGGATTGTGGCAGTGTTTTAGGTAATTTTGATTCGAAGTGTTGCACGTACTAGTGCTCGCTTATCAACGCGTTACACCGATCGTTTTCCTAGTATATACCATAGTGGCGGAAAACTGTGTTCCCAACACAAAATAATTGCCCGCCGCTCACTGACCAACCTATAGCAAAGATTCGTCACGCCACCCATGCTCCTAAATGTAGCCAACTTCTTACAAGAACGTTTTTAAAATTGGTTAATTAATAACACGATTATGTCGTATTGAGATAAGAGAAGATAATAATTCAACTCACTGAGTCATCAGTCAAGAAAGGTGGAAGTAAGCTGTTACTATTGCCATTTTACAACCTATCAAACAAACTCTTTAGGACCAGAGTTATGTATCATTGATTGGTGAAAGACATGTTCATTTCGAACTAAATATCTCTGAAAAAATCTGAACACGCTTCCAAAATGCTGGGACGCGGAACAATTTAATTCGTATTTGCACAATTCTGTTGTTCAACACGATTATTATTAATTCTTAGACTTGTTTTATAGCTAATCTGTAGCAACGCAAAATCCCAGTGTTGACTCTGTGCTCATTCTCTCCGCAACTAACAATGTTTGCACTTCTGTGTTCCACCGCTTACATCTCATCTCCTTATTTGCGATGCCAATTAGCCAGGCGAGTTCATTATAAACAAACTTATCTCCTTCAAGAGATGCAATGAATCCTGCTAACGATCTCATTTGCTGCTAATTCATTACGGTCAACTTGTTTAATTCCTCAGCAGTTGAGTTGTTTTCAAGAAACTTCGTCTTTGTTACGAACTTTCATTGAGTTTGAACTTTGATGGGAACGATTTCGTGCCAACTTCAGTTTAATTATGAACTTGTTTAGAAGTAATGACGTCAGCTTAATATAATGACATAGACAAAAGTTGGTAAAGATCTTAAACTTTCCTCGACTAATAATTATTTCAATTAGAATATTATGTCTGTACACCGAAGTCTATATTTTCTCGAATTGCTTTGTACTCTTTAATCTAGCTCTATCGATTGCCATTGATTGAAATCAATTACAGTCATATATTATCTTACAATGACTCATGTCACCATTACAAATATGATTGGATGGACGCTGTACTAGTTTTTCAGCTCGCATCAAGAATAAAAAAGGGGCCATCTATAAGGAACAATTTAAATTTTTATATATATGTTTCGGTTGTTTCAGTTTTATACCCGATGTGGGTGGAAGAACTCCCTTTAGCGAACCCTGTCCAGCACTGGGATCGTATAAGTTTTGCCAACAGTCGATCGACAACTCTTATGGGAGAATAACATTGACACGTCATAGTCGATCGACTACAAAGTCGAGTCAATGCTAATCTCTCATAAGAGTTGTCGATCGTTTGTCTAGCAATGTTATACGATCGCAGTGCTGTTAGCTGTAAAATAAAGATACGAAGTTAAAATTAAAAATCTTCCCACGATACTTTTATCAAATAATTATTATGAAACTGATAAAGCAAGAGTTGTCAAAAGGTTTTTTTTTAACTTTTCTCGATTTCACGGCCAATTCTCGCTCGAATTGATAAATTTCAGTTTGCCGGTCAATCCAAGTGGAATGAAATCATTGTAAATTGATGATTGAGTCATTAACTGTGTTTTTGTTTTCCAGAATTTTGACTTATTTTAGTATTAACATCCTAAAGACTTAGAAAACATTCTGGGAGTGTTTAATATTCCGGATTTTGTTTTTACCGCAATACATTTCTGACAAACTCTCTAATTACTCCTCTCTAATTACTTCTTGTTCATTGAAGAACATGAGACGGGTATTGCTAACGCAGTAACACTCTGGACTTGAACCCCGGAGATCTAGGGTTCAATTCCAGCGGAAGGCTTTTTCGAGTTTTCCCTTACATGGGAAGGTTTAAGAAACTCAATTGTGTGCAGTCTTGGTTCACCAATGCATTCCCAAATGTAAAAGAAGGCTGTTAACAAAATGGTTACCAAGTAGAACAAGGAACAAATGTGTCTGGGATAGTCTTAAGGCGCTCAAGGCAGACCGATTCCCTTATAAATATTTGGAAAAGTGTTATTTGTATTCAATTCAATCTAGTGGAGCGGTCGCTCCACCCAGCCAAGTCGTACTGTACACTCACAGTCACTCAACATACCGTAAATGCCTAATAAACCGAGGAGCAGACCAAACACTTTTACTGTAAGCAACAACATGGCATTTTCGGCCTACTGGATCATAAAATTGGAAAATCTCACATTGTTGTGAAATATCTTAATATCGATCTATGGCCCACCCCACCACATATACCAAATTTGGGAACAATAGGTTATGCCATTTGCGAGCTAGAGGGCCGTGAAAACAGTGAAATTACATCACTTTCATCCTCTTCTTCTTCTTCTTCTTCTTCTTCTTCTTCTTCAGATGATGATGATGATTCAGATATCAGGAAACACCGCTATCACCGCCACAGCCTAAACGGCTGAACCGATCGATCTGAAATTTTTACCACATGTGCACTTTTGGCGTCTGAGGTGCCTTTTTATAAAACCAACCGGAAGTCGCCATTTTGAAACCGTAAATGACGTCATATCTCGAAACCGGCTGAACCGATCGGAACGAAACTAGCGTCAAACTATTCGGACGGTCATATATATGAAAATACAATAGTCTAAACAGAAATGTACTATTACTGAAACCGGAAATGACGTCATAAAAATGAAAAATCAGACTTTAATCACCTCTTACTACAATAACTACTTATTCACAAGGTTTATAATGATACAAAACATTTATATAAACAAATTCTACGTAAAGTGTTTTCAGCCGCCATTTAGATAACCGGAAGTGATGCCATATCTCGAAAACGGCTGGACCGATTGGAACAAATCTTTCGCTTTTCTTCATGGAATATCACTTTAAGCATATTTTGGTACCAAACGCAACTTTTCTTAGTAACCAAATTGGAACTGGCTTATTTTTTTTAAAGGAATTAGTCATTGTTGTTTCGATATGTGTTACAAATTGTTTATATAAACTAAAAAAAATTGTGATATCCCCATAAAAAACACTCCGTGTAAAAATACCAGCCAAGTCTCTTTAACTATAAAAAAATAGAAGAAATCTAAAAATTCAGCACTGAAAAGTAGTGATATCAAAAAATTGGCCAAGTCAAACTTAATTTGAAAAACCAAAATATACTTGGCGCATCGTTTTTAAGGGCATTATAGGTATATTTTATATATTTAGGTACATATGATTTTTGGCATATACTTCTATATTAGATTAATACCCGATGCGCCAAGTATATTTTGGTTTTTCAAATTAAGTTTGACTTGGCCAATTTTTTGATATCACTACTTTTCAGTGCTGAATTTTTAGATTTCTTCTATTTTTTTATAGTTAAAGAGACTTGGCTGGTATTTTTACACGGAGTGTTTTTTATGGTTAGATTTACAGGACTGATAGATTATTATGAATTTATTGATTTAAATTAGTATCATTGTTAATTTAATGTTATAATTTTTGTTTAATTAAACCATTGAACGCTCCTAATGCACATTTTTATTAATTAATGGCAGGATTATAGGTACTTAATCTTTATTAAAATCTCCCATGTATCCATAAATAATCATAATTGAGTAATTTGATGCAAAACCTCTTATCTCCTAAAATAATTGTTAAATATGTAATTATTATTTTTAACCATATTCTAAATATTACAAAACAAGTCTTCCCTTTTAAAATGTCGAATAAAGACTTCAGAAGTACTGGAAAAACGACTAGTTCTTCTTATTCTCCGAATTATGCGAAGTGGCTATTAATCTTCTCCTTCACCAACGTAACGTGAAAGAATTACAAAGTTATCTCCTCAGTACTACATAACACGCGGCTTACTCTCTTGCTCCATCACAGGAGCCTGGAGAGCTGAAACTAACAATATGTCCATGTCAGTCGAGTGAGTTATCCGCAGCACGAAGCTTGTTAGAGCTCGTAACTTTGAACCCTGCCCGAGGTGACTCTACGAGAGGATCAAACTTCACTCCGAGATTACCAGACGTCGAGACGAGGAGCAATGTTTAGGGTAATTAATAGCGGCCTTTTACCTAATCGAATTATGAGCTTCAACTTGAGAGGAGTTCGGGTTGAAAGTAGCTCGGGCAGGAAATTAGCGAAATATATACAGTTGCCACGTGATCGGAGTATTAAAAGTTACAAAACACAACGGTTTGGATGGTTTTCAAGAATGTAAAGTGAGATTATGTGCATTAGGAAGCTGATTTTATGAGTATTAGCTGAGCTCAAAATTCAGTAGATAATTATTTATTTTATTAAGTGTATTCAACTTAAATTTTTTTAAACGGGGGTAAGGAATAACTTATAGAAATTTTATCATAAACTAAACATAAAACTAGTAATTTATATGTAATACAGACAAATGCAATGATGCAATTTTCAAAAAACATCTGTAATCATTGCCGCAACACTATGTTCTTTTCCCCTACTTTTACTTTTCCTCCCATATCTCTTTAACCCATTCTTTTCTTGGACATTTCTTCTGAACTCTTTACTGTTCATATCTTCAGTCAAATACAGTTTATCAGCAGGTTCGCAGTCTCGGATTCTCCTTCAAAACTCCTTCAACATTCTTGTCTAGATCGTTCATCCTCGAAGTGTTTCCTTCAACCTTCATGCCATTTCTTTCTATCAAATTAATTATTTCTCATTTTGAACATGTTACATGTACTCTTTCTCTTTAGCATATTTTTCTTGATCATTCCAGTCTTGACTATTTTCCAATATACTTGATTCATTGTCTTAATACGGGTCCCAAATAGCTCCTCCAAATTCCACTTTGGTCTCAGAAGCAACTGGGCTCTTCATCCAATTGTATGTGTAATGGTTTGCAAGTCTAGCTTCGATCTTCCCGTGTATCCTTTATTTGTTTTCGTTCTAGTTCAATGGTCTAAAGTAAAGTTATGGTTTAGTAGAGTAAGCTTTATGCATACTACATAAGTACCTTCGTACCTATGTAGACCACCTGGGAACATTTAATGTTCGCACTCAATATTACCTCGTTTGGAAATAAATTGTGGACAGAGTGTGGCGGTGTAAATGAGAACTAATGTTCACCACATACAGAGCTCGTGTAGAATGTTGCTGAATATAACGGAGAGTTTATACTATAACGTAAGTGTTGTACAGTCGAGAAATGATTCAAGTCACTTTTTTATACTATTGGATGATAAACGCGTATGGGAAGTATAAGTCCTACCACTCACAGATTATAACCTGTCTCCCAAAAATAGAACTTGTATCGTTTTCCCGTAAAAAAACGCTTAAACATATCCATGCACACTTCATTTTATAACAGAATCTGGTTAGTTTTATGGAAATTGTTCCGAAAACAATTTAACAATCTAATCCTCAAGCGTATTTATTTCACATGAGTGTATCATTGCAGTATCAGGTAATTTGTGAAATGAACATCAACTAAGTGTTTGAAGCCCGAGGATAATGTATTGGCATTTCATACCTCAATATTATTGACACGTGTCAAACAACGGGAAACATTCCATCAAATGGATTGAGAGACGAGATGGAGTTAGTGCATGTAGCAAGCTCGAGCGATTTAGCTGCTTGTTGAAGAACTTGTGGGTACGATTGGAGACGAAATGGGTTGATGAAATTAGTTGAATTTGTATTCATGGTCAGTTGTAAGATGAACTTAGAGTGGTTACATATATATATTTTTTATTTTTTGCTTCGTTAATTGGTCATATTTAATTGATTTTGGGGAAACAGCAAATAAAAATGCTGTTAGAACATGAAGGGGATTCGAGGGGGGAAAACTTTAATTTCAGAGCTAATATAGTAAAGAGGCAAACGGAAGCGAGCGGGAATCGCACGGTTCGTCAGAGCGTTTTTATGAAATTTTGTCTTCCCACTAAATAATTTTAAAAAATCAGATAGTAACGACCCATTACAGCCTAATAGACTAAATAATGCCGCACACTGGAGTACTTTATGACTTTTGGTGCGACCTCAAAGTGTTAAGATTATTTTTTATAATTTTACTAAAAATATCGTATTTAACACTTTGAGGTCGAACAAGAGGTCATAATGAACTCCAGTGTGCGGCATTATTTAGTCTATTAGGCTGTAATGGGTCGTTACTATCTGATTTTTTAAAATTATTTAGTGGGAAGACAAAATTTCAAAAAAACTCTCTGACGAACCGTGCGATTCCCGTTCGCTTCCGTTTGCCTCTTAAGCGAAATCTACCCATTTTGAAATGTCAAAAAATATCCGGGACGATCGATGCTGGTAAAATCGGTGTGTACCGGAATTTGTATTGATAAAACCACCATTATGTATCGTCTGTGGTCAGGGTAGAAATAAAGTTACCTTTTGACCAAAAAGGCCTAAATCACATTCTTCGCCTATTCATAACGAAGACAATGACATTATCACATTATCCCACACAATGTGTGGAATGTGCTAAATACATCCCAAAATGTGTTAAATATGGCAATTTAATGATACCTATAAACCCACCAATATATTTGCGTGCAAAGTGAAGGAACAGGTTGGGTCAGTGGGATCTCTCTGAACTTGTATTCCGGGGGCCCGGCTTCGATTCCCGCGGCCGTCCTTCCTGACTGGGGTTTTTTCGTGGTTTTCCCTCAGTCGACAGGCAAATGCTGGGAAGGTACCCTACTAATATGCCACGACTGCCTCCCTCCCACCATCCGTATCCTTACCAACCTTCACCATCATCTCCCAATCATCATCAAAATCATTCATCCGTCGCCATTAGCCTCGCTGCAGAACAGTGCGACGTTAAGCCCCAGCCAAAAAAATATGTAATGATTCGTCTTCAAGACAAGATTTCACTCAGATGAAAGCATCAATATTCGGTTTTGCAAGTTCACTAATATACATGTATTGGCAAATTATCCCCAACTTTTGGGAACCAGAAGAAATATGTAAGACAAAAAGGAGATATTAAAAAGGAGATACCAAGTTACGTGGAATGCTTATAAATCTGGACACTAGAAAAAGTCAGGAAATAAACTGCTGTCATAGAGTAAAACTTCTCCTGAACTCTCTATATTATTTCCACATACATTTCCAGCATTTCAATTTACATTTTTGCCAACCAAAAATACGTATATTTTTTAGGAAACTAATAAATAATATATCTTGTTTGAGTCAAGTTGGCAGCTCTGGTTTTCATCATGTATAATAATAATGTTGGTTGAACTCGCCTCCGGTCGACCGTGATGCCAAATCCCGCACAAAGCTAGTTGATTCCCGGAGGATAACTTGGCAACACCGCGCAATCAAATAGAATGTTTTGTTGTTGTTGTTGTTTTGAGTGTGTTTCTTTTAAAAGCTGAACCGAGCGCGAGGCTTCGGGCTGTATTTTAGTAGTCATCTTGCTGATGAGATAAACTTCGGAACAAAATTAGAATTTAATTACATATAGTGAATAGAATTACTATTTTTAAAAATTCAAAAGCTTGTATATCTCAAAATTAAGAGTCTATACATGATAAAATAATATTTGTTAAAGCGCGTATACCAGGCTGTCCCTACTTTTTTCCTGTACGGCTTGACCGATTGTCTTCAAAATTTCACAGATTATAGAAAAAATGTAAATCTGTGTACCTATGGTAGCAAATATTGATCTATTTTTTTATTTTTCGCGGTAGAGTCTTAAATTACTACAGTTTGACCTTCTGCAACAGTAGTAAAAAACATGTTTTCTTTGATTTCTCAAATCATGGAGAAACAGATTTATCCTTTATTTTATAATATAACTCGTAAATTTGTCAAGACATTGTGTACCAATATGCAATATATGCAGTTTATACAACATGCAGTACACGATTAAATGTCACAAATGTCACATATACAACCCTTAGCTATGCAATTTCATGTACTTTTAGGGAATTGTGTTCATCCGCGTCGCAATTTCTTCGAGTATTATCGAATCTTCAGTGGTAAATCCAGACGTGTTCAGGGGGTTATATTGCCCCCCCCCCCCCACACTTTGACCTGACCCCTTGGGATAAGTGGAATGACGTCAAAAACATGTCCTCCATGAGAATGGCTTAATCCCATTTGAAAGCAAAAACTTGTAAACGGACTTCCAGAACCTAGCTAAAAGTATTTGAGATCTAACATTAGCAAGAAAATTCGTGAAATGTATCTCCTATTTATTACAATTGCCTTGGGTTAAAGTATACAACTTGCACTGTGCCGTTGTGCCTGAATTTAGCATGAAAGAAATGTCTACAAATTAAAAATGTAATCCAATAAAAGAAATACAAAATAACTTATATTAATATAAACAATACAGTTGTAAAATTGTAAATAATAAAGCAATACAATGCTCAGAGCTTTATTTAAATTAAGTCTAATTTTATTTATGTATTTCTTTATTTTATTTGATGGTATTGCATGTATTTGTCATGTTGAAATGCAGTAGCAAAGAAAGTTGTCTTTCAGTGATAAAATATCTCTGAATTTCTTTAACGATGAAATTCAACTCAACATTTAGTTTAATGACGTCACATCTCACTGAACCTTCATGCTTTGACCTGTCTGTCCTACAGTGAGATTTTAATGCGCTGCTTTGGTGACCGCCATTTTGTAATGGCAACCAGGTGGGTAGTAACCACCCTAGTTCAGCCCGACTATGATGATAGCTGCCCCAAGGCTCTAATTCATGAAAATACAGCTTTTCATTAGCAGATAATACGACGAGAAAATGATTTTCCAGGAATATGCTGCTATTTTCATTTACTAAACAGGAATGTTGCCACTGTTGGAGGATTTTAATTTGGACAAAGCGAAATGTATGGTTCCGACATATTCATGTGAAATTTAAAATGCTTTATATTACTCCCACTGACTCTAGATCAACCTGTTTCGTCCCTACGTCACACTGTGTCACATATAAGTACCCCCCCCCCCCCCCCCCGCAGTTACCTTTCCAAGAGGAAGATAGCGCCACTGTAGGTGTATTCTTAGTGTGACTTTGGGCCGAAATGGGTTACCTATCAGAAACGACTTTAATATTAGATTGTAACTTCGTAGTGCTTCAGATGAAGGAAATTTTCACTTCCCTGGCTAAAACAATGTTCGGGTAATCATTTAAAAATAACTCAATGCTAGGTAAAACTCCAAAATGCCTTAATACAAGGTAAATTCATACTCAGGCTCATCAGCTGTCGAAGTCTGCATTCTAGCAACTTGTGACCACATTAAACCATCGATAAGTATATTAGCAGTTTATAAACATTAAAACTACGAATAAAGCAAGGAGAAACATTTTAGATCAGTAAATAACACTAAAACTGAGCCGCCATCTTGGTAACCAATTTCGGCCTGACGTAGCTTCCGTGTATTCTAAATGGTGAGCATATAAGGTTCAATATTTACTTTGGCGGATTGTGTAATTTAAAGTAGGTTACTGCATTCAGATTTCATTAAAACGATTTAATTTCTTATGACATTGTCATTATCATATCATAATTTTCACATATCACATTATCATAATTTCAATAAATTTATGATATTTTAGTTTATTACAATCAAATTATTTTAATTTATTCTTATATCATGATAGTTTCAATCAATTTGATAAATTAGTTTATTTTTAATATAGTACTGTATTTTGTTTGGTTCAACCGTACTAAAATTATTTCTCACTTGTTAAATTTTGATAGGCGAGTGCTGTAAAACTAAACTACTGTAAATAGTAAAAATATGACTAACATACTTAACTAGAATTTTTTCATCCAGCCACCTGGAACATACAAAAACACAATCATTAGTACCTAAGTAATTACTTCGGTAAACTCTGGAAAATCAATCTTAAGAAACGTCTTCAAATATAACTTTACAAAGTTAAAAGTTAAACTCCTGACATAGATAAACACACCACCTCACCAACTGTCTTCCAAAGTCAATAAATTCGTCATTTCAAAGTCAGCTCGACATTTTTCCTCTCTCTCTCTTAATACGGAGGAAAGATTGTAACCGAAGCCGACACCCTAATATGATAATCAATAACAAATAAGTTGTCTTGGCAACCGAATGTAAAACATTTTACTGCTTTCACGGAGGGAAGTTGAGCCTCTTTCAAAAGAAACAAATTAGTAGTTGATTGGTTCATTGAATTGCATTGAATACGCCGGTTTCATTCAATAAAGCTGTATTTGTGCGGATCGAAGTGGTGAAATTGACAGAACTGAATTGATCATTAAAGATGTGTTAGCGAGTAATTCAATGATTGAATACACCGGTGAAAAGGGGTGAAAAAGGGATTACACAAAGATTATCACTTGGAAAACGAGCATTCGTATTGCATGTGAATTGGTATGCGCTTGCAAGTTTCTGATCTAGAGACCTTGGAAAGAGCCGAAACGAATAAGAATCAGTGATAAAATGTGAAATTTCCTTCAAGAAATTTGACAAATATTTCCAATAATGCATAAAAATGTCCGTAAAATGTCTATAGCTTATGGAGTTAACGACAGGTTAGTCTGAAAATTTACAAAAAACTAAAATCTTGGTCCTGATGACCTTGCAAAATTAAAAGTTAATCGGTAAAACGGCTCTATAGTTTAAATTTTTAAAAGATCACAGGATCCTGATCAAAAACAAGACACAATACCTCATATGACATTAGTGTGTGTGCATTAGCGTTGATTGAATTCATTCGAGTGATTTCTTGTTTTGCCAGTATGCTGCGGTGAGAGAGCTGCTACCAACATGACCTCTCACTCTGCTTCGAACTCTCTGGTTGGGAAGGTGTCGGTCATGGCAAGTCAGTTATCGCTAATCAGCTTCTAATTACTAGATATGATGTGATTATCATCAGTAACCGACATGTCGAGGTCCCACAACCCGCTGGCGATGAAGTTAAACTGTGATTGGAGCTGTTGGCAGGCGGCTCGATACAAAACTCTATATAGGAAACAGGTAAATGTGCAGGCTTATTCACTGGGACACAATTTCAGGGACACAAATTAGTAAATCTAAAAATCCCTCGGTTCGAACTGTCCCTCTTGGCAGGTCGTTTACCAAAGAATTTTTGTTTTCCGGGAGCAGATTCAAATTCAGTATTGTCTTTATAGTTACAAACAATATTTTAGAAATCGTAGCCTATCATGTCCTGGTAGCGACTGTGCGTCTCATTGTCACCCTTTTCAAGTCATCTAGTTTTATTTCAATGTGCGAAATGTTATATAACCTATTTCCCAAAAATATTACTATGTTATTATTACATTTGACAAAACTAAATTGTGTGGGAATACTTAGTAGTCTATACAAAAATCATTAAGACGGCTGGGTAGTGAGTTTGACCTTGAAGCGTTTTTTAATCGATTTGTATCAATATCTTTTACCAATGTTATGTTTAACAAAATAAAGCTTTGTACGAGTATTCAGAACAGTTCAATGAAAATAATTCCATAGCTTGTAATGGTTTATAATTAGATTTACTTTGTCCTACAGACGTTTAGTGCCCGAAAATTAGTAAAATTATGGTACTAAACATCTGTTGGACAAAATGAAACTAATAACTTATTCCAAACTATGAAATTATTTTCATTAAACTGTTCTGAATACTCGTACAAAGCCCTATTTTGTTAACAATTACATTGGTAAAAGATATTGATAAAAATCGTTTTAAAAACTCTTCAAGGTCACGCTCACTACTCAGCCCTCTTAAGAGTCTACGATACTTGATGAAATTCATATTTTATGAAGCACAAAAAGGCGGCCCTACTTTTTTCTAAACGGCTTTACCGATTGTCTTCAAATTTTCACAGTTTATTGATAAAGAGTAGATCTGTGTCTCTAGTAGCCCCAAAGTTTTATTTTATGTTTAGTTATTTCAGGGCAGAGGTGCCAAAAAGACACATATATTGCCCATGTTAGCACTTCCTCAAAACGAGAAAAAACATATTTTATAATTTTTTTCGATCACTAGAGACACAGATTTACTCTTTATCTTTATGCTGTTAAATTTTGAAAACAATCGGACAAGCCGTTAAGAAAAAAGTAGAGGCCGCCTTTTTATGGTTTTTTGTGGTTTTCAGTATTTGAATTAAAATAACGTACTTCACAGCAGTATATGCAACATGCAACACACGATTATATGTCACAAATGTCACGTACAGCCAACGCATTAAGTCGTGATAAAAGCCCATGATAAAACCAGTCTTTCAAATCACCCCTCTGTATACAAATATCTGTATTTTAGGCAACTTATACTACTTCTGTGTACGACTGGTAGTCGTATAGGGGGTACGTTTTATCACAACTTAATGCGTTGGGTATACAACCCAGAGCAAATGCATTTCCATGCATTTTTAGGATTTTTTTTACATCGGAATCGAAATTTTCTGCGAGTCCTGTCGACTCTTAAGTCAGTATATAGCGTATTGTGCCATATGACTTGGCATGCTTGGAACGACATTGTCAACTAACTATTGTGGAGACTGCAATCGACAACGTATGCCAACTACACTGTGTGCAAACCATTAAACAAGGAAGCGCGCGTGAAAATGAATGACTGCTTCTGTCGATTGTGCAGAAGTTTGCTTGAGATGTGTAATTACTGTTGTGTCTTCGACTTCTCAAGTTCCACATCACGTGACTATAACTTAGCACTCAGGGGCGAACAAAACTCAGGGTGTATCTTCAGCCCACTGATCTCCATGTACCAAGTACCATGTACCATGTACCATGTACCATGTACCATGTACCATGTACCATGTACCATGTACCATGTCACCAATTTATAACAGCCTTTTACACGATCTAAATCATTTCTAAAATCACTTTGAATCAACTAAATCGTTACTTTAGTCATTAGTTTACTAGTTAATGAACACGTTTTAGTTACATTATAGTTATAATTTGTTACAAATCCACAAAGTTATTACAGCGGCGACTTAGAAAATGTTGACTTCACTCGCATAGCATTGATAAGCAATCCACGTGTTATATATCAGTGCTTCAGCCACAGAATTGTATCTTGAAAATAGTCACCTACTTTACCGATGAGCAGCAGAAAAATTATAAATTGAAAAGGAATGTTCAAACGAACTCTTGGTCAATTTTTTTTTGAATATGAACTTTTTGCTTTTATGGATAAAAAAATGTACCTTGACCGTTTAAACAGTCCTTTTTTAAAAGGGAACTTCAGAAACACTGAAAAAACTTATTTATATAGTATAACTGAAAATTTCATGTACCAAAGAAATGTGATATATTTTGCTTATTTACCTCGTTTTTGCGGTTGTGGTAAAAACTGGCAATCTGGTTTTCACCCCTGACAATACTCTGGCTCAGTATTACACACCCCTGAGTGAAACCTCGGCAAGGGGATTTCCAGAGCGCTGACAGAGCACAGCTCTCTTGGTTCAGGAGCCCCCCCCCCCCCCGCCCCCCCCGCCCAAACCCACAGAGCCCAAAATCCAGACCCGGGCAAAGTCAAGAGCTGGGTAAGCCGGTGGTGACGTCACCCAAAATACACGGGAACAACGATCAAAGTGATTTAATTCCACCTCAAGTGATTCATCATCGGTGCGATGTTGCCACAACACTGGACGTCTTGAGCAATACGCGGCCAGTTAATGAGCTGCATCAACACAATGGCAACGTGGCATTGATCGTCGATGAGTCAATTCGCTCACACAAAAAAACATCCCAAGGCGCAATAAAGAAACCAGCCAAGATCACAGAGCAGCGAGTCAGTCTCCGCGTAGCGAAACCGAAAATATTCAAATGACGAAACAACAACCACGACACTAACAAAATCAACACAGACACAGTAGACTCAATCCAAAACACACAAAGTAACATACAAAACACACAGCACACACACAAATACACAAACACACAACAAAATGTCAAAACAAAACGCCTTCAGATTCTACACCAAAACGTCCAAAGTTTGATAAGTTCACAAAATAGCCTAGAAGTATTCCTAGAGAACCAACCCCACATAGGCGAGACCATCGACGTTCTATGTCTTTCAGAACATTGGCTCAAAAGCAATGAGATAGACTCAATCAATATTTGCAACTTTAATTTAAAAAATTCGTTCTGCAGATCAAAATTCATTCATGGCGGAGTAGCTATTTATATAAACAACTTAATAATGAAATCCGCAAAACCAAGAGAAGACATAAATATATTTAGCCAGGAAAAGCACATCGAAATAACAGGAATAGAAATTCATAACACACCTCGCTGCATTATAATTATTACACTATATCGCTCCCCACTGGGAAATTATGATATCTTCTTAAATACACTAGACTCTATATTGCAAAACATAACAACACATGAAAACAAAGACTTATTAATATAAGGAGACTTTAACATAGACTTTAACAAAGACTCGGCCCCTCAAAGGAATCTAACAAACCTTCTATTAGCGTATAACATGAGGGCAACAATAAAGGAACCTACAAGATTTGATCAAATACATAATACCTCCTCTACCATCGACAACATAATAACTAACATACCATCCGAGAACTTTATGACTGGGGTAATTGAAAACTGCCTCTCAGATCACACTGCCCAAAAAATATCAATTCAGATACAACCAAATAAGCCAATTACTAAAATTATGAAAAGGAGAAAATTCAATGATGAAAATATCAAATCATTCAATGAAACGCTTCATGAAACTGATTGGTCAAAAGTATATGAATCATCTACGCCAGATGAAAAATACAATGCATTTGAAGCAATATTCCTACAAGAACTCGACAATCATTTTCCATTAAAAATAGTAAAAATCAAACAAAAGCAAATAATACCTAGCTGGATAACAAAAGGAATAAAGGTATCGAGACTCAACTTAAAATTTCTATTTCAGTTAAATAAACACTCTCAGAGTGACTTCACAAAATCATACTATAAATCCTACAAAAGGACATACAAGAAAACTCTCAGCAGCTAAAAATCTAGATATACTTAATAAAATCAAAAGTTGTGATGTGAAATCACGATCAAAATTTATTTGGAATACAATAAATACACAAACAAATAATATTAAGATACATTCTTCAGAAAACATTAAAATCTTAGACGATAACAAACTAATAATAACGGATCAAAAGAAAATATCTAATGCATTCAACAAAGAATATGCCACTGCGGCCAAAAATCTAACAGACAACTCTCTTGCAAACGAAAATGCATTTCTGGAACACATGCCATCCTTAGAAAGCGCACCAACTAATTCAATCTTTATCCATTCAACTTGTCCAAAAGAAATTGTAAATATAACGTACACTTTAAAAAATAAACATTCTAGCGGTTTAGATGGCATACCAGTATCACTTATTAAAAAATGTATTGTAAACATTAGTAATCCATTAAATGAGATATTTAACTCTAGCCTTGAACACGGAATATTTCCAGATAAACTAAAAATCTCAAAAATAATACCAATACACAAAAAAGGAGAAAAGAATAAAGTAGGAAATTATCGCCCTATATCCCTACTTCCAGCAGTATCAAAAATTTTAGAAAAAATAATACACAACAGACTCACATCATTCTTGGAACTAGAAAATCAACTAACTAACAAACAGAACGGATTTAGAAAAGGGAAATCAACAAATAACACAATAAGTAACTTCTTAGATAAAGTAATCAAAGGGATAAATAATAAAGACCATGTGATGGGAATTTTCTGTGACCTCACAAAGGCGTTCGACTGCATTCACCACAACACACTACTGAGAAAGCTAGAGAGATACGGCATAAGAGGCATAGCTCATAAACTTCTTGAATCTTATCTATCAAACAGAATCCAATATGTCGAAATAACTGCAAATGACGCACACAATAAAGAATCAAAATTTTTATCTGAGCCACTCCTGGTAACTACAGGAGTACCTCAAGGATCAATCCTGGGCCCACTTCTTTTCATAATTTTCATTAATGATCTACCAAACACACTAGAAAATGCCGAACTATTTGCAGATGACACTAGTATAATAGTCAAGGCAAATAGCAAAGAGAATCTCAAGTTAAATGCAGAAAAGGTTGTGGAAGATGCGACAAAATGGTTCCAGGATAACAAACTTGTGCTAAATTCAACCAAAACTAAATTCATCCTTTTTAACAACAAAAACTACGACACTGACAGCTTCGAAACAATTAGTAACAACATTGACAACTCAGAAATAAAGAAAGTAGATAATACAAAATTTCTCGGCATCACTATTGATAGAAAACTAAACTGGAATCGCCATTGTGAAACTCTAAAAAATAAATTAAGTTCTGCGTGCTTTGCCCTTAAAGTAGTAAGACAAACAACAAATTTGAAAACATCAAAAATTGCCTACTACGCAAATTTTGAGTCACACCTGCGATACGCAATAGAACACTGGGGAAATTCAAGTCAGGCTAGCAAAATATTTAAACTTCAAAAACGAGCAATCAGAACAATCTTAGGGCTTAAGAATAAAAAGGGTACTTTCATAAAGCCACACTGCAAGAGTCACTTTATAAAACACAAAATCCTAACAACACACAGCCTGTACATATACGAATGCACACTCAATACTAAGAAGAACATACAACAACATACACTCAACGAACATATACACTCACACGACACAAGAATAAAATCACACGTACACACAACAAACTATAGAACAAAACAAACACAAAAAAACTCAAAATATATCAAATGTAAGCTGTACAACAAACTACCTGAAAACATAAAAAATATTACAGATATTAATAGATTTAAGTATTTACTCAAGACATTTCTAGTGCAAAAGGCTTATTATTCGCTAGAAGAATATATGAATGAATGAAATAATGAATAAATGGAACCATGTATATTGAACGATCGACTATTTAACATAGAAACGGTACCTACTCTTAGCATAAAAATATATATATTTTTTTTAACTATTAGCAATATTTTAGCAATATGATATTCCATACACCCTGAACAAAGCATATCTATGCTTAAGGGTCTCATGCATTGTACTTGTACCTTGTCTATTGGAAATAAACTTACTTACTTACTTACTTTACTTACTTTATGAGAAATCGTTCAAACATATTAATAGATTTTTTGTGTTCTCAACACACAAACATATGTATATTATAAATATCTTATTATTGATATATTATTTATTTATATTAGAATCATTAGTATAATTTTAATATAATATAATATAATATTATATTATATAATAAATAATATACTTTTTTATGTATATTATATTATATATATAAAATATGTCAAGAATAAGTGGCAACGAGTACAAGTTTCCAATATACGTCCTCTACTCTTCAAAGTTACTGATTTTTATGCATTTTAATATTTTAATATTTTTTTAAATTGTTAAATATACAGAATATGACATTTTGTAATTTTAAAACGTTCTTAAGCTGCCTTCCAATCTATAGATTTCTTTAAAAAAACAACTACATGTTGTTTAAGTTGTAGTATTTTATTTTAACACTTTTTGATATACAAGTTCGTGGATGATTTATTGAGCTATGAGGGTTTGACTGCTTTCTATCCATATTCCCTCGTCAGAAGTTCAGCATTTCCACATACAATTGTGTTGCCAAGGTGAAACGGCCATCTAGAAAGTCGTATTGCATATGTGTGAATAGAAGACTGTGTATACAAGTTTTACGCCAAGAAGGCTGAATAGGGAAGTCTCGTGAAATTTTATTTTAGTAAATTTCTAATTATCAGCACAAATAATAATGACAAATACACTTATCACCTGTGAAATCTAAAATTTTCATTCATAAAAATCAAATTCAAATAATAATAATAATCTTTAATCCTTTTTTTCCAAATTACAGTAGTTTAAGGAGGTAAAATACAAGGGCCTAATTAATGAAACCGGCTGGCCGGGCCTGACGTTTCTTCTGTATTCTCTTCATCTTCATCATCTTCTTCTCCATCTTCAACTTCTTCTCCTCCTTCCTCCTCAACTTTTTCTACAAGTCTTCTCCATCTGTCCACGTCTTCCCACCACTTTTCATCTCTGATCTTCATCCACGACTCCCCTCTCTCTTCCACAGCCGCCACCACTCCATTCATCCACTTTGTTCTTAAATATCATAGGAAATTTTGGCGGAAAAATCGGCCTGTCACAAAAATCAGAACTGTGATGTAATTTCCAAGTCTCCAACAATGTGTTACCATGGTGATTCCTTCGTTGCCATGGCAATATAGCAAATTGTGATGTCATTGTCAATTTTCCTGTTTTTTGAACGAGAAGAAATCTTTTAAAGTTTGTAAATTAATTCCTAGAAAACTATTCATCCCACAACAAAAATAATATGATATCTGTGTTCAGCAACATCTCTACTCTCATAAAATAATTATTATTCTGAAATCTGATCTTCACGAGACTTCCCTATTGCAGAAACAGAATGTCTGCCAAAATATTTGAAATTGTGTGATGTCATGAAAAAAGTAAACTGACTGATGAAAATTTAAAATTGTTTCTATCGTCGCACTGTTTCGCAACTAACTAATGGCGACGGATGTACGATTATGATGATGATGATGATAGGGAGACGATGAAAAATAATAAACAAACACATCTTTGGAACAACTCGTATCGTAAAAAAATCCAAAAGATGCTTCTATCTTCTTCATCAGATGTTTGCCTTTTATTTTTTTACGATACCGGAGTCTTTCCAAAGATTGTTGGTTGTATTTATATCTTGTCTTTTATGATGAAAAATAGGTAAGGAAGGTGGGAGGGAGGCGGTTGTGGTATATTAGTAGGCAACCTTCCCTGCATTTGCCTCTCGACTGAGAGAAATCTCGACTGAGAGAAACCCATGACAAAGCCTCAGTCAGAGTGAAAGTGGATCGAACCCCGGACCCTCGGAGTGCGTGTCATCATCTGAGCCAATTTCCTCTGTTTGTTGTTGGTTCATTTCTCTACGTATTCTCTTGAGGGACAAAACCTTAGAGGAAACATTTCTCTAAGACTTGATCTTTTCATCATGAAACATTCAGAAGATTTTAAGAAAATTGTGGTTCATTTTCTCGTGGATTCCATTTCTAGAGGTTGACTCAAATAATATACTTTCATAAAGAAGAAACAGACATCCTCACCCAGACATCATTTGGTGAGTGGTTAACGCTCTGAACTTGTATTCCGGAGGACCGGGTTCGATTCCCGCGGCCGTCCTTCCTGACTGGGGGTTTTTCGTGGTTTTCCCTCAGTCGTCAGGCAAATGCTGGGAAGGTACCCTACTAATAGGCCACGACCGCCTCCTACCCACCTGCCATCCTTACCTATTCTTCACCGTCATCTCCCAATCATCATCATCATAATCATTTATCCGTCGCCATTAGCCTCGCTGCAGAACAGTGCGACGTTAAGCCCCAGACAAAAAAAACATCCCTGTCAAAGTCCAACAATGAGATGCTCTCTTCGCACGCTCAATTAACACTTTTAAGTTTAACACATCATTCGTTAAGTTCACACCCCGAAGGTATTTAATTTTCCCACTTGATGTTCCCACTTGAGAATCGATATTGGTCCATAAAGGAAAATTACATTTCACGACAGAACCTATTTTCATTCCGTTGGCAGAAAATTGCATTTTTTCTTCTTTTGAAGTCGTAATTTAAAAATGTTCCTATAGGCACCGAGAGTTCGCCACGAGTGAGAGAAATTAGCAACTTTTGTGGGAAGATCGTCAACTGTTTTATTTCTCATTGGCCGTGACCTAGCAACCGATCAGATGTCAACAAATGTACTCAAAATATTTCGGAATCAAACTAAGTCGCGCAAATTAATATTGTGATCAGATTCAGTGAAATTGTGAACACTTTATTATTAATATTTTGTAGGCGAATAAACATTAGATAAACATGTGTAAATTTTAAGAATTGATAATGCGTAATATGTGCAGCAACATAACATATAACTGCAGCGACTTGGACGCCTTGCCAAAAGGTAAGCTTCCTTCCCACAGATTAGGTGGCTCTGTCTGTACTTTTTACAGTGCCATCTGTTGTCTAAACACGCTGCCTATTCCTCATTCCTCTGACATATACGTGATCTGAACTGTACTATCGACGGAAAAGCGATTGGTCCATTTCTATGATTTGTCGTCGTTGGATGATTGGTTTTATCGGGTTTTACATTCATCTGAAAAATAGGACACATCTCCTTATTCAATGCCATCATGTCTGTCTGTATGTCTGTATGTCTGTATCATGTATGTCTGTCTGGCTATAGGGATATTGGTATGAAGTTGCGATATTTGAAATGAGGAATATATTAGCAAAAACACGCAAATTGCAAACTCTCACAGATCAGAGAAGCAAGGAGAATCCTATAGGTTGTATGCACGTGATGTCATTTTGCTTCTTGGCTACCAACATGGGCGGGAGGGGCAAGGGGGCGCTTGCCTCCCCCCCCCCCGCATTGGATGTCAGGAAAACAAACAATCTGGTTTTTTACGTGTAGTTTCATATTGTAATCAAAAACTAAGGAAAATTGATTTCAAAGTGTCAAAAAACTAAATGAAAGTGAGGTTGGTATTTACGATATACTTGAACATGATTTTAATCAATTGCTTTTCAGCAAAACATAAACTTCCGTCTAACCTCTAAGAGAAGGCACTTTAAAGTTAACACAAAATTTCGCGCAATAACGTTGATAGAATATTATTGGCTTATAAAAAAGTTTTCACAAAGTTCTTTTAGTTTTGTGTGCTACAAGAAGTTTCAAACAGAAATTTCATCAATAAGGCGCAGACAAGTTTGACGAAGGAACTAATAAAAAGAGTTGTTAAATACATATGTTACAATAGATAGGAAAATATCTGAATATACAGGAACACGTATTATAGATAATTATAATTGTGAGGGAACCAAAGATTGATATATTTAAGTCATTATAATAAAATATCCAGAAATATTGTCCGATAACAAACGAAATGATGATAAGTATACAGACGAAAATTCAGGCTACTTCATATACGCTTACGAATTTGTTAGAGGGGGTTGGGATTATTAGGTATTTTGGACTCCCCAAAATATCAGGGACTTTTACAAATGTTAAAATTGCATTTTACTTCTTAAAAGAATAGAAACTCTCAATAAGAATGGGAGGAATTAATTATGAATATTCATTTATAAGTTGTCTGTCGTCATAGCGTATACGCTACACTTATTGACTTAAGATTCTTACCATTATGATACAAGGGTTTGTAACATCCTACTTTGTCATATTACACATTCATATTGAATAAGAAAGCAGAGATTTCCCTCTCCTGGAATTAACCTTCCCAAGGGAATACAGGGATTAGGGATTACTAAGAGATTTACTTTGAATTATGAATATAATACGATTTAGAATCTTAACGCGCGTAGAGATATTCCTTTCAAGTGAAATATTTTACTCTCAAGTACAAAGAAGTGTTTTCCTGTTCGAAAGTAACTCGCCGAGCCGGCTTGTTCGATCTGAAGCCCCGAGGCGGGTTTCATGTTTATTCTTTGTGGAGTTGCGAGTGAAACAGAAACCAGAAGCTACGGCCAAACATTTCAAACATTCGCAGCAGTCAGAACTTTCCGCGTGGAAAGATTCAATAATTGAATATTTTGAAATATGTACAGTTTAAAATTACCGCTTTTATAAGCAAGTCGATGAAAAGTATATGTTCGTTTGAACATGATATTATTTTCATAAATTTGTTTTAGAGATAACTCTTGGCAATCCGTATTATAGATAATACGATTTTGCAAGTTACATAATACCTCATGCACATGTAGTACTAAAGTATATGATGAAAATAATAATACAGTATAGTAAACATAGAAATAATAATTCAAATATGGCAGAAATTATGAGATTATTCAAGATCGAAAGTCAAAAGATCATCCTTGACAATGTTTCAGTCGTCGTCCCCCCCCCATCATGAAGCTTCGCGGAGATTCTTGATTGGTCCCATAATGTGTTTCAAGATTATTATTTATATTTGAAATATTCAAACATTAAGGTAAAATAACATTCAATACACTTTAAAAATTGGTAATTTTTATTTTGGTAATTTCATGGTAGAAGATAAATTTGTATTTGAAAATGCCGGTAGAATACTTATAAATCTAGTCCCTGAAGCAAGAGCTGGGATTGAGTGACAAATGATGTAGAGACTTTCAGATCGATTTGTTCGGTGCTGTCAGGCGCGTAGGAACTACTTTCTCCATGGGGGGGGGGGGGGGGGGGGGGGTAGCGACAACCGAAGGTGGGGAGGGGGGTAAAAATAAAACCATTTAAAAGTGATTCTGGGGCTCTAAAATGGACAAACTGAAGCAAAAAACCTTCCAATTGTTGCCCTGCAGGGCATTTTTTCAAATGTTAACATTTTAAAATCGATTCTGGGATGTTCAACTGCACAAATTACAACAAACAATTTGCTAATTTTGCCCCGCAGGGCGTTTTTTTTCAGAATTTAAACAATTTTAAGTGATTTTTGGACAATAAATTTAATTTTGTATGGCGAATGGGGGTCAGCCTGCTCGAGTGGGGGGGGGGGGGGGAAGAGGATCATCCCCCCATCCCCCCCCCCCCTTCCTACGCGCCTGGGTGTTCTTACGTTGGCCCCCGAAAGGTCCGCGGGCGACGTGTTCAAGCTGGGAATGGGTTGGAATTTGAATATCGCCAACGATTTCCTTTCGGTGCCTACATCAAGAACAAATCTCAGCTGATGTGATAATATTGCCATCTGAGAATGTGCCAGCCAGATGTGCAAGTCAAGTCGGAGTCTTCATCAAGTTCATCAACAAACTTCGCGCTGGAAACTTTCACTTAGAGAATGTCAGGAAAACGAGACTCTCGTGAAAGTTAGTCAACACACTTCCAGGAAGAAGATATTCTGAGGTGGTGGCGAATTCATTCTCAACTTTCAACCATTCTCAACTTCTGTCATTCTTTACACTGTAAAAACAAAACTTGAGACAGCTGCCATGACAAAAATACTAGACTGAAAAGAAACACATTTTGTTAAGGTGACATTTCACTTGAAACGTCAAGAAGTTTGTAAACAGAAAAAAATCATTATTGTCCATTCATTGATTTAATATGTTATTTTATTTCTATTTTGAAAGCTCCAGCTAAATATGAAAAATCTACCTACTTATGATTGATCACATTCACAAATACGTCACTACTCCTCTAATAACACTCATTTTTTCTTGTTTTTTTTCTTGTTCTTTTTTAAGCTTGCACAAACCGTTGAATCAATCGATCTGAAATTTCGCACACACACTAATCTCATATTAATGGCCATGTGTATATTTGGAACAAATCCTGTGATTGGTTGTATATTGAAATTGGAACCGTTTGCAGGTCAACTTCAAAATTTGAAACATTTATAGATGATTTAAAAAAATTTCAGACAAATCTGTAGAGAAATGCATAATATGTTATTGACATTTTACGGACATTTATCCTTGTTTTGAAATATTTGTCGAATAAATTCAAAGTAGATAATCACCAATTTGTCTCCATAGTTCCAAAGTTTATTATCGGCCGCTCAACTTTCACACCCCATGAATTCGCGTGCAATACGAAGGCTCGCTTGTCAACGCGTTACACAGAGCGTTTTCCTAGTGTATTGTCAAATTTTATCCTGAATCAGATGTTTGAGCTTTGAGACTAATTGGCTACTCAATAAAACTGACAAAAACAGAGTCTTCTTTGATTCTCCAAATCTCAAAGAATCTCTCATCAAAAGTTTTGTGAGGAAAATTATATTTTTTCTCTGCATTTTTCCCAGTTTGCCAGCTTTTTCAAAGTGAAAATTTGCTTAATATTCTAGTTAGTAGGCTCCCTTCAAACAGGGGATTGTAGATTCTTTACATTGTGCTGATGAAGAGGATGTTAAATCGGATTAGGCCATTTAGTCATGACGTACTAAAGATAACACTCCAATATTTTAACTGATATTTATGCCGTGTTGACTTGTTCTAGCTAAAACCTGAACAATACTATTATTATTGAGCGAGCGAAGCGAGCGACTCCATTTGTCTCTTTTAGCACGGACCTCTGTTTTTTTTTTTGTTTTTTTTTTTGTTTTTGTTTTTGTATGCTAAAGGAAGCAATGGAAGTCGCACCGTTTCACCGATCGACCTGAAATTTTGCACACATGTAAAGACAACCTTCTCTGTTTGCAGACCCAATTTTTTTTTGAAATCCATCCATTGGTTCAATGTTAAAATAAGTATCTCCTGATAGCCTAAAAAATGAAAATGGTCTTCGAGAAATGTGATCAAACTCATATTTAGCATGGTCAGTAAGACCAACAATGTCACTTATTTTACAAATTTTCAGCCGAATCTGTCAAGAAAGTATGCACTTATTGACATTTTTAATAGCTGTCAGAAATGAAACATTGAAAATGAATGTCTTTCCAATGCAACTGAATCTGATTTGCTTTAGGTACAAGAGTGTTTTGATGGTATGTACAGTTTTTTAGTGAAAAGCAGATATTTTTATGTTTATTGAGTTGATCAAATTTGAATAATTCAATTTGGATCATAGTTTCCAACAAATCATTTCGAGTTTTTAAGGACCTTGATTGTCTTTTCGTCAATTCGTAGTTCTAATGGCCGTGCCTCCCGTGTTTCTACTTGGCTGATTTTGCATCCAGGAGGGATTAGAAACATAAGCTCACATTTCAATAATATCATTGAGTGGCGTTTGTTCTCTTCTAGCGTTCACCCGTCATTCCAAATCCCTCCTGCATTTTGCTTCTTTTCGTTGATAATTTTGGCAATTTGGTGTACTTTGTGAAGGTATTAGTAAAATTGAATCGCTTTTAAAGCATAGATATTAGGTATCTACAGTTTTTGTCCAGGGGATTGATTATTTCAAATTATTTTCTTCTTGGAAACGTTGGATTTATTCCGTTTCTGAGCTTCTGTCTAGCCTGACATTTCCTTGAAGGTTGCTATTTTTTTTTGAAAGTGTTGATTCATTCAGTTCAAAACATTACGTTGTCTTATTTTAATTGTGGAACGTTGGATTCATTCCGTTTCTAAACTAGGTAGTTACTATTTTACCTGATCCGTTTTTTGTGTGGAACTTTGATTCCTTTCGCTTATTAGTTGAAAGGTGATTACTTTATTTTCATATTTGCGAAGTTTTGTTCAAGATTCATTTCGTAACATTACGACATTGAATACATTACGTCTTTGAGCACACATTTCGTGCATTTCAAACATTGATCACACAAATATTATTGTACTTTAATTAGGTAGGTACTCTACTTCTTACTTTTTCATTACCTATCTTATCCCTATTTAAACATGCCGAAAAATGGAAAGACTTCTGCTAGAATGAAAGCCATAAAGGCGAAAAAGCGTCTGCGTGAAATTGAAGATCAAGAAACTGACGAAGCTAAATCTAAAAGGTTGAAACAAAATGTCGTTAATAATAAAGCATCAAGGAGCAAAGAGACCCCCGACCAGACTGCTGCAAGGAGATACTCAAACAATCAACGCAATACCCGCTCTCGTGCAGCGGGTATTGCCGATTGACCGACCAACTAAAAACTTCGCATGGTAATTGGTAGCAACATTTAAGGTATTTTTGCCAATTTTCAGTCTAATTTGTAGTTATTTTCAAAAGTTTTTGTAATTTTAGGGACATTTTGTGTGTTGGCTGTCAAATTTACGGCGACATCGAATCTTTAGTTCAAGGCAAGGTAGTTAGAGCAGAAAGTTTCAAACGAAATGAAACTAATAATGACCGTTTAACAGATTGATCTGATATTGTGTCCACAGTAATATCATATCATATGAGTGGTCCCAGGTATATTGTTTGAAAGATATCCTGTGATTTTTGAAACTTAACAAGGAACCGTTCAATCAAAGGTTTAATCGATCAACTTAAAACTTAGCAAGGTTATTGGGACCAATATTTTTGGAAATTTTGGAGATATTTATACAAGTCTGTGACGAAATTCAAGAATTATTGGCTTTTAATTACATTTTCGATAAACATAATTTCGGTTCGAGGTGTTGCGTGTATCCGTGCTCGCTCATCAACGCGTTACTCAGAGCGTTTTCCTAGTTTATTCTTTATTCGCAACGGAACCAAGGTTGTGCTGAAATCAATATATTAATTATTCGACAAATAAAAATTAAAGAGATGCCACGATCGTCGTAGTCGAATGACAAGTCAGAAGCAGAGATTGTTTAAAGACGGCTGGGTAGTGAGTTTGACCTTGAAGATTTTTTTTTATCGATTTTTATCAATATCTTTTACCAATGTAATTGTTAACAAATTAAGGCTTTGTACGAGTATTCAGAACAGTTCCATGAAAATAATTCCATGGCTTGTAATGGTTTATTACATTTACTTTGTTCTACAGATGTTTAGTGCCCGAAAATTAGTAAAATTATGGCACTTAACATCTGTTGGACAAAATAAAGCTAATAACTTATTCCAAACTATGAAATTATTTCCATTGAACTGTTCTGAATGCTCGTACAAAGCCCTATTTTGTTAACAATTACATTGGTAAAAGATATTGATAAAAATCGATTAAAAAAGCTCTTTAAGGCCACGCTCACTTCTCAGCCCTTTTAATGTATGCATTGAAAGGTAAGTCTGATACGAAGCTATGTAATAAATTCACTATTTCAATTCATGTTCAATCTGTCAAGCTTTTTATTTTATTATGATAACGACTTCCTTGATATAATCTGAATTGTAGAACTAGAATTAATGTATGTTGTCTGTAATCTACTATCTCGAGTATTACTGAACACAATGCAATGCGCCAGGAACTACTGCCGGTAATTCCCGAGTCCCAGCAGATAACACAGACAACAAGCTCGCTGCACAACTTGTGCTGACTTAGTTTCTATGGAGCGTTCGCATTCAGTGCTTACTAAACCCTGCAGACCGCATAACTTCCGTGAGTAGAGGCAGAAGTTCAGGCGGGGAAATGTAGAAGCTACTTCATTTCATACACTACCAGACAAATCTGCATCCAGAACTGAGGTAGTTATTAAAACAATTTGTCTTTACAAATTAATTTGTTTAAATAGTCATAACTGCATTGACATCATGAAATATGATTTTTACTGAATCCCTCAGTTAGGTGAATGTTAATAAATACCAACTGCAATGTGAAAAGATTTTCCTCGAGTGGGACTCGAACTCACGACCTTCCGATATCTAGTCAGATGCTCTACCAGCTGAGCTATCGAGGCAGTTCACAGTGCAGCGGCTGTGTTCCAATATAAGCTGCGTTAGCAACTTACCGATTTTGAAGATAGGGTCAGAAGACCGTGAATTTCATCCACGTTTGACAACTGACTAACTTCATTCGACTTGGTATTCTCATAAGCAGATGAGTGCGCATATGTATGAAATATGATTTTTACTGAATCCCTCAGTTAGGTGAATGTTAATAAATACCAACTGCAATGTGAAAAGATTTTCACTGTGTATTGGAACACAGCCGCTGCACTGTGAACTGCCTCGATAGCTCAGCTGGTAGAGCATCTGACTGGATATCGGAAGGTCGTGGGTTCGAGTCCCACTCGAGGAAAATCTTGTCACATTGCAGTTGGTATTTATTAACATTGACATCAATTGAAATAAAATAAAATGTAAATTGAATTACAATTTATGAAAACATTTTTGTGTATCACTTTATTTTTTATTTATTGTACATCCACGAGTTAAAAGAGCATCTATATTTGCATTTCTTGATATCAATGGCTGGTATTTTCACTGACAAAGTGCACTTTGCATGTGGCGTTTTCATCCACCGTGTAATTCTAAAAAAATCAATGTAGCGAGTAATTAACGGAAATAATGCTGATAGCCGAAAACCAGTGCTTTTATGACACAGATTATAAGTTAATAAAACTGCTTAAACAGCTCAATATGTGTTGGAAAGATGAAGAAAGAGCGGATTAATTGTGTAGGACATTGTGTCAGGTTCGCCAGGCATGAGAATAAATGTTTCTGCTCTTGTCTGTTCATTGGAATTTTCTGTAATTTTACATCTTGCTTTGAATGTATTGAAGCTCAAAGTAAAATCATCTTAAAAAGTAATAATTAATTTAGTAAAAAGTTTCAAAAGATAAAAGTGTACAAAGTAATATAACTTAACTTGGTATGGCAACAAGGTATACCTGCCGTCTTAATAAAGTGAGGATTGTATTTTGGGAATATAAACAGACGAATTTAATTTTTCTGTGTTTCTGTTGGTAAAACTGATTGGTTTCCTACAATGTAAAAGTAACGCCGGTCATTAAGTAAGAGAATACTTCAATATAACTGAAATAGTCGACATCAGTCAAATAGGAATTGATAGAATTTGATTACTTTACAATATTCCAAAATTGTGCAAAGCTTCTGGCCTTCTGCTTTAAGATAAATCATTTAAATATTTTTAAGAAAAAATTTAAATGACAAATTTAACTTATTGCCGTTTGTTTTGGTTTTAAAATGTTGGTTGAAGAAATCAGAGGACCTTCCGAAATCTCTCACTTATCAAGTGGCGCAATGAAATCACAATGGCGGTTGATTGGTGTTGGAATCGACGGGGGTATGTAAATGCGTGCGGAACGCGCCTGGGGCTGACTTTGACGCTCCGACTTCTAACTCTCTCCTCTCCTCTCTCCTCTCTCCTCCACTCCACGAGATGAGATTCATCTCTCATCACATTCGCAAGGAGCTCGGCAAGCATTTACATTTCTCATTCCCATTCACTCTTAAAAATAATCACTCCACGTTTAAGAGGAAAGATCACTCTAGATAGCGACATTTCTTATATTGTGGCCGTAACGTTGAAGAAATGCAACTGCATTAAATGCATTACCCGAATACAACAGTGTAACTCAAAAGCGCGAAAATGAGCATACACCCTTATACAATAATATTCTCCCTTTTGGACGATTCACAAACTATATTTATTTAAAATCTCAATATTTCAACTTTTGGAGTTGTTGACAGACTGTTGTTAAAACAAATATCCAACTATTTGTTGTTTGTATTTGGACGATTATCCAAATATATTTGTTTTTACATCTGTGAAAAACTCCAGAAGCTTAAGGTGAAATTTTGAGATTTTAAATAAATATAGTTTGTAAATTGACCAAAAGAGATAATATTATTGTAACTACATCCAAGCTAATTATCGAGGTACGTAATATTAAAATACACCCTTATGTTTCTTATAGTACAGCTATTCTTACTCTAAGGCACATTATACTCATTATGTCAGTATGAAATTCATGAATTATTTCTATGTTCTATGTTTGAGATCCCAGGTCGGTATCATCAACAGAGCCAGGCTCCACTAGTGAGAATGTAATACAGTAGGAATGAGAGGAAACCCGGTAACGGCATGTAGCCTACTCCTGACGAAAGAATCCAAGCGAAGGACGGTGTGACATTCACAGCACGAGCCTCCACAACCCGCGCCGTCGAGAGACTGATGGAGGGAGGTCGTCACACTAACCCCCAACATATTCAGTACAAACTGAGGTTTCTTACTTTTATCTCATTAAGCAAGGTATGGTCAATGAATGTTACGGTAATACAAATAAAACATATAATTCTAAACTATTTTAAGTTGGTCTAATGGATCTATTCTAGTGAATGGGAACAGAGAACTTTTCTGTGTTATATAACATTTCAAATCTACTGCATTTCTGTAGTTGTTAACGTAATGGTCTCCATTGTTATTTATTTTCATCAGACTCAGAGCTATGTTCAATGTTTTATCTCTTCTATTTGACAGCTTGATTGAAATATTTCCCTACTGGCTATTGTACATGTGCGCAGAATTGTCGACATTCCATTTAATGTTTTGTAATTTGTTACTAATGAACAATACAAAAAATATCTCTAGAAATCCATGAAAATATGTATTACCTTTCATATTCTACATAAAAATTTCATATCAGTTTTTGTTTTAAAAAATAGGTTTATTTCTCAGCACTATATTGCTCGACTAAAATGAAATGACCATCCAGTAAAATATTTAATATTTCTGTACTCCGGCTTACCAGCATACCGACGATATGTATAGGTTTGTGTTACACTTTCATTAAGTAAATTGTAAATAAAGCTAGGAATTCAGCATTCATTTTGACACTTTTTTGACATTATATCCTTTTTCTATTCGTTGTCTACTGTTCGGTTTAGGAGGCAGTGAGTTCAACTGAAATTTGAGCATAAGGTCCTTAAAGTACTTTCACCAAAAATCTTTGTTACAGACATTCTTAAATTTTCTTTATAATACCCTACAAACACACAGACTTGGGTAAATTACTTTTAAAAAGTAATGAAATTACGTTACAAATTACATAGGTCAAAATGTAGTAAAATTACTATACCGTTACCGTTATTAAGAAGTAATGAAATTACTTTACATTTCATGAAAAATAGTAACGAAATTACTTCGAAATTTTCCGTGATTTCCGAAATGTACACAACACAAAATAATAAAAATGGCGCCTATCCTACAACCAGCATGCAATGGGATTCTCATGTCATTTTATTGAAAATATCCATTTGACATTATTTTACACGACGATTCTAGGTGTTTATGATTAAAAAAAAACGTCCAAAAGAAAAATGTATATCAATTCAGGCGCAAATTCATCATACTCATCGTGAATTTAGTTCAACAACTTGAAAATGATGTACGAAAACAACAGTGGGGGAGCGGCAATTTGTAACGCGTTACTAACCTCAAATTACTTAGAAAAAAGTAGTGAAATTACTCGGACGTTACTTCAAAAATTTTGTAATGAAATTACTGGCTCGTTACCCAAAAAAGTAATTTCGTTACAGTAATGCGTTACTTTCGTTACGTTACTACCCAAGACTGCAAACACATCTACAAATATACAAAAACACTTGACTGGTTGACTGCGGTACACACTTGGCTTGTATTTTTTTTACATTGAGCTTTTTTTAAGGGTATGTGTATATTAGAACAATAAGTATAAAGTAATATGTTATATTGCATTCAGCAACTATCATACAGTTGCGTGCACAGAGCTGGCTTGCTTATCAACGCGTTGGTCGTAGCGTTGCGCTTCAGAAAACGCTGTCTTCACTTTCAACGTCCTCTCAGATTCATTGCTGCGCAGACAGCGGAGGCGATGGTTAACGAACCAGCCCAAGAAAATGTCTCCGAGGTAATTTCGAGCGCAATTTACCCAAATTGGTAATGGGGAAGAGGAAATTCTAGAAGGAAATTCGGTTAGCAACATTCGGGAAATGTTGTCTTTACGACGAAATATAATGTGAAAGAAAATTGTCTGGGGAATTTGGTCGGGTTTGAAAATCCCGCCCCGGGAAAGTTCTCGTGAAAAATAATATGAAATGATCCGAATGTAACATTGGACGAGTGATGCTTGGGTCATGAAGAACTTCATCAATATTAATTCCAGTCACAATTCTGCAGTTGGGTCGAATCAGTCTAGAAATTGCTGTCATGAAAGGAAATTCTATAGCAAAAAGAAAACAGACACTTCAGCAATTTAATTCACGTAAGACCTTCATTAATTTTTTTTTATTTTCAAATATATGCATGTTCAAATAATTCTGATTTATTGAGATTCAAGTCGTTATTGGGACTTGACTTTAAACAAAAGTTTAACAAAAGTATCTTTTTAACTTATCTGCCCAGTCTCGATTCCAGGGGCTGGATTCGCGAAAAGTACTAACTGCTAATACGTATTATCTTAAGATTTAATACCAAAAATACCATGTTAAATGAAAGATAATACCAAATATAGTACGTATTAGGAGATAATACTTCTTGGTGAATCTAGCCCCAGGAGTCCTTCATATGTTTTCGACAGACGTCCCTCAGTCAAGAGACAATCTGGAAGGGACTCGCGACATTTATGCCATCGTTCTCATTTCACCATCACCATCATCATCTCCCTATCATCATCATCACCATCCGCCGCCATTAGTCTAGTTGCAGAATAGTGCAATGTTCGACACAAATAAAATAAATACATACATTTTTCCTCACTCGACTTGAACCATTGCATTATTTCCGCTTCAATTCAGCCATTATTTCAGTGTTACGGTTTCGTGCTTTCGCCTCACGTACGATCCAATCTTCGTTTAATTTCCTGTCGTTTGAACTTTCAATCGGACCAGCTGTTTGCTCGATATCATTAAACGTTCCCGTATGTAGTAGTGTAATACAGTGTGAAATGATGCAGATAAAATCACCAGCTTTTCCATCGGGAGGTTTCAAGTGTTCGTATCTTTTAGAACGGTTTTTATGAAAAAGTCATCTTTGTTTCTCGAAAAGCCGACAAGCGTTTTTACTGGCGTGATGATGGAAGATGTTTTGATAGCTGAATCAAATCAGAGGCGTTCTTGATGAGAGGATTTGGAGGTTAAACGGCCCCAAAGAAAGCAATTCTATAGTAATCTGCTCTACTGTGAGGTACAAATAATGATGTGCAAAAGATTTCGAACCAGGACTCGAACCCGAACCTCTGACTTATACCGGGTCGAAAGCTCAGTAAAAGGTGCAAGTAATGAGGAGCTAAATATCAAATCGAAGTGTTTAGAATCGAGTTGAATGCATTAAGTATGGAATAGATATAGAACCTGTGTTTAATGACACTAGGAAAACGCTCAGTGTAACGCGTTGATGAGCGAGCGACCAAGGAAATGCGTGCACAACGCACATAAAACAATACATCCAAATTGAATTGAAATATGAGCCACTCAATCAACATAAAAGTATAATATGCTTTTCATCGAAACTTGAAAATAGCATCTAAGCATCCTGGTACATATAGCAAATCAGATATTCATTTCGATACTTCATTCCTGACAGCTATTAAAAATGTCAATAAGTTCATACGTTCTTAAGGTGCTGCAAGCGCGAGCGATTTTGCTGCTTTTTGTAGACACTTTTTGCGATACGATTGTAGACGAAATGGGTAGACCAAATTATTTGAAATTTTAATCGTGATTAGATAAAAGACAAACTTAGGGTTATCCCTTGGTTCATTTTTAATTTTTTGTTTCGTTAATTAGTAATAATTAGTGGATTTTTGGTGAAAAATTTGCTATTTTCTTGTCCCCCTGGGGGCCGTAAAAATTAAATTTCAAAAATGTGCCAAGGGATAACCCTAAGTTTGTCTTTCATCTAATCATGATTAAAATTTGAGATCAATTGGTTTACGGGTTTGGTCTCCAATCGTATCGCAAATTTCATAGTTTTGCGCGGTTTTGTTGAATAACCGGCGCCTAATTAACGATGCAATAAGCAAAAATGAAAAAGTGCTACTAATATACAATCAGACTGATCATGTCAACATCCTGTAAAAGTTACACTCACTTATGAAACAATTTTTCTCTCTCAATTTTCTAAAACGGCCGAGCGCTAGTATCACCTTAACAGATTGGGATTATAATTTGTAAAATAAGAGACAATCTTACTGACCATGAAAAATATGAGTTTCATCAGATTTATTGAAGAGCAATTAAATTTTTCAACCTATCAGGACTCAGGAGATGTTTATTTAAATTTTAACCAATTAATTGATTTCAAAAAATTAGGGTCTGCAAACAGAAAAGGTTGTCTCTACATGTGTGCAAAATTTCAGCTCGATCGAAGAAAAACTGTGACCTGTGTAGCGTCAGATAGCAGAAAAAAGAGAAAAAAAACAGAGGTCCGTGCCAAAAGAGCCAAAAAGAGACGCTCGCTTCGCTCACTCAATAATAACATATTGACATTTTGAATTTTGAAATTATCCTCCTCAAATATTCTAATGCTCTATCCAAATGAAGCAAAAGATGTTTACCAGTTCGTAGAATATGCGCTATGTTCCGTTTGAAAACAAAACTAATGTGTGGGAGTCTCAATATCATAGTCGTAGGAGTAAACTTGAATAACGCGAATGAAGACAAATGGTTCCTCCAAAAGAACACACTTACTTCCTACGCTCTACATGTCCTGAAATCACATTAGACTTCAATATTGATCGGGCGTTCAAACTAAGTGAGAGAAATAGTGTTTGACGCTCATTTTAAAAGCAGTTTTCTTCTTCTGGGCTGCTTTGAGGCGGAACACGTTGGCTCAGGCATAACCTTTCTGTCCGAAGTTTATTCGTGATTCCCTCAGTCAAGTCAAATGCTGGGAAGGTTCACAACCACCGTTCCCATAATTCTTATCTGCACCTTAAAGGTGAAAGGCCGGAGGTCCATTTAAATGATACTTGAGGTCAGTAATCCAGTAATTCTGCCTTCATCCAATCATATTGAAATGAGCCATTGTGGATAAACGAAACCTCACTGCCCTACCAACCATAAAGCACCCAAATGACACAAACCTCGTTCCGAGAAAATTGACAAAACGTGTTTCAATCTCTAGCATGCCTTAAAATTAACTTTTAATATTTTTTTAAAGTGCAATGTGACATGAAATTTTGTGCTTTATCTGAATATGACGAAAAAATAGTGAATTTTCATCCCTTAGCCCTTTTTTGGCATTTAAGGATTTTACTGGAGTATTGTTATCGACAATAGTGGGCTGGTTCCAGCCCACCAGAGGCTACAAGTCCATTATTGACTACATCGTCATCAAAAAAAATACTCGCATTAAAGTATTAGATGTAAAAGTCCAGAGAGGCGCACAGTGCGGTTCAGATCATTTTTTAGTAAAAGCAAAGGTTCATATAAATTACAGAAATTATAGGAGTAAATCAATTGAACCAAATATAGACCAAGGATCTTCAAAACTTCAGGAACCGAAGTATGACCTACGGGGTTTTGAAAATGATTCGACTGTATTCTTGTATAAGCTTAGATTAGCTGGGAAAATGAACGCCATATTAGAAGGGACTCCAGAACAAAGATATCTATTGCTGAAGAACTATGTACATCAAGCTGCTTCAGAGGCATTAGGCACAGTAGATTATGGAAGAAAGAAGAAGAATCTCCAAAACCCACATTGGTGGAATGATAGCTTGGAACACCTAACAGAAGAAAAGAGAAGACTTTACCAAAGGTGGCTGTCAACCAAAGATGGTGAAGATAGACGGTTGTACATGCGCTATAATTATATGGTGAAGAAAGAGATTAAGAAAGCTAAGAACACTTTCTGGGATAGAAAGTGTGATGAAATGAATTCACTGTTAGGAAGCTCGCGTTCAAGATTGGCTTGGAAGACACTGGGATCGTTGAAGACGAACACACAGCAACAATTAAGGATAGACCCAATTGGACATCAGAAATGGCAAAAGCATTATCAAGAACTGCTGACCGAGAACAGACCGCTATACAGCAACATACAATACACATCAGTGCCAATAGCTCTTGGAGAAGTATGTGAGGAGGTGACATGTGCAGAGATCATGATGGCTCTAAAATCCACGAAGAATAATAGATCAGCTGGTCCTGGAAGTATACCTATCGAACTTATAAAAAATGCTCCGTTAGTAACTATTGAATCCCTGGCCGGTATATTCACTGAATGCTTGCGTGGAGGTGAAGTACCGGGAGAATGGAAATTGAGCTACATCAGCTCCATCTATAAAAAAGGAGACAGGAAGAACTGTGGAAACTACAGAGGGATCAGCGTTTTGTCGTCGATAGGTAGGCTGTATGGACGAATTCTGACTAAGCGGTTAGAACAGCAAGCTAGAGTCACAGAAGAACAAAGTGGTTTCAGGAGCGGGAGATCATGTGTAGACAACCTTTTCTGTATAAAACAACTTATGGACAAGAGTATTGCACATGGAAGTGAATTACACCTGATTTTCGTAGATCTTAAAAAGGCATTTGACAGCGTTCCTTTAAATAAATTATGGGAGGCTCTGGAAGATCAAGGGATCGAAACAGTTTATGTGAATGCTATTAAAAAGCTCTATGAAAATGCTGTAAGTTGCGTAAAAAGTGGACAATCATATTCAGAAGAATTTAAAATCAACAAAGGTGTAAGGCAGGGGTGTCCTTTGTCACCAACCCTGTTCAAAATATACGTGAACAGGGTTTTAGAGAATTGGTCTAGGAAATGTAGTTCGATGGGTGTTAAAATTGGGAAAGAATATATACACTCTTTACTATTCGCAGACGATCAGGTGGTTCTTGCTGAAGATGAACACGACGCAGAATACATGATGAGAAAGCTTATAGAAGAATACGATTCCTGGGGCTTAGAAGTGAATATGGATAAGACTCAATGTATGGTCATTGGAAGAGAGGGTCAAGACATGGTAACCGATAAAGGTATTATAAGATAACAACAGAGTACAAATATCTAGGTGTGACATTGACGGCTGACGGAACGGATGAGAGGGATGTGCTGAACAAGCTGGGCAGAGGAAGAGCGATCACCAGACAATTACACCCAGTGCTTTGGAACGATGTCATCTCAACCAAGACGAAAACACGTATTTACAACTCATTCGTTGAAAGCTGCGCTTCCTATGGATCAGAAATCTGGACCTTATCTTCCCGAATGGCACAAAGAGTCGGAGCAATGGAGATGGGGTACTGGAGAAGATGCTGCAAGGTTACGATACTCGACCATGTGAGGAACGACCGTATACGGGAAATGATGGGAGTGGAGACATCACTGACGGATTACATAGAGATGAAGCAACTCTTATGGTATGGCCATCTGAGAAGGATGCCAGATGAAAGATTGCCAATGAGAGCCTGGTCATGGGTACCGTCAAGAAGAAGAAAGAGAGGAAGACCAAGGAGGAGGTGGGCAGAAGGAGTTGACACTGCCATGAGAAGAAGAGGTCTTCGCGATGGAGACTTCTTTAATAAAGATAAATGGCATTTAGGATGCAGAATACGGCCTGAAGTGCTGTAAACAATCTGCTTTAATAATAATAAATTGTTATCGACCGTTTCAATGTTAGATACTTGGTCAAAATGCATCGACCTGATTTTTCTGGTGTCGGTACTCGTTTATAAAGCCCCATCTACCCATAGTAACTCTATAGGTAATATTCTAAAGTTTGTAAACTTTTTGTCATATTTGTTATACCAGATAACATATAATGTTCAGAAAATTTATATTTATCACATAATAATCAGATAAAAATGATGTTAGGACAAAGTATGATATGTGGTTAACCTAATTTGAATAATAATCAGTATCTATGTGTATTGTTTAATAGTTAATTTTAATATGTAACATGGTAATGAAAATTAATGTGCGCACTTGGCTATATTTGCTTAAAACTCGAAAAATACAAAAAATGAACATGGACCTGTACTACCACACAATAAGATAAAGGTTTTGTGATAAGATGAGATGTGTCATTTTGTTAAATATTGATGAAAAAATATCTTGGTTTTCTTAGAGAAAAGTATAAGATTTTTGAAATTGACCCATTAGTCACTTGGGTGCTTTTACCTGTGTACTGACGGCATTCATCCGTCAATGCTGTTCGTTTGTTGCAATCGAAATGCAAGTTATTTTCTGTTTAGTTATTATGTTTATTACTTAATTTGTTTACTTCCACATTCAAGCCATTTTATGGCTTTGTGGACCTGAGTGTTTAATTTTTGTAAAGTGTATTTATCTTGTGTATTTGTAACAATAAAAAAAAAAAAATTGCGATAACACCCACAACTTCAAACCATGTTTTGACCCATTGAAAGTTGACTTAGGGCTTTCTTAACGATCACAATAGATACGAAATGATCTGCTGATTCCAACGATACCAATAACTCCATATTTTCAAAAATGTCACTTTAACTACCAATACAGGATTTGTTGATATCAGTCAAATGACAATTGTTAGAGCTTGATTACATCATTCCAAAAGTGTGCAACGCAAAATCGAGAAAATGGACTTATATTTTTTAAACATCATCATAATAATTCATCCGTCATCATTCGCCTAGCTGCAGACAATACGCCGTTAATAACCTCTGAAATAATAAGTCTCGTTTACCATTGCGTTTTTACAAGCATTAACACGATTCCATAACAAGTAGCTCTATGATGTTAAGAGGCAAACGGAAGCGAGCGGGAATCGCACGATTCGTCAGAGCGTTTTTTTGAAATTGTGTCTTCCCACTTATAAATTTAAAAAAATCAGATAGTAACGACCCATAACAGCCTACTAGACTAAATAATGCCGCACACTGGAGTTCATTATGACCTCTGGTGCGACCTCAAAGTGTTAAATACGATATTTTTAATAAAATAATCGAAAATAATAGTATTTAACACTTTGAGGTCGCACCAGAGGTCATAATTAACTCCAGTGTGCGGCATTATTTAGTCTATTAAGCTGTTATGGGTCGTTACTATCTGATTTTTTTAAAATTATTAAGTGGGAAGACACAATTTCAAAAAACGCTCTGACGAACCGTGCGATTCCCGCTCGCTTCCGTTTGCCTCTTAAACAAAGGTGGTCGTGTAGAAGGTACTCGGACAATATGTTTGCTGTCTCCTGTTAAATGTTCCCAAGCACGGCATCAAGAGTTACGCTCCAGTGTAATCAGTTGTCACCCAACAGCTCCTTGTTTTCCACCTACTTGTTTTATATGCAACATGAAAGTGGAGTCACATCGGACGGCGCAACGCGAGGAAAACTTTGATCGTTCGAACTGAATGTGTTCGCTTCTGTACTTGTTGAGCTGGATTATGTTTGAATGTCTAGGGTATAGGGATTTAGGAACAATTGGGGAGGATTAGCAAAGCTAGAGGTCATGTATTATTCTATGTTATGTTGTTGCTTACAGTAAAAGTGTTTGGTCTGCTCCTCAGTATATAGGCAGTAACTGTATGTTGAGTGAGTGTGAGTGTACAGTACGACTTGGCTGGGTGGAGCGACCGCTCCACCAAATGGTTGCGCGTGTTTGTTTTAACTAATCTTATCAATAAATTACGAAATTATTTCAAAAGAAAGCCATTTTATATCCGATTTCAGAGTGGTTATACAATTTATTCTGCTATTTATTTATTTATTTATTTATAAATATTTTTTATAAAATATATATATATATATATATATAGTAATACAATTTTTCTGGTATTGCCGTGTTAAATAGTTTTATCTAGTGGAGCGGTCGCTCCACACAGCCAAGTCGTACCGTACACTCACAGTATCTCAACATACCGTAAATGCCTATATAAACTGAGGAGCAGACCAACTACTTTTACTGTAAGCAACAACATGGCATTTTCGGCCTACTGGATCTCAAAATTGGTAAATCTCACATTGTTGCGAAATATCTTAATTTCGAGCTATGGCCCACCCCACTACATATACCAAATTTGGGAACAATAGGTTATGCCATTTGCGCGCTAGAGGACCGAGAAAACAGTGAAATTACATCACTTTCTGATTCTGATGATGATATCAGGAAACGTTGCTATCACCGCCACAGCCTAAACAGCTGAACCGATCAACCTGAAATTTTTACCACATATGCACTTTTGGCGTCTGATGATACCTTGCCTCTTGTGATTTTTTGTGCCACCATTTTTAAACCGGAAGTGACGTCATATATGAAAAACGGCTGGACCGATTAGAACGAAATTAGCGCCATTCGGTTGAGATGGTCATCTATATGAAGTATGTTACTTAAAAATATAATTTTCTTATATTCTAAACCGGAAGTGGCGTCATAAATTTGCAATATTTAGCTTATTTCATCAAATTATACTTTAAATACACATATCATTATCTTACATTGTAACAAAGACAATACAAAATTATAATTTCAATACACAGTGTTCTCGGCCGCCATTCCTGAAACCGGAAGTGACGTCATACATCGAAAACGCCTGTACCGATTGCCACTGAACTAGCTCCTGTATATTCATTCTGCAATCTATTTGAAAAATCAATTGGGATAAATGAATATACAAATTAACGGTACCGGAAATGGCGGCAGGAACCACTAAATGAAACCGGAAGTGACGTCATATATTGAAAACTGCATGAGCGATTTGACGGAAATTAGCGCTATTGAATTCAGAAGGTCATTCATGAAGTATCAACTAGATAAAACTAAATTGTTTTCTTATTACCTATACCGGAAATGACGTCATAAAAATGCTAAATGACGTCATTAATATTCTAAAGGACACTAAATTCACCACTTTATACTTTTAAATAGATATTTAGTAAACATACATTGTAAATAATTATAAATTCAAGGTTGCAGTGCTCTCGGCCGCCATTTTCTAAAACCGGAAGTGACGTCATATAACGAAAACGGCTGTACCGATTGCAACTAAATTTTGGAATTGTGTAGGACTTATAATTATGAATTCAATACGACATTAATTTCGGCCGCCATTGTTAAAACCGGAAGTGACGTCATATATCGAAAACGGATGTACCGATTGCAACCAAATTTTAGAAATATGTCGGACTAATATAATTATGAACTAAAGACGACATTATTTTCGGCCGCCATTGTCAAAACCGGAAGTGACGTCATATATCGAAAACGGCTGTACCAATTGCAACCAAATTTTGGAAATGTGTAGGACTAATAATTATGAATTAAAGACGACATTATTTTCGGCCGCCATTGTTAAAACCGAAGTGACGTCATTATCGAAAGCGGCTGTACCGATTGCAACCAAATTTTGGAAATAGTATGACTAATAATTATGAATTCAAGACGACATTATTTTCGGCCGCCATTTCAAAACCGGAAGGGACGTTATAATATATCGAAAACGGCTGTACCGATTGCAATCAAATTATGCAATTTTGTAGGACTAATAATTATGAATTCAAGACGACATTAATTTCGGCCGCCATTTCAAAACCGGAAGGGACGTTATAATATATCGAAAACGGCTGGACCGATTGTAATTTCTTAGTACCTATCCTAATCGGTTGAGGCGTATTTTTTTTAAAGAAATTAGTCCTTGCTCGGACATGTGCTACAAGCTGTATGAATAAACTAACAAAAGAAGTGATATCCCAGAAAAAAACACTCCGTGTAAAAAAGGCAGCCAAGTCTCTTTACTTAAAAAAAAATCAACACCGAAAAGGAGTGATATCAAAAAAGGAACCAAGTCAATGACATTTCCAAATATTTAATCGTATCTTTGAAATAAAAGTATAAACACCGAGAAATACTTTACAAAAGGACTTGGCGCATCGTTTTTTTAAAGACATTTTTCTATTCATAAGCATATGCCATTTATATACAACCGTAATTTAGAAATTTTAGAATAATAGGGACACAACTTTCAATTACATATTATACCTACATACCTACTGTAAAATATTTTCTATTTGAATATGTACGCGATGAAACTTGTTGCCTATATTTGTAATAAATATACAATAGTTATCTTCATATTATTGTTTCGTGGTCAACATAATTAAGTCTCATGCGTTATACCTTCTCACAATGAAATACATTTCTATTAATCCACATTTTATAACAATACATTTCACAAAGTACACAGTGAAGTCACATTGAACAACTATTAAAACCATAATAATATATACCATATAATGGTATAATATATACCATAATAATTTACTGCCATAATATAATAGTGTTCTATAAATAGTTAGTAATTATTTGACAACTTTTCATGATTTCCTTCAGTCATGATCAAATTATGAAAAGATATCCTTCTAATATCACCATATTAACAGTGCTATAAGAATATATATGAGCCCACTTCCTTGTTATTTAATTCTACCTCCCTTATTATTACTTCTATTACAGCATGACATCTTTCTTCTATCGCCATTACAAAATTATAAAATAGCCATTACCAAAAGTAGCTTGATTCATAGATACTGGCTCAAATAAAAAGAGGAATATGTACCTACTTGTTAATAATCTTTCCACTTTTAGGATAGAATGATGTCTTTAAAAAAACGATGCGCCAAGTCCTTTTGTAAAGTATTTCTCGGTGTTTATACTTTTATTTCAAAGATACGATTAAATATTTGGAAATGTCATTGACTTGGCTCCTTTTTTGATATCACTCCTTTTCGGTGTTGATTTTTTTTTAAGTAAAGAGACTTGGCTGCCTTTTTTACACGGAGTGTTTTTTTCTGGGTTTCCCTACGTTTCGTAAAAGACTTCTTTTACATCTTCAGGGGAACATTCAAGTCAATATTATCTGACAGCTCTTAAAAAACAAAGATAATACATAGCTTCCTAAAAAATTAAACCAAGGTTCAATAATTGTAAGGACTTGTTGCATTAAAAAGTATGTAAACCTTGCTGAGTAAAACCTGTCAGACAAGTGAAGAAAAGAAAATTATAAAAAGACATTAGATACTGTAGAAAACGTGTTGAGCTAGACTAATTCCTCTTCGTACTGCTCCTGGTTATGCGTCTGCATGGTGAATCTGCTACAGGATTGTTGGTCTGTTTATTCTTCGTCTTGGGCTGGCCATTCTTCCGACGTTTGTCCTCTCGTACCAAAGGAATCAGCCGAACATTCGGGTCAATCTCTCGGGTTTCGGGTTAATTTTTTAGGAAGCTATGTATTATCTTTGTTTTTTAAGAGCTGTCAGATAATATTGACTTGAATGTTCCCCTGAAGATGTAAAAGAAGTCTTTTACGAAACGTAGGGAAATAAAACTATTTAACACGGCAATACCAGAAAAATTGTATTACTAAATAAATAATCCGTGTAATGTTTAGCAAAATATATATATATATATATATATATAATAATGATTGTGAATTCTTTAATTTATTTAACTCTCTTCTATTTTTTCTATCAAACTCTTGCAAATGAAATCTTATCTGACGTCACAACTGAAAAAATTCTCACTGGGGGACAGAAGCTTTCGGGTAATCATTATCTTCCTTAATATTATATCCTTTTTTCATATTATTTCTTTATTTCCTTTTTATTATATTTCTTTCACGACTGTATTTAAAATACGATAAAACAATTGAAAAATCGCTTGTCCCCCAGTAAAATGAACAAGATTAATGTACACTCGGCCAAACAAAAATTGAACGCTGACCAAATTTGAATGACTGCTTGTCATGTCCCATAACCAATCAAAACTTGTTATTATCATTGAAATGTGAGGTCACCTACTAGAGTGAGACAATGAGATCGCTTAGACTGACTTCTGATGGTGCGATCTTACATTTATCAGCCTATCAGATTTATTGAACGTTTAAGTTTTGTTTGGCCAAGTGTACGTTACCATAGCAACCAGGGCGATGAAACTACAATTTTCAATAAATTTATCACTTGATAAGAAATTGACAACTCAATGAAAAGTATTCAAAAACCGCAGCAGCTTGTTGACTACAGAGTGAGTAGTGACATACTTGTTGCATGGAACATGGAACTACCTGTCTCCACCGCTCACGGAGACGATATGATAATGACGCAGGTAATCCAGATGAGTCTGCAGCTTCCCATGAACCTCATCTTAATACGACACGGGACTCCACTTAGCGTCTGCATTATACATGCCGCGTCGAGTGCTCTGGCGCCGTCGCAAGCTCGATATCGCTTTATTAGAGAGATAAACTACCTTTGAAGAGCTCGCCCGTTATTGAGCGAGCGTCACCTAGCTAAGCGATGACACGTTCTCGGTGTTCGTTTTTACGTTTTTGCCAACCGTTCTACCAATCGATCTGAAATGTTGCACACATACTAATGTAAACTGAGTGGTCTCGTTTACCCTATTAGTATTGTACAAGATACTGTGATTTTTTCAAATTACTGGAACCGTCTGCCTGATCAACCTTAAATTTTGCATTAGTCATCCATTTTAGATGCCTTTTTTTGTAAATATTAAAGTTATTGACATTTTACGGACATTTAAAGTCTCTCTTACATATGATCGCCACTCTCATTAGCTTAGAAAAGAAATAAAATAAGAAAATCGAACATATCTCGAAATTTAATATGATAAGACATCAAATTATATTTTATTCGCAAAGCGTAGATTTTTTTTACACTTAAAAACATTTTTTCCAAAGAATTGTCATTAGAAGCAGAATGCCCCTCAGACCTAGATAAACACACAAATTTACATTCCAGACAGAAACAACCACATAATACTGTAAAAGTGATAATTCTCGGAAAATAATGTGGATAGCCCATTGTTTTATGGTAAATTAGGAATCAGTGTATTTATCTGTATAATTATGAAGTTTCATCGATTTTTTAAAGGAAGACTTTAATGCATGTTTGAAAATAAAAGTTAATTTTATTGAAAGATATCAGGGAAACGCATTTCATTTGACCTCTTCCAAGGTCTATAGAGAAGATCCTTGCAAGTATCAATTAACATGCAATGAAGGATCGCTTATCAACACATTACACGGAACATTTTCCCGGTGAACTTCTCTTGGCGTATTCATTTTTGTTTTCATTACGAGGAACAATGTATTTTCACTCACGCTTAAAATAGAATTTCATCATGTACGCCATGATTCATATATTCGGGGCTTCTGAGTTTGAAGGAGTTACTACATTTAAGTTTTAATTATATTTTTGTACCTCGCATTTATATGAAATATCTAGCAGAAAGTTCACCTCCGAGTTTGTCCATGTTACGAATATTTTTTTCTGGCGAAGACTTAGTAAATGAGAGAAAAATTTAATAGTTGAACATTCTAGTTTTGACAATATTAGAGAGGATCAAATGTCCTTCACGATAGACCTGCGCCGAAATTGGAGTCTTGAAAACTCTCTGGAGTCAAAAAAAGTTGTATTATTTAAGAGGGCTGAGTAGTGAGCGTGGCCTTGAAAAGTTTTTTAATCGATTTTTATCAATATTTTGTTAACAAAATAGGGCTTTGTACGCGCATTCAGAACAGTTCAATGAAAATAATTTCATATCTTGGAATAATTTATTAGTTTTATTTTGTCCAACAGATGTTTCGTGCCATAATTTTACTAATTTTCGGACACTAAACGTCTGTAGGACAAAGTAAATCTAATAAACCATTACAAGCTATGAAATTATTTTCATTGAACTGTTCTGAATACTCGTACAAAGCCTTATTTTGTTAACAATTACATTGGCAAAGATATTGATAAAAATCGATTAAAAAACTCTTCTAGGTCAAACCACTACCCAGCCGTCTTAATTGGAAATGGAGCATATTAAGTGTTAATCCTCATTTTACAGACAACACGTATCCTACATTTCTAGATCAGATTTCTAATTGAATAAATAAATAAGTTATAACAGTTTTTGTCACCATCAATTTTTCTTTAAGAAGTGTTTGCCAGAAATTTCCCGCGTCCCGGAGGTCTATTCTATAAAGTTTTCCCAATTCCATTCTGATGGAATCCGGTCACGGCCATAAAGAATAACATTACATGGAATCGAATTCCATCAGAATTGGGAATTTAAAAGTTCTAGAATAGGACCCCCGGTTGCGTGGAAACGCATTTCACATCTTCTATCATCAACTGGTCCAGGACACTGAGACTTTCTTGTTCGTAGCGTGAGATGAAGTAGTCGCTGGAGCGTTGCCGTGACAACGTGATTAAAGGTGAGGTCATACTTCAGTGGGGCTCAATCACAGCTAATATCAGAACAATCCCCTTTACGTGGCACGTGACAATGTGGGATTTATATGGATTTATTTCATGTTAAATGGGGCACGATTTTACAATTGGTGGCACGATTTTACAATTGGTGGCAGAAGTGGGATTTCAAAATTATAAAAATAAATCCATGAAAACTTTATAACTCATAATTCAGTAATTTCATATATGCAATTATTTAATAAACAGCAATGTTTCGAGTGACTTTCATGCCATTATTAGGCTTTTGCACGTCGAAATACAAATCAACAAGTTACTCAAACAGGCTGTCAAAACACTTTTAATTGGAATAAACAACTAAATGTTTTCTTTGCTTTGAACGTGTAATAGCATGATGTATGTCAGTCGAAACGTTGCTATTTAAATAATATGTACTGTACTTAATATGCTAGAGAGGAAGGAGAAGTTCGAAGTATTATGATGCGTCGAGTCTGGCAAACAGACGCTGATTGTAATTCCCTAGTAATGGTTTTACAATTATGTTTCAAATACTTAGTTAGTTTGTAAGATGTATGTAAACCCCTTACCCGACATTGTTGGAAAGGTTTGAATAAATTAAATTAAATTAAATTAAATTAAATTAAAATGTACCATTCTCTGCATTTGTTATAAAAATTATTTACAAATGTTCATCGATTAATTATTCAGTTGATGACAATGAAATTATCGAGTATAGAAACGAACACTACTTCTATTTCCTTACATTTACATAGTTTTTATATTCTTTAACAATTTGCAAGGAGGCGTCCTCTCTTTATTACTTCCCAGATAATTGCGACGTTGAACGGAAAGTAAATTACTTCTCTTGAAAATGTCATAGAATTCATCATCGAGAAAAAAGAAGTTGAGAGACATTTTACACTTCACAGATATTTTATTCGTTCATTGTTCATAGCCAATGTATTTGTACCATTTGACACCTTCCTGCTTCATTATTCGCTACTACTTCTTTCAGTGAAGAAATTGAATATATTGAAAAATATATAAGTAATAAAGCTTTTATTCCTTCAAATACTTCGAAGTCCAAGGAAATGTATATTAAAGCTTCCTCCGAAACTTGCAATTAGTAGGTACCTAGAATAAAAAATGAACCTATAGGCGATGTTCTTATTTTAGGAAAATTTCACTCAAACGTCGTTTCTAGCGGTCCCCACACGTTTCAGAAGCCTACGTTATATTGATAGTCATTTGACTTCGTTTGATGGTTTGATTATTCGCAAATAAATGTAATTGTACTCAATTCGTAATTCTGCATATCGAACCTAAAGAATTTGTACATGTAAAAGATGTGAAAACAGCTTTAGTTGTTTTGTTACATCATGACACAGAAAGTAGGGAGATGGAGACAGGAGATTGCGTGGGAGGAGGAGATTGCCCTGCAGTGTTTACAATAGGACACGGAATCGTTTACAAATACAAACTCCAGTTGTTTCCTTCAACAAGGAAGCATTGTCTTGTATCTGTCACTTTGTTGAGCTTCCATTGTGTGCTCGTGTTTACAACCAGTCCTCACAACAACAGATTCAGAATAAAACGTTCGTGTGCTGTCACTGAATGTGCTTATAGAAATTCAACCTAGAATCCTGTATTTCTTATGAATTCTTATTGTTTATTCAATGAATGAATTATTTCTGCAATATGCTGTATTTCTTTATGATTTCTTATTGTTTATTGAATTATTGTTAATGCCACAGTCTAGCCAGTCATGGCATGTGGTCTAGACTATTAACCTGTTTATTATAAATAAAATGCTAAAACAAAAACAAACAAACCAAAGACGCTGGTTTCATTACATGCGAACATTGAAATTAAATCGACATGTAAAAACAATGGTAAAATTATTTGAAATATTTCGAAACGTTCCCACATCTCTAATCTAGTGGAGCGGTCGCTCCACGCCAGCCAAGTCGTACGGCGCGCGCACACACTCATTTAAAAAGGCTGGAGCAAACCCACTTTTACTGTAAGCATCAAAGTGGCATTTTCGGCCTACTGGATCTTAAAATTGGAAAATCTCACATTGTTGCGATATATCTTAATTTCGAGCTATGGCCCACCCTACAACATATACCAAATTTGGGAACAATAGGTTACGCCCTTTGCGCGCTAGAGGGCCGTGAAAACAGTGTTTTAGGGCGGTTTTCATAATAATAATAATAATAATAATTATTATAATAATAATAATTATAATTATTATATACATATAATTATTATAATAATAATAATTACACTTGTTTTAGAGAGGACTTCAATTGTTTTAGAGAGGACTTCACTTGTTTTAGAGTTGCTGGTTGGAACTGCTTGAGCACTGCTCTGATATTTTTATCTAATTTTAATTGTATTACTGTTATTTGAGCTACAATTTCTCTTGTATTTGGTAAAAGACAGTGTTCTGAACGAGTTGAGATAATAATCTTCGGCGTCCGTGAAGTATTTTAGAAGGTACGATTGGATTTGTCTGAAATATTTTACGCGAAATATTTGATAAATAGTTTTGATGGGAAAAAGCTGCTAGTCGAAAATCAAGGACTAACGACGTTTCAAATCAAGCACGGCCTTCTGAATGGGGAACCAAGACCTCAAGAAGTATATTTAGAAATTGTTTAACTTTTATCGATTATGAGAAAAAGGAGATGTGCCAGTGAACAGGAGAGAACAAGTAATCCACTTTTGGTACCGAGAAGGACCAGAAGTCAAAACCTTATTGCGCAACGAGAGACTGAACAAGTAACGTTCCCCTTAGTCCAGGATGAGGGAGAGGAGTCATTCCCTGGATCTTCTGGCAGTTCAAGCGAGGAGGAGTTAGGTTCCTGGAACGAGGAAACTCAACCCAGCCCTACTCCCGTAGCAAATTCTGTCTCTGGAGCTAATAATGCAGGTGCAAAATCAAAGAGACAGAAATGGACGGAAGAAGAAAATAAGGAGGTCATGTTTTGCCACTTCTATGTTCGTACAACCACACTAACGGGCCATATAAGGACTACGTATGAAATGTGGAAGCAAAGAAATCCAAATACCCGACTTGAAATGGATGCAAATAAACTTGCAAATCAGAGAAGGTACATAGTCAAGAGCGGAAAGATATCACCGGTCGAGCTCTCAAGAATAGAGCGTAGTGTGAACGATATTGTGGAAGTTGGTCTTAGAGATATTAACGAAGATGATTCAAATCAAGCCCACCAAGCGAGTAGAAGACATGAGGAGGAAGATCTGGAGATTCTAGATGATGAACAAGTAGATCCCAGTCAGGTAAGTTTGCCAAGCAGGAGTAGTGATGTGACAGAAGATGCAAGTAGCACAGGTAATGAACGAATTGATTCAAACCATGAAGAAATAGAGCATTCAAAGCTACAGGAAGAGATTATGGACAGGTGGAGCAAGTATAAAGATTCTGAATGTGACTCGATGCAGAGACCAAGACTCCCTAAGCTGAAAATAACACGCAAACTACTGGCGTTAGTAAGTAAGGCTCAAAAAGCTCTAGTAATCATTATGAAAGATCACAATGTAAACATTACGGAATTAAATCACTTAGTTTACGCTACAGCAGAAGTTATTACAGAAAATCTAGGATTATCTCTAAACTCAAAGAGGGAAAACCGAGAAGTACGAGAAGCACCTTGGAAGAAAAGAAATCAGAAGCAAATAGATGGATGGAGAAAAGAGTTGTCATATCTGAGAGAAATTCAATCGGAAACATTGTCTAGAAAACTGCAAGCTATAAAACGCAAACTGACTGAGAAATATAATATAAAAAAACTCTAGTGATATTGTCCGAGTAGAGGAGTTGCTGAAACAGAAAATACAAGCTAAAGCCTGTAGAGTGCGGCGTTTTCACAAACGAGTCCAACAATATCAGCAAAACAGGATGTTCAACACAGATGCGAAGAAGTTCTACAGAGATCTGGGTGCGAAGAAGATTGAAGTCAAAGAATCACCATCATTAGAATCTATAGAGGCATTTTGGAAAGGGATTTGGGAAGATGATAGAGGATATAATAGAGAAGCGGAATGGATAAGTAAGCAGAGAGAGGCAAATGATAATTTACCAGCAATGGAATGGCAACATATTACTGCAAAAGAAGTGACATCAAGTTTGAGGAAAGTTGCTAATTGGAAATCACCAGGACTGGATGGAATTCATTCCTTTTGGTTGAAGAAATTAACTTCATTGCATAAGTATTTAGCTAATGCTTATAATGAGTTAATTGAGCAACCTCAAATAACACCAATATGGTTAACGAAAGGAATAACAACCCTTCTTCCAAAGTCAGAAGCCACTCAGTTTCCAAAAAATTACCGACCAATTACTTGTTTGCCAACTATGTACAAAAATCTCACATCAATCATTGCAATAAGAATGAATACATTTCTAGGTGAAAATAATTGTTTGCCTCTAGAACAAAAGGGATGCAGCAGTGGATCATATGGATGTAAAGATCATCTGATGGTTAGCAAATCAGTCATGGAAGATTGTAAGAAGAGGAACAGAAACTTATACATGGGATGGATTGATTATAAAAAGGCGTTTGACAGTGTGCCACACAGATGGATCATCCAAGTCATGGATCTTTACCACATAAACAGAAAATTGGTTGCATTTTGCCAGGGCGTAATGCAAATGTGGAGCACACATTTAGTGCTAACTACCCAGGGATGGGATTACATAAAATGACAACTTACTTGTCGCAGCGACATTTTCTCATTTCAATGTTATTCACGGCCTTCTCGCTGCGACAAGTAAGTTATCATTTTATGTAATCCCATCCCAGGATGGCCAAATAACAACGGGGAATGTGAACATCAAGAGAGGAATATTTCAAGGAGACTCTCTTTCTCCGTTGTTATTTTGCATGAGCCTTTTCCCACTCTCAAGTATGTTAAACGGTAAAAGTGATGGATATCAGATGGCTAATGCAAGAGATAGAGTAAACCATTTGCTGTACATGGACGATCTGAAGCTGTTTGCCAAGAATGAAGAAGAAATTGAAGAGTTGTTCAACACCGTAAAAATATTTAGTGATGATATTTCTATGGAATTTGGGCTCGATAAGTGTGCAACATCCACATTTGTGAAGGGCAAATGTGTGCAGTCGAGAAATATCATAATAGACCCCAACACAATGATAATGGCTTTAGATCGTGACAAGAGCTATAAGTATCTTGGGGTCAATGAGGGAGATGGCATACAACATGATTCTATGAAAGAAAAACTGGTAACTGAGTACCGTAAACGAGTCCGACTGATATTGCAAAGTGAGTTGCATGGAAGAAACAAAATAACAGCCATTGGATCGTTTGCAGTACCTGTCATACAATACAGTTTCGGGGTTCTCAACTGGAAGATGGAGGAGCTCAGAGTGATCGACAGGAAAACCAGAAAACTTTTGACGATGCATGGATTACATCACCCTAGAGCTGATGTGGAACGTCTTTATGTTTCAAGGAAAGATGGCGGTAGGGGATTATGTAACATTGAAAATGCATATAAAACAGCAATCATTGGACTGGCTGAATATTTGAAGAGAAAGAGTTAAGATAAATATGTGCAATTGGTTGTGGCCCACGAAAAAAGAAGACCCAAAACACTTTCAATGTTGCAGATAGCTGAAAAGTTGAAATTACCCCTAATGTTACCACCTATGACAGAGAATCCTAATATTTGCCCGACTGAGATCGTGAGGAATCTAAGGCAAGATGTGAAGAAGGCACTGAAGAGTAAGTTGATAGAAGTTTGGGAGTCAAAGGCAATGCATGGTCAATATGCGAGAAATCTTAAGGAAGAATATGTCAGCAGAGAACATACCTTTAATTGGATTCAAAAAGGAGACCTCAAAGGAGAGACAGAAGCATTTCTTGTTGCAGCTCAAGACCAGGCATTGAGGACAAGAAGTTATGAAAAACGTATACTGAAGACAGGTGGAAATGGCCTATGTAGATTATGTAAACAATATGAAGAAAACATAGCTCATATAGTTTCTGGTTGCCCTATTCTTGCTAAAGTTGAATACATAGAACGCCATGACCGTGTCGCGTCTTACATTCATTGGGAGGTGTGCAAGAACTATGCTATTCAAGTGACCGACAAGTGGTACGACCATAAACCAAACCAGGTCACTTGTAAAGATAAAATAACAATACTTTGGAATGAACAGGTGAACACAGATCGGACGATATTAGCAAACAAACCTGATTTAATTATCAAAAACACCGAGGAACGAACGTGTCTGATCATCGATGTAGCCATTCCAATGGAAACTAATGTCATGAAGAAGGAATCTGAGAAGAAGTTGAAGTACAGAGATTTGGAAATCGAAGTTAAAAGGATGTGGGGATTAAAGACTACAATACTACCAATCATTGTCGGAGCACTGGGCACAGTAACAACTAATTTTGAAGATTATGTGAAGACCATTCCAGGAAATCCATGTTGGAAAGAAGTTCAGAAGATCGCTGTCCTTGGAACATCTCATATACTAAGAAGAGTATTAACGTGACCTCCTGTTTAAATATGTATGTTATTTCCTAAAAAATATGGATTATTTTTGGATTAACAATGTAATACCTACCAGTTAGTTTTGTAAATGAACATACTTTCTGTGAATAAAACGATAATAATCTCAGTAGTAGTAGTAGTAGTAGTAGTCTCCTGGAATTTAAATCCGGTAAACAGGCCACAGCCTAAATGGCTGAACCGATTGATCCCACATTTTTACCACGTGTGCACTTTTGGCGTCTGATTTAATCTTCACCCCATGAATTTTTTGTGCCGCCATTTTGAAACCGGAAGTGACGTCATATCTCGTCAACGGCTGGACCGATTGGAACGAAAATTGCGCCAAACGATCCAGACGGTCATCTATATGCATGATAAGTAGCAAAAGACTAAACATTATGTTAAAGAAACCGGAAATGACGTAATGAAATTTGAAATACATCGATTGGCTTTTTGGCAACAAAGGTTGATCCGATTATTTTGATATTTATGTAACGTATGTACTTTTGACGTCTCATGTGACTTGTTATAAAACCAACCGGAAGCCGCCATTTTGAAACCGGAAGTGACATCATATCTCAATAACGGCTAAATAAATTTCAACGAAACCAGCGCAAAACAATTAAGACGGTCAACTTTATGTATTATCATCAATAATATTTGCAGTTTCCCATACCTAAACCGGAAATGACGTCACACATTTTAATAATCTCACAAATTTTTATTTTGATGCAATAAATATACTATTTGAGACAGCTTATAAAATTGTAATCATGTTTCAAATATACTTCAAGGGGTCAGAGATTTCAGCCGCCATTTTTAAACCGGAAGTAACGTCATATCTCAAAAACTGGTAGACAAATCGGTATGAAACTAGCGCCAAACGATTCGGAAGGCCATCTCTATGGAATATGAACAGTACAAATAGAATTTTCCTATTTATGAGACCGGAAATGACGTCAATTAAATGTATAAATTATTATAATTCCCTCCTATACAATAAATACATATTCAGAAAGCTTAAAATGATACACATCATTTATAGAAATAAATTCTATGTGGCATTGCAGAAAGTTAAGCAGCCATTTTGAAAACCGAAGTGTTTCCATATCTCGGAACTGGGTTGACTGATTGGAATGAAACCTTTGCTATTCTTCGTGAAAGATCATTTAAAGCAATTATTTAGGACCATACGCTGCTATTCATTAGTGGTAACGAAATTGTAAAGGGTGATGATTTTTTTAAAGAATTTAGTAATTGTTCATTTCATATGTGTCACAAGTTGTTATAGAATAAACTAAAAAAAGGAGTGATATCCCCATAAAAAAACACTTCGTGTAAAAATACCAGCCAAGTCTCTTCTACTAAAAAAAAAAATAATAATAATAATAATGTAATTTATTGAGCACATAAAATAGGTACATAATTGGTCTGTATTCAACAATCGAGTCGTTGATCTTCCATACATCCATCTCTTCTCTTCAGCTGCTTCACATCTTCACCATTTACCTACTTCTTCTTAATTCATAATAGTCATTAAAATTGTGCTTCAATATCAGTGGTAATATTGGAAGAACATCCAAGCATTTGCTTTTTAGCTGAGGGAAAACCACTGAAAAAACATTCTCAGCAGGATGTAATCTTGATTCTCGTCTTCCAATATCATTACTTCACGAATTCTCTTTCTTGAATGATAGCGAGTTTATCCTTAACGAGCGTCTTGAAAGCTTTTAAACTTAGGGTCTGCTCTTCTGTTGTTGTTGTGTTGTATGCTACTGAGGCTGAATAGGAAAAACAGTTCTTGAATTTTTTACTTCGATGAGTTCCAAAGTCTAGCTTATCTTTGGACCGCGTGTCTCGTAGGTGAATATCACGACGCTTTCTCAACTTATCATTTAAATACTTTGGCTCTCCCGTTCTCAATATCTTGTGCGTTGCGCATGTTAAATGTAGGCTTCTTCTCGCTTCCATCTTTAGCCAATGAAGTTTTTGAATGTAGGGACTTATATGGTGTCTTCTCTTAATATTGAATACAAACCTAGCATAAGAATTCTGGACTTTTTGAATACGACCTACATCTTTCTTCGAAATACACTAAAATATCTAAAAATTAAAATATCGAAATATCTAAAAATTCTGCACTGAAAAGTAATGATATCAAAAAATTTGCCAAGTCAAAACTTTATTTGAAAATCAAAAAATACTTGGCGCATCGATTTTTTAGGGCATTTTAGGTCTACTATATGTTTGTATATTTTATGTATATTTTATATCTGGCCTATACTTCTAAGCTATTAATATACACGATGCGCCAAGTATTTTTTGATTTTCAAATAAAGTTTTGACTTGGCAAATTTTTTGATATCATTACTTTTCAGTGCAGAATTTTTAGATTTCATATATTTTTTTTTAGTAGAAGAGACTTGGCTGGTATTTTTACACGAAGTGTTTTTTTATGGGGATTATCTCTAACACAGGGAAAATCGCTAGTAAATCCCCAACACCACTTCTATTTTAAGATGACAAACTTTGCTTCTTCTCCCCACAAGAATTAGCGTTCGAACTCAGCCACTAAAGCCCCAAACACGATTGACGCGAACGCAAAGACGCTCTGTGACATTTACAATTCGGACGCGGGCGGAAAGAATGTTGGCAAATTCCAACACTCCGCACCGTCCTTCCGCGCGAGGCCATCGTTATACTCACTTCCTTCCACGTCAATCACATTGTGGTCATGTGAACTCATTTTCAAGATAGATATCTTCCGAGTCACAGTTTGTTCTGCATTTGAACATAAAGAATATGACGTTCTGAAATTTCCAAACGTTTATTAGTGACCAACCAAAACATTTATTTGAAGAACAACTTTATTTTGTATAAGTTGCAGCATTTTATTAGAACACTCTTAGATATACATGTCCGTGGATGACTTACTGAGCTATAACTGCTCTCTTTCGACCTACTTCCTTATGAGACATTCAGTATTTACATGCAAAATTGTGTTGCAAATTGTGTTGTAGAAATTCGCATTTCTTTGCAAATTTTTTATTTAATTTAAGAAGACCGTGATAATATCTCTAGTAACAATGACACGAGAAGAGCGTTGAAACTGTCAGTTTGTCCCAGCTCAAGCTGTGAAATATGAACTCCTTTCTCCTGATGTAACAGCCGTCTATAACAGGCCCCAGTGGGCGAGAATTGAATTGCAGTTAAGTTCGTAAATGGGGTTAAAAATTAACCAATGAGAAACGAGTGCAGTCGACCGCTATCATACTTAATTGAATGTAAAATGCTTCCACACCTCTAGGTCACTTATTTCGCTTTTGCTTAACTCTATTTCAATTATTTAAATATACATTATCTTCATGTAACATCAATTGAAAGAAAATTGAAAAAGAAGGCAATGACATTTCATTATTCAAATTAAACAGCTGAGCAAAGACAATGACATTTCATAACAACTTTTCAGCTCAGCAAGATCGAAGTCATGATTGTGAGTGACGTTTTACCACCCTTACTTCTTGGCTGAAAAATAACTCCATAAACGAACTTACTGCAATTCAATTCTCGCCCCCAGTGGAGCCAAGCAACAGGTATGTCACCTCAACTTCTTAACTTCATCGGCATGCGGGTAAAGCAGGGCGCTGTTTTACCTCCGCTACGTGCTCTCTATAGAAGACATTATCAACTCGAGAAGGATTTCTCAGGCGGAATTGTGCTGTACTTGGCGTTCCCGGGTACGAGAATGTTTCAGGAAAATATTTTTAAATTAGATGTATAAATAACCATGACAAATGACGATGGCCATGACAAAAGCTTTTATAACTTACACATTTCAATAATAATTAAGGATGCAGGATATGTTCCTTCTGCCTTTATTCCCTGGTTTCAGTCGAGAGGCAAGTGATGGGAGGGTACCCTACTAATAGTCCACGACCGTCTGCTTCCCACCGTCCATCTTCACCTATTATTCACCATCATCTCCCAATCATCATCATAATCATTTATCCGGCGCCATTGGCCTCGCTGCAGAACAGTGCAACGTTAAATACAAATGAGATAAATGAAGCAGGGTAAACTAAAACACCAATGATGCAATTTGTGTTTTTTAGAAGGGATGAGAAAAGCTCTCACAGGTTTTAAAGATGAGTGAAATCATCTCAAAATAATATCATATTTGATTCTAACCTCGAGTCGTATCTTGGTCTTAGGGCATTTAACATTTGAGCGCCATAAACCATAAATCTAATCCTGGTTCCAGAAAGTCATAAACAATCTAAGACCAAAGAGGAGGCTAAGAATCATTCTCTTCACAAGGAACTGGGTGACTGCACAGCAGCACTACGAACCTTTAAACATTGTTCCACGAAACATATTCACTTTGTCAGTCTGATCAAGAACGGTTTGCCAATATGGCTTTATTGTTAATAAATCTTGGCAAATGAATAATACAGAAACTAATACTCTTCATGATTGAATCTATATTTTTATTAAGAACTCTTTATCGTCCGTTTTAATACTGCATTCTTTTAACGCAGCGATATAAAAACGGAATGATTTATAGTTGTTGCAATGAAGGAAGAGAGATAACATTCTGTCTGCAGTACGTTATTGATTATGCAGTAGGTACACTAATAATGCATTGAGTTATCAAGATAATGCAATTGGTTGTAGAGCTTATTTTATTGCGTGGGATTTAAAGATAAAAACCTTTTTCGTGTGAGAGCCCTTTGGCGTTTATACAGAAATAGTTTCTTTCGGAACGAATAAATACATTTATTTTCCACTGCCCAGATGGAAAACACAGCTTTCTCTTTGGTTACCAAAAAAGCTTTTAAACAGAGAAGAGTTTTTTTCTGATGTTAAACAGAGTTCTAAGCCCACAACTATACGAGTGGCAAAATATAACTCCCATTTTACCGGCATTTTAAAAGAAATTTATATTTCAGTCGAAAAATTTGATATAGTTTGTCATCAATCTGTACATAGAATCAGAAAGCTGGAAGTAAATTTTCTCGAATTTTAGTTTCACTTGAATCATATTTATATATTTATATTATATGATAGAACTTGATTAGAATCAAGTTCTATCAAGCGTAAATTATCTGTGAAGTCCCCAAGTACAGTTGTATTGAAGTAGGAATTCTCGTTTCAAAATACTCAGCAATACAAATAAGATTGGATGAAGACAATTACACAGATCATTGAAATGCCTTCTGCTTATAAGATACAGAATTAACGTGTGAGAACTCCTCACTGCAATGCTATTCATATGGCAGTGAAATCATATCGACCCGACGGAAGTTGAGTAATACAGGTCCATGAGACCGCATCATTTCAACCCGAGTGTCGTTCGAAATTGCAAATTGAATTTGATTTTAATTTCAGTTGAGTTGGCGGTGGATTACGAGGTAATTAGTTAGGGGGTGGGGGTGGGGGTGGGAGATCGATATTTTACGAGACTGTCTCCCTGTGGGTGGTTTTCATGAGGTCCCAGCAATATGGTTCCACCAAGCGGGTTAAAATACATTCAGAACTGGATTATAAGTGTGTTGTATGGCTAAGCCTTTAGTCGACTCCTCACATGCGTACGAGTACTGTAGAATGTTTATCAACTACAAGATTCTACAGTAATCTGATGAATTTCCTTGCATTTTGGGACATAAAACGACTGCCATTACTCCCTATTCTTCCTATGTCAAGTTTGGAAGCCGTAACTTATTACTTTCATTCATAACGCGCGTAATTTTCGAACTTTCGTAGAAGTGAATAAATAGAATGGAGCTTCATACCTGCAGTGCGATTGTATAACTACTTAGCCGAGGTAATGGATCGTTATCGATACCAATTGATAAAAGTAATTTAGCCTATCAGAAGGTAAAGCGATTCAAAGTGCGTAAAGTCGACTTCCTGAGATAAATAATGTAATTATATTTCATATCCTCGAAGCTTTTGCACAATTCAAATGATTAACAATGATAATAATAGTTAACTTTCATCAATTTGTATAGATAACGGTCCATTATCTCGGCTGAGAAAGTTATACAATCGCCCTGCAGAAATTGTGCACCTAAACTTGACTAAAACACCGTTTAAGATGTAACTAAATTTACTAATCACTTCGTGTACACGTTTTAAATCTGACTTGCATATGTGTTATACATTGTCAATGTACATGCAAGTCAGGTTCCTTAAAAGTCCTGAGGACAGCTATGGAAACTGACGGTTGCGTCAAATTTTCCCAAATATCAAAGTCTCCCCAAGGCTCATTATTTACTCCACTGTTATGCAACTTTGGAAGGTAGTTTTGATAAACATTTTCTCGCAATACTATTGAGAAAATGTAAGAAATATTTAAAGAAAAAATCATAAAATTTTTCTCACATTTCATGAAAGAGGAAAAAAAATTGTTTCAAGTATTTCTTAAAATTTTCTCAATAGTATTGCGAGAAAATGGGTATCAAAACTACCTCCCAAAGTTGCATAACAGTGGAGTAAATAATGAGCCTTGAGGAGACTTCGGTATTTTGGGAACATTTGAAGCAACCGTCAGTTTCCATATAGCGGTCCCTAGGGTTAGTTTACTTTTGTGAACTTCAAATGTAATCTTGGATTTAGATTCCAAGATCTTTAGTGCCTTCAACTTATATTTCATCTTCTACCGACTCATTATGAATTATTATTGCTTCAACGCATTTTTATATTTTCAATTGAAAATATTACGCCATTGCTTCCATTACTACAATACTGAACAGACGAGTGGATCTCTTGAAGAAGAATCAGGCTATTGAAAAGAGAAACTTTTATACTAAACAACTTCTTGCTTATTTACTGCGTAACAAAATGGAACAAACTCGATCACATTTACAAGGGAGATTTCTTTCACAAAGTTTTTTTATTGTACTCAAGGGGCATCTTCTTTGGTTTAGAATACACGGAGAAGTGTGATGAAGATTTCGGGAAGATTTACGAGTTGCTGGGAATTGTAGCATCCGAGGTTGGTTCAATCTCATTTTGAAACTACACACTTCGTCTAGAACGAAAAGATCTTATCAGTAATTCTCATCACATTGTTCAGCAGACTCGTCGTAAAATTGAAATGCAACTTTACAGGTATTTTGTTTTAACTAGGAAAACGCTCTGTGAAACGCGTTGGAAAGCGAGCATTTGACCCGCGTTTGCAGCCAGGAAAGAACTGAAATGAATTTCATCAAAGGAGCAGTTACAATGTCTTTGAATTCTTTGTAATAAAATTGACAAATATTTCAAAACAGCATAAATATTAGTACAATGTCAATTACACTTCAAGTACATTGCTTTGTACTCTTACATTATTGTAGATGTAGAAGGCAAGGAGGAAATTTGTTTCGATATTATGTTGCACGATTTTGGAATGTTGTAATCAAGCTCCATCAATTGTCATTTGACTTAGTCTTCTACAGTTATATTGAAGTATTCTCTTAACACATGCCAACATTACAAATATGATTGGATAAAGGCAGAATTACTGGTTTATGAGCTCACCTCAAGAATCATTGAATTGGACTTCCACCCTTCTACCTCCGAGATACGGATTGATTCATTTGTACTGCATTTACTCCTATGCCATCCCACTCATATCCGGCATGAACACACATATCAAGTAAAATGTTTCAGTAAGTAAGTTAAAAGCAAGTAGCCAAAACAGTGTGATGAAAAAAAGATCAATTGTATTTTAGATCGGTTTAATATGAGCAAAAAAACGGCTTCATGAAAATAATAACCATTTTGGCTCATATTTTAGCGGGCTGATTCAGATAAAATATGCGACAACATTATTAATATGGTACAACATTTACCTCTTCACAATATATTTTGGAAATCAAACTGGTATTATCTGTTATTATGAATATAGCATTGGTTAAAAACTAACAAGTTGACCCGATTTGGAATATAAATACACTTTTCTTTTGTCTTTAACACTTGTTGCGACTTTCTGCAGTGCTTGATTCACGAACGGATAATAATACCGATTTAATTTGCTATAAACATGTACTACTTATTAGTTGCTACTTTGAAGTGGCAGTTGGCAGTGAAAATAATGAAAAATGTAAGTACCTACTCTACTTGAACTGATCTTGTGAAATTTGTTACGCTTTGGGCACTTGATTCGCGAAGTTCATGAATTTTTCATGATATTCCGCGGCCAGGGTTGCTGGGACCGTGATTAAAAGCAGAATATATTCACCAGTAATAAAGAAGTAATCTCAAATCATGAATATTAATTCTGCCACTTTTCACCGACTACAGACAAAATTGGCTCGAGAACCGATTTAAAAAACACCACCCTCAGGGTATTTAAAATCTGAAGAATTTGAGTTGTTTTCATAATGGTGATCGGTTTTAATATGAAGGAAAGAGGAAGCATAACACAAATTCATTGTTCTAGAAAATTAAATAGATGCATCATATTCTGAGAGTAGTAATGAGACCTCAGAACAAGCTCTCGGTTTAAAAGGAATCTTAAAATAAACATAACTGGGACTGTCGATTGTATGGGTACATGGAAGTGGACTGATACATGGCATTCTTGAAGAACATTAGTAGTCCACTTTTTGAAAAAACTAATTTAAGAGTCCAGGGGACCGCTATGGAAACTGACGGATTGTGTCAAATTTTCCCAAAATACCTAAGTCTCCCCAAGGCTCATTATTAACTCCACTGTTATGCAACTTTGGGAGGTAGTTTTGATACCCATTTTCTCGTAATACTGTTGTAAAAATGTAAGAAATATTTAAAGAAAAAAAGTTTTATTTTTCACATAGGTATTTCATGAAAAAATATGAAAAAACCTTTTTTATTTCAAGTATTTCTGACAATTTGATAATAGATTTCCCAGAAAATGTGTATCAAAACTACATCCCAAAGTTGTATAACAGTGGAGTAAATAATGATCCTTGGGGTGACTGAGTTATTTTGGGAAAATTTGACACAATCCGTCAGTTTCCATAGGTCCTCAGGACTCTTAAGATGTCATCTTGCATTGATTTTTATGAGCTTTCAGGATATTTCCTCAGTTTTTAGATGCTACAAAGTCTTGAAAAAAGCAATTAAAATATCGAACTGTATGGAAGAACGCTATTTGCAACATAAAACTTCGTTTCTTTCAGCTTCATCCGAAAGTGACTAGCTTTCTTCCCCTACAAATTCCTTGTCAAATAACTTTCACTTTTCAGACGCGTATCTCTTCAAATGATATCAAATGGAATATTATCATTCTTTCCCTGTACCCGTCAAGTTGAGTTTTCTCATACATTATTTGACAAACTCAAATTTCGAAATTTGATGCCTTCATTAAATCATATTTGTAACAATGACACCAGTCATTTTGAAAGAATATCTTTTGTTGACTTTTGTCAATTTACAATTGATAAAGCGTGATGACATAATTCCAAAAGTTTGCAACGGAAAATAGGGGTGAATAGGGGTCTATATTTGTGTACAAATGTAGAAACAATTTTCTAATGTACAAACCTGAAAACAATTTATATTATTTTTAATTAACAAAATATAATTTTGTAGTTTGTTAAGTCAATAAATTAATTTACAAAATGCAGGTTTCCAATCTGGGATGAAATTGAACTGTACCTACGTTTGAATGTGTCAATACATTCAAAACCAGCGTCAATTAACAGAATATATACATAAAATCAACATATTTGTAATGTTGCTTTCATAGCTTGACATCAAATGAACATAGCTTCATTTCAGAACACGGGAAATGCTCTATACAGGTGATATAAGAAAATAAGTAAAGGGCCAATGTAAAAAGTACCGAAGTCACATTTTGGTGACCGTTTGTCAACATTAGCCTAGTCGCAGAACAGTGCGACGTTAAAACACCACTAAAACATTGTCAAAACGTGTGTTTCGAGACTTATGTATCGATCTGTTTAATGAACCAGCACTCTAAGCTTGATTTCTGCTGAATCATTTTGTTTGCTATTACAACCAGCAACACGCAGCGGGGCAAAATGCGTCCAGCAGCCAATAAAACCAGTGTTTACCCAATCAATACACTTTGTTCGTTGAGACTAGAACAGCTGATGTAAACACTAAACACTGAGGCAACAGAAATAGTTCATTAGGTTGCCGCATCGTTTGTGATAACGATGAAAATTGAAAACACTTCAAAGTTGCAATCTAAAGTTCATTAAATGCACAATTAGTCCGTTGTGGATTGATCTTCTTTTTGACAACAACCTATTCTTATAACACTGGTGTTTATCACGATGACGACGACGACGACGACGACGAACACGACGATGACGATGACGATGACGATGACGATGACGATGACGATGACGATGACGATGACGATGACGATGACGACGACGACGACGACGATGACGATGACGATGACGATGACGATGACGATGACGATGCCGATGACGATGACGATGACGGCGACAATGACAATGACGATGACGATGACAATGACTTTGACGATGACGATGACGATGACGATGACGATGACGATGACGATGACGATGACGATGACGATGACGATGACGATGACGATGACGATGACGATGACGATGACGGCGACAATGACAATGACGATGACGATGACAATGACTTTGACGATGACGATGACGATGACGATGACGATGACGATGACGATGACGATGACGATGACGATGACGATGACGATGACGATGACGATGACGATGACGATGACGATGGCGATGACAATGACAATGACAATGACAATGACAATGACAATGACAATGACAATGACAATGACGACGACGATGACGATGACGGTGACGATGACGATGACGATGACGATGACGATGACATGACGATGACGATGACGATGACGATGACGGTGACAATGACAATGACAATGACAATGACAATGACAATGACGACGACGATGACGATGACGGTGAAATCTAACATTGTATCAAATTTTAGATTGCTGGCGGAATAGTTATCTGTGGCAAAATCTCATTGCTAAGGGATTTGCTACCGCTTGAAGTTATAGAATCACAACTCGGGGGCACACTTTAGTGCATCTAAGCAGTGGAAGAAGGGGCTTTATTTTAAAACCACCGGGGAAAAGCTTTGTGAAACCGGGCCTCATGGGGGCTGGGACGCCAAATATCAGGTGTTCTTGACATTTGGGGTCTCCACTCTGATATTTTTCTATCCGAAGAATAATTGTCTTTTTTCATTGTAATAATTTGACAATGATCATTCTGAGTTCGGCTTACTAGGTAAGTAAAGTTAAAAAAGTTATTTAGTCAGAAACGTTTGTTCAAAAGGACTAACATCGAAAAAATCGAGTCTGGGAGCACCCCCAGATCCCCCAATGAGCTCCCGAAAACTATTTTTTGTATTTTGTTACCCTTCTTAAAATACTTGCTGTCAATTTGTAAGTTTCGCCGATTTGGGAATGTGAATCTACAAGCGAGAAATATATGCTTTGAAAAAGTGTGCAAGAATTTATGTTCGTCTTGATGGTGTGTGGGTGGGCGGGAGGGGGGGGGGGGGGGGGTGGCAGAATTATTTTGAAAGGGCTCCACTTCTGTTTTTACCCCTCTGTCTCATTTCTCTTCTAAAATCTACGTGATATTGTGTCGGCCGGTGTCTGTTGTATTAATAGATCGATGACAATACATAGCGCCTGCGTGCTTGCATGTAGGCAACACGCATCACACCCACAGCAAACAATGCGTGCACATAGACACTCGGCCGTGAGTCAACACCGCCTATTGGCACGATCTTCTGCGTGTTGATATTCACAGGCGGCTATTGACACTACTGGAGTCTGACATGGGCTAGAGAGGCCCTGTCGATAGAAACTATTGTATGTGATATATATTTGTGGGTATTCTGTACCTTAGAGATAGGAGGACTGAAGCCCATTTTCTCGATTTTGCCATTTGACACTTGTCAACAAATACAGTTATGTATATTGAAGAATTCTCTTACACATTGTTACAAAATATTATTGAATGAGGCAGAATGACTAGTTTTTGAGCTCACCTCAAGAATCATTGAAAATGACTTCCGGCCTTTTACCTCTAACGTACAGTATGTATTCCAATAAAATAAGTTTTGTTTTTAAATTTTTACATGACTTTAGCAAACAAAATAACGACGCTAGTTGGCTCAGAGGTAAATGCACTGGACTCTTATATAATGGTCTGGAGTTCAGTGATTGAAATGTTATTTGATTTAATGACAATTAAGAGTCGACAGGACTCGCAGAAAATTTCGATTCCGAAGTAAAAAAAACTTAGGAATGCATGAAAATGCATTAGCTATGGATTGTACGTGACATTTGTGACATTTAATCGTGTGTTGCATGTTGCATATACTGCTGTGAAGTAAGTTATCTTAATTCAAATATTGAAAACCACAAAAAACCATAAAAAGGTGGCCCCTACTTTTTTCTTAACGGCTTGACCGATTATTTAAAAAATTAAACAGCATAGAGATAAAGAGTAAATCTGTGCCTCTAGTGATCCAAAAAAATAATAAAAAATGTTTTTTCTTGTTTTGAGGAAGTGCTAACATGGGCAATATATTAGTCTTTTTGGCACCACTGCTCTGAAAATTCTAAACAAAAAATAACACTTTTGGCCCACTAGAGGCACAGATTTATTATTTATCTATAATCTGTGAAAATTTGAAGACAATCGGTAAAGCCATTTAGGAAAAAGTAGGGGCCGCTTTTTTGTGCTTCATAAAACATGGATTTCATCAAGTATCGTATAGATTCTTAACGCCGCCAAACTCCTGACATTATTTTTATATAGTGTGTCCCAATTGAGGGGCAAATGAAGGGAATGTAATAGTTCGTCTCCCTTCTCCCAGACATAATGATATGAATTAATTTCAACACCATAAACATATTTGAAGAGTAGAGGGGATGACGTAACAAGATGACGAATATGAAAAGTCTATGTTTAATTTAGTTTATTCTAAGGAATTGTGTTATCCTCCAAGTTGTGAGCTTATTCTGAAAGCTCCTGCAACCAGATGAAACCTCTACTTCATAACCTAAAAAATGTCTTGTTGGTTATTAATAGGGCTAGGATGTTTAGGACATATCCATTTTTAGTTTTTTGTTGAGATATAAATATGTTTTATGTAGGGCTGTGCGGGTACCCGAAATTTCGGGTTCGGACGGGTAGTTGAAACCCGACTCGAAAACAAAATATAATACTCGAAAAAGGGTTTTTTCGGGTAGTTTGAAATTTCCGCCAAAAGTCTCCAGAACGTAGTTGCGCTTTTTCCCGCTAGGTTGCACTAGTCCGCGGTTGCGCTAAGCGCCTGCGCCGTGAAGTCGGTCGTCCGCCATTTTGGAATTGACGAGATGAAAACACTGATGGATGAAAATATGTGCGTCGTCCAATTTACAGTTTGTTGTTGAGTTTCTAAATTATGTAAAAGTGCCAAGTGCAATGAATATTTTTGTTATGGATAGTGATGAGCAGGGCGAGGTAGTTGACAATGATTTTTTGCGACGTAACGTACCTAATAGTCCAAGACCAGGTACAAGCAACGGACGGTGCCAATCGGTTTGTTGTGGATAGGGATGAGGAAGGCGAGGTATTTGACAATGATTTGTTGCGACGTAATAGTCCAAGACCAGGTACAAATGGTACAAGCAACGGTACCAACAACAGTAGGAAGGCTTCTCCATCATTTGTTCATGGTAAATCAAACTAAATACTACCCTAGAGAGTTAACAATGATTTTTTTAAATAAAAAAATACCCGAAATTACCCGATCGATACCCGACGTATTTTTACTACCCGACTCGAACCCGACCCGACCTCCAAAAATGCTACCCGCACAACCCTAGTTTTATGTGTTTCTGATTCCAAAAATATGTGTTTCATTATGCCTGAAAATGCCTTTTTCTCATTTTTTTTGGAATTCATTGCTTGTCTTCCTATTATAACATCTTTTTGTCCTTTTTTAAAATATTGTGGAAAATAATATGAAATGCTTGTTGCAAGTTACAACAATTGTATGAATTTTGGTCTAGACCACAATTCATACAATTTCCATCCACCATTTGGATGGACATCAACAATTGACACTTGATACATTGACACATACATAAATAATTTAAGTTAATTTTAATATATTACTCCAAGTCCAACTCCTAAACCGATAAATCGAATGTATGTTGACGAATATTACACACCATAAATAGATTCGTCCTTTTTCGGGATTTTTGCCTGCCTTTTTGGACGTTACATAGGTCCTAAACATTCAAGCCCTAGTTATTAACCTGTGGCCTTCATTTGCAAAACACCACAATAAATACCACTCACTCTGCTGGAAATGAATGTATGCTGATGGTCATGGGCGCCCGCAGGATTTCTGCCAGGGGGGGCAATGCAAGTAAAAAAAATTACAGGGTTAAGGGGGGTGTGGGGGGGCGCGTCCCCCACCCTGCCCCGCAGGGCGGTTTTTGGTTTTTGGACACTTTGAAATCGATTTTGAGACGTTATGAGGTGTATTTTGTTCAAATACCTATTCAATATTTTTTAAATTTTACACTTTGGGGTGGTGGAGGGCATGCCCCTACCATGCCCCGCAGGGCATTTTTGTGTTTTTAACACTTTGAAATGATTTTTTTTGTTTTTTTTTGTTTACAGATTGAAACTATACGTTACTATACGTTACTATAAAAACAATACACAGACAGTAGTAGGTAGGTATAGACTAAATATACTCTTTCCAGGGAAAATGAAATGTATAGGTACTAAGATATGTATAGGTTTAAAAATATTATATATTTTTAATTATTGTGTATATTGTGTGCTTATTGTAGTACATTTTCCCAATTTTTGTGGATATCCAGGGGTGGCAAGTGCCCCCCCTTGCCCCCCCCCCCCCCCCCCCCCTGCGGGCGCCCATGCTGATGGTGTCGAGGATCTAATGAGAGTAACGATGTGCTGAGAAGATAAGCAACACGCTGAGTTGTGGTGATTCGCTAAGTGGCGGCAAGCCGACTGGGATGAGAGGAAGGAGTGATGGTTGAAGAGAGATAGAGATGTTCACTGCTCATTGGGTTTTACTGCCGGAATGTAATTGGAGGAAGAAATACTGTTTTCACGCTGAAGAGTTTACTCCCGATTGCTTTTACAGTTCTCTTTACTCATCAGTGTTTTTATTTTCTCTCTTATATGAATTGAAAATCAATTTGTCATTTTCTAGACTCTCAAGAGTACTGACTACTTAGCTGGAATTGTTTTGAGCGGATTTAAATGTGGATATTGAAGTGATACTTCCTCTTCATTCTCATTCTGCAATGCCACAAGCTGGAGTACTTTTAGGCCTCTATACGACCTCAATGTGTTAAATGCGATTATTTTACCATAAATCATAGTGGACTGCAGTGTGTAGGGGCTGTTGATAATGTATGTCACGCCTCAGGGGGGCGAGGGGGGGGGCTGTTACACTGTGACAGGTAGGAGGGGGGGGGGGGGGGGGGGGCGGACTAGCTTGATGTCACATTTTGATGTATCAATTCTGTGTTAATTTTTACGTTTCACCAAAAAGAAATATCACATTTTTATTCTCAGCTGAGATTTGAATTTTCCCTCTCTTTAGGATTTGACTATTCTCGAGGAATTTCTCCTCAAGAAAATCCACAATGAGAATTTTCTCATTCTTTCAATATATTTTTGCAATAAATCAATAACTAGTGAAAATATGCACTTGTGTTTTTTTTAGAGACTAGTCGGGAGGGGGGGGGGTCTGCAGGTGTGACATACTTTTTAGGGGGGGCTGTCTGAAGTGTGACAATTTTTGACAAGGGGGGGGGGGGTAAAATTGTGGCCTATTTTGCGTGACATACTTTATGAACAGTCCCTTAGATTATTTAGTCGTCGCTACTATCTGATATTTTTTTCAAACTCTGTTAGTGAAGAGAAATGTCAACAAACCACTTTGACGAACCGTGCCCGTTACCTTACCCATGCCTCTTACAACACGTTCACTCATTTTCCCAGTGTAAAGATTGAGCTATTGAACCTCAGCATCTGTAACATTGCGTCTCAAGATACGATGGAGTCTGGAACGTGCCTGGAGGAGAGAAAGCTGATCTTAGAGAGATCTGCGGCTGTGAGAGTGAGAAGATTACTGAGCGAGGTGGAATGTCGTGGGAGGATGTCCGGGAGATGAATCTCGGCGGGTCCAGAGATCGAGAGCAATGCACGGCATCCCACTGCAAGCTTTCCGGATCGATCGTGACGAGGTTCTTACATCAAACGAGAGTGCTGATTTTATATTTTCGAGAACGTCTTACGGATTGGAAAACGCTCTATAAAAGATTGTCTGCATGACATAACGATGACGTAAGGGACGGGGCGGTAATGTTGAATATTGGAAGTTCAGAGTATGTACAGTCAGGGAATTTAGATGGTTCATACTCTGCCTCTCTCTGACCCATAACATAAACATGTTTTTATATGGAGCAGAGAGAGATAGAGTATGAACCATCTAGTTTCCTTGACTATACACTAGGCCAAACATAAATTGATCGTTGATAAAATTTGAATGACTGTTGGTCATGAATCAAAGCTTGTTATTATCGTTGAAATGTGGGGTCACCTACTAGAGTGAGACAAGGAGATCGCTTCGACTGACTTTGGATGGTGCGATCTAACATTTATCAGTCAATCAAATTTGATCAACGATCAATTTATGTTTGGCCGAGTGTACATCCAAGGCGACGGAACTAAGTGAATGTACACTTGGCCAAACAAAAATTGAACGTTCAATAAATCTGATAGGCTGATAAATGTAAGATCGCATCATCAGAAGTCAGTAAAGCGATCTGATTGTCTCACTCTAGTAGGTGACCTCACATTTCAATGATCATAACAAGCTTTGATTGGTTATGGGACATGACCAGCAGTCATTCAAATTTGGTCAACGATCAATTTTTGTTTTGCCGAGTGTACATTTGTGTTACTACGTACTTTGTCAATTAGATAGACCAATACGTTTGGGATATCATTTATCATACCAAATAATTTACAAAATATCGAGGTGCGTTACATTTACTTAGATTTAGACTAATATTTCAAAATATGGCTGAAATGTCAAACACTCTCTAAGTTCTTGATCGCTGCCAAAGAAAATTTATAAAATCAAATCAAATCTTGGTACACCCGTTGTCACATATTGTTGTTTGCAAAATTCTAAGTCCTTTTTCAATACTTGATATCCAGACGAAACACACGAAGTAAATGTAGATTTCGAGCATGTGGGGTTGAAGTTTTTGATTATAAGAATTCATACACAATAATTATTCCTCTATTCAACAAATATTGAAGGTAATTCGAGCTTTTAGCAGCTTACAGTCAATTTTTCTGACCGCGGGTGTACTTACTGCATGATCGGAACATAAAAAACGCCGTCAATCGGTCTTTATATTTGTATAAAATTTTCAGCTCTATCAGAGAAATGATGACCATGTGCCACGTTAAGGGGGGATGCCCAAGTAGAGGTCTCCGATAGATATCTGAATTAATATGCTTATTTAATAGATAATTTCCTTGTGCACCATATAAACGCAAGAAAAAGTGGGGTAGCCGAACTAATTTTCAAGATATATCACTTTATAAATTTGAATTAGCCCTATCTTTAACATGGTAAGTCGAAAAAACACGGTAATTTTCCTAGTAAATATTAGATTTAAACTATTTTCCGCCGATAGATTTTTTCCAAAAACTAATATTATGTGTATTAGACATAGAGGTATTTATTAAGATTTTTATATATACATCTAGCCGTACGTTTTTAAAAGTTATGCGCCAAATTCTAAATAATTTTCCTATACCTCCTGTGTTAAAATTTCTTAATCTTCCGAAGACATCATATTGAAAACTCAATACCTATAATTCGAGAGTTGCAAGTTAAAAGACATTTGATGAAACTTTTACATAAAAATATAGTTGAAATGTTGAAAAAATTTATAAAAGTCGTACATTTCAACAAAAAAAAATCGGAAAATCTACTTGGGCATCCCTCCTGGACAAGAAACAAATACACTATTGATCCGATAACCAAAATAGTTAAAGGGAGACGCTCGCCTTGCTCGTCCAGTGAGATGGGACGTCTCTCTCAAACTAATGGAGCACTCTCTTCCAACCCTTTCATCATCATCTCCCAATCACCCTCGCCCCATCATCCGTCACCATTAGCCCTCCAGCAGAAATTGCGAGGCTACAGTTCAGGAAATATTAAAACAACGCTTCCCTTAGTTCAGGGGTTGGCAACCTGCGGCTCCTGGTTGCATGAGGGGATGAGATTTTAAAACCCAAAAGTGACTGAAATTTGGACTTTCACAATTATTTGTTGTTGAACCTGAAGACTCACGGCAATATAAAATAGCTTAGTCACACCGGGCATTATCTGGCTATTTTATGATATTTAAATGAGTTCTACCAGTTTGCCCTAATTAGAATGCAGGTTGTACGAGTGAGTACACTTTAATGAAAACTTCATTCGGGCCACCTGCATAAGAAAACGGCTGAATATAAAAAATCGGTATTTTTTGTGCACATCCGGAATCATTACAATTTGTCAGTCTGCTATTTTATAATGTAATGTCATTAATATTTAATTAGGAAAAAATTAAATACTGAAATAAAATTAATTGTGATTATGTTAGTGAGGCCTCAAGATATTCAGTACTCCCCCCCCCCTAACTCAAGAGTTTCATTGTTTACAGCACGTTCCATAGTCATAAATTTCCCAGACCCTCATAAAATAAAACCTTTTTCATACAACCTTTTTGGTTATTGAATAGAAATTGACCCTCGCAATATTGAACACTTTAAGTGCCAAGACAACAATGTCAGGTAGATTGGCGGAAGGATTCGAACCCCCTTAAGTTCTTGAATGACTCTTTATAATTTGAAAATTCGAAAAGATAAACGCCCTGCGGGGTAACAATTCGAATGTTATATGTTTCAATTTGTTCATTTTAGAGTTTAAAAATCACTTTAAATTGTCGACATTCTTGAAAAATCGCCCTGCGGGGCAACAACTGGAGTGCTTCATCAAAATATAAATATAAACTCTTTTAAGTCAATTTTAAAATTTAGGTTTATCATAATATTTGATTGCCTCTACTGCGGCTCCCAATATTATCTAATTTATTAATTTTTGGGAAATTGTCTCTTTCACCTAAAACGGCTACCGACCCCTGCCTTTGTTTCTCTACAACTCTTATTGATCTTCATACTCGACATCATCCTTCGTTTGGCCAAGAGAAAAAAGAGAAGTAAGATTTAAAAGTGTCAAAGCTCGTTTCAAAGAGTTGCAAGCCTTTGAGTGCCTTCCCGAGTTTCTCAAACAGGAGTAAAATATTAAAAATAATGCTCCTAATAATTTCAAATATGAGGGTGAAACCTTAGTGACTATGGAATGTTCTTTTGTTCGTGATTGTCTCCCTAACTACATGAAGGAATCGAAGCGCCTCTTCTCTGCGATCGTTGATTTTACAATCTAGTATATTATTGACTAAGCTGGTGATTTTGAAGGCAGTGATGACTTTTATATTCATCTCTCTCTGATGCTCTCGAAGATCAAAGTACATTTGTGCTGAATTATGAAAGAAGTAAGAAGGAAACATCCCGTGTTTCTTGCTAATTTATTAAAACACCCCCATAAAGTATTCCTGAACAGAGATTAAATAATATTTTCTTCAGCCGTTTCTGCTATATTTTTAGGAAACGAATTTTGAAATGAAAAGGGATGAAAAAGCGAAATGTTTACAGAAGAAGAATATTGACGCAGTGTTGAAAGATCCAGACCGCCCCGTGTGAGCGTGAATATTGTCTTTGAGCCAATTAGCTGAAGCCGTAATCGTGGTCTCGTGGGACTTGCGTTTCATTCCAGTTTCAGCACTTCGCTTTTAACATGCTTTGTAACGCCAAGATCATTAAATTAAAAAGTTACATAGTTACAATAATTTTTTAAATACGAATAATTTTTCCTTTTAATTCAGTTTCTTAGTTTAGTTTGGACAAAGGTTTGGATAAAGCATAAAACATACCAATTTTATGATTGTCATGCGTTAAGTGCCCCACACACGGTCAATCTTACTTGACGACTTGCATGACAAGCCCGGCATGACATGCTAATTTGATCGTGTGTGGAGCAGATTTGATGGCTTGTCAAGCCTGGAATTTGGCTTGAAGGAGTTCCAACAGAAACTGAAATCGAGCTTCATGCTCATGCAAGATGACAAGCAAGTTTGACGTGTGTGGAGTCATCAATCTTGCTTGAACATAAATAGCCAATCAGCATGCAGAGCCGGAGCACGTGACCTTCAGCTCACTCAGCTGTTTTGCTGTTTTGTAGTTGTTTGGAAGTTGCGCAATAAAGTGCGCACGACCCCAAAGGTCTGAACTGTCAAACCTAAATTGAACGTGTGTGGGCGTTGTTCAGGTCTGTCATGCCGTCATGCCGGGCTTGCCAAGTAAGTTTGTCATGCAAGATTGACCGTGTATGGGCCACTTTAGACGAACATTTTTAAACGAGTATTTAAAAAAAAAGAGAAAAATTGTTTAAACATTTTAAAACAATGTGTTCTTCTTACATGTAGAATTAAAATTATTCTTCTATGTTTAAAAAAAAATACACATCTACTTACATTTCTTACGAATTGGGTAATGGTTAAAAATTAGAGTTTGGACTCTTTTTGCATCACTTGATGGCATTTTATTTCTACTTTTTGAACAACATTAAAGATATTTTATTATCTGCTTTTCAAGTTACTTTGGCATGTAAAATGAAAACAAGTGCGTTTACGTGAACGACCAATGAACGACGTGATCGACCAAAACGTCAGAAATATTCTAACAGTAAACGAACTTTATAAAGCAAGAATTTGGTGTAAAATTGCGACCATCAAGATCGACGAAAGCATCCGGTGCTGCATCAAGAGCGGAACGAACCCCGCAGTGGTGGGACTCAACAAGTGTCAGACCAGCATCAACGTCTGCCGCCCACATCATCCCGGGCAGGATGGGGGGGAGGGGGGGGGGGGGTAAGTAGCCGCAGCTTGAGCTGTCGAGAGAAGGTGAAGCATCACGTCTCAAGAAGATGATGCGTCAAGTTGAACTTCATTCTCGCCGAAACCGTCATTGTTCAGATTTTCAGACAGAGAAGATACATCCCTTTTTACAAAAACTTCACACCCTTCAGTGCCTGAGAGCTTATGCCAAAATACAATCGCCAATAGAATGCTGTACACACCTCAGAAATGTGGATTTTCTTTGCTCCTCGTTGGTGAAATAGAGGTAGTGCCAGAAAAATGGCCAAAATTATTGTGGAAAATGGGAATTCCAAATAGAAACCGTGTCAAACGTACTGTTGACCCAGGGCACAGCGTAATTTATATTTTTAATGTATTAGAAAGAAGGTAGCAGAGTAACTACCAAAGGAGTTCAATTTGAATGTAACAAGTATACGCAAGTTTAAGAGGCAAACGGAAGCGAGCGGGAATCGCACGGTTCGTCAGAGCGTTTTTTGAAATTGTGTCTTCCCACTTAATAATTTTAAAAAATCAGATAGTAACGACCCATAACATCGTAATATACTAAATAATGCCGCAAACTGGAGTTCATAATGACCTCTGGTGCGACCTCAAAGTGTTAAATACGATTATTTTCGATTATTTTATTAAAAATATCGTATTTAACACTTTGAGGTCGCACCAGAGGTCATAATGAACTCCAGTTTGCGGCATTATTTAGTATATTACGCTGTTATGGGTCGTTACTATCTGATTTTTTAAAATTATTAAGTGGGAAGACACAATTTCAAAAAAACGCTCTGACGAACCGTGCGATTCCCATTCGCTTCCGTATGCCTCTTAAAGCAGAGAATAATAAGTGCTGTATTTGTGTATTTGTGAAGATTGAAGGCTGGAAGCTGCAGTTTAATTGAAATGTAGAATAGTAGAACAGAATGTAACTAAGAGCAACAAGCAAATCTAATTACAGTGTCCTGGGTAGTACTACATGATATCAGTGTAAATGCGGCCAAACGTCACGCAACAGAAACTACGATGGAAGAGCTCCCAGGAACAAGGACTAATGTGACACATGTGTCAAAACGCGCTTTTTGCTTTAAAACGATGAAAATCCATAGATCTGTAAGCTGGCGCAATCTAAGTTCGAAATATTGAACCTTTCCCCTCTAAAAGAAGAATTGAAATGTCTGGATTATATTGTTGGTTTGGTGTTGGTTGGTTTTTGGTGGGTCTTGAACAATTTAAGACATTTCACATTCATCCTTGTTCCGGGGAGCTCTTCGATTATAGCTGAAGTGGAGATTATCCACTTCATTCTTTTTTAAACTATTGGTGTGTGTGGATCTTTAATTTTGAACTTGTCTTGAATGCAGTACTCTTCAAATTATATTGCCGCTGCTTTTGAAGATTGTTCCTCTTGAAACTTGTATGGAGGTTTAATTCTAAATGTCTGCATGCATTCAGACATCACGATATGGAGTACAATCTAATGCTGAGCTTCTACTGGACACAGAGTGCTGCAAGAAACTGCAGTTATTGCGCATGACACATTATTGTCCATCGCTGCTGACCTAAAACCTTTTAGATTTTCATCATCTAATGGATTAAATTGCATTTATGTCTCGGGTCTCTTCACTCGCATCATGAACGGATTGGATAGCTATGTAAATGAATTAGGAGCATCTCTATTGGGAATGTTCACCACTTCCATGAGTTAGTTCTAGCAACAACGATTCATTGCTCGGGATTTTAAATTCTGTCGTCAATGTGTGTGCTTGGGTTGTAAATTTCCTTGAATTTTCTTAATTTCCATGAAAATTAAAAAAAACTGCATCATTCTATTTTTAAGTACTTTTTTAATACCAACATAAAACAAATGCTTGGAATGTTAATCACTTCGATCCACACCACTTGATGCAGTGCAGCTCCAGCGGATTATTTTATAATATTATTAATCGCTCTCCACATACTTTCTTATCGCCCTACACAGCTGCGCCTAAAGCCAAATTTCGAATTGAAATTAAAAAAAAAACGATAATGCAAATGATTTGAAAATATACAAATTTAAGGATCATAGATTTATTTCCAGATATATTCATTGAATTTGAATAATTTTAGTGGAAATATTTATTTCTTCCAACAAGCGAGTTGTCTCGTGAGAACGTAATGCATCAAGGTCAAATTCTTCCCACGTCCGGCTGAGATCGTCTTACATTTCACCAGATTGACGGTATTGCCATTGGTTTAAGCTACAGTTAGCTTAAACTCCACTTCAGATAACTCGGTATAGCAGCAATTCCGGAGCTTATTTCCTCAGTTTACACTAACCTCAGGCTACATTGACTCCAGTTTATTTAAACTATGCCGCAAAACATTGCACCACGTCCACATTTCCCGAACCATGGCCCCTAACATGTCTTTCCAGAATTAGGTGTAAAAGTGCGGCCTCCAACATCGGCGAAAGCATTCAGTGCTGCAGCTACAGCAGTCACGAATCCCAGAACGGATGGCAATGATCCTTGCATGTCGGGTTGTCACTTGACAGTTGCTAAATCAAGCTGCTAACATGCGACATTTAGACAGTCATTTAGTGTCAGATTTCTGCCGAGCAGCGAGAAATGTCACGTTCTCAAGTCAACTCGACAAACTCGGGTATCTATTCCTAAACCATGTCAATGTCAAATAAATTGTCTCGAAAGTAGAGCCATCATTTGAAATAGGTACATCCAATTTAGTCGTACACCAGACGCCATTTTCCTTTGCAGAACAGTGCACGTTCTCATGTACAAACATGTTAAACATGTACAATTCTAGGAAAACGCTCAGTGAACGCGTTAATAAGCGAGCATTTGAAATGCGTGGAAAATAATATAATGATTATTGAAAGCTGAACCTTTCAGATTATACACAATTTACCTGTGAGACAAAAATACCAATTTTGATATAGAAATCAATAGGATGAACGATAGGGACACTATTCTATAACTTTAAAATTCCCGATTCTGAAGGAAACAGATTCGGTGCAATATTAATCCATATGGCCGTGAAACGAATTCCATGAGCAGAATTAGCAATTCAGAGTTATCGAATAGGGTGCCAGACAGTAATTAATCTTTTATGAATCAAATTTACCTAATCCGTTACAATTAATCTGAAATACGAACACACCAAAACAACAGGGGCCCTATTCTATAACTTTACGATACCCGATTCTGCTGGAATCCGATTCGGTGCAATGTTAAGACGGCTGGGTAGTGAGTTTGACCTTGAAGAGTTTTTTAATCGATTTTTATCAATATCTTTTACCAATGTAATTGTCAACAAAATAAGGCTTTGTACGAGTATTCAGAACAGTTCAATGAAAATAATCCCATAGCTTGTAACGGTTTATTAGATTTACTTTGTCCTACAGACGTTTAGTGTCGAAAATTAGTAAAATTATGCCACTAAACATCTGTTGGACAAAATAAAACTAATAACTTATTCCACTATGAAATTATTTTCATTGAACTGTTCTGAATACACGTACAAAGCTCTATTTTGTTAACAATTACGTTGGTAAAAGATATTGATAAAAATCGATTAAAAAACTCTTCAAGGCCACGCTCACTACTCAGCCGTCTTACTCCTTGTATCTGTGAAACGGATTCTGGCCGAATCGTGAATTTTAAAGTTATAGAATTGGGCCCAGAGATTCGAGCAATAAATAACGAATAGATTGCTCTCTTACACACAACTAAGGCACGCTTGAAGTTGTACTTTATTGTTGAATTATCACAATCAGCGCTATTCTTCAAGTGCTTCTGGACGCTGCTTTCAAACTTCAACTTGTATAAGTTTCACGGCTCATCGAGCTTCTTTGAAATCCAATCCACTTCCAGCGTCGCGCCAAGTGGATTCGAACTCGGAACTCTAGCTCAGGTTCGCGGCTTCAAGAAGCCAGATAAGTCGACTTTACTTTGATTTAGTGCTTTTGTTCCCGATGTTTATTGTTGCTGTAACTCTGATAACATTTGACACAAGATTGAGTGGAAATCTTGGAATTGTATTTGAACTTTCATGAAGCTACAAAAGTTCTTAAACTAAATGTTATATTTTATGTACACTCAAACCAATAAAAATTGGTACTCAAAAAGAAAAGGATTGGCTGCTGGCAGAGATGGGCAAAGATACTTGGAAAAAGTATCAAGATACAAGATACTGATACTCTTAAAATTTTCAAATAGTTACTTGATACTTGATACTTGATACTTCAATAAATTTGAGTATCTTTTGATAATAGTATATGATGATAGTAATAATAGTAATAAAAGATAGTATGATAATAGTTGATGATAGTATTTTGATAGTATCAAAATATCAAAAGATACTTTGATAGTATCAAAGTATCAAGTATCAAAATTTTTATCAAAGATACTTTATCAGAGATACTTTGATACCGCTGCTGAGGAAGAATTTGGTCAAGGTGAGGGAGGGGGAGATCATTGACAAAAGTGTTCTTAGGGGTTGGGTGAAAAAAGGTATGTATGGGCGGAAGTAATTTCTAGAAAAAATACATGAGGTTCTAAACTGAAATATTTTAGTCCAAAAATCAAGTTTTTGCACGTCTACAGGCATTGAGAGCCGTATGCATTACAAAGTATAAACAGTATCTTTTCGGTAAAAAGATACTTGAGACTATTTTGAATAGGTTAATTGATAATTGATATTTGATACTGACTCCAAGAAAAGTATCAAGATATAGATATTGATAGTATCAAGTATCAAAGATACTATCAAAGATACTTGTATCTTTGATAGTGCCCATCTCTGGCTGCTGGTCAGGTTCCTTGACAATCAATCCTTGTTATTATCAATGAAATAAGAGCTCACCTACTAGAGGTAGATGATGCGTTAACACAGCCTTCATGAGATAATACCATCAAACCTAAATCAGCCAATCATTTCCTTCTCGAGTACCGATTTTTATTGGTTTGAGTGTACCTATCAGAAGTAGAAGGGTGGTAATAGAGTATCTCGATCATTTTTAATTGTGTAATCAAACTCTATCAATTGCCATTTGATTAATGTCAACAAATACAGTTATATTGAAGTATTCTCTTACACAATGACTCGTGACAAATATAACTGGATGAAGGCAAAATTACAGATTTTTGGGGACTCACGAATCATTGAAATGTACTTCCGCCCTTCTGCCTCTGACGTACAGAGTTGATTCAATATTTTAAGACGGCTGGGTAGTGAGTTTGACCTTGAAGAGTTTTTTAATCGATTTTTATCAACCAATTAACAAAATAAGGCTATTTACGAGTATTCAGAACAGTTTAATGAAAATAATCCCATAGCTTGTAATAGTTTATTAGTTTTATTTCGTACAACAGATGTTAAGTACCTGAAAATTAGTAAAATTATGGCACTAAACATCTATTGGACAAAATAAAACTAATAACTTATTCCAAGCTATGAAATTATTTTCATTGAACTGTTCTGAATACTCGTACAAAGTCATATTTTGTTAACAATTACATTGGTAAAAGATATTGATAAAAATCGATTAAAAAACTCTTCAAGGCCACGCTCACTACACAGCCCTCTTAGTTTACAAGATGTTGATTTACCATTTGTATGTTGAATATTTACATTTACCTACACGCCAAATATATTAATCAAATACAAAGCCTGACTCGTTGAGGTAACCATGGTAACCTGACGTCACAAATGAAATGCCTCATATCGAAGAATGTATCGCATTTAGAAGCATTCATATGAATATTCTGTCATCTCGGATGTCTGTGAATTCTGTTTTTGTCCCGGAGTCTGGGATTTGTGATTCGATCAAATCTCGTGATTTCGTCAAGAGTCTTGAATAATTGAAGAATTCTGCAAATATCAGGGAATATGCTTCTGACTTGGATTTGTTGAGAGGAGTAAATACATTCAGAGAACGACGAACAAAATGTTTCACACCAATTTGGTTTCGACTACGTTATGACATAACTGAGTAACTTATTATGATCAAAACCCAACTATTGCAAATGAGATTAAGACGATCTCTTGAAAAAAATGAAAAAAATGATAATTGAGCGAGCGAAGCGAGCGTCTCCTTTTGACTCTTTTGACACGGACCTCTGTTTTTTTTTTTCTGTTAATAGCCGATACACAGGTTACAATGTTTCACCCATCGATCTGAAATTTTGCACACATGTACAACCAACCTTCTCTGTTTACAGACCCAAATTTTTTTGAAATCCATTGATTGGTTAAAATTTAAATAAACATCTCCTGATGGTAGGTTGAAAAATGACAATGGTTTCGATAAATCTGATCAAACTCATATTTTGGCTACAGGTCAGAGTTTTTCTTCTATCGAGTTCAAATTTTGCACACATGTAGAGACAACCTTTTCTGTTTGCATACCCTAAATTTTTGTAAATTCATTCGTTGGTTAAAATTTAAATAAACATCTCCTGATAGGTTGAAAAATGAAAATGGTCTTCAAGAAATGTGATCAAACTCATATTTTGCATGGTCAGTAAGATCGATATTGTCTCTTATTTTACAGATTTTCGTCCTAATCAGTTAAGAACGTATGAACTTATTGACATTTTTAATATCTGTCAGATATGAAGTATCGAAATGAATGTTTTCCAGTGCCAGTTGAATTGAATCTGATTTGCTTTATGTACCAGGGTGCTTAGATGTCATTTTCAAGTTTCGATGAAAAGCATATACTTTTATGTTGATTCATGATTGAGTGGCTCATATTATTTCAATTCAATATGGACGTTTATGTTTTATGTGCGTTGTGTACGCATTTCCGGTTCGAGAATTTGCACGTATCCATGCTCGCTCATCAACGCGTTACTCTGAGCGTTTTCCTAGTAATTTAATTTGTTTTTATTATGGGATCAAAACATAGCTTCTTTTCACTTGACCCAATGGGATTTTATATAGTCAACATAAAATGTTCTATTTCTTTATTAGTAACAGCGATTTGTATTTTATGTTATTATTTTGAAAAATGTAACCCATAGTTTCTTCGCGTTTTTCACATTTATTATTTTCTATTTCTGTTAAACTGTGAAGCAGATACTTGTGGCAGCCATTTTAGAATGGTAGTGTTTCTTTAAATTTATCTTTAATAAACTTGCCCGAAGGTTTTGGGTTCGAATCCCAGTCGGAATGCGTGTTTTTATTTTGCATTCCTCTTAAAAGACTTATTTCTCTCATCATTCGATTTCAGATTGAGACTGGAAATACTATGGTGCGCTGCAAGCGCGAGCGATTTTGCCGCTTTTTGCAGGCACATTTTTGGATACGATTGGAGACAGCATAGTTCGACGATATGATTTGAAATTTTAACTATGATTAGATGAAAGACAAACATAGGGTTATCCCTTGGTATATTTTTAATTTTTCGCTTCGTTAATTAGTAAGTTGATTTTTAGTGGAAAATTGTATATTTTCTTGTCTCAATGGATGGCGTATGAAATTTAATTTTCAAAATGTGCCAAGTGATAACCCTGAGTTTGTCTTTCATCTAATCATAATTTAAATTGAGATCAATTGGTTCACGGGTTTGGTCTCCAATCGTATGGGAAATTTCATAGTTTTGCCCGGTTTTGTTGAATAACCGCGCCTTATTAACGATGCAATAAGCAAATATTAAAAAGTGCTACTAAAATACAATCAGACTGATCATGTGAACATCCTAAAGCTACACCCACTTACGAAACAATTTTTCTCTCAATTTTCTAAAACGGCCGCGCTATTATCACCTTAATGACCGATGGAAGATGCTCTCTGGATGAAATATCCCGGACGCGCATTCTGTCTCTCAATCACCCAGCCTCCCTCAGGACCTCCTCCCAATCACTGCTCCAGTCATTGCTGTAATCTGTCAACTCTTCCTCCTCGCTTCCCAGACCAGATGGCAGGACTTCCGCTCCAATTCCCGCTCTTTCTGTTCTGTAGCTGGCTGATGGGAAGGAGGGGGTCGGGGCATCAGAGGGAACCTTCCCATGATATTCTTATGACTGAGGTAGACACAAAAACTGCCGCTCGATTCGAACCCGATACCTTCCGGAGCTAACTTGCTTCGTATTATGAAATATTTTTTGTAAATAAAATAAGTTAATTACACCAACAGAATTGTATTTCAAACCCAAATAGGAAACCGATCATTTTTTATCGTAAGATATTTTAATCTTAATGGGAACAATTTAAATGTGGAATTTAACATTAATGTGATAATATTTTATAAATGTGAGGGACCGTGTAAAAACCTGCTGTGTCACACTTTTACGTTTTTGTGTAAACCACGCTTGTTGTTTTTCTCCTTTCTCAATATTTCGTTCAGGTAACAAATCTAAAATAATCATTCCAGTGCAAAAAGCGCTTATAAACATTCAACATTGATTATCTGAAAACAGTGACTTGGGACATAGCAGTTTCTTTTACCCTGGGCCTTCTAAACATAGTTGTCTTTAAATGTTCATTATCATTCACGATTATCATTCACGAACTCGATGTACCTAAATGTATAATCTCTATTTCTCAACTTTGTTCAGCGTTTTGGCACACATATTGACTCTAAAGTATAAGTTGGGGTATTCTCTGGTCGATTCCAGGATTAGCGAACTATTTTGTAAACAATGTGAGTAATTGAAAAGTTATAGCCATGTCGAAACCAATCAATAAATTGAAACTGGTTCAGCTACTTCCTGAATGTAATGATATTATTGGAATAGAGAGGAATCTCCGGAAATCACTTACAAACAATGACAATTGAGTGGATTCTCATAACCAAGATGGCGCCTGGACTGTGGGGGGGGGGGGGGGGGGGGGTGGGGGTAGACCCGGGGAGACACAGTTTCAAACTATATATTATATTTTCATACGACTTTGCATATTTAATTATTTTATGAGAAGTATCACGAAAGAGACAAATATGTGACATAAATGCCAACCCCAAAATTATTACTATGGCTAGGATGTTTAGGAAACGTTCAAAAAGGCAGGCAAAAAGTACCTTAAAACTATTGAAAAAGGACCACAGATAGATAGATTATTAGGGTTTAACGGCGCGTCAACGACGAGGTTATATTGCGCACATTAATTTTAACTTTTACCTTTGTTGATCAAAGTGGAGGACATCGGGAGGGGTCGACCTAGCGGGCCCGATCCGGGGGAGTCTGAAACTGGTGGGAAATCCAGTTCAGAATGGGGACAGACCGGGGGGGGGGGGGGGGGGGGTGCGTCGGGCCGGTGGGACCCGATTTCAGGGGGATCACCATTTCGAGGGGGGAGGACGGCCCGAGGGGCCCGCGAATGTGGGGAGGGCATGGGACTAGGCCGACCCTGGACTGCACTTGGTTGGGACCAACTCGTATGTGAGCCGGTCCCATAAGCCCCACCACCGCGTCAAGGTGGCAGTCCATTGGTGGGGAAAGTCCCGAAAAAGTCCCCACAAAGTCCCGAAAAAGGTTCAATGAAATTTTATGTTATCTAATATTCGTCAACATATTATTCGATTTTTATGTTTAGGAGATGGGCTTGGAGTAATATTTTATAATTTTATGAATGTGTCAATGTATCAAGTGTAAATTGTTGATGGCCATCCAAATAGTGGATGGAAATTTTATGAATTATTATTATTAAGTCTATATTCTCAACAGAGCCAGGCTCCACTAGTGAGAATGTAATATAGAGAAGGGAGGAGAGGAAACCCGGTACCGGCATGTAGCCTACTCCTGACGAAAGATACCAAGGGGACCAACGGCTTAACGTCCCTTCCGAAGGACGGTGTAACATTCACAGCACGAGCCTCCACAACCCGCGCCGTCGAGAGACTGATAACAGGTGGAGGGAGGTCGTCACACTAACCCCCAAACACCCCAGTCTCTCTGGCCCAACGGCAGCAACCTGGCAAGGCAGAGTTGAATGGTCACCCATCCAATCGCTGACCGCGCTCAATGTTGCTTAACCTCGGTGATCTAACGAGAACCGAGGTATCCAACACACCAGCCGTTGGGCAAAATTGTGGTCTAGACCCAAATTCATAAAATTGTTGTAGCCTGCAACAAACATTTCATATTATTTTCTCCAATAATTTAGATAAAGGACAAAAAGACCTTAAAATAGCAAAAAAAAGGACTGAATTAAAAAATTGCATTTTCAGGCAAAATGAAACACATATTTTTAGAATCAGGAAAACATGAAAAATATTCATCATTTTTAGACGTGTCTTAACAAATAACTAAAGGTGGATATGTCCTAAACATCTCAGCCCTAATTATTACTGATTCACAAACAGCATACGCCCCAAAAGGTATAAAATTGTATCAATGGGGAATAGGTGAATGTTGAGATTATATTTTATTTATATACAGAATAGCCTCAAAGAGCAATGTGATATTTTTTCATATTTTTTTAAATCATATATTACCCATAATTAATTTATTAGTTTTCGACATTTCACTCCTCTGCAAAAACAAGCTGTACGTCACACGCCGTGTTCCCTGTGTTACGGGATGCAAGAACCGGTTCTGGCTAACATTATCTATACGACCCGACTCGGCGTGTGACGTCAGATTGTTTTTTATTGACAGCTACAAAATACCAAACTTTGTAAATTCGTTCCTTGAAAACTATTCATCACACAACAAAAATTATACCACATCTGTCTTCAACAACATCTCAACTTTCATAAAATATTTATTATTCTAAAATCTAAACCTCACTTCACTTCCCTATTCTAATCAAGAAATTCAAACGAGGGGGGGGGGGTTACAGGTTCTCATTGTAATCGAGGGGGGAGGGGGATATTCTTTGCCTGAGGTGTCAAAGTGTCTGGATATCATCTCACTCTAACAACATTTAAGAGGATTTGGCTTCACTGCCAGATTATACCAGCCATTGTTTGTGGCAAAGGGAAATGGTTTCTGAAAGACTCGTTGTATTCTTAGAGCATGAATATGATATGAAGTGAGATCTGCAGAAGTGTAAAGCCAGTGGAACAATCACCGAAATAAATGTGATTGGGGACATACATGACAGAAGCGTCATCACATGCTCAGGGAAAACATTGTGAAATATTAAATAAATCAGAACTTAAATCATTTCATTTTTAATTGAATTGTCTGGAATTCTGTTAGTGAAGACACAAGTAAAAATCAATCGTTTGTGACAATCGCGTTTATGAGCTAACCTTCGTATTGCATCAGATTTGATATGCGTTTGCAAGTATCAGCTCTACAGGCCTTGGAAATGAAGCGTCAAGAGAGCAGTGGCAGAATATTTGAAAATTCTTGACATAAATTTGCAAATATTTCAAGATTATAGCATCTCTTACAATTATAATAACTTTTGAAGATAACGACAAATATGTTTGAAAATTGGCAAAAATACACATGTTGGTTTTAATGAGCATGCAAAGTTTTAAGTTGAAAGGAAAATCGATTTTGAAAAATCACATGATCCTGTTCAAAAACGTTTCCAGAGACGATTAGATTATACTTATTAGTGTGTGAAAAAATCAGAACGATTGGTTGTGCGGTTTGACCTGGGCACTGCAGGCAAAATAAAAAAAACTAAAATAACTCACAGAGAAAGTGCTCTAACAGTACAGTGGTGGTAACGCTCGCTACGCAAGGCAAAGAGAAACTTCTCAAGAACTCTGTGAAATCAACCCAAAGTCTGTTTCTAAACTCCAACTTGTGCAGAATAATTTTATCTTCACATTTGCTTCAGCGGCGAACAAAAGACGGCCTATGATTGTTATTATTCACAAACTCTGAAGAGTCAGTGAAATGAAGACGAAATTTCCCGAGATAAAGTAAACTTATATTCAGTTTGCGCTAAAAGGAGGCGGCAGAGACAACCTGAGTTTCAATTCTCTATAACAATATAAGGATTTAGGATAGAGATTTGGGAGGATTTTCTAGAGGTGAAATTCGAAAAGATATTTATAACTTTTGTACCTATATACATCTGTTGTAAGGAAAAGCCGGATTTTTGCAGACAATATTTGAAAGAAAAGAGGAACGAAAGAAGCTATTTTTACATAGATAATCGCGTTTGTAAAATCAAAGTCCATGCTTCTTTGACAGAACTTGTTAAAATATTAATTTTAAAGCATTATCAATATTATCAAATAAAATTTTACACAGAAATCTTCGAAGTTAGAACCAACCCAAAATAAATCTTCAAGAACAAGCAAATGAAATTCAAAACTAATGGGATGAATCGTTTCGATTGCAAAATATGATCGGGTTTGTTTCAAAACTAGATACTTGATAAGAATCAAAAACACAAAATGGATCGACAATAGCATGAGACTGATAAACTTTACATTCCATCTGAATCTAATTGGCCGGTTCATGCGAGCACCTGGAGCTAAGGGGCACCGGTCGGGGGAGTCCGACACCAGATCGGAATATTCGCGTTGCTTTTCAAATGCGGTATATAATTAATGTTAACAAAGTTCCTCTCAATTATCCACTCAATTATAGATACTTTTCTCTTAACTCTGGTCTTAGAACCCGGTGTTTTAATAAAACAAACCCATCTGCTAAGGAGTTTCATGTCGTCCTGAACAATAAAGTTGAGTTTACGTTCAAGCTCGACGATAAAGACTTCGGTCCACACGCAGTAAAACCTTGTCGTTAAGGAGCTGCAAGCGCGAGCGATTTTGCCGCGTTTTGCAGACACTTTTTAGGATACGATTGGAGACAAAATGGGCTGACGAAATGATTTGAAATTTAAACCATGATTAGATTAAAGACAAACTAAGGGTTATCCTTTGGTACATTTTTAATTGTTTGCTTCGTTAATTAGTAATAATTAGTTCATTTTTGATGAAAAATTAGCTATTTTCTTGTCTCCCTGGGTGCCGTATAAAATTAAATTTCAAAAATGTGCCAAGTGATAACCCTAAGTTTGTCTTCCATCTAATCATGATTAAAATTTGAGATCAATTGGTTAACGGGTTTGGTCTCCAATCGTATCGGAAATTCCATCGTTTTGCGCGGTTTGTTGAATAACCGGCGCCTAATTAACAAGGCACTAAGTAAATTAAAAGGTGCTACTAATATACAATCAGACTGATCATGTGAACATCCTATCAAAGCTACACCCACTTATGAAACAGTGTTTCTTTATCAATTTTCTAAAACGGCCGAGCGCTTGCATCATCTTAATCTCTTTCCTCCAGCTCATCGTCGACTGCTGATGAAGCTTCGGCGCATGAATATTAAACACGACGAGATCCACTCTGGTGTTTATTAGCGCCGGAGCCCCAGCTTCCGGGCGATATCTCATTATTCAGGCGACAAGTTGACATCTTCTGCTGACCTGTCCGTATCACTTGATACCACGTGACTGGCGATAGAGAGGGGACAAACTTCTGCGTCCAATGAGAGTTAGTTTCTCATCCTAGAGATTCCCAACTCAAGTTACCTGTTTAATTAACTCTGTGTAACGCGTTGATGAGCGAGCCTTCGTATTGCATGTGAATGGATATGCGTTTGGAAGTTTCTGCTCTACAGGCCTTGGAAAGAGCTGGAATGAAATGCAGAAATAAAGCCTGTACGCCTTTCCTCATAGAAACATTTGGAAAAATTTTCCGATAATCTGATTATGATACTGAGCTGAAATTTGTATGTCATACTCTCACATATGTTATCTGTAAATTGAACTTAAATAAGTATTCTGTGATGTAACCCTGTAGAGATATAATCTTTTCTCTCATTGAGGAATTGAAAAAATAATGTTTTGACTAGATCATTATGTGAAATATATATATTTTTAAATTTTAACACTAACAGCAGAAGGCTGATTAAAGTTCATCATTAATTTTCATGAGAGGAATGTGTGTAAAAAATTGATTCTAATAGGAGATGATTCTATGTTTTGAACTGGGCATTGCCGACAAAAACAAACAAAAAAACATTGGTAGAAAGTACCATAAGAGTACAATCATTTCGATCATAAAAATATATCTGTTTATATAGCGCGTTCATTGGGGCGCAAACGCGTTTAAAGCCACAATTTTTAAACCGGATTTCCATGGAGAGTGAATTTGTTCAAGAAGAATGGGCAGATAACACTTTTGAAGTAGAAAACTGATATTTTTAAATGAATCTAGGGAGTAGCAAGTTCCCCCTTCATCATTGTCGGGAAATAACATTTTTATTTAGATTAAATTCGAAGTGAAATTGAAAATATACCCACAGGAAAATTTAATTTTACCAATTCGCAGTATGATGGATGACAAAAAAATATATTATTTTAAGATTCCATGTCCACATCCCAAATTCAGTCCATTCAACTAAAATGTAAGTATAAATGTAAGTATTACTTTACTTTTACTCTGAGAGTCATTTTTCACTGTTTGAACTTTTCACACTGGAAATTATCATGTTCCAATTTTGAAATCCTGTATCTGCCACCATTTGTAGAAACCCATTCGAACCATTGACACTTCCCAGGAATGTTTGCTGCGGGTTTGAAAGCCAGATTAACATGTAGTTCAATGGAATGGCAAACATTGATCAATATAACTGCAAATCCAATCGCATCGGTGTTCTACCCACATCTGCCACCAAAGTAAAATTACCTACTTTTACGCAGGAGCGTTCTATTATTCATTTGTAGGATTTATTTAATATTCAACAAATCATAAAACGGTATTTGAACGAAACTGATTGGTTGCTGTCAGGTTCATTGACAATCAATCCTTGTATTATCAATGAAATCAGAGCTCACCTACTAGAGTTAGATAACGCGTTAGCAAGGACTTAATTGGATGAGACCATCAAATCATTTTTTGACAATCCGTTTCTTTGGATTAACGTTTTATCTTTTGTTGGCTGTACCTACACTTTATTGGCTTTAAATATGTCTTTATATTTTGTGAGCCCAGCCCATACAGACAAATAATAACCACCAAATCAGGACAGCTGTCTCATTTTCTTCAACAATAGACTTGTACTTCATCATTCCGCTGTAGTAACCTTAATACACATTTATACACAGAACAAAATTGATTAGTTGTGCCAACTAAAAATGTTTAGTCGGGCTATGTTTGGTTGGCTAACTAAAATTTTTGTTGTCCCCACCAAACCGATAAGTTATTTAGATGTTAGAACGTTTATTTTTAGTTGTCTGTACCAAACAGTTTAGTTATGAGTTGTGTAGTTGTCACAACTAAACCTTAAGTTCTTACAAACAAAACATTTTGATTCAGAATTCTTTGATTGTAACAACTAATTGTTTGGTTTTATAGGAACCAAAGATTTTAGTTCGTTCTGTGCGAAAGAGTACAACTTTGAAACTTCGGTTATGACAACTAAAACGTTTAGTTCGCCTGGTGCTGGTGTAAAACCATATAAGAACGTCCAACTAAACATTTATACTGTGTAGTTAATTAAACAAAAGTTATTTCAAAATGTCAAAGATGCAAGTTAGGTGTAAAAACATTGGACCGCTTTGAATCCCGCATCATACACAAACAATGTATGGTATGTCAGTGGTCATGTACTAATGCAATGACACTGGCGTGTGAGTGAATTAGCAATGTAAATGTGTGTTTGGCAGCTCAACTGTTGGCTGTTCCTCCGCCAGATTGAATTCATTCGTGGCGTCAACTCTGATTTCACAATGTGCTCTTGAAATCATTCATACCATCGCTCATATCTCGAATAATAACAGGATTTTACTAGTAAAACGCTCTGGTGTTACGCGAAGGGGGATGACCGAATAGAGGATTGATATCCGATCTAACGAATATGCTTATTTAAGGTGATACAAGAGCTCGGCCGTTTTAGAAAACCGAGTGAGAAAAAATGTGATAGGATATTCACATGATCAGTCTGATTGTATATTAGTAGCAAATTTTCATGTTTGATTCTTGCATTGTTAATTAGGCGCCGGTTATTCAACAAAACCGTTAAAATCTATGAAATTTCCGATACGATTGGAGACCAAACCCGTTAACAAATTGATCTCAAATTTTAATCATGATTAGATAAAAGACAAACTTAGGATTATCACTTGACACATTTTTGAAATTTTTTAATTTTATACGGCCCCCAGCGAGACAAGAAAATTGCTTATTTGTCACCACAAATACACTATATTTACTAGGAAAACGCTCAGTGTAACGCGTTGATGAGCGAGCACGGGTACGTGCAAATTCTCGAACCGGAAATGCGTACACAACGCACAGAAAACATATACATCCATATGGAATTGATTATGATATCAACTTAAAAGTGTATGCTTTTCATCGAAACTTTAAAATAGCATCTAAGCACCTGGTTCATAAAGCAAATCAGAATCAATTTTCAATTGGCACTGGAAAACATTCATTTCGATACTTCATTACTGACAGATATTAAAAATGTAAATAACTTCGTACGTTCTTAACTGATTGGGATGAAATTTTGTAAAATAAGAGACAATATTGGTCTTAATGATCATGCAAAATATGAGTTTGATCAGAATTATCGAAGACCGTTTTCATTTTTCAGCCTATCGGGAGATATTTATTTAAATTTTAACCAATGAATCTGAGTAACGCGTTGATGAGCGAGCACGGATACGCGCAACACCTCGAACCGAAATTCTGTCTATCGAAAATGTCATTAAAAGCAAATAATTCTAAAATTTCGCCACAGATTTGTATAGAAATCTCAAAACATTCCTAAAATATTGGTCCAAATAACCATGCAAAGCTTTAAGTTGATCGATTGAACCTTTATGATTGAACTGTTCCGTGTTAATTTTCAAAAATCACAGGATCTCCTTCAAAAAATATACCTGAGACCACTCATATGATATAAGTGTGTCTACACAATATCAGATCGACTGTTAAACGGTCATTATCAGTTTCATTTGCGTTTGAAAGTTTCTGCTCTAACTACCTTGCCTTGAACTGAAGAGTCGAAGTCGCCGTGAATTTGACAGCCAACAAGCAAATAGTCCGTAAAATGTCAATAACGTTTGGATTTAAACACAGATTAGTATGAAAATTGTCAAAAATGCAGATAATGTTTATCCCAACCATCATGCGAAGTTATAAGTTGATCGTTCAATCGGTTATAGTTTAAATTTCTAAAAACACAGGAAAGATGGTTTTAAATTTTAACCAATGGGAGGATTTGGCTGAAACTTTGTTTGATTGGGTACAATGTTGGGGGTAATGACTTGTCAAAATTTCAATTTGATCAAAACAACCAATCGAAAGTTAATTTTTTTTAAATTTGAACCAATCAATGGATTTCAAAAAAATTAGGGTCTGCAACAATCAGAAATGTTACGTACATGTGTGCAAAATTTCAGCTCGATCGAAGAAAAACTCTGACCTGTATATCGTCAGTAACAGAAAAAAAAAAAAAAAAAAAAAAAAAAACAGAGGTCCGTGCCAAAAGAGCCAAAAGGAGACGCTCGCTTCGCTCGCTCAATTACTAATTAACTAAACAAAATATAAAAAATTTACGCAGGGATAACCATAAGTTTGTCTTTTATCTAATCATGGTTTATATTTCAAATCATTTCGTCAACCAATTTTGTCTCTAATCGTATCCAAAAAAGTATCTACAAAATGCAGCAAAATCGCTCGAGCTTGCAGTACCGATATTTTTCTTTTACAAAAAAAATTTTTTTTCGTTGATCTCTACTTGGGTACCTAGATCTTGTGATGTAGTAATTAGTTTTATCAAAATTCAGGAAAACCGAAATAAAATAAATAAGATATCGACATTAATTTTTCATCTTGGCAAAGTATCTAATAAAAATAACATAATGTTCAATTTTATCAGTTGATCCAGTGTTACATAAAACTTCGCGACAGGTAATTTCATGTGCTCCTTCAGCATAGCGAAAAGTCATTTGTAACGTATTTCAACTTTACAGCGATCTATGAAAGCTGAAACGGCTTTATTCCTGAACAACCAGCCAAAACGAGCCAAAACGTCTGAGTTCTAAGAATACAGCCTGTTTCGGTTGATAGACGTTGTTTCAGCAAAATGTGAGCCATAACAAATGTTATAGGTTGTGGTACCCTTCGAGCTGCCATGCATTCAACTTATTGCAGTATATTTGCTGATTAACCAATCACGTGATCAATATACTAATATTGTCGCTACATTAATAATATATAAAATACATATTCATTTCAATTTCAATTTCAATTTCAATATTATTATTAATGAAGTACTCAATAAAATACGCACAACGTTGTTTCATAAAATAGGTTGGGTGAGTGGTTAACGCTCTGAGCTTGTATTCCGGAGGCCCGGGTTCGATTCCCGCGGCCGTCCTTCCTGACTGGGGTTTTTTTAGTGGTTTTCCCTCAGTCGACAAGCAAATGCTGGGAAGGTACCCTACTAATAGGCCACGACCGCCTCCTTCCCCCCTTCCATCCTTACCTACTCTTCACCATCATCTCCCAATCATCCTCATAATCATTCATCCGTTGCCATTAGCCTCGCTGCAGAACAGTGCGACGTTAAGCCCCAGACAAAAAAATCTCTCTCTCTCTCTCTCTCTCTCTCTCTCTCTCTCTCTCTCTCTCTCTCTCTCTCTCTCTCTCTCTCTCTCTCTCTCTCTCTCTCTCTCTCTCTCTCTCTCTCTCTCTCTCTCTCTCTCTCTCTCTCTCTCTCTCTCTCGCCCCCACCGCCTTCTAACCACACATACACACTGGCTCTAACGCGTCACTCACAGCCCACTGGATCTGTGTCATCAAACGCGGCGTGTTCGGCTGAGCAGGCAGTCAGTCCTATTAGAGGGCGGTGAGGGGAGAGCCACGGCCTTCTAGAGGGATATTCAATCACAGACAAACAAGATGGCTGCTGGTTGAAGAGTTCACAGCTTTGTGGGTTCTTTGTTCAATCAGATTTGCTATTTCATTTCATTGTATGAGAATCATCATTGCTATAGGGGAACTAAAAGTTATAACTTTGTTTCGAAGGGCTGTGTGAAGTTATAAATATACCGGGGCTTGAACCAAGGATCACTCACGTGCCGGGCGAGCACTCTACCAACAGAGCTACCCGACAGGACGCACGAACACTTGGTGAAAGTAAAAACGGTATTTTAACGAAACTGATTGGCTGCTGGTCAGGTTCCTTGACAATCAATCCTTGTTTTTATCAATGAAAACAGAGCTCACATACTGGAGATAGATGACCAGTTCTACAGAACACTCATACAGAACTTAATTATCTACCCCATCCAATTGTTCTAGGTATATTATTGAAGACGATAAAAAGTCAAGCGGACATTGAAAGTTTCAAAATTATTAGTGATTGGTCCCAACAAAGTCCCAGATATATTTTTGAACAGATCCTGTGATTTTTGAAAATTTATAAGGAACCGTTTGATGATCAACAAACTTTGCATGGTCATTAGGACCAATATTTTAGGAGTATTTTAAGATTTCATACACATTTTTGACCAAATTCAACGCGTTACACAGAGCGTTTACTTTAAATTATAACAGTCGAGCCGGTCTGTAAATGTGTACATTTAATTGACCCTGACATTCCAAAGACACGACAAACAACGTATGTTTTCTCACTGACCAGCTAGAGCACTAATGTAATCAAGTAGTATTCCCAACGTGAAGCATCTGTATGGCAATAGAGGTGAATATCGCGATGAATAACACACCACTTTGAACCTTATTGACGTGTGGTGGACATGAGTGAACATGTAAGAGCATTACAGAACGTATTGACAGAACGGACTTATTAAATTGAGGCATCGCTTAATATAATTAGATTGCTTATTAAATTATACTATGAAAACGCTCTGTAACGCGTTGATAAGCGAGCCTTCGTATGAAATGCGAATTGATAACATGTAAGTGCAAGTTTCTGTTCTACAGACATGAGTCAAAGAAGAAGTGATAACATAATCTAAAATAGCCTTAAAGAAAATTGACAAATATTTTCAAAATCGCGTAAATAGTTTGTAAAATGTTATAAACTCTTGAGGTATACAGATTAGTCTGAACATTTACAAAAACAAGTAAAATGCTGGTCCAGATGACAATGCAAAATTTTGATGTTGATGTGTCAAAATTGACCCTTTTATGATTTTCACAAAAATCTCATATTCAACAATTTATACACTAGTCTGCTCGTATGACATTAGTGTCTGTGCAAAATTTCGGATCGATTGGTTGAGCGGTTTTACATGAGAAGCGCAGGCAAAAACACAGACAGACATAAAATATCACGCAGAGGAAGCCTGCTGAAGACTTGGGAATGAAAAAGAAAAGGAAATATCATTTGTGTGTGCATTATAATCGACACTCAAATACACCATTTGTTTACTATCCTCGGATGGTCTGCATAGAACCACATCAAGTTCCAAAGTCTCTATTTATTCACATTGCTGCTTTCCATTTGTCCAAGTTCTATTTTCAGTCTTACCAATGTGATGCAGCATTTCACTTCAATGTTCACTAAGCACGTCGAATGAATGTTTCGACTGAATATTAACTCGGAAATGAAATAAGGTTATCAAAGATATGAAAGATCCACTTTCTCATTGATTAATAAAGAGATGGCAAAATACCACCACTATTTGACTCGAGCTTATAGACTCAACCATAATCTCTATTTTTATTATTATTTAAAGATTTATATACAATTTATAAGTAATAAAATAAATTGCAGTGCTATGCAACTGGGTTAATGGATGAAGACGATGGAGGAAGAATCAAGTCAATGTCTGAAACTTGAATACTGCATCACGATAGACATTAATTAAAGTTAAGTCGAGGCTTTCTTTTACATCCCCTCTCTAGAATCCAATTTATAACTAAACGTTTTATATCGTACATAGTACGCCCGTGTGCCCTGTAGCAAATGTGTGTTTATCCCCCCCCCCCCCCCCCACCCTCCTTAGTTGGCTAAAAGCAGTTCCACATACGTAGTCGATACTCGCATATGGGGCTTCATTTTATCACTAAAATAACGACTCTTGTTGTTATTTCTCAACTACAAACCGTAAAAAAAGTTTTTACATTGAGCAGTTTTCCCAATGTATCGCGTATTTCATGGTATTTAAACTGGAAACAGCACTCTCAACTTCCTATTTAGGTATTTTAATTTCAGTAAAAAAGCATATATTTACACGATCGATCTGTAGAGGTTGAAACTGTGCAAGCAAAACCCATTACAAAGCAGCTGAAGCGTTGATAACACCCGAACATTTATCGTCTAATTCCCGTGCTAAATTTGTCACAACACTCCCCCCCCCCCCCCACACCAGGACTGATGATTTTCAATTACCAACTTAAATCGTCGCCAAGAGTAATTTCGCTTAATATTTTGTTCTCGTGGTATTAGTTGTTTGTTGTCGTGATGTTGGCAACAGATTGCCAGGGACTTTACGGCGCAGAGGGCTTTGGCAAGGCAATATGAACATGGGTTTAACTTGAAGAGTTTATACGAGGGGGGGGGGGGGGGGGTGATAGGATTTCAAGTTTCTGGTTCAATTTTCTTGCACGAGTTTGGAAAAATTTGTAGACAAATTATAATTATTCAGGACAAGCAAAAAGACTATACCTCATTAGCTTATCTCCTATATTAAAAATGCTGAAACATTACTTATACTATTCACTTTACTATTTTATTGATGTTTTGTACTTTCAACAAGGCTCTAAATGAAACGGCCGTTCGGAACTTAAAAGTTTGGAACGGCCGTGTGAATCGACCCACACTTTAAAGTTAGAGTGAATTCCAGCAATACTCTCGTATACGATGCCTGTTGCTCAATTGTACGCAAAATTTACCTATTCGACTCCAGGTCAAAATTTTATTCAATCTCTTTAGATTTGAGGGCATGCTGAACAAGGTCTCGACAAATTGTTCGATCATAGTTTTTTGTTTGATTTGTTATAATTCGAGTTGCGGTAAAATATTAAACTTTAAAGTTATATATTAATATTTAAATCCACAAAAAAGGATGACATACATTTGTTAATAAAAAGAATCTATGCACACTCCTTTACATTCTGGCTCCCAGATTGAAATAAAGAAAATAATTCCATACATAACATGTGTGGAAATACTTCTAAATGCAGGCGCGTAGGAAGGGGGGGGGAGTGGGGGTCAATGACCCCCCCACTTTTCATCTTGACACCCCCAGATATAACCCCCAGATACACACAAATTTTGATAAAGAGATCCAAAAATGCACAAATTTGCTCCATTATGAGGTTGAATTCTCAAAATTTTCCCAAGTTTTGCAAAGCTAATTGAACAGAGGTATTATCCAATTAGACAATAACTCATTTGTCCAACATGATCATCCTCATGAATACAATTTAATAATTACACGTTAAACTATGATACCGAATAAGCACCGTTTTCAAAGCAATTCCAAAATCTATTCATAATCGATTATCTTTAGGGATTTTATCGAATAACAAAATTTACAGATTATAATGCATTTTGTCAAAGTTTCCCAAGAATATTGCATATCATAAATTTTAAATTTCTTTGAAAACGATGCCAAAATAGCTTCAAATTCGATTCTTTTGCATCAAAAACTCAAAAAATTCCCTGCGGGGCCAATGGGGATTCTATAAAAACAAATAGTTACAGTTATATTACATTTGTATAAAGTTTCCACAGAATATTGCATTTCATACATTTTAAATTTCTTTGAAAAGTATGCTAAAATAGCTTTAAGCTCGATTATTTTGTATCAATAACCCAAAAAATTCCCTGCGGGGCCAATAATGGGTATTAAAAACAAATAGCTACAAATTATATTACATTTCTTAAAGTTTCCACAGAATATTGCATTTCACACATTGTAAATTTCTTTGAAAAATATACAAAAATAGCTTCAAATTCGATTCTTTTGTATCAAAAATTCAAAAAAGGCCCTGCGGGGCAATTTGGGTTGCGGGCTTCCCAGACCCCATTGTAACGACGACTACTTTTCCTCACATTCATTGATCCCCATAATTTTGACCCCCCCACTCAAAATGAAGTTCCTACGCGCCTGTCTAAATGTCTTGACTGTATGGCAAAACACTATGCTAGTGCTATTTTAATGATAATTTAATACGAATTGTTTTTGATTTATTGCCGCAGCTTTATTAACTTCGGATTTAAACCAAGTTTAAAATCTAAATATCTTTTTTGCTCACACTTTATTTGTCTAGAAATTGCGCTGAATATGAAACTGCATAATTGCTGTTTATTATAGAGTTAAATCGTTTTGAAATTGTTCAAGTGAATTAGGAACTTGATAAATTACTTCTGCTTAAAGATGGAATTACGCAATCTACTGAATATTTCTATAATACACTTTTATTGTTGTTAATAAGAGTAAATGTGACATTATTAATGCAATGACGATGTAGTTCACTTGGAAGGAGCCGATCGAGGAATCTGGATAAGAATCATTCTGATATTTTCGTTGAGAATTTACATAAATCTTCTTCTGTCGGCGGTTTGTAAAATATGACATCCAGTGTAGGGCGAGTGAAGGGCTTTGGAATATTCCGGATCAACTATAGAAATTACTTGGGATAGGATGTTTAGGACATATCCTTTTTTCCTTTAATTGTTACGTAAACTGTGTTACTTGCACTTGTAATACAAAAATCAGCAGTTAAACCAGTAAAAATCAATTTGCAAGTATTGTTTATCTCAAACCTGTATAGTTAGTATAAAACCTAGCCTATAAATAGTATAAAAACAATAATATCTTTGAATATATTTGAAGAAGAAACATTGGATTTTGTTTGAAACTATACCAGGTAAAATATTCTCAATAAAATGAACTAATAAAATTAAACATTATCGTATTGTTGTATTATGTGAAATGTAAGACGACTTAAGGCGATATCCTTTGAATTTGACCTTGGTCCATTACGCTAGCATCCATGCAATTATACATTATTATTATTAAGTCTATATTCTCAACAGAGCCAGGCTCCACTAGTGAGAATGTAATATAGAGAAGGGAGGAGAGGAAACCCGGTACCGGCATGTAGCCTACTCCCGACGAAAGATACCAAGGGGACCAACGGCTTAACGTCCCTTCCGAAGGACGGTGTAACATTCACAGCACAGGCCTCCACAACCCGCGCCGTCGAGAGACTGATAACAGGTGGAGGGAGGTCGTCACACTGACCCCCAAACACCCCAGTCTCTCTGACCCAACGGCAGCAACCTGGCAAGGCAGAGTTGAATGGTCACCCATCCAACCTCTGACCGCGCTCAATGTTGCTTAACCTCGGTGATCTAACGAGAACCGAGGTATCCAACACACCAGCCGTTGGGTTACACACCAGCCGTTGGGTTCAATAACAATAACAGTGTTCGTATCCTTAACTAAGAGCCATTGTCTATGAAACAGCTATTATATTTTGTGAACACTTGAAAAAAATTTAAAGTTGAGTTAATACCATTTCTAAATCATCTTCGGTTCATTGAAATTCATGATTCTATAAGCCGTAGATATGAAGCTATATTCTATTTTCAAAAAGTAATTTCCAGAAATTCGCTGTTTCATTACAAACAAACAGAAAAGCTTCTTAGCGTCAATAATTTTTCTTTTGTTGAAGTTTGTGAATTGACAACAAAAGTAATTCTCTTTCTTTCAAATGATGTCAGTTACAGAAAACTTTATTCATATTTCATGTCATTTAGAAAGCTCTGACGAATTACAAGTTGGGAAAGTAAAAGTAAAAACCCCCTCCATTACGGAATTGCGAAGATTTTTATTCGTAACTGAAAGTTTCATGTTCCGAGTCTACAGATAACTTGAACTGAATTCAAAACCACGAAGAATTATAATGGAGCGAGCGTAGCGAGCGTCTCCATTCTGCACTTTTGGACACTTTCTCTGTTTTTTTTTGTTTTTTTTGTGTTTTTGTGTTTGGACCGACGGCACCGGCCACAATTTTCTTTCGATCGAGCTGAAATTTGCACACATACTAATATCATTCTAACTTAATCGTGTATAGTTTTTGAGAGCTGTCATTTGATTGGTTCAAAAATAAAAATATCTCCCGATTGGTCGAAAATCAAAATGTTCCGATTAAGTTCATATTTTGCATGGACATTGAGACTACCATTTTCTATTATTTTACAAGTTTTCAGCCCAATCATTAGATAACTTATGCACTTATTGACATTTTCCATGTTTGGAACTGTCAGAATTGATGGTATTGGGAAATTCCACCGCTTTCTGGATTGTTTTATTTATGTACCAAAGTGTATAGAGAGTTATTCTGAGTTTCAATGAAAAACATAATTATTATTCTTGTTGACTGTGTGGATTATATAACAATTCATAAGGGATGTATATTATGTACCCATATGTTTTTTTTGTTTGTTTGGGGCTTAACGTCGCACTGTTATGCAGCGAGGCTAATGGCGACGGATGAATGATTATGATGATGATTGGGAGATGATGGTGAAGAGTGGGTGAGGATGGAAGGTGGGAAGGAGGCGGTCGTGGCCTATTAGTAGGGTACCTTCCCAGCATTTGCCTGTCGACTGAGGGAAAACCACGAAAAAACCCCAGTCAGGAAGGACGGCCGCGGGAATCGAACCCGGGCCTCCGGAATGTATGCCTACATATTTTTTTTGTATTGATCGTGTTTCACAGTTATGTTAGAAGAAACGTTTTGACTAGATAGCATTAGAGAGCCTAGACTAGATAGCATAATATGTAAAATCTCATATTTTCCACATTTCCAGTCCAACGGTCAAAAATTTACATACTTATTTCTACTTTAGGTGTTTTGAATATCTGTTCACAGAGATTGATACCAATCAAATTTATGGTACACTGACTTGTTATTAAATGTTTCCAGAACGTTTGTGGAAAGTTGCGATGAAAATCAGTAATGATGTATAGTTAGTTATCTTTGATTAAATGGATCGTGCTCGATTGGTGATGTCGCGCGTGTCCGTGCTCGCTCATCAACGCGTTACACAGAGCGTTTTCCTAGTGATTAAAAATTATGACTAAACTATAGGTATGTAATAAACAAAAAATACTTTACCAACTGCATTCTACCTGAAACTAGTTCTATGTGAGCCAATCAACTGCATTTCCCAAGCCGATTGGATTTTCCACTACAGTTGTTTGCATTTCACTCAGTTTAAGCGCATATATTTTGTATTTACAGCTGTTAAAGGTCTTGTTAGTGAACTGTGCCCAAGTGGTGAGTTTGTAATTAGCAGACCAGACACATTGTACACTCCTGGACACGGAAAATGGTCCGCAGTTAATATTCACTCGACTTCTATAGACTAGTATTTATTATTTATTTGAAGTAATTTTTCGGCCCTAAACTCACACTAGCCATCCGGTCTTTGTGCCAAAAAATTACAATAAACCGCGGGCCAATTTCAGTGTCCAGGAGTGTACCTCACTATCATTCTGAAATAGATAAGTGTGCACATCTTATGCTTAGCTGATAGCGTAGATGCAGGGCGATATCCAATTCTAGCGAGAAGCGTGGGTACCACATGACCTTTTGCTTTTTTGCTTTTTTTCATGTTTTACATTTTTTTTAAATGTATTATTTGACGATCAATTTTTTATTTTTTTATTTATTACAAGAGTCTACTGCTTTTTATAGTTTTTCGTCCCTCAGCTTGTAAGGGTCATACCAAATCAACTGAACATATTTTATATATAACCATTTGCATCTATTTGTTATTATACTTACTTATAAAAATCTATGTCACTTTAGCAAAATTAACTGTTTTCACCAAAAAGCGTCATGAATATATTTAACGCTTTGGTTGATTTATTGTGGTATAACCTGTAGGTCTATAACTAAAACATGAAAGTTCCACAATCACGTTGATGTTTCCCTCGAAAAGCTTCCAATCTCTATTCCGTCCGGCCGAATGGAATGTTTTGTGATTGCCTGCGGGGCAGTAAGCTCAGCCGACCTCCGTTGTTGATGAAAACCCTTGTATTTGACATTCGCTTCAACTCCTCAAGGCGAGTCATGAATATGTTACAGAGTGGATAGAAAGCGGACGACAAGTTTTCATGTTATTTAAAGGCAATATTGTGTTCAATATGTAGGTATTCAGATGTTGAAGACTAAACTCAAATGTCAGATATTCATGTTACTACAACGTTGTCCTTTGGAAGGAAGTATAAATCAAAAGTTGAAAAATTTATAAATTAATCAATGATTCTCTTACCTATAATGAAAGGAGAAGTGTGAGGATGGATCTTTCATTCTTCAGTGAATTTAAAAGTGCTTTGTATAATCATGAGTGTTATAACGAGAAATTTAAGAAAAACAAATGAAGATTATCCTTTCAAATTTAAAAAAAAATATCTTCTTATTGGATGATCTGATCGTTAATCGTCCGTAGTTAAATGTTAAGACAAAAATGAAGAAATATCTGTGGTTTAAAAATAACATTTTAATATATAACGTATAGATCCAGATTGTGTCTATTTTATACGTTATGTTCTTGCATGTATAATTTTAACAATACGGAACAGGTTGGGTGAGTGGTTAACGCTCTGAACTTGTATTCGATTCCCGCGGCCTTCCTTCCTGACTGGGATTTTTTTCGTGGTATTCCCTCAGTCGACAGGCAAATGATGGGAAGGTACCCTACTAATAGGCCACGACCGCCTTTTCCCACCTTCCATCCTTTCCTACTCTTCACCATCATCTCCCAATCATCCTCATAATCATTCATCCGTCGCCATTAGCCTCGCTGCAGAACAGTGCGACGTTAAGCCCCAGACAAAAAATGTATAATTTTAGGTAATTGAGTGAGAAATTGTTGTATTATTTAATTATGGGAGTAGGGCACAAAGTGTTACGGTGTTTACATAACTGCCAGCAAATGCACTGTGTCATAAAACCGACAAATGGTGCTACATCGAGGTAATGTACATCAGAGATGTTATCTTGATCTTGAGTCGGACGCTGTGGTCCATGCGGGTCCGAGGTGACCCACAAGTGGGCGAGCCTCTGAGCGAAATGTCCGAGACACTTGTTGCACAGATAATTGTGTTTCGGAGACTTCTGGGTCTCAAGTGCCGCTTGAAACGAGTTTTATACTTCAAGAGGTTTCGAATGAGAAACTCTGGAGAGTCTCTTAGAAATTGACGATATTATTAAAAATTCGTTTGACCTTTTAACAATATTTTGTTCGATGTTAAAAATATCAGTTCACAAACTTCTTGTAAAATGGAAGGATCTTAACAATATTAAATATTGAAATTAATATGACTAATTAACAAGTGACGAAGGGTTTGATAAAGCTTTATTAAATACAATTTTCAAAGAAAAAAAATCTCAGAAACGTTTGTAATTCAAAAGAATTCTAGTAAAACTAAACGAAATATTGTAATTTTAAACAGCTAATAAAGAAATCGTAAAAAATAGCGAAATACAGACATAACAGAGCGGCTCAAAGTATGAGAAAAATAATTTAATGACCATTAAAAAACACATTTAATTGCCGAGACATTTTTTCTTTGTTGTATTTTACTTTGATGCGTTCATTTGTAACCATATTGGTCCAGCAGTTAAATTTCTACACATACTTAAGACATTCTAGTTGATTGTCTTTCTTCGACTTTCCAAGTATTAATTCTTGGCTTGTCATCATATTTTTTAATTCCTTACAGAGTTTCTGCTTGAAAAGAAGACGATAAATTTCAATCAGAATTTAAACCTCATACTTCATTACTTCATTTCCAATTTCCTGCTCAACGAAGTGAATCTGAGTAACGGCTCCATCGATTCCGTCTACGATTTCATATCAATGTAACTTGCCCCTGTAAAGGAGCAAGTTAGCTCAGTGGTAGCCTCTGGTTGACTTCGATAAGTTCTTGTGTTTTCCCTCAGTAAGCCATTAGAATGGTGCACAAGCCACAGGCGCAAACACATTGTAATCAAAGCTTAGGCTATTACATATTCCGAGTGAGAGTAAGCCATGGTTAGTTGGAGAATTACGTTTTGATCTTACTGAATAGTTTTGCAATGGGTTTGTTCATTTTGCAAACCATCGATATGTTGGAAAGATTCCCTAATAATGTGCCACGACCGCTTTCTTCCCACCTTGTATGTCAGTGCGATGTTATAGAATCATTATACATAATATTATGTAATTTTACTTCTTTTTATGTATTGTTTATTTCTAAATTATTTTGTCTCCCACGACTAGTCTTTTGACTATGTGGGATAGTCAGTAGATATGTGTATTGTTTTGTAATGTGTATAATTGTGTGCAATAAAAAAAATATAGACTACTTTTTTATTTGTAAATATTTAATTATTTTATCTATAACTTGCACATTCAATTTTAAACTTAATTTCTTACATAGTGGTCTTCTCAGAACAAAAAAAATAATTTAAACTTCTTCAAAATGCAGTAGCGTTTGAACTGTAAAACCATCTAGTTCTTCTATTGTAAATCCATGGTAACACATGAAACCTGGCAGCCCATTCAGAATACTTTTCTCCTTGTAATATCAACTGATATTACATTTCCCGATGGCTGATTTGCATATGTAAAGACTGTGTGAGCGAAACGGATGAAATTGATGTAAGGATGCGAAATCCTCGACGCATTTTCACAAACTCACGTTTTACACTTCAATGAAGAAGAAATGGATCGGAGATTTGCGAATGTGAGGGATTTTAGTGTTTGACGTCGCACTGTTCTGCATCTAGGTTAATAGCGCCGGATGAATGATTATGACGATGGAGAATAGTTGAGGATGGACGGTGGGAAGGAGCCGGTCGTGGCCTATTAGTAGGGAACCTTCCCAGCATTTGGTTCTCATCTGAAGGAAGACAGGAAAATCTCGAGGAAGACGACCGCGGGAATCGAACCCGGGACCTTCTTAGTGCATTTCAAATCGATGTTGCCTGAGCCAACTTGATTTGTTAATCTTAAACTTTGAGACTATAATATTCATGGCTCGCCACTTACAAACATTTCATTTTGTTCACATTCACATGAACCTGATCATGAACTTTGTTTGTACGATCTAATGCCGTTGAATTAGGTACTTTGAGGTTTTTGTCTAATAAATACTGAATCATGATATTTGATAGGTAATTAATTAAAAGTGATTGTGCAGATAGTTGGGATTGATGGTAAAAGTAGAGGAATGGAAAGAGGGAAGGATGATACTTTCTATTGATGAGGGGGTGCGGGGAGGGGATATCAAATAACACTCGGAATGTTGACAGCGTGAACCAAACCCAAGATCCAAAGTACCAAGGATAATTATTATAACATAAACTGATGGAAATGACAAATTGAATTAATTTCTCATTTAATGAATTAAATTAAATTGAAGTATCCAGGTGAAGATGAGGGTGATGTACACTTCGTTCGATAAACAACTCAATTGAGGGAACCTAAACTTAAAAGTTTAATTTCAGACGTTCATTTACCTGTTAATTACTCAAATTAATGAAATTCTAATTTAAGTTCGTTTTAATTAGAAATTTAACCTTCTCATTGCGTTATTTCGTCCTGACGATTTTCTTTCTCTCCCTCCCTCTAGATCTTCTTGCTCCGTCTGTAATTGCTGCGTTCTGCTCTTCAAGACAAACTGGACCAAGTTTATTTACCTTCAACTTCGCAGGGAGGCACTTGGAAGGAATCTTGTAAACATTTCAAACCAAGAAGTGTTTATTATTTTAGCATTTTTTCGCATTTGGTAGAGTGCGCGGTGGAAACATTGAGTTTTGGCAGCAAAATATTTCTTCTCGTCATTGGCAGGGAAAGTCATGCGAAGAAGGCGCTCAAAACAATACTAAAGCCCCATTTACACGGTGCAATTTCTTGAACAACTTCTGTGACACAGAGGTCCTGCTCGTGCGCAGTATCACTTTTGAGATGATAAAGGGAATCTGCACATGTGCAGAACTTCTGTGACACAGAAGTTGTTCAAGAAATTGCACCGTGTAAATGGGGCTTAATATAAAATCTGCAGCGTTCGCGGGGGGTGGGGGGGGGGGGGAATTTTAGTTTTACTGTTTTAATGATGATTTTACGCAGTTTTTAATCTAAAATTGTAATTTATTTGGTAAATTATTGGTAAATTAATATTGGTGAATTGATAGCAGAGCAGTTCCTTCTATTTATCAAAAACACATTTCTGACTGCATTCCTTTTTGGGTTAATCACCAAAAACTTAACAACATTTCTAACAAGCTCAATTCGTAGAAATAAAACTGAATTAAATTGAAGTACAATGCGCTTCTTTAGGTACAAAAGTTGGTTCTAAACGTTTGGCTAATTAAACATATTTTTATATAATTCTTTATCGCATTATGCATAAACAGTTAAACACTTATATTTTCCCCCTTATTTCTTCGTAGGACTTACTTCGCAGATTTTATTTGGGACTAGCGAAATAGCTATTTTTTTACTTGAGTGCAGAATAAAATAATTTTCAATACAACTTGCATTAATTTACACATTTTGTTTGTGTGAATAATATCAGTGTGTTTCAAGAAACATTTTAGGTTATCTTATTACAATGTGTAAGTTTTGTAGCCTGCGAATTAGTCACATCTCAGAGAGTAATGTGTTCTGAGATCCTGAGTGGATGCTGAGAATGATGAATCCTTGTAGCTATGTAAATCTGTGGCTCTAAGACGACTCTGCTCTTTGAGACGTAAATGAGAGGATTCAGAGGATTTGCCTAAGTGTCTTCTTGAATCGGCTAATCGCATGTAAATCCAACAGTAGACGGTGACAATTGTGGAAGACATTTCACCTTAGACTCATTGTTCTAGTATCTAGAGTTAGAAGAACTAATACTTAGTAGTTTGATGTATCACAAACGAAGTGGAATATTATCTAAAATGGGATCTAAGTATTGGAGTTTAGCTTTCGATTAACTTTTAATTTGTCTGAAGTTTACTTTAAAGTTCTGTAAAAGTCTATTGAAAGTCTAGCTTCTTGCTGTACAAAGCTCGACTTCTGTCAATTTGAAAGGACTGCACTTTGAAAAAATGCGAAACATTCGAAAAATATCATTAATTAAATAAATTAAACTATTCACATAAAAATCTAAATAATTTGAAAAGCCTCAAAGAAAAATCGATACAGTTCATAGCTCAAGATTATCAAAGGAATCATTATAATCACATAAAAGGCGAGAAACATCAGTTAAATTCAAAAAGAAAAGTTGAGTTAATTTGGAAAAAGTAAATAATAAAGACAAAAAGTATAAAAAAATATAAGTGTACCTACACAATTTCAAATTCCTCGTATGCTATAAAGTGAACTAAATGTCCCTATAAATAGAGCTGTTCATGTAGATTTATTTCCCCTCTCCTATTGGTGCAGACAGAAGCATTAATTATTCATTCAAATTCTTCGTTTTTAACCAATAAGAAAGTTAAGATTACCCAGACAGAAGTTTGAATATTGAGAGACGACTAATACTTAACTGACATTGTGGTTATATATAAATAACAAATAGATTAAAACCCATGCTTAAACGATGTTATGTTTTATTGTACCATCATACGATTATTAATTTCAGAGTCATGCATTTTTAAAACCGATTGTGGAGACAGATTTTCGAAGCTCTATCTTTTAAGAGCTAGAAAATATGGCAAAGAATGAACTATAAGTTGAAGAGTAGTGAAAACGTGGAGAAATACTTGAAAGAAATCGATTTTAAAGAGTTATTTTCTTTTATTTCCGCCGAGTTTTAAATATTTCCTTTTCTTTCTTCAGTAGAACTGACGCGACCAACGCCTTATTAAAAGTTCTTTGTGAGTATTGACTCAACTTCATCAACATTTTCCTAGCGAACAAGAGCTAATGATGGAAGAAACATTATATACCTCCAAAGTTCAACGCCCGATGTTCATTTTGTACCTCCCAGGTACAACGCCCGATGTTCATTCTGTACCTCCGAGGTACAACGCCCGATGTTCATTCTGTACCTCCGAGGTACAACGCCCGATGTTCATTCTGTACCTCCCCAGGTACAACGCCCGATGTTCATTCTGTACCTCCCCAGGTACAACGCCCGATGTTCATTCTGTACCTCCCAGGTACAACGCCCGATGTTCATTCTGTACCTCCCAGGTACAACGCCCGATGTTCATTCTGTACCTCCCAGGTACAACGCCCGATGTTCATTCTGTACCTCCGAGGTACAACGCCCGATGTTCATTCTGTACCTCCCAGGTACAACGCCCGATGTTCATTCTGTACCTCCCAGGTACAAACGCCCGATGTTCATTCTGTACTTCCCAGGTACAACGCCCGATGTTCATTCTGTACCTCCCAGTACAACGCCCGATGTTCATTCTGTACCTCCCCAGGTACAACGCCCGATGTTCATTCTGTACCTCCGAGGTACAACGCCCGATGTTCATTCTGTACCTTCCGGTACAACGCCCGATGTTCATTTTGTACCTCCGAGGTACAAAAAGGGGTTAAAAAAAGGTTTAAATAGTTTAAAAAAAAAGTAGAATTACTGGTTTTTTGAGCTAGTACCTCAAGAACATTTTTTACCTTCTATCTTCTATCTCCTACCATATACCTTCTATCTTCTTCTATTTTTGACCTATCTCTGTGGTACGTGGAATGCTTTAGTAATAACTGTAATAACTTGCTCAATCTGTGTAAGATGTCCATTCTAATTTAATAATTATCCGCATTAAGGATCTAATAGCACCTATTCTAAAATGACATACTTATTTTAACAAATTGAAACACGGCAATTGGACATATGGATGGTACTTATAATATCTAGGGCCTGGAACCCAAATGAAAATCGGTTCCGGTTCCGCCTACCGGTTACAAGTTTTTAAAAATATCGGTTCCGAAAGCGGTTCCGGTTCCTAGGAGAATAACGGTTCTAATTCCGGTTCCGGTTCCATTTTGGTTCCATAAGGTTTCCAATCGGTTCCATTAATTTCATACAATATTTCAATTTTTTGCAATCGATTTTTGGGAACTTACATGCTCAGAAATGTCTAACATTAAGGTGATACTAGCGCTCGGCCGTTTTAGAAAGTTGAGAGAGAAAAATTGTTTCATAAGTGAGTGTAACTTTTACAGGATGTTCACATGATCAGTCTGATTGTATATTAGTAGCCCTTTTAAATTTTTGCTTATTTCATAGTTAATTAGGCGCCGGTTATTCAACAAAACCGCGCAAAACGATGAAATTTGCGATACGATTGGAGACCAATCCCGTTAACCAATTGATCTCACATTTTAATCATGATTAGATGAAAGACAAACTTAGGGTTATCACTTGGCACATTTTTGAAATTTAATTTTATACGGCGCCCAGGGAGACGAGAAAATAGCTAATTTTTCACCAAAAATCCACTAATTATAACTAATTAACGAAACAAAAAATTAAAAATGTACCAAGGGATAACCCTAAGTTTGTCTTCTATCTAATCACGATTTAAATTTCAAATAATTTGGTCTACCCATTTCGTCTCCAATCGTATCGCAAAAAGTGTCTACAAAAAGCAGCAAAATCACTCGCGCTTGCATCACCTAAATTTGATTCGATGATAATTTATTTGAAAAACTGTAAATGTTAGTACATAATTTCTGATTTTAAAGGCAATGAAGTAAAAATTCAATGAAATGGAACCGTTATGGAACCCAAATAATATTCAATATTATAAAGGGTTCCGGTTCCACCTAAAAATTAATATGGGTTCCGATTCCGGTTCCGGTTCCAATAAAAATAGCGGTTATTTTCGGCACCGGTTCCGGTTCGAGTCCCTGAATAAAACTAAAGCAAGAGGTAAGCAATTTACTCTAGAACTGGGGTTAAGACTAGAGAATGTTACCAGTTTACTGAGGCTGAAAGTTTTGAAATTGGAATCGAATTCGAAGAATTATTCTTAAAGTGCAGTCCGCTCATTGAAATTAATGAAAAACGTTGTTTGCAGTTTTGAAGTAAATAATTGAAAAAGTTGTTTAAATTAAGTTTTCGAGATAATTTTGTTTAAGATTTCATTATTCCGTTGAATACAAAATGATAAACCGAAGACGTCGTCATCTTCATGTCATGGCAGACGGCAGACATGCCTTCAGATTTGCAGGAAATATTAATTAAGTAATCATCACACAAACTGTGGGCTATTCTCTAAGGTATGTAGATATCCCGCGTTAGCCAACTTTCTTTCACAAATTCAACATAAATGTTTGACTTCAAACTCTCAAAATCGCACAAAACTTTCTTAAGAATATGTTACAATCTGTTCATCTCGTAACAACAAAATATCACATTAAAAATGCGACAGCTAAAACTTTTCTCGTCTACAAAATATTTTTACTCAATCTGAAATGGCATAAAGAAACCAGTGAAACTAGAATTCATTAATCAACAAAAATCTATAGACACTTCTGAGAAAACTTACCGAAGCCAACAAGTTTCTCGTAAAACCAGTCACCAGATGAAAATCAGCTCCTTCAAACCCGAATATAAAAAACTCACTGAGAACAAGGGACAAAAAAGTTAGTCTTCTATTGAAAATCACTCGCGAAACTCTTCTCGTCAGTAATCACTGAGGTCTCCGATATAAATCAATATCACCCCGAAGAAGTAACAAGTGGCGGCGTCCCGTCGGCAAGGAGAGCGACGTCCAGCGTCCCGGGTCGACGTCTGCAGGAGCACTGAGCCAGGATTGGTGCGTCGCTCCCTCCCCCTCGCCCCTAGCAACCCCCCCACCCCGCTGACACAGCCCGGGCGCGTTGGTATTCAATCTCTTGCTTGTTAGGTGATTGTTGAGATTCGCATTCGGATCGTATGCACATTTCTTTATGCGGCTTAAACGATTTCACGCGTTCGGAAAGGAATTCGTAAGTGAATGAATTATGACGAAATTCGGCGTAACAGAGGTGCACTTGGCCAAAGTAAAATCGGTGTTTGAAGGAGATGGATTGCTATTGGTCAGGTTCCTACACAATCAGTCCATGTTATTGTAAATGAAATAAGATATGATCTTCTGCAGTTAGATAACGAGTTACGATTAGACTTCATCGGATGACGCCATCAAGTATTTTTCATCCAATCTGTTTCTTCCAAATACCGTTTTACTTTGGCCAAGTGTACAGTTTCTTGATAGTATTCTCTAATCATCTTACATTTTCTACCATTTAAAAAGGAAAACGTGAAAATGAAGTGAGTATAAACTATTTGTTTTGAAATGATCAAACACGTCAACTATCGGATTCCTGGTATTACATTAAAAACACGTTAAAATAATATTTCGATGGTTATTCTATCATCTTCAACATTCAACTGACGACATTCGCCAGCTTTCCCCCCTTTCCATCAACAAACCGCTACCATGACTCACCTCTGTCAAAACTAAAAGTAGATAACATCCTAATAACTAAAGGTAAATGAGTCAGGTACACATAATATCACATATTATTTACCACAACATTACCACAATTATCACAACGAATTTTAGCTAGATTCAATATTAAAACAGTTTTTAAATCGCCTACTAATTTCAGCATTGCATTTTGTAAAACCAAGCCTCTGGATGCTATTTTCCAATCGAAAGATGTTGTATACTTGTTGCCGTGCCAATGTGACAGTGTGTATGTGGGGGAAACCGGGGAAACTCACACAGTACGTACCTACTCAAGGGTACGTATTCATGAACACGAGGAAAATGTTACAAATCATAAAATTAGAAGTTCATTGGTAGTAGAGCATGCGTGGGAGAATATGCATCAATTTGATTGGAATTCGGCTGTAAAAATATATAAGGAAAGAAATCACAGAAAATGTAAATTTGTTGAGGCGACAATTTTTTTTTATTTGTTGTGCTTGTGGGGAGGGCTTTGTTAGTCAGAGTAATTTTATGTTCGATGAGTCATGTATGTCTTTGTTGACTCATGACATCAATGAACTGCTTCGTAATTATTCTGCTCATTAACCTTTAGTTATTAGGACGTTATATTGTACTTTTAGTTTTGACAGAGGTTTTTTTTATGGAAGGGGAGAAAGCTGGCGAATGTCGACAGTTCCCTGATGAAGATGATAGAATCATCATCGAATTCCAGGAATCCAATAGTTGGGGTTTGATAATTAGTATACTAAATGGTATAGAATCTCTTCTTGTTTTAATATTTGTTTTGAGTCGAACAAAGAAAAAAGCTCAATAACTTCAGATTAAAGTAAAAGTGTTTTGTCATGACACAAACACAAACTCAATTTTCAAAAATCAAAGTATATAAGGCGCACATTTAAATTTGTTTCGCGTAATAATGTAAAATACAGGAGTATAGGTACACTCGGCCAAACATAAATTGATCGTTGATCAAATTTGAATGACTGCTGGTCATGTCCCATACCAATTAAAGCTTCTTATTATCGTTGAAATGTGGGGTCACCTACTAGAGTGAGACAAGGAGATCGCTTGGACAGACTTTGGATGGTGCAATCTAACATTTATCAGTCAATCAAATATGATCAACGATCAATTTATGTTTGGCCGAGTGTACATTAAGACCTCTGATGCGGTCTCAAAGTGTTAATTAAGAAATCTATCTAAATATAATCGTATGTAACGAGTATACCTTTGAGGTCGTATGAGAGATATTAAGACCTCACATTTATTAATAAGCTCCAGTTGTCCGGCATTATTTCGTACAGTCTGTTTAAATGTGCGTCTGAGCTTTTGATATAAAATTTGAAAAACTATCAACACTTCCTTCCATTTGAGACAACTTTGGCGCCCAAAACATTTTTATTTCCTGGTACCTACTGTACTTATTCTCAAGAAATTGCAACATTTTCTTGTTCTTTGGTATTCTGTGTTTTTTTACAATTTGTATGTTGTACGATACAAACAGATAATAAAATAAAAATAAAAATAAATAACGTTTTCAAAGTGTGAAATACTAAATCTATCTAAAGTTGTTTGAGGTTGTCCGGCATATTTCGTACAGTTTGCTCAATTGTGAGACTCAACTTTGATATTTGAACTTTCAGTTCACGTGAAGAAAGTAAAAAGTCACTTTAAGAACGAGCGCTTTCCGTTACCTCGCCGATTAGAATGTTTGTCCGTGCTCAAACGTGACATGAAGCTAAACTAACACTTCTTTACATTTGAGACAACTTATGGACCAAGCAACAGCGTTGGTCAGATACCACCAATTTCTCTAAATACTTCAGATGCAATACACGAAATATTTTTGGATTGTTGGAAGGAAGCGGTTGCGGCGAATTGTAGTAAGGCACATTCCAATCATTTGCATCTCAACAAATGACGAACAAACCACGAACCACGTGACTTTATACCGCGGGAATCGATCTCAAGCCTTCAGAGTAATTCCAGAGATTTTCTTCCCGAGATTATACCTACTGAGTCCGTTAATAAAAAAAAAGTTTCATAAAGTCGCTGATATCAATTTGTACTAAAACCCCAATACTACCTTAAGTCAATGATTCTATGAATAAACCAATCATATTGATGAATGAAACCGCAATAGAGTAGAAAAACCTTCATTCAAGATATTTGCATATCTATTTTTGCTTTTCATTGAAGGAAATTGACTTCGTTAAGTCCGAGTAATATGAGAAGAAAGAGTTTGCAATTAGGGGAAATGAAACCAATTACAATCAAGCCTGAGAGGCTGAGATATTACGAGCTTTCCGACGGAAGATAAAAATATCGCCGTCGGAAAATAATCCACTTGGCGTCCAGAAGAATGAAAAGGCCCCTGGATTCAGACTTATTGCTATTGTGACTTTCTTGTTGACAACATGCAATGTGTGTTGATTAATGATTGAAGAAAGTTGTTGAGAATGTAAAGTCTGATTTTCTCACGATTTTCCAGTCGCCACTCATTTCAGTTTTTGGTTTTGTCGAGGGGTTAAAAATGCGCAATTTTATTGTACAACCATCTCAATGTTGTAATAATAGCCAGTGAAAAAACCAGTCTTGCAATCACCCCTCTGTATACAAATCTATATTTTATGCAACTTCTACTACTACGCCTGTGTACGACTTGGTCGCGATAGGGGGTAAGTTTTATCAGGACATATAGAGATGGCTATATATACACCAATGATATTTAAAAAAAATATATATATATATTAGATATATATATCTAATAAGGTTATAAGGTAACTAATAAGGTTAGAGCACTGGACCGGCAATTCAGGGACGTGGGTTCGAACCCCACAGTAGGCAAATATTTTCAATTTGCAGTTGGTATTAATTATCATCAGAAATCAGGTCATCAGAAAAAACCAAGTTTGATATATATATATATATGACTAACATGGTTTTTTCTGATGACCTCAGAGAGGGTGATGATAATTAATACCAACTGCAAATTGAAAAGATTTGCCTACTGTGGGGATCGAACCCACGTCCCTGAATTGCCGGTCCAGTGCTCTAACCACTAAGCTAAGCAGGCTATTCAATCTGCAGTGGTTTTGTTCCATATAAACTGTATCCCATAAAAAACACTCCGTGTAAAAATACCAGCCAAGTCTCTTCAACTAAAAAAAAAATAGAAGAAATCTAAAAATTCAGCACTGAAAAGTAGTGATATCAAAAAAAGGCCAAGTCAAAACTTTTAAAAATTACTTGGCGCATCGTGCATATAAATAGTATAGAAGTAGGTCGGTAATCAAATATACTCATCTATACATAAAATATATCTATAATCCCATAGAAAAACGATGCGCCAAGTAATTTTTAAAAGTTTTGACTTGGCCTTTTTTTGATATCACTACTTTTCAGTGCTGAATTTTTAGATTTCTTCTATTTTTTTTTTAGTTGAAGAGACTTGGCTGGTATTTTTACACGGAGTGTTTTTTATGGGATATCATTCCTTTTTTCAGTTTATTCTTACAATTTGTAGCATATATTGTGGAACCAAAGACTATAATTCCTTTAAAAAAATACGCCTTTTTGATTTGGTTGCTAAGAAAAGTTGTGCTTGTTACTATGTATATGCTATAAATAATATGCTATAAAGTATAGCGGAAGTTTCGTTCCAATTGGTCCAGCCGTTCTCGAGTTATGGCATCACTTCCGGTTTTCAAAATGGCGGCTGACTTCACTGCCACCTAAAATTTGTGTCTTTAAATGCTATGTAACATTATAAGCCTTCTGAATATGTAGTTATTGTTATAAGAGATGATTTCATTCAAATTTGGCATTTTTATGACGTCATTTCCGGTTTCGGTAAAAGTACATTTCTATTTTGACTGTTGATATTTCATTGAGAAGACCATCCGAATCGTTTGGCGCTAGTTTCGTCCCAATTGGTCCATCAGTTTTTAAGATATGACGTCACTTCCGGTTTCAAAATGGTGGCACAAAAAATTCGTAAGGACAAGGTATCATCAGACGCCAAAAGTGCATATATGGTAAAAATTTCAGATCGATCGGCTCAGCCGTTTAGGCTGTGGCGCTGTCAACAGTGTTTCCTGATATCATCAGAATCATCATCTTCAGAATCAGAAAGTGGTGTAATTTTACATATTTCACGGCCCTCTAGCACGAAAATGACATACCCTATTGTTCCCAAATTCGGTATATGGGGTGGGGTGGGCCATAGCACGAAATTAAGATATTTTGCAACAATGTGAGATTTTCCAATTTTAAGATCCAGTAGGCCGAAAATGCCATGTTGTTGCTTACAGTAAAAGTGGTTGGTCTGCTCCTCAGTTTATTAGGCATTTACGGTATGTTGAGTGAGTGTAAGTGTACGGTACGACTTGGCTGGGTGGAGCGACCGCTCCACTAGATCTACAGTCCGAGACGCGTGATGAAGAGGTCAGAAGACCGTGGAATCCTTTCCACGTTTGACAACTGACATTCACCTTGTATTGGTACTCGAGTACCAATGTACCAATGTATTGGTACGAAACTAACTAAGATATTTTAGTTAGTTTCGACGTGGTGCAACTTTTCACTCGAGTACCAATACATGATGTCCTGGACCGCTTAGAGCAAAGTAAGAGAGTGCCTAAATAATGTTCAAGATGGCCGCCGGGGCTAGGCAACTAATTTCTGTGCTCCGTATTTGTCTGTTATTTGTGCTATTGCGTGTGATTGTTATAAGTGGGAAACTGACACGTACTGAAGCAAATGTTCCTGCGTATGAGGAGCATATTAGTCATTCATTTCAAGCTCACTATGTGTACTTATGTAGGCAAAGATGTTCGTTGTCGGGCTCGTGTGTTGTTGCAGGGAGTGACATTTACAACCTAACATCCCTCTATATGGGCAAGTCCATTAGAAGGCGAGTTTGCTCTGGACGTTCGTCAAGCCGGAGGCTATCATGTGATTGGCGGGCAGCCGCAAGGCTTATTTTGTTATTGTTAGCCCTTGCTGGTGACATTGAACTGAACCCGGGTCCCGTAATTACACAAGTGAACAACACAAACAATCTACAGTTATACTACATGAATGCGCGTAGTATCTCTGGACCAGATAGATTGAGTGACTTTAATCTGCACTTTGCAGACAATAGCGAAGCTGATTTCATCTGCCTAACGGAAACCTGGCTAAATGGCAGCATACTAGAGGGCGAGATATTGGACAGCAACCAATACACTAATAAAAGAAAGAAGAAGATAATATACCAGGAACCAACTAGTAAGTCACAAATATTTTGAACAGAAACACTGGTATTGTCAAATATAAAATAAAAAGAGTCTGCAATAATATTTCGTCGATGCGTTCGATCGACTTTGTCAAGCAAGACTCTAAATACATAAATAAATGCAATAAGCAAGACGAAATATTATTGCAGACTCTTTTTATTTTATATTTGACAATACCAGTGTTTCTGTTCAAAATATTTGTGACTTACTAACCAATACACTGTGTATAGACGAGACAGAAGGGCAGCCGTCGATCAGGATGCGGCTGAGGGTGGAGGTGTCGGGCGGTCCTGGGGCGGTGTCTCAATCGCAGTCTCCAACACCATTGCTTCTCGCCAGCTGGAGGATCTTCCCGAGTCTGCCTGCGAGGTCGTCTGGGTAGAGTCAATAACTTCGAGTAGACGCAGTCTCTTTGTTGGGTGCGTCTATCTGCCACCTAGACCATCATCATCGCTAGTCGAAGACCTGCACAGCTTGGTGTCACATGTCCTCAGTCGCGCGAGACCTCAAGACGCTGTTTTACTTTGTGGGGATTTTAACTTCCCTGACATTGAGTGGGTGCCCACTTCGAATGGACTCGATCCGCTTCTACTTGGTCACTCCAACACTGAAGCAGCTGGGGAGTTTCTAGACTCGTTAAATGAGCTGGGTCTCAATCAAAATGTCCCGTTCGTAACACGTGGTAAGAACTACCTAGACCTAATGTTCACCAATAGCTGCGATATGAAGGTTAGTGTTGTTCCTGCTGAAGCCGTTGTCAGGTCAGACCATAAAGCTATTCAATGTTGTATAGTCCTCCCTACTGTAGAGAGAGTGAGGTGTATGCCTAAGAATACACTGAACTGGAACAAAGCAAACCTCGACGTACTCAATAATGCCCTCAGAAGTTCTCCGTGGCATTTAATGGATGCACTGGTGGATGTTAATGATAGATGTGAATTGTTCTATCAACTACTGGATAAGGCAATTTCTGATACAGTTCCAATTCAGGTGGTTAACCCTTCCAAATATCCAAGGTGGTTTAATAAGAGCCTTATCAATGCCCTCAAAGATAAAGTTCGTGCCCATCGCCTCTGGAAAAGAACAAAGTTGAATTGCAATTACATCGAGCTTCAGGTAAAAAGAAGCTCATTTAAACTTCTTCGGAAGTTAACATACAACTCCTACCTTCAGAAGGTTGATAAGTCTGTTAAGAATGATCCAAATCTCCTGTGGAGGTATATAAAGGGCAAGTCCAGCTGCAGAAGAATACCATTGGAAGTTGAATTTAATCAACTTAAGGCCACTAACATTGACAGTTGTTGTCAGAACTTTTCTGATTTCTTCTCATCTGTTTTTCTGTCTGTGAGCGATGAGCCTCTTCCTGTTGCTCCGCTGTATGACGGAGATTGTCTGTCGTCATTCAGTATTTCTTCTTCTGAGGTGGAGATGTGTTTGCAGAAACTTCAAAACGGAAAGAGTCCTGGTCCAGATGCTATTCCTATTAAGGTTCTCAAACATTGCCGTGGGTCTTTGGCTTCGCCGCTAGCCAATTTGTTCACCCACTCTTTAAGTTCTGGCGTTTTCCCCTCAAGGTGGAAGCATTCCTGGGTTACCCCAGTTCTAAAAAAAGGGAGTCGTTATAAAGTGACCAATTATCGGCCTATATCATTATTGTCGATTTTCTCGAAGGTTTTTGAAAAGATCTTACACAAAAATATCTATAATCATGTGGCTAGCCACATTTCCCCAGAGCAACATGGTTTTGTGAAGCGTAGATCAACTGTATCGAATTTGGTTGAATATACCTGTGACGTAGCTGGTTTCATGAATAGTAAAATCCAAGTTGACGCGATATATACTGATTTTTCGAAAGCCTTCGATACGGTTGATCATCGGCTGCTTCTTCACAAACTACAAAGTTTTGGCCTCTGTGGACATATCTTTAAATTGTTAGAGAATTACCTTGCCCACCGTACTCAATCGGTTGTAATTGACGCGGGGTCCTCCAGATCTGCACATGTTACATCCGGAGTTCCGCAGGGGTCAATACTGGGACCGCTGCTGTTTATTCTTTTTGTAAACGAAATTCCAAGGATGTTGTCGTCGAAATGTTTAATGTATGCGGACGATTTAAAAATTTATAGAGCAGTGAGTGATGTGCGGGGGTGCGTGTCGCTGCAAAAGGACTTGGACTGCCTTAACTTGTGGTGTAAACGGTGGAAGCTAAGACTAAATGCATCTAAATGCAATTCGATCACATTTACTAACAAGAAGAAAAATGTTATATATTTTGTTTGTTTTGTTTTAACATTTTATTTATTATAAACAGGTTAATACATATAGTCAGACTAGGCCACATAGCCATGACTGGCTAGCCTGTGGCAATACATAATTCAATAAACCATAATAAATCATAAAGAAATACAATATCAATATTGCAGACATAATTAATTAATTCAATAAACAATACAAATTCATAAGAAATACAGGATTATATTACAAAGTATTTACCAAACGTAATTGAGTTGTATAGGAAAAATAACATTAATAATAATACTCATCTGAATCATAATAATAATAATAAAAATAATAATAATAATAACATATTCAATTAATGATCTCTATTTATCAACCAATCTTTGATTTCCTTTTTAATAATAACATATTTATCTAACTGTTTCAAAACAGGGGGAATGATATTAAAAATAGTAGGGATTGTATATTGAAGCCGCCTTTTGCCATGTTTATTTGTGTAACCTGGCACCTTCAGTGTTCCCTTTTCCTTTGCTCTCGTATTTACTTCATGATCGTATAATATTTTATATTCATCGTCAAAGTAATACCGTATAATTAATTTATACAAGAAAATATCAAAAATGTTAAGGAAATTCAAATATGCAAAAAAACTATCATTTTTATAATTAAATTTAATCTTCACATAATTTGGCGTTATAATATTAATAATTCTTTTCTGAACCATAAAAATCCTCTGTAAATGCACATCAGAAGCATTACCCCATGCCAATACCCCATACGTCATAATTGACTCAACCAGCGCATAATACACTATTTTTATTAATCGCAATGACAAAATATCGTTTAAATTATATAATCTATATGCACATATACGCAATTTATTACAAAGAACATTAATATGAGGGCGCCAAGTAAAATGTCTATCAATAGTCAAACCCAGATAAACATGAGTTTCAGCGGTCTCAATTTTAGTCACACAAAGACAACTACCTTCCAACGTATTATTATGTATACAACTATTGGAATGAAAAGTAATGTCAATCATAGAATTCTTTTCTGTATTAAAAGGAGAACATATATGTAATATTTTTGTTTTGCTAGAATTAATCACCAGACCACTATCATGAGTCCAACAAATTAATTTATTGAAGTTGATCTGAAGTTCCATTTCTGCAATTTCTAAACTTTTATTAGCTACTAAAAGAACGGTATCATCTGCAAACATAAATATCTTTGTGTCATGTAGTAATTTAAATACATAATTTACATAGATTATATACAAAATAGGGCCAAGGTTAGACCCTTGAGGGACTCCCAGTAACACGTCTTTATAATAACTAAAAGAATTTGACACCTTGACTACAATCTTTCGATTATTTAAATAATTCTTAAACCAATTCAATAATGGTCCCCTTATCCCAATATTCTCCAAAATTTGTATTAACTTTTTGTGATTAATGGTATCAAATGCCTTCGAAAAATCAATGAACAACGCAATTATATTGAAATTTTTGTCAAGATTCAAATTAATATATTCGGAAAATAATATCAATAGGTCAGTTGTACTTTTTCCTTTTTGAAAACCAAATTGCATATTATCAATTATATCAAACTTTTTAAGGTAATCCGTTAGCTTTTGGACTAAAATTTTCTCCATTATTTTCTCAACTGTTGGCAACAATGATATTGGCCTGTAATTTGTTAACAATAAATGATCTCCTTTCTTAAATATTGCTCTAACTACTGACAATTTCATTGCATCAGGCACTACACCGGGCCCTGATTCTATAACTCCATTGCGACCGCTTAGCAATTATTTCAATGTTAATCCTTATGGAAGAAATTGCTAAGCGGTCGCAATGAAGTTATAGAATCCCACCTCCGGTCTTTAATGATAAGTTTATGAGATGAGTTAACACAGGACTAATTTCAGTACACAAATATTTAATATCAATTGCTCGAATACTATGAATCCCAGGTTGCTTATTTACATTCATTTCTCTTATTATCTTTTCAATTTCAAATCTGTGAATTGCTGGAATATACAATGACTGTGTTGCCTCATCACAATATACACTTTTACTAGAGACAATATTACACTTGTGGCTTATATTCTCAATATCACTTATAAATGAATCAACAAATAAATTGGCAATTTTATCAACTGTATGTCCCTTACCTAAATATCTAGTGATAACATCATCCACAGAACTCTTCCTACTTTTCCCAGAAATAATATTAATTGTTTTCCACATATCTCTCATATTCATTTTTGCACCCTCTATCTCTTTCTTATAATAAGCAATCTTTGCAGACTTTATTTTCTTTGTAACTTCATTTCTAAATTTTTTGTACTCATTCATGTTTATGCATCTCATAGAATTCTCACAATTTTTCCATTTTTTGAATAATTTATCCCTTTTGTTTACATCCATCAACAAATCTTTAGTCATCCAATTTTTACGCAACATATTTTTACAATTCAATTTTTTTGTGTAAGTAGCCTTATCATAACAGTGCTTAAAAGTGTCTACTATTTTAGCATAGAGTTCAACACAATCATTACTCTCCAACAATGTTGACCAATTTACTTCCTTAAACAATTGTTTCAATTTATCTTCGCAAATGAATTCTCTGATTGCATCTTGATTTTTGTCTACATTAACAATTACTTCCATATAAATATCAACCAACACCATGTAATGATCAGTAATTTTTGTAGTAAAAATAGCTGACTTTACTTGTTGATTCTTTATCCTAGCATACACATGATCAATACAACTAACACACAGTTTATCCAAAACAAATTCTTCCCTTGTAACCCCAATGATGCATTTACGCAATCCCCTTGTTGACATAACATTTTCATATGATTGAATACTACCATCATCCTCATTTAGTATATTCATATTTACATCTCCAACATACAAGATATCATTGCCCTCATTTTCCTGGAAATAATCATCCAACTCAACGACATAACTAGTTCTACTTTTATCTGGTGGCCTATAAACCGCTAATAACGTAATTTTCCGGTTATTAGAAAAAGTCAATGTCCCTCCAATACCTTCGAAATTCACAAAATTTATTTTAGTTAACTTAAAATTAATTTCATTCTTTACATATAAGAAAATACCCCCACCTCTTCTATTTCTTCTTACATTTTCATATAAAGTATATCCATTTATGACATATTCAATACTAATGTCAGGCAATGACACCTCCGACAAGACAAGTACATCAAATTTTCCTATATATTCATTCAAAATTAGTAATAGTTCATCCCAGTGCTTCCTAATTGACCTTATATTTATGTGCAGAACAACAAACCCCTTTATAACTGTAAACCATTCATCAATGTTACTCAATACTTGCGATTTTTCCTTTGATTCAAATTCATCTAGCCACTGTTGCATCCGACTACAAATGCTTGAAGATCCCTAATAGAAGTTATTTTATGCACTTTTCTTGAATCTGCGTCTTTTCTCACCAGTATGATACCGTTCCTAAACCAAACAAACTTATGTCTAAGGTCCTTAGCTTCTTGTTTAGTTCTCCAAAACAGTTCTCTATAATATGGGGAAAGATTTTCATTCACGTACACGCGAACCTGACTTGTTCCAGCTGTGACGTCACAACTTCTCAGTAGCTCCTTCCTCTTAGCCACGAATTGGTCCCTCTTCTTTCGTGTAGTAAATTGCACTATTATTTTGGAAACTTTTCTGTTCTCATTCCTTGAAGGTAGACGATGTGCAGCATCAATATCAGCTGGCAAAATTTCAATATCTAATTTCTTTGCAACATTTATCACTATTCCCTCAACATTCTCGTCATCAAGCTGCTCTACGTTTTCAATCTCAATATTGCGATTCCTGTGATACTGATCATTTACATTGACTTGTTGCATCAGATTATAAATCACAACATCCTTCTCCTCAGCTTGCTTTTTCAAAACATCAACAGTGCTCTTCAATTCCTTAAGCTCTCCTGCAAAATCTTGTCTTAATTTCATAACCTCATCCGTTAATGTTTTGAAATTTTCTCTCATTTCATTCTTGAACTCATTTAACGCCTCTCCAAATGATAAAAAAGGATTGTCACCTGTTGGTGTTGCAGCTTTTTTTTCTTTACACTGCCCACACCTCCAGGCAGACTTCTTTTCCTGAGACTTACTTGAGTATGAAGCTTTAAGTAATCCCGCACAGTCTTTTGTAAGATGAAAATGCTTTTCACACACTTGGCATGCGCATGAGTCAGCCTCGTGACTCACTTCCAACCCGCAACTGCCGCACAACATTGATACAACTGTACTCCTCGACGTTCATTATGTTATTATGTTTGATTATGTTATTGGTAGCGATGGTCTGGCAAGGGTACAGTCAGTCAAGGATTTAGGAATTCATATATCTTCGGATCTTTCTTATAAAAAGCACTTTTTAACTGTTAAAGCTAAATCACTTCAAATGTTGGGTTTAATAAGGCGCAATTGCTTAAATTCGTTTTCTAAATCCACAAACAAGCTGTTGTATACTGCTCTTGTCAGGCCACATATTGAGTATGGAAGTGTTGTGTGGTGTCCTTACCATACCACGAAGGTGAAATTGTTAGAAAATGTTCAAAAAAGATTTATAAAAATGCAGTGTTTTAAGCTAGGTATTACGTATGATGATTCTTCCTATAAATCTTATTGCTTAGATAATGGGTTTTTAACACTGGAAGGCAGGCGGCGTTTTATTGACATGGTTTTTCTTTTCAAGATATTGAATGGTTTTATTGATTCGCCCATGGTTGAACGGTTTAATTTCAATGTACCAAGGCTGGACTCTAGAAGGCATCAGTTTTTCAGGGTTTCAGCCAGGAGGATAGATGTTTTCAAGTATGCTGCCATCAATAGACTCCAATCATCTTTTAATGACCTTTTTAACTTAAGTAATAGCCTTGACATTAGTTTTAATTCATTGACTTGGTTCAAATTTAATCTCAGATCTGTGATATTTTGACTTGTAGATTTGACTCTGGTCTGTGATTTTATAATTGAACTGTGATATTATGTTTGTTGTATGTTATTTATTTATTGTCAAACTTTTTAAGTGAATTTTTAAATGTTATATTATATTTGTACTTGTGGACATTAGTTGTCCGATACAAATAAAGGCTTAATAAAAAAATAAAATAACAAAAAAAAATACGTTGTGGACCTTGCTCGCCACTGTATGTCGAGCACATACTTCACATATGAAGGCCAATTCTACAAACAGATTTCAGGCGCGCCGATGGGTTCCCCTCTCTCACCAGTTGTAGCGAATCTGTTCATGCAGCATTTTGAGGTAGATGCTATTGCGTCAGCTATATTGAAACCGAAATATTGGGTACGTTACGTCGATGACTGTTTTTTCATTTGGCAACATGGCCAGGAAGAACTTCTGACATTTCTACAACACATGAATAGTATTCATCCAGATATCTGTTTCACTATGGAAAAAGAGGTTGACGGAAAGCTTCCTTTCCTCGATGTTCTAGTGTCGAAGCGAATGAATAATACTTTAGGTCACACGGTTTACAGAAAAGAAACTCACACTCATAGATATCTAAATGCCAATTCCCATCATCATCCTACGCAAATACGTTCTGAGGCATTTTCCCTAGCTACTCGATCAGTTCGAATAGCCGATGCAGATAACAAAAAGGAAGAGTACAACATTCTCCGCGACGGTCTTCTCATGAATGGTTTCAAGAACAGTACAATTCAGAAAGCTTGGCAAAGACGAACAACTGCTGAAAAAGAAGGACCTCAAGTTCAAGTCGAAACGGAAGAGAACAGGTATCCAAGAGCCTTCCTGCCATACGTCAGTGGCATTACTGACCGTATTTCCAAAATGTTGGCAAAAGAAAATATAAGAACAATTTTCGATACCGATAGAAAACTAGGAGATGTACTTGGAAACGTCAAAGACAAAGTATTCCTTGAGGGCTGGGGTGTTTACGAAGTACCATGTGAGGGATGTGATAAGTGCTATATTGGCCAGACAAACAGAAATGTATCACAACGCATACAAGAACATCGGCTAGACGTTTTTCAGGACAAAAACACCTCAGCCTTAGCACAACATGTAAGGGAGTCAGGACATAACATCGATTACGAGGGAACTAAGATTATAGCAAGATCGGAGAAATTTTTGCCTCGTCTCATCAGAGAGGCAATAGAAATAGAAAAAAGACCAACATTTTGTCTCAACAAACAATTAGAGAGCCAAAAACTCTCCGATACTTGGAAGTCTCTAGGTTCCATGATTCGTATTATCCCCAATCAAAGATTAGACCAATCAAATGTGTCCAATGCAACATCCATTGTCGAAACACTGTCAAAACCACCAGTTGACAAAGTTGCCACTCTGCAGCGAGAACCAGAGTCTCCAAAGGTACGAGTTACAAGATCCATGACAAGTTCCATCAAATCCAAGAAGCAGTGATTTTATACCTGTTGCTTATTAATTGTTAAATATTTTGTCTTTCAAAACTTTGTTATTTTCAAATGTCAATTTACCTGAAGAAGGTGTGTAAAAACACATTTAAACGTTGTATGTAAACAATAAATCGTGGCAGAACCGAAAAATATGTCTGTTTCATTTACCTGAAGAAGGTGTGTATATAATATATATATATATATATATATATATATATATATATATATATATATATATTCTTCTTCTGTATTTGTACATTGTACATTGTACATTGTATTTGTACTCTCTGGTTTATATTGTCCGGTATATTTTCAGAGTATATGAGCACAGCAGAGCAGTACTCAAAGATGACCCGAGGTCCGCGTTAGCTCAACATGTTAAGAATACTCATCACGAAATTGATTTTGACAATACAAGATTGTTAGCACGGGAACCGAAATTCTATCCAAGAATATATCGAGAAGCAATCGAAATAATGAAAAGACCGGACAATATAAACCAGAGAGATGATGCTAAACGGCTACCAGCTACGTGGATACCAGCTTTATCTAAATATATGATAGAAAACACTTCTATTCAAGCTTCCAGCCTAGATCCAAGTAGAGATAGTGAAAATGAAAACTGCTCAGAGGATGTTCAAGACACTGATCATCAGGTTGGACCGCTAAATAGTACAGTTAGCAACGCAGAAACGAACCGGATGACATCATCGACAGATCGTAGAATCACACGTCAGCAGGTCAGATCGCAGAGCGGAACTGACGTGAACCCGCAGAACTTACCAACAGAAATAAGAGTGACACGTAGTCAGACAAGCTCTACCACTGGAGTTACAAGAAAATCTAAGAAGTCTGCACCATAGAAGAACCTTAGCTTACAGAATATTATAACTAAACAGTTTTCTAACTTTGCTTTACTTCGATACAATTCATATGTGATTTATTACAAGGTCAATTAGTTTTCTTACATTTATAGCTTTGTTTTTTTCTTTGATTTAAACTCTTTGCATAATATTTGACCATGTAGTTTTGACATAATGATGGTCTCGAAAGGGCTTTGTCTTGTGTGACATTTGCATTTTTCCTAGCTCTGTAAGCACTGTTTTATTCATTTTGAATTTATTTTGTCCCTGAAGATGATCACTGCTATGTGATTAAAACGTTGGAGTATTAAACAATTATACCACCACGGATATTACCCAAAAATAGTACTTAATTATGAATTACGTCCGTGAAAGCAACAGAATAAATATATATATATATATATATATATTCATATATATAAATCATAATCCTCCAAAACACATTTTAGATTTAGCTTCACACTGTCTATCTAATACATTTTTCATGTTTGACGGACAACGTTATAAACAAATTGAGGGAGCACCCATGGGGTCCTCTTTATCCCCAGTTGTTGCCAATCTGTTTATGGAGGATTTCGAGCTGAAGGCCATTGCATCCTCTCATATGAAACCTGATCTATGGTTAAGGTATATTGATGATGTCTTAGTCATTTGGACACATGGACGTGAGGCTCTTTCAACATTCCTTGATCATCTCAATAATCAACACGAGAAGATTCGTTTCACTATGGAGATTGAGGAGAACAAACAGCTTCCGTTTTTGGATCTTCTCATAATTCGGAATGATGATAACTCTTTTGGTCATACAGTCTATCGCAAGCCCACTAATACACACAGGTATTTAAATGCTAAATCACACCACCATCCTGCGCAATTGAAGTCTGTGGCTCTTTCCCTTTCCACTCGGTCTAAAAGATTAGCTGATGAGAATCATTTGCATGAAGAAATGAAGTTTCTTAGGAGTACTCTGAGGTCCAACGGTTACTCTGACTATATTATCAATCAGGCGTTCAAACATAAACCCAAAGAAGATTCCGAGAAGGAGAAACTTCCAACTGCATACTTACCTTATGTTCAAGGAACTTCTGATAAAATAGCTAGAATCCTGAGAAAGCAAGGCATTGCTACGACGTTCCACTCTGACAACAAGATAAGTTCGTTATTGAGAGGTGTGAAAGATCATATTCCCTTAGAATCACAAGGCGTTTATGAAATCCCATGTGGCTCTTGTGATCGAGTATATGTGGGTCAGACTAATAGACGCATATCAAACAGAGTAGAAGAACATAAGAGGGCAGTTTTTCAAGATGATCCGAAATCTGCTCTGGCACAACATGTCCGAGGTTCTCAACACTTGATTAATTTCGATGAAGCGAAAACTCTAGCTTGTGAAATGAATTTCTATCCGCGTATTTATAGAGAAGCGATCGAAATAGTTAAAAGACCTGACAACTTAAACAAAAGAGATGACGCTAAAAGATTGCCAATAACGTGGTTACCTGCTTTATCAAATTCGATCATCTCAGTTCAATCAAAATCTAGCGGCCTTGATCGGGTGGATGAAAACTTGTGGAGTGGTGATGCGGCTGTAAACACAGACAAACAGCGAGGCAATCGAAGACTAGGACTTGACTTAAATGTCAATGGTTTGTCTTATGATAACGAAGACAATCGTCGAGTAACACGAAGCCAAGCACGTGACCTTGATACACTACCCTTATCGGATCGTCTAGTTCTCCTCCAAGTGCAGACTCAAGAGGACAATAGAGGTTCATCTGATACACAAGTCAATCGAAGAGTGACACGAAGCCAAGCACGTGACGTTGATACGCTTCCACTAGCAGATCGTCTAGTGATACTTGATACTTGAAAATATTTATTTTGTTCATGCTAAGTTATTGATGACAATTGTTATTTTGCATAGTGTATTATCATTTGTAGACTCTGATTTTGACTTTTTCTGTTTCAAGTATGCTATGACTTTGTTCAATTTTTCTATTAGCTGTCAAATTATTTCTATGAATTTGTAGTCCCTTGAAAATGATCGCTGTTATGTGGTCGAAACTGTTGGGAGAGGAATAAAAGTGATTTACACGGTATAAAGCCTAAGAAACTTATTAATAATGTATTACACCCGTGAAAATTTACACATTAATATCATAAACCTTTATGGGGAGGAAATATTTCAAGATACGAAGATTTTAGAGAAACTCATGTGCAGAAAAAGTAAGTTACTGTGTGATTTGGTGTTCTTGTGTCGCTGTCGTGATCAAGATATTATTCCAAACTTCGTCCGTTTAAAACACCACACAGTTAACTACGTAACTAATAGGATTTTGAAACGAGCTAGTGGAGCTATCCTTCGTGATGCGATTCATAGAACACGTCGCATGCTAGACCATGTTGGCATCCAACTTCTTGATCTACGTGAAGATCTAAGTACCACTTTACATCCTCTTTTATATGATACTATCGACAGAAGTTCTTTCCAAAGAGCTGAGTGCAACTCCATGATTAATACCGAGCGACATATACGTAAGTTTGAACGGCTTGTTGCCAGACAAAGACCAGCCATCGTCCATAGTGCGCAGACATCTCAATCAGTTACGATTGTACACAATCTTTCCGATATTCCTTTATCCGATGCTGCTATGAATGTATTATCAAGAGGTTTGAATTTTGCTGTTGTACCGAATCGTTTGCCTGTTGAGTCCATCATAAGTTCGGTAGAAGCTGCTATTCATCGTCTACCTGAAGAGACTGCAGAGAATATTCGTATTGAGGCTTGTCAAATCCTTCAGAAAGCGAGATTACCCAAGAGAAATATTACTTATGAAGAAAATCAAGCTCTCAAGTCGTTACGAGATAACAAAGACATTGTTGTTCTTCATGCCGACAAGGGGAATGCTACGGTAATAATGAATACAGCAGACTACAATAACAAGGTAAACATTCTGCTACAAGATCCGGCCTACATACCATACTTGACTGATCCGATTACATACCTGGAGAAAACGACTAAAGCCAAAATTATAGCATCACCTATTGAAGAAGACGTAAAAATCTCGCTTATTCCGAGAGAGAAGTCTTCGAGATTTCCGAAATTTTTTGGCCTCCCCAAAATACATAAGGTTGGAGCACCTTTAAGACCGATCGTGAGTTCTAGAGATTCTCCTCTTCAACCTCTTGCTCGGTTCTTGGGTAAACAGTTACAGCCGTATGCAACTTCAGCTGCGTCTTATGTCCAGAACGCTGATCATTTAGTTGATATTTTGAAGAGTCATGTATTTCCACCTGAAAGTATTCTAGTGAGCTTCGATGTTGTCTCACTTTACACTAAAGTTCCTATCCAGGAAACACTCGACATCATCAAGATAAATCATAATCCTCCAAAACACATTTTAGATTTAGCTTCACACTGTCTATCTAATACATTTTTCATGTTTGACGGACAACGTTATAAACAAATTGAGGGAGCACCCATGGGGTCCTCTTTATCCCCAGTTGTTGCCAATCTGTTTATGGAGGATTTCGAGCTGAAGGCCATTGCATCCTCTCATATGAAACCTGATCTATGGTTAAGGTATATTGATGATGTCTTAGTCATTTGGACACATGGACGTGAGGCTCTTTCAACATTCCTTGATCATCTCAATAATCAACACGAGAAGATTCGTTTCACTATGGAGATTGAGGAGAACAAACAGCTTCCGTTTTTGGATCTTCTCATAATTCGGAATGATGATAACTCTTTTGGTCATACAGTCTATCGCAAGCCCACTAATACACACAGGTATTTAAATGCTAAATCACACCACCATCCTGCGCAATTGAAGTCTGTGGCTCTTTCCCTTTCCACTCGGTCTAAAAGATTAGCTGATGAGAATCATTTGCATGAAGAAATGAAGTTTCTTAGGAGTACTCTGAGGTCCAACGGTTACTCTGACTATATTATCAATCAGGCGTTCAAACATAAACCCAAAGAAGATTCCGAGAAGGAGAAACTTCCAACTGCATACTTACCTTATGTTCAAGGAACTTCTGATAAAATAGCTAGAATCCTGAGAAAGCAAGGCATTGCTACGACGTTCCACTCTGACAACAAGATAAGTTCGTTATTGAGAGGTGTGAAAGATCATATTCCCTTAGAATCACAAGGCGTTTATGAAATCCCATGTGGCTCTTGTGATCGAGTATATGTGGGTCAGACTAATAGACGCATATCAAACAGAGTAGAAGAACATAAGAGGGCAGTTTTTCAAGATGATCCGAAATCTGCTCTGGCACAACATGTCCGAGGTTCTCAACACTTGATTAATTTCGATGAAGCGAAAACTCTAGCTTGTGAAATGAATTTCTATCCGCGTATTTATAGAGAAGCGATCGAAATAGTTAAAAGACCTGACAACTTAAACAAAAGAGATGACGCTAAAAGATTGCCAATAACGTGGTTACCTGCTTTATCAAATTCGATCATCTCAGTTCAATCAAAATCTAGCGGCCTTGATCGGGTGGATGAAAACTTGTGGAGTGGTGATGCGGCTGTAAACACAGACAAACAGCGAGGCAATCGAAGACTAGGACTTGACTTAAATGTCAATGGTTTGTCTTATGATAACGAAGACAATCGTCGAGTAACACGAAGCCAAGCACGTGACCTTGATACACTACCCTTATCGGATCGTCTAGTTCTCCTCCAAGTGCAGACTCAAGAGGACAATAGAGGTTCATCTGATACACAAGTCAATCGAAGAGTGACACGAAGCCAAGCACGTGACGTTGATACGCTTCCACTAGCAGATCGTCTAGTGATACTTGATACTTGAAAATATTTATTTTGTTCATGCTAAGTTATTGATGACAATTGTTATTTTGCATAGTGTATTATCATTTGTAGACTCTGATTTTGACTTTTTCTGTTTCAAGTATGCTATGACTTTGTTCAATTTTTCTATTAGCTGTCAAATTATTTCTATGAATTTGTAGTCCCTTGAAAATGATCGCTGTTATGTGGTCGAAACTGTTGGGAGAGGAATAAAAGTGATTTACACGGTATAAAGCCTAAGAAACTTATTAATAATATATATATATATATATATATATATATATATATATATATATAAATACCAACTGCAATGAGAAAAGATTTTCCTCGAGTGGGGCTCGAACCCACGACCTTCCGATATCCAGTCAGATGCTCTACCAGCTGAGCTATCGAGGCAGTTAACATTGCAGCGGCTGTGTTCCAAGCTGCGTTATGACCTCAGATGATAATTAATACTAACTGCAAATTGAATATATTTGCCTACTGTGGGATTCGAACCCACGTCCCTGAATTGCCGGTCCAGTGCTCTAACCACTAAGCTAAGCAGGCTAATCAATCTGCAGTGGTTTTTGTTCCATATAAACTGTATCCCATTAAAAACACTTCGTGTAAAAATAACAGCCAAGTCTCTTCAACTAAAAAAAAATATGAAATCTAAAAATTCTGCACTGAAAAGTAGTGATATCAAAAAATGAGCCAAGTCAAAACTTTATTTGAAAATCAAAAAATACTTGGCGCATCGTGTATATAAAAAGCATGGAAGTATAGGCCAATTATAAAATATACATAAAATATCCATATACATAGTACACCTATAATGCCCTAAAAAAACGATGCGCCAAGTATTTTTTGATTTTCAAATAAAGTTTTGACTTGGCTCATTTTTTGATATCACTACTTTTCAGTGCAGAATTTTTAGATTTCACATTTTTTTTTAATTGAAGAGACTTGGCTGTTATTTTTACACGAAGTGTTTTTTAATGGGATATCACTACTTTTTTTAGTTTATTCTTACAACTTGTGACAATCGAATGAACAATTACTATATCCTTAAAAAAAATCACCCTTTACAATTTGGTTATTTTCATGAAGAATAGCAAAGGTTTCATTCCAATCGGTCAACCAAGTTCCGAGATATGGCAACATATCCGTTGTCAAAATGGCTGCTGAACTTTCTGCACTGCCACATAGAATTTATAACTATAAATGATGTGTATCATTTTAAGCTTTCTGAATATGTATTTATTGTATAGGAGGGGATTATAATAATTTATAAATTTGAATGACGTCATTTCCGGTCTCATAAATAGGAACATTCTAGTTTGACTGTTCCTATTCCATAGAGATGGCCTTCCGAATCGTTTCGCGCTAGTTTCATACCGATCTGTCAACCAGTTTTCGAGATATGGCGTTTCTTCCGGTTTCAAAATGGCTGCTGAAATCACTGACTCCTTGAATTATAATTTAAACATGATTACATTTTATTATAAGCTGTCTGAAATAGTATATTTATTGCATCAACATGTAAATTTGTGAGATTCTTAAAAAGTGTGACGTCATTTCCAGTTTTGGTATGGACAACTGCAAATATTATTGATGATAATACATAAAGTTGACCGTCTAAATTGTTTAGCGCTGGTTTCGTTCAAATCTATTTAGCCGTTATTGATATATGATGTCACTTCCGGTTTCAAAATAGCGGCTTCCGGTTGGTTTTATAACAAGTCAAATGAGATATCAAAAGTACATACGTTACATAAATATCAAAATAATCGGATCAAATTTGTTGCCGAAATGCCAATCGATGTATTTCAAATTTCATGACGTCATTTCCGGTTTCGTTAACATAAATTTTAGTCTGTTGCTATTTATAATCCATAAAGTTGACCGTCCGAATCGTTTGGCGCTATTTTCGTTCCAATCAGCTCAGCCGTTGTTGAGATATGATGTCACTTCCGGTTTCAAAATGGCGGCACAAAAAAAGTCAGGGGGGAGGGCAAATCAGACGCCAAAAGTGCACACGTGGTAAAAATGTGAGATCAATCGGTTCAGCCGTTTAGGCTGTGGCCTGTTTACCGGATTTGAATTCCAGGAGACTACTACTACTGAGATTATTATTATTATTATGAAAACCGCCCTAAAACACGGTTTTCACGGCCCTCTAGCTCGCAAAGGGCGTAACCTATTGTTCCCAAATTTGGTATATGTTGTAGGGTGGGCCATTGCTCGAAATTGAGATATTTCCCAACAATGTGAGATTCCCCAATTTTAAGATCCAGTAGGCCGAAAATGCCACTTTGATGCCTACAGTAAAAGTGGGTTTGCTCCAGCCTTTATATGAGAGTGTGCGCGCGCCGTACGACTTGGCTGGCGTGGAGCGACCGCTCCACTAGATTTATTTGACGGAACAGGTTGGCTGAGTGGTAACGCTCTAAACTTGTATTCCGGAGGCCCGAGTTCGATTCCCGCTGCCGTCCTTCCTGACTGGGTATTTTTCGTGGTATTCCCTCAGTCGACAGGCAAATGCTGGGAAGGTACCCTACTAATAGGCCACGACCGCCTCCTTCCCACCTTCCATCCTTACCTACTCTTCACCATCATCTCCCAATCATCATCATAATCATTCATCCGTCGCCATTAGCCTCGCTGCAGAACAGTGCGACGTTAAGCCCCAGTCAAAAAATGTATTTATTTGTATTTTTTATTTTGTTTTTGATTTTAAGTGTTTTTTTTATATTCATGGCGTTTTCCACTGGCTGCACTGGGCTGCACCAGGGTTGCACTGAAATGACGTCACCATAAAACATTAAAAGCAAATTTCAAACAGAGAGCAAAACTATAGTGCAGCCCAGTGCAGCCAGTGGAAAACGCCACTAGATTTTCTTTAATATTTTTTTTAAGTGATTTGTTTTTACGCTGATGTTTTTCGTTGCTCATTACTTGGGTTTTGATGTTTGTCCCTCTATAGAGTTGTCGAAATGCTGATGCTGTACACAGCAACAGATGTCTCAAGAATCAACTCCCAGTCGTGGAGATCGGCAGATCATTCTTCTCAGGAGAGGAAGTAAATAACTACACGTATCATTCTTCAGCTTTTATTTTGCAATGAGAAAAAAAGATGCTGCGACCAAACATGTGCGTTGCATTTACAAAAAGGAGTCACAAAGTGATAATTTTGAATTTGAGGTCGTAATTTTAATCCAGTTTGTGTCATAATTTAGTCTAGTGATACTGAATTGTGCATTACTCATTGCTTTTTTAAATCTGTTAGTGTGAACAATTAAAAAATGAAGAACACGTTGCTGCGAGGCAAGTTTCGTGCCAATCGGTCAACCCGTTTTCGAGATATGACGTCACTCTCTGTTTCAAAATGGCTCAGTTCGTGTAATAAAGAGGCACATCAGATGCCAAAAGTGCTTACGTGCATAAATATACGTCATACTAATAATCGTAGCAGCCTTTTTTGCCGAAACACCAATCGTTGTATTAGAAATTTCATAACGTCATTTCCAGTTTCGTTAAAATGTATTTTTGTCATTTACTAAAGATAAGGCCGTCTTAATCGATTGGCGCTAGTTCCGTTCCAATCGGTCATTGTGCACTTTTCACACAGACAATGAACAGTGTCAAGTCAAGAATTGCAAACATCTTCAAAAGAAGACACTTGTTGATGAAGCAGACGAGGGTTCTTGGTCCCCCTGACAAATCTAATGGAAAGTGCGAGCATTAAGAAGAAGGATCACTTTCTAATTGCCACTTCTGTGAGATTGTGACCCTAATACATCAGCAGAATTATGCAGGGGTCTCCCAACACATGCTGGTCCAGGGATGCGATCACATAAAATGATAACTTACTTATCACGGTGACAAGTCCCTAGAAGGCCGTGAATAACATTGAGTGAGAAGCTTGTCACCGTGACAAGGTAGTTCTCATTTTATGTAATCCCACCCTGGACGCAAATCCCTAGGAAATGTTTGCACATTTTGACTATGAAAGTATATACGAAGCATTCTCGTTCGTTTGTGAAATTACTTTCATGGTCCGTTCCACCCTAACGTGACAGTGGAATATATCAGCAAAACAGTTATTTTGATTATTCCCAGATGTCAAGAATCTCCTACAGTTCATAAACCTGTCCTTCTATGCTATATTGGAAATATAGGTACACTATGTTATCATAGTTCAAACAATATTGTTCTATACTGCCACGTTATAGTGGGACTTACTACAGCCAATTTCTGTCGAACGAAATGGAAAACAGGGAAACAATAGATAAGTGTTTCAAGGCTTCTCGTATTATACAAAAAATATTCAAGGATAGAAAGTTTAGAAATAATTTCTCTGTCGTCCGGGCGGTCGATTAGCTAAAACACTGTCTCCAAACCACACTTCCGGTCTCATCGTGCCACCACGCAGAGCCACCGGCGCATCCCATACTTCCGGCCTCCTCCCGCGCAGCCCTCCCTGCGCATCCCACGCTACGGGCCTCCTACCGCGCAGCCCTCCCGGCGCATCCCAAACCCCACGGCGCAGCGGCATCGGCGCAGGTCGCTTCACTTTCCGCGTCTCGCAGAGTTTCATGGCGAGTCTCAGCGTGAAGAAGTAGATGATCTCTGTGAGACTGATGAGACTGCAGCCCAGGAACAGCCCAGCAGTGCCGCCGAACGACACTGGAACAGTCTCGCACAGTTCATGACAAGTCTCAGCGTGAAGAAGTAGATGATCTCTGTGAGACTGATGAGACTGCAGCCCAGGAACAGCCCAGCAGTGCTACCGAACGACACTGGAACAGTCTCGCACAGTTCATGACAAGTCTCAGCGTGAAGAAGTAGATGATCTCTGTGAGACTGTTGAGACTGCAGCCCAGGAACAGCCCAGCAGTGCCACCGAACGACACTGAAACAGTCTCGCACAGTTCATGACAAGTCTCAGCGTGAAGAAGTAGATGATCTCGATGAGACTGATGAGACTGCAGCCCAGGAACAGCCCCGCAGTACCGCCGAACGACACTGAAGAAGTAAAGAAGAAGAAGTAGATGAAGAAGTGCGTGAAGAAGTAGATGATCTCATCACTTCCGGTTTTCAAAATGGCGGTTGACATCACTGCCACCTAAAATTTGTATCTATAATTGTTATGTAACATTATGAGCCTTCTGAATATGTAGTTAATGTTATAAGAGATGATTTTAGTCAGATTTGGCATTTATATGACGTCATTTCCGGTTTTAGTAATAGTACATTTCATTTTCGAATATTGATATTTTATAAAGAAGACCGTCTGAATCGTTTGGCGCAAGTTTCGTATCGATCCGTCCATCCATTTTTGAGATAAGACGTCACTTCCGGTTTCAAAATGGCGGCACAAAAAATGTGTAGGGGCAAGGTATCATCAGACGCCAAAAGTGCACATGTGGTAAAAATTTCAGATAGATCGGTTCAGCCCTTTAGGCTGTGGCGGTGATAGCGGTGTTTCCTGATATCTGAATCTGAATCATCATCAGATAGCTTTTAAAAGAGGTGTAATTTCACTGTTTTCACGGCCCTCTAGCTCGCAAATGGCATAACCTATTGTCCCCAAATTTGGTTTATGTGGTGGGGTGGGTCATAGCTCAAAATTAAGATATTTCGCAACAATGTGAGATTTCCCAATTTTAAGATCCAGTAGGCCGAAAATGCCATGTTGTTGCTTACAGTAAAAAAGTGTTAGGTCTGCTCCTCAGTTTATTAGGCATTTACGGTATGTTGAGTGACTGTGAGTGTACAGTACGACTTGGCTGGGTGGAGCGACCGCTCCACTAGATCAAGTGTGCAATGTGAACTATGTATAGGAAAGTTATAAACGTATTAAATTACTAAGAACTACACTTAAAAATATTTGATATTATTTCTGATAACAATCTCACATTATAAAGTAATTTTTTCTACAAATCAGAATACATAGAACGCTATTCTGAAAAACATGGTCTGCCTCCATATCCACGAGATGCTATCTGAGGAGATTGAGAATGTGGTATTTACCCAGCAGGTCGGTGAACGTGAACATCACGACATCATGACGAGATGCTATCTGGGACTGAGGAGATTGAGAATGTGGTATTTACCCAGCAGTTCGGTGAACGTGAACATCACGACATCATGACGAGATGCTATCTGCGACTGAGGAGATTGAGAATGTGGTATTTACCCAGCAGATCGGTGAACGTGAACACCACGACATCATGACGAGATGCTATCTGCGACTGAGGAGATTGAGAATGTAGTATTTACCCAGCAGATCGGTGAACGTGAACATCACGACATCATGACGAGATGCTATCTGCGACTGAGGAGATTGAGAATGTGGTATTTACCCAGCAGATCGGTGAAGGTGAACATCACGACATCATGACGAGATGCTATCTGCGACTGAGGAGATTGAGAATGTGGTATTTACCCAGCAGGTCGGTGAACGTGAACACCACGTCACGCTTGTATCGCGCCTGGGGCATGTCCCTCATGGCCACCTCGAGCTTGCTCGTCAACGTCGCCATTTTCCCTATGCCTTCCTCCGAAGTAAGGGTTTTCTCCCACTTCAAGTTGAACGCCTCCAGCTCGCAGGTCGGCAGGCAGTCGCAGGCCTTCAAGTCGGTTTGCACCACACTGGACGGACACAACGACAACCTCGTCAGTAGGATGGAATTATAGGGTCAAGTGGGGCATTGGCGGGACTGTCTCAACTCAGGGCTATAACAGGACAGTGGGTTTTGACAGTCATGAAACATTATCAGTGCGTTTTAATAATTACAGTTTTGTAGCCCAATTCATACTTAACAAAATGGCTATCTTCAATTTGACAAATACTTAATGATAACATAAAAAAAACGGTTCATTTTTCCCTGCTCTGTCCTAAAATATCCCACATGAATCTCTTTCACCAATATGCACCTAGTTATAACCATGCCCTGTTTTAACCCTTATGGTGTCCCACTTTAGCCCCTTTTGATGGGGCTAACGTGGGACATGTTTTTATTTTTTTCTAGGAATATCTAAAGGTTTTACAATAAATTAGGTGCTAAAGGCTAGGTAATCAAAGCTCACATAATCTCTATTTTTGCCAATTTTTTAAGTGCAATATTGCGCTCAGGAATGGAAAATTTCACAAAACTGTCCCGCCAATGCCCCACTTGACCCTTGTACAAGCAAAACGCTCATAACGCGCAGGGGCGGATTACCCATTAGGCTACTTAGGCTATAGCCTAGGGGCGTCATTTTCCAAGGGGCGCCGAGGCGTCAAATAAATGCCAAACTATGATAAATATATGAAAATCATTATAAAAATCAATCAACAATAATTATTGCAGTATTTTTAATAGAATGGAGAGACATATATGAATATTTCCCTCCCACGCAAGATGTACCTAGGGTTCTTACCTTGAGGTATATTACAATGATTTAGATAGAAAAATACGCTATTTCCTCGCCCAAGATTCACTCAAGAAGTGTATAAATTTAAAAAAAAGCCCTACGGGGCGTCTTACTCCTTCATTCTCGCGGGTAAGATATCCGATTTTAGGAAGTTTGTGTAATTACAACGTCGTCCTGGGATGTTTAGAACAGAAGTAGACACGGTGCAATTGTTTCCTTTTATTAAGGGGGGGGGGAGGAGGGAGCCTTATGTGAATTAGCCTAGGGGCGCCAAACAGTTTAATCCGCCCCTGACACATCCAACAAGAGACAACTTCTAGTTATTGCGATTCGATTAGTCGACAATGGCATCTCATCCACACGACATGTATTTTCTCACATTTTAGTTCCCTTCCAAGAGATTGTTAAGTTCCTATCTACTCACTCGGTGACGTACTTGGCGAGACACAGCATCCCCTCAACTCCACATTCCTTGTCGCTTCCTGCAACATTGTTACCATCACAACACTGTCCTTTAAAATAATATCAATACAAAGAAACTAAATATAAATATATACATCTAGAAAAGCGGTTGCTCCTCCGTGCGCAAAATGACTTCGCTGTTCTACTTAAGAGGCAAACGGAAGCGAGCGGGAATCGCACGGTTCGTCAGAGCGGTTTTTTGAAATTTTGTCTTCCCACTAAATAATTTTAAAAAATCAGATAGTAACGACCCATTACAGCCTAATAGACTAAATAATGCCGCACACTGGAGTACTTTATGACCTCTGATGCGACCTCAAAGTGTTAAATACGATTATTTTCGATTATTTTATTAAAAATGTCGTATTTAACACTTTGAGGTCGTACAAGAGGTCATAATGAACTCCAGTGTGCGGCATTATTTAGTCTATTAGGCTGTAATGGGTCGTTACTATCTGATTTTTTAAAATTATTTAGTGGGAAGACAAAATTTCAAAAAAACTCTCTGACGAACGCTATGATGTAACCTCCCCTCGAACAGCTGTGCTGACATGCTCCAAGATTCATGGACATCATTACTACATTCATACTAGTAGAAACGGTTGTCTCACTCCCATACCGATAACATTGAGCGCAGTAGAGCCTTTTCAGACCCTGTGATTGGGGAAATCTGGTAGGACCTCGTGATTTGAGCGACATCTATAGCGTGAAGAGTGAACTTTTTGATAACCAATCTCTGACGATGCCTCAACCGCTAATTCATAGTTTGCACTTGATGTGCCTGGTAGCACGTAGAATAGCTGTTTTTGGACGATATTTAATAGTTGTTTTTACAGTTTAATTGTAAATTGCTGATATAAAACAAAAGAATATCGTTCAAAGCTTATAAATGCAACGACGGCTCAATGGGTAAATTTATCAGTTAGTTCATATTTTTACCACTAGTAGCTGATATATGCGCTAACGATGCCGGGATACACCAATATTTCTCATGTCGAAAAGGCTTCACGTTTATTGGTGGAGTGAGAATACCTCTGTTATACTGTCCGTGTCACACGGAGTTGTCCGCTAAGATATTTTGAATACTCCTTGTCCGAGAGAGAGGGATGGTCTCGCAAGACCGCGCGATCGCTCACAGCGACTGAGATATGGACAAAAAAACGGTTATTTGCAACATTAAGGTGGCTGCATATCACGTGACTTTTCAACCAAAAAGCTACACATTTTCATTTGGAAGGGTTCAGTTTAGCAAATACTTCTCACTCATCAGATAAGTTAGGACACATCTGTTGGAACAAATCTACGCAGAAAAGAACTGCGAAAATAACTTATTAGATGATTTTACTTCCTTGCACCTAAATATTCTCAAATCAAGACCTGAAGTTTAAGGAAATCCTATGAGTTGCCAAGAACAGCAAACTTTAATCTAATAAAAGGGCACATATGCATCACAAACCTGACACAATTTTGCAAACAAAACATGCGCTCTTTCTTCATCTTTCCAACGAAATGTTGAGATATTAATTATATCCACTATTATGAATGTAATATTTAAAATAACAGCACTGGGTTTTGACAGCTTTCAAACGCGTACGGATACACACGATTTTCATTTATTTTATTCTGAAACCACTGCAAAAATAAATATTATTGACTAAAAATATTGATAAGCTCCAGTATGCAGTGAATTTCCTTCATAAATCACCTTGGATTACTCAACATGAACGATGTAAGGTATGTACTCATAGGTAACTATTTCTTTTGATCGGATGTAGAGAAATAAAGTCACATGATATGTATTGGCCTTAAGGGCCACGTCTGGCGGCCAACTCAGTGAGACACGGACTGTAGTGTTAGTGTATATATATATATATATATATAATAATATAATAATATAATATAATATAATATATAATAATATATAATATATATAATATAATATATATAATATAATGCATAATACCGAAAATGAGTTTTCTTATATATATATCTGCGTGCATGCTCACCTCTGTACCGATAAAAGAACGGTGAACAGCCGCACTTGGTGACACAAAGCCGGCGTCGACAGTCCATCAAACACGACCTATAGCTGTAGATGGGCGTCGACTCGAGGTCGGACTCGTCGGTGAAGCGGCACTTCCTCTGCGCGATGTCCAGAGCGCGCACGTCGTCAGTGGCGACGAGGATCATGGACGGTTCCAGGTAGGTGGCGAGGAAGCCCTCGTACACCACGTCAGGCTTCTGAGGCGACGACCCTTCGACGGGCATCTCCGTGCGGCTCTCCCAGTACAACTGATCGTGCAGGAAGATTCAGGATGTGGAATCAGGTTTAGATTTTAGAATGATACATATTTTATGAAAGTTGAGATGTTGTTGAAGAGAGATGTGGTATTATTTTTGTTGCGTGACGAATAGTTTTCAAGGAACGAATTTACAAAGTTTGGTAGATTGTAGCTGTCCATGAAACACAATTTGACGTCACACGCCGAGTCGGGGCGTATAGATAATGTTAGCCAGAGCCAGTTATATGCATCCCGTAACACAGGGAACACGGCGTGTGACGTACAGCTTGTTTTACAGAGGAGTGAAGTCGAAAACTAATAAATTAATTATTGGAAATATATGAATTAAAAAAATATAATACAATTTCACATTGCTCTTTGAGGCTATTCATATAAACAAAATATAATCTAACCATTCACCTATTCCCAATTGACTTTGATTATTCTCTTTTGGAAATATATTCGGTAAACGCACCTTTCACCCCCAAACACATTCAAACAACTTTGCCAGTGTTACGGGTCGATGGGGGAGGAGCGTTAACTAACGTAAATGCATGGAAAGTGAGAAGGAGCGTTTACCGAATATATTTCCATGATTGTACAAACTCAATATGAAATCTGGAAGTATTGATCCAGACAGTAGGGTACAGTGGCGTAACTTCAGATTTCTCCCCCCCCCCCCCCCTTCTTCCGCAGGATATATTCAGGGCAGGGGCGGATTAATGATTTTGGCGCCCCTAGGCTAAATCAAGCGTGGCGCCCCCTCCCCCCCTAAAATTCTAAAAAGAAAACATGGATCTAGAAAATCCCTACAGATAAACAGATATATAATCTGTAACTATTGCTTTTATAGAATCCCTATTGGCCCCGCAGGGAATTTTTTGAGTTTTTAATGCAAAATAATCAATTTTGAAGCTATTTTGACATCCATTTCAAAGAAATTTAAAATTTGTGATAAGCAAATTACAACAACAAAAAAATACCAGGGGGCGCCGCGGCGCCCCCTGGAAGCTTGCGCCCCTAGGCTATAGCCTTTCTAGCCTAATGGGTAATCCGCCCATGAGGGCCCTCTGCATTTTTACTCGCCTAAACCGTAAAAATATTTTTGTGTTAATTTTTAAATACTTTAACCCTTCAAACAATAACACTTCATTTGAATCCAGCCCCTTCATATTATTTCCATGCATTTGGAAAGCGGTTTCCTAGAACTTACGTCGAAGTTGCTGTTGAGATGTTGTATCTGGACTGTGATGTCATTTTTAAAGTATGCATACATGGTGTAATCTTTCTGAAGATATTTCTTCAGCAACGCTTTCCTGGAAGAGAGAGTTCAGAAGAAGCAGAGCGAGCGCAGAAAGGTTCTTCATTCGGGACTTTAGGACCCATTCTCATTTTTTGTCCCATTGGTTTTAAAATCGAGGTGAAATTTTGCACACATACTAATATAAGTAATTATGAATTTATCGTGTTTAATTTTTGAGCGTTGCCCGCTGATTGGTTGACCATTGAAATTGACCTGTAGCTCACACGTTTGACCTATCGCATTTTTCACAGTTTTTGAGACCGTTATATATATTTTTAGGTATATAAATTTCAGAACACCTTTTTTGTCGCTATTGAAATCAATTTATCCCGATTTGTTGAAAAATTAAAATTCTAAGACCAACTCAAATATTACACAACCATTTTATTTTCTCTTATTGAGCGAGCGACTCCCTTTTTAGGTCTTTTGGCACGAACCTATTTTTGTATTCTGTTACTCGCGATACTCTCTGTTACACACGTTTTCTTCGATGGAGCTGAAACTTTGCACACATGTACGGACCATCTCTGGAATTTGTACACATTAATCTTTTGGAAATCCGTTTATAGCTTATTTTAATTTTTAATTTGCTTTTTTTAGGTATTTAAATTTCAGTTAATACTCCGATAGGTTGGTCCGATCAATTTGAAATTTTGCAAAGTCATTGCAACCAACATTGCCTCAAATCTTAAAAAAATCTTATTCATTTCTTATTCTTACAAAATCTTCCGATTGGTCACAATTCATAAAAAAAAATCTGTTTTGTCGAAAATCAAAATGCTCCGATTAGGTTCAAATTTGTCTTAGATCAAAACCAACATATTATCTCATATTTTCAAAATTTACAACCCAATTGGTCGACGGTCAAGTGTTTATAGACTTGTTGCCATTTTATAAGTTTGCAAAAGGTTGTCAAAAGTGATGTCGGTATCCTGTAGGTTACAGATGGCTATCTATCAACGTCACCTATTTATTGAGCGAGCGAAGCGAGCGTCTTATTTATTTTTCTTTTTTCAAGACCTTTTTTTCTGTTACGGACATTTTACAGGTCACATTTATTCTTCGGTTTGGCTGAAATTTTGCACACATATGTACGGATAATCTTCGTGGTTTGCAGACACTAATTGTTTTGAAATCCGTCGATTGATTCAAATTTAAAAAAAATCTCTTCCGAATGGTTGATCCGATCAATTTGAAATTTGCATGGTAGTTTTACAAAAAGGGTTTATTTTGCTCCAGGCCTCCGAAATAGCCATAGGCGCGCCACTAGCACGACAATTAGCGCTTACCTAGTGGATGAAATGCGAATGAACTGATAGGGCGAAGTATTGAAAAAGATATGGCCGCCGTGTTAAATTGTAGAAATATTAATAAAGAAATAAGAATATTGGCTTGTGCTGAAGTAAAACTGACTGAAATGCGTTTATAACTGATTTTGTTTTAAAATATTTATAATGCCCGAATATATGCCACAGCCCACTGGATTCATCAAAGTTTACATAAACAAAACCGATATTTTCGTGTCACTTCAACACTTGACTTTGCATTCAATTCAAACATTTTATTTTCTCTGTCTAAGTAACTTCATTTGAGAATAAATACGTCGAAGGATTAGCAGCATTGCGAAATGAATTCAAGCGTACCACAACGCAGCCAACAGTTTTACTTAGGAACAAGCTAATATTACGTATTTCTTTATTCATATTTCTACTTTTTACACGGTGGCCATAGCGTTTCAAGGCAATGTTCCCTATCAAAAATTTCGCCATTCCACCGCACAGATGGCGCGTCAGTCTACTTCGGAGTCTACTTCGGAGGCGTATAAGTACTGAAGACGGCTGGGTAGTGAGCGTAACCTTGAAGTGAATTTTAATCGATTTTTATCAATATCTTTCACCAATGTAATTGTTAATAAAATAAGGCTCTGTACAAGTTTTTAGAACAGATTAATCAAATTAATTTAATAGTTTGGAATGGGTAATTAGTTTTATTTTGTCCTACAGATGTTTAGTGCCATATTTTTAATAATTTTCAGGCACTAAACATCTGTAGGACAAAATAAAAATAATAAACCACTCCAAACTATGAAATTATTTTCATTGAACAGTTCTGAATACTCGTACAAAGCATTATTTTATTACAAATAACATTGGTAAAAGATATTGATAAAAATCGAACAAAAAACTCTCAATGTCAAACTCACTACCCAGCCGTACTCTGATGGGCCGACTCACTTGTCTTGGTCCGGGACATCCAGGAACGCATGGAGACTGTTGTGCGCGTAACAGAAACCCTTCTCAGTCAGAATGGGCCTCAGTTTGTTGATGAAGAACTCGATCTCAGTAGTCGCTTCGACCAAATGCGAGTCAGCCGTGAAATTAAACTTGACCTGAAAAGAAAGTGGTCAATGGGTACGTTTGTGGGATGGGGCGAAGCCAGGCTAGGACGCGACAGGTTGGTCACTAGCTGGCGCTAGCGTAGTTCGGTATTTTACAAATCAAAGTATTTCTTACCCCACATTCCGTATTTTCATGTTTATAAGAATTAATGTTGATATTTGGTAATCTACCGAAAGATTGGATAATTAGAAATTACCTTTTGATCATATAATGACAGCTCACAAAATAATAATTGTTTCCAGTGCTCTCTTGTACTGCTCACAGCAAAATGGAATGAATTGTAACTTACAATAATTAAAACAATTGAGATGATGTGGAATAGAATTTGCTTTAGATATTGCACTATCTTCTTATTATTTACACATTTTATTATATGAGAGTAAAAATATATGTATCTAAACAGTAAGTACATCTTCTTACGCCTGTCCAAATATAGTTTCGCGAGTAGATATCAATTTTGAGTGCACGAACAGCTTTCTTCACACTTATACACAGACGCGATGGCACGGTAGATAGTTTGCCCTATAGTTACATCTGAAGTCATAGCGGTGGGTCATACCATTGTCATACCCTGTTCACACTGAGGATTCGATCATGATCCAAAATCTCGATTGAGTTGTAAGAACGCAATTGAGATTTGAATCATGATCGAACTCAAGGTCAAACAAAAGAAATCACGAATTTTAAAAACGAAAACTTCAAATGCATGCTCTAATTGCATGTAACAATTCATTATAAAGTTTAACTTGAATCTTGCCTCCATTTTGATTTCGATTGTAATTAAACTGGATCATGATCGAATTCTCCGTGTGAACAGGGTATCAAGTGATCAGAAACTTGATGAGGGGAATCTCATGCTAGTTTTGTATCTATTCCAATGGTATTAATCTTTCACCGAAACAATTGAGCATATTTGTACCGTCTTTAGATGTGCTGATCGAGGATTAAAGATTAATTCATTTTCTACAAGACATAGACAGATTTGGGGTCAAAATAAAATAAAAAAACAAATTAAATGAAACACTGAGAAAAATAGGTTCACAAGTACTGAATTAAGATACAGCTTGCATTGAAATAACTACGATAGTCAATTATTTTCTTTATTATCTTAAATTATCTCTACCAGTTGATCGAAGGTCCTTAATCAATGCTCAAATGAAAACTGTAACAACTTCATCTTAAGGTGGCTGGATCGATCGAGGCATAGTCTCAGATCTTCATAATTGTTTGTGTATTTATTGATATTCATGCCATACACAATCCCTGAAAAAATTATACACTTCTCGTGTTTAGTTTCTGAGATAATTTGAGTTTTCTCCCCTATGTTATCTTATGGCAGCCAAGTAAAATAGTGTCATTTTTAAGCTAAAATGGAGTTCTAATTTTTTGTGTCGATAGATTTGAACAAAAATCTTTTTTTCTTGTAGATATACGGACGTAGGTACTATCAGGAAAAATTTGAATACAATACCAACGTGTGCTATTTTAAAAGTTAACCAAATTCGCAATGATTTTCCTTTACCTCCAATGTTAGAGTTTTGTTAATTTTCTCAAGACATAAAATTAAAAAATCATTTTTGGGCGGGAGTTGCGAACTACAGGACATTAAAAGAATCTTTATACTTTAATATAGTTGAAATATTGGAAAACGTTTTTTGAACTTATAATTTCAAGAAAAAATATTTTTGTATATATCGATCGATCCAGCCACCTTAACAGAGGAAAATACATTTACACGGCCTTTGGTCACATTTCAATATGACGTCGTGTTTGTTTACTACCACAGCAACCAGAGTGTCAACTTCTCCCGTGCGATGGAATATATATGAAATCCCACCTCATCCATCAACTGTGCGAGTCCCGTCTGCGGCAGAGATGAATCACCGGAGAACTTCTTGAGGAGGTGGAAGTTGGTGTAGGAGATGTTGGCAAGAGTCGTCAGATAGTCCTTGATTCTCTCTACCTTCTTCCCGTCGTGACTCCCAGCCAGTCTAGATGCAGGAAACAAAGCCCTCTTTACACCTTGAGCAACCAACAGGGACGGATAAGAGTCGCAGGAGAACTTCTTGAGGAGGTGGAAGTTGGTGTAGGAGATGTTGGCAAGAGTCGTCAGATAGTCCTTGATTCTCTGCACCTTCTCCCCGTCGTGACTCCCAGCCAGTCTAGATGCAGGAAACAAAGCCCTCTTTACACCTTGAGCAACCAACAGGGGCGGATAAGAGTCGCAGGAGAACTTCTTGAGAAGGTGGAAGTTGGTGTAGGAGATGTTGGCGAGAGTCGTCAGATAGTCCTTGATTCTCTGCACCTTCTCCCCGTCGTGACTCCCAGCCAGTCTAGATGCAGGAAACAAAGCCCTCTTTACACCTTGAGCAACCAACAGGGGCGGATAAGAGTCGCAGGAGAACTTCTTGAGAAGGTGGAAGTTGGTGTAGGAGATGTTGGCAAGAGTCGTCAGATAGTCCTTGATTCTCTGCACCTTCTCCCCGTCGTGACTCCCAGCCAGTCTAGATGCAGGAAACAAAGCCCTCTTTACACCTTGAGCAACCAACAGGGGCGGATAAGAGTCGCAGGAGAACTTCTTGAGAAGGTGGAAGTTGGTGTAGGAGATGTTGGCAAGAGTCGTCAGATAGTCCTTGATTCTCTGCACCTTCTCCCCGTCGTGACTCCCAGCCAGTCTAGATGCAGGAAACAAAGCCCTCTTTACACCTTGAGCAACCAACAGGGGCGGATAAGAGTCGCAGGAGAACTTCTTGAGAAGGTGGAAGTTGGTGTAGGAGATGTTGGCAAGAGTCGTCAGATAGTCCTTGATTCTCTGCACCTTCTCCCCGTCGTGACTCCCAGCCAGTCTAGATGCAGGAAACAAAGCCCTCTTTACACCTTGAGCAACCAACAGGGGCGGATAAGAGTCGCAGGAGAACTTCTTGAGGAGGTGGAAGTTGGTGTAGGAGATGTTGGCAAGAGTCGTCAGATAGTCCTTGATCCTCTCCACCTTCTCCCCGTCGTGACTCCCAGCCAGTCTAGATGCAGGAAACAAAGCCCTCTTTACACCTTGAGCAACCAACAGGGGCGGATAAGAGTCGCAGGAGAACTTCTTGAGGAGGTGGAAGTTGGTGTAGGAGATGTTGGCAAGAGTCGTCCTTGATTCTCTCCACCTTCTCCCCGTCGTGACTCCCAGCCAGTCTAGATGCAGGAAACAAAGCCCTCTTTACACCTTGAGCAACCAACAGGGGCGGATAAGAGTCGCAGGAGAACTTCTTGAGGAGGTGGAAGTTGGTGTAGGAGATGTTGGCAAGTGTCGTCAGATAGTCCTTGATTCTCTCTACCTTCTCCCCGTCGTGACTCCCAGCCAGTCAAGATGCAGGAAACAAAATCCACTTGACACCTCTACACGAGTTATGTCATAGGAATGATCATTTTTTTGTAATTCATGTTAAAGATGAATGAAACCTTATTACATATCTACATATCTATATCTGTCCCCTTACTGTATGATATAATTAGGTATTCTTGATTAAAGTTACACTTTTACCCATAAGGTAACACAGGGAGACATAAAATCGTCCAGGAATATTGCTCCTAAAACCGCAAGAGGAATGGCAAATGATTGAAAATAGTCTCTATGTAAAGAGAATACTTTTGAGAAGAAGACTGCCGTTCCAAAATACCGGCTTACCGGCCAAATAAGAAAGAAAAGTGTATATTCTGAAATATATACCCCACCGACGGCTGTCACCTTATCGCGGTGGTGGGGTTTGTGTTGGCCAATGATCCATTGCAGCTACGCCGGCGAGCATATGCTCATGTGTAAGGGCTACTCATGCCGGACAGGTCAGTGGTGAGGTCAGACAAAGAGCAACCAGGGTCGGCCTAACCATGCCCTCCCTTGAATTTTCGAAATTGGGTTCCGCCGGCCCGAATCCTCACACCCCCCGGTCCGTCCCCATTCCGGCCTGGCTTTCCCACCAGTGCTGGACTCCTCCGGATCGGGTCCGTTGGGTCGACCCCCTCCCCATGTCCTCCACTTATAATCAACAAAGTTAAATGAAAAAATTAATGTGCGCAATATAACCTCGTCGTTGATGCGCCGTTAAACAATACTAATCTAATCTAATCTAATATGAAATATGTACCATCGTCTAAAGCCTGAATAACACGGTTCAAGTTTCCTTGAAGGGGTTAAATTCAACCATTGATTTCAAGGAAACTTGAAAGAGAATTTAGACGATTTAATGTTTATTGTTGATTGAAGTTGCGGTGAAATTAACAATTGGTTGAAGTATTTCAAAAATTGAAGGAAAATAGGACATGTTCTAATTGAAAACGATGAAGAGATGTCCTGAATTCAAGACTTAGACACTTGTTAAATGCTTCAATGTTTTGATTTAGACGATCCAAGTCTTGAATTCAACCCCCTTGAAAGGGTTGAATTCAAGGAAACTTGAATCGTGTAATTCAGCCTTAACCATAGGCGTGCGCACGGGGGAGGGGCAGGGGGGCTTTGGCCCCCCCCCCCCTAATGGGTCAGCCACAGCTAAAAAATTATAAAATGTGGCCCTCATAGTGTCAAAATTTTGTTTTAAATGGGTTTAAACAAAAAAATCTCCCTGCGGGGCAGACTGGAGTTGCTCAAATCACTGGACTCAAAGTACTGGGTTGATCAAAAATACAAAATTTTGGAAATTATTGCCTATAAAGTACCTTCCAAAAACACGATATTTAATGAATTTCTAGGTTTTTCCAATAAAAATTTATTTTTAATATGCCTCAAAATTGCTCTTATATGATGTATGACCTTCAGAGAATATTTTCTAGAGGGCTTCGCCCCCGAACACCCTTTCATATCAATTTATATTTTTATGTCGTGAAAAAATTAAGTTTTGGGAACAAAATGCACCTTAAAACGTCTCAAATTCATTTTGAAGTGCCCAAAATACTAAAACGCTCTGCCGGACCAGGTTTTGGGATTGTAGTGAAAAGGTGTGTAAAATTTAAAAAAATTTAAAGAAAATGCTCCTCAGAATGTCTCAAAATTGATTTCAAAGTGTCAAAAAACCAAAAAACGCCCTGCGGGGCAAGGTGAGGGGCGCGCCCCCCACACCCCCCTTAACAGGGGAAATTTTTTTCCTTGGCCTTTACCCCCCTGTCATTAATCCTGCCGGCGCCCATGTTGGCCCCCTCTAATGATTTCTCCTGCGCACGCCTATGGCCTTAACAATACAAGTTTGCGCACGAAACCACGGAGTTTTCATCCCCTCTTGCGATCCAAGGATCAGTTCTTCTGACTAACCTGGCAGCTACTTCCTCCACTCTCTTCTCATCCGTCTTCAGTACCGGACAGATGAATGTCGCCGGGAAGGTGATGTTCCAATCGGCGTAGTTGCGTTCTATGGAGATGGCCGTGGGGTTCTCCTTGTATCGTGTCCATGTCTCAAGAGACACGAACCAAGTGCAGCAGATCGCAGCCACGATCATCACTGCCCAGGCGACACTGCACATACAACACGCCTTGTACCACATGCTAAATGCGGGTTCTATGGAGATGGCCGTGGGGTTCTCCTTGTAGCGGGTCTCAAGAGACACGAACCAAGTACAGCAGATGGCAGCCACGATCATCACTGCCCATGCGACACTGCACATACAACACGCCTTGAACCACATGCTAAATGCGGGTTCTATGGAGATGGCCGTGGGGTTCTCCTTGTAGCGGGTCTCAAGAGACACGAACCAAGTGCAGCAGATCGCAGCCACGATCATCACTGCCCATGCGACACTGCACATACAACACGCCTTGTACCACATGCTAAATGCGGGTTCTATGGAGATGGCCGTGGGGTTCTCCTTGTAGCGGGTCTCAAGAGACACGAACCAAGTACAGCAGATGGCAGCCACGATCATCACTGCCCATGCGACACTGCACATACAACACGCCTTGTACCACATGCTAAATGCGGGTTCTATGGAGATGGCCGTGGGGTTCTCCTTGTAGCGGGTATCAAGAGACACGAACCAAGTGCAGCAGATCGCAGCCACGATCATCACTGCCCAGGCGACACTGCACATACAACACGCCTTGTACCACATGCTAAATGCGGGTTCTATGGAGATGGCCGTGGGGTTCTCCTTGTAGCGGGTCTCAAGAGACACGAACCAAGTACAGCAGATGGCAGCCACGATCATCACTGCCCAGGCGACACTGCACATACAACACGCCTTGTACCACATGCTAAATGCGGGTTCTATGGAGATGGCCGTGGGGTTCTCCTTGTAGCGGGTCTCAAGAGACACGAACCAAGTGCAGCAGATCGCAGCCACGATCATCACTGCCCAGGCGACACTGCACATACAACACGCCTTGTACCACATGCTAAATGCGGGTTCTATGGAGATGGCCGTGGGGTTCTCCTTGTAGCGGGTCTCAAGAGACACGAACCAAGTGCAGCAGATCGCAGCCACGATCATCACTGCCCAGGCGACACTGCACATACAACACGCCTTGTACCACATGCTAAATGCGGGTTCTATGGAGATGGCCGTGGGGTTCTCCTTGTAGCGGGTATCAAGAGACACGAACCAAGTGCAGCAGATCGCAGCCACGATCATCACTGCCCAGGCGACACTGCACATACAACACGCCTTGTACCACATGCTAAATGCGGGTTCTATGGAGATGGCCGTGGGGTTCTCCTTGTAGCGGGTCTCAAGAGACACGAACCAAGTACAGCAGATGGCAGCCACGATCATCACTGCCCAGGCGACACTGCACATACAACACGCCTTGTACCACATGCTAAATGCGGGTTCTATGGAGATGGCCGTGGGGTTCTCCTTGTAGCGGGTCTCAAGAGACACGAACCAAGTGCAGCAGATCGCAGCCACGATCATCACTGCCCAGGCGACACTGCACATACATAACACCCATTGTTTGCCGCAATTATTGTCGTAATGCGTAATTTTTATGGATTAGTGCTTAGTGATTAAGGTGGGCAAGCTCGAGCGATTTTGCCGCGTTTTGCAAGCACTTTTTTTTGGATGCGATTGGAGACAAAATGGGTTGACGTTATGATTTGAAATTTTAACCATGATTATATATAAGACAAACTTAAGGGTTATCTCTTGGTACATTTTTAAATTTTGGTGAATAATTGTATATTTTTTGTCTTAATGGGTGCCGTATGAAAATAAATTTTAAAAAATGTGCCAAGTGATAACCCTAAGTTTGTTTTTTATATAATCATGATTAAAATTTGAGATCAATTGGTTCATGGGTATGGTCTCCAATCGTATATGAAATTTCGTCGTTTTGCGTGGTTTTGTTGAATAACCGGCGCTTAATTAACAATGCAAGAAGCAAATATGAAAAAAAAGGTGCTACTAATATACAATCAGACTGATCATGTGAACATCCTATCAAAGTTACACCCACTTATGAAACAATTTATCTCTCTCAATTTTCTAAAACGGTGCAAACGCGAGCGATTTTGCCACTTGTTGCAGGCACCTTTTTGGATACGGTTTGAGACAAAATGGGTTGACGAAATGATTTGAACTTTTGAAAGTGATTTCAGCTTCGTGTTTACTCACTGCTCGGCTAGATGGCGCCGCTGTTGCGTGAAGTGCTGGAGGCCGTGGATAGATGTCGCTTGGCCGAGTTCCGTGAGATAGTTCACGCTGAAGGTACGGAATCTGCCCCACTTCATGGCGTCTCTGCTGGGATAAAACACTCCTTACGTCACTCAGCCAGGTCGAGGGGGTTGGACACTGATATAGCGCAGAAGGACGCACTTTTGTGACATAGTTTAACTTTATGATTATGAAGTATGGATGCAAAAGCTGCAGTTTCTAACCAATCACTTTTTGGTATAAATTTTGATTGTATCTACCTAATTAATATTTGTTATTAGCTTTCAATAATATTACAAATACCATATGAAAAGAAAGAAAAATACATTCCCTTTCAGGACGTGAATTGTAGGCCGACTCTCCCGGCTATTTGTACAGGAAATATGACTGTTTTTTTCTTGTTTTCTTAACTAGTGAAGTGAATATGGCATGGTTTTATTTCCGATCTGATCATTTCTACGTATTAGGTACGACCTATGCGAATAAAAAATATACTGAAATTAATATTTTAAATGTAAATATTTAAAAACTACGATTCTTGCGTAATATCACTATAATATTATTGCAATAATGAATGATGAATTTATATGTCTTAGATATTTATTCCAAATCTAAATAATATATTGTTATTTATTGTGGTATTTTCTTTTACATTTATTATTTTTATTCACTGAATAATTTTTATAATAAATAAGTATTTTATAAATGATTTTTTTTTTTTTTTTTTTTTTTTTTTTAAATATTATACTCATTTTTAGAGATAATATTAAAGTCAAAGATATTTTACTCCCTTTATTAAATTAATATTGCATTGAAAATCTGTATTAAAATGATGATTTGATCTAAACATAATATTGCAGGTAATTTTTATAACAAAGATTTTAAATAACGTTCAAAAACAATGAAATGCTAGTGTTCTACCTGTTGTCTTGTGCAAGGTGTCTGACGCAATGTAACTGCACTGCGGTGTTCCAATCCTTCACGAAGACAAACAGACATTGTTGACTTTCCACTTGTAGCGTGACTCCGGGGTGATTCGCTTCGGTTGCAGTTGATATCAGGATTATGTAACTTGTGAGGTGTTGGGCGTAGCAATCATGGATGACTTTTAAGTGGGTTCGAAATTTAACTTAGTTTTATTGTAATAGTACGTTTTTATAGCTTTTATTTTGAATAAAGGTAGTTTGAAATTGTTGTTATTTTTTTTTCATTAATAGTTAACTGTTGTATAATATGAAAATTACAAATTTTCCATAGGTACAATTTAAAATTATTTAAAATGCAATATACTTGATAGTAGATCAATTATTGATGGATATTTTTGTAAAATGTTATGGTAAGTTATGTAAATTATCTTCCGCATTCTGCTTATGCTCAACTTCAAAATAGTAACTTTCGATCCATTTACTCCAATTTATTGAATTCCCTGCACAATCAATCGTCATATTTAGATTTTTTACGAGGATTTGTAGCTGCTGCCGTTTCTCGCATCTCAATCTCCAGCCATCTTCCAAACCCCTTTCATCCATTTCCCTCTGAACCCCATCCATCCAGGAGCTCCTCGGGCTCCACGCTTCCTTCTGTACGGAGGCTTGTATCCCAACATCCTTCTCGGCCACCTTCTTCCTTCATTGCCCTCTGAACACCATCCATCCAGGAGCTCCTCGGGCGTCCACGCTTCCTTCTGTACGGAGGCTTGTATCCCAACATCCTTCTCGGCCACCTTCTTCCTCCATTGCCCTCTGAACCCCATCCATCCAGGAGCTCCTCGGGCGTCCACGCTTCCTTCTGTACGGAGGTTTCTATCCCAACATTCTTCTCGGCCACCTTCTTCCTCCATTTCCCTCTGAACCCCATCCATCCAGGAGCTCCTCGGGCTCCACGCTTCCTTCTGTACGGAGGTTTCTATCCCAACATCCTTCTCGGCCACCTTCTTCCTCCATTGCCCTCTGAACCCCATCCATCCAGGAGCTCCTCGGGCTCCACGCTTCCTTCTGTACGGAGGCTTCTATCCCAACATCCTTCTCGGCCACCTTCTTCCTTCATTGCCCTCTGAACCCCATCCATCCAGGAGCTCCTCGGGCTCCACGCTTCCTTCTGTACGGAGGCTTCTCCCAACATCCTTCTCGGCCACCTTCTTCCTCCATTTCCCTCTGAACCCCATCCATCCAGGAGCTCCTCGGGCTCCACGCTTCCTTCTGTACGGAGGCTTCTATCCCAACATCCTTCTCGGCCACCTTCTTCCTCCATTGCCCTCTGAACCCCATCCATCCAGGAGCTCCTCGGGCTCCACGCTTCCTTCTGTACGGAGGCTTCTATCCCAACATCCTTCTCGGCCACCTTCTTCCTCCATTTCCCTCTGAACCCCATCCATCCAGGAGCTCCTCGGGCTCCACGCTTCCTTCTGTACGGAGGCTTCTCCCAACATTCTTCTCGGCCACCTTCTTCCTCCATTTCCCTCTGAACCCCATCCATCCAGGAGCTCCTCGGGCTCCACGCTTCCTTCTGTACGGAGGCTTCTCCCAACATTCTTCTCGGCCACCTTCTTCCTCCATTTCCCTCTGAACCCCATCCATCCAGGAGCTCCTCGGGCTCCACGCTTCCTTCTGTACGGAGGCTGGTATCCCAACATCCTTCTCGGCCACCTTCTTCCTCCATTTCCCTCTGAACCCCATCCATCCAGGAGCTCCTCGGGCTCCACGCTTCCTTCTGTACGGAGGCTTCTCCCAACATTCTTCTCGGCTCCTTCTTCCTCCATTTCCCTCTGAACCCCATCCATCCAGGAGCTCCTCGGGCTCCACGCTTCCTTCTGTACGGAGGCTTCTCCCAACATTCTTCTCGGCCACCTTCTTCCTCCATTTCCCTCTGAACCCCATCCATCCAGGAGCTCCTCGGGCTCCACGCTTCCTTCTGTACGGAGGCTTCTATCCCAACATCCTTCTCGGCCACCTTCTTCCTCCATTTCCCTCTGAACCCCATCCATCCAGGAGCTCCTCGGGCTCCACGCTTCCTTCTGTACGGAGGCTTGTATCCCAACATCCTTCTCGGCCACCTCTCTTCCTCCATTCTCCTGACATGTCCATCACAAACTAGCTGCCTCGTCTCGAGTCTATACAATATTTTGAATACAATTTTAAATTTTCAGCTTGAATTTTCATTAGTTGTTTTAAATAAACAGCGTCCCTGCCGACGTTTTCTGGACGAGCGCTAGTTGAGCTCCGAATAATCGATTTTTTGTCAACTAAATTCGAACAGCTGTAAATGTATTCATGGAAAAATAATGTTTTTGAAACTTTCAACAAACCTTAGTTTGTTGTTTACATTATGTGAAACGGTCGGTCTGATTATTCTATGGTCCGATGCCTCAACAGTTCCATTACAGAGGCGTCTGCCCATTCATTGTGCGTTCATTTTGCGCTACCCGGTATAAATAATGTTGTACAAAAACAAATAAAAAGACTGCCAAGCACCTTCCCACCTAAAAGTACTGAGATCTAAAAGAAGGGCCAAGCAACTTACTTACTTTTGTTACTTTTTCGCACTTAAAATTCCTGAAATCATTTCGCCCAGTTACAGCCACCCAGCACAACACTATAAACCTAACGTTGTGCACAATTAATTTGAAGAAAAAATCTATATGATAAAATTAAAAGCGATAAATACAAATTCTTCTAAATTTAAAAATTCTTCAAAATGTATTTAAAAATAAAATAATTGTTTTTAAATAATTTAAAATACAACTTAAAAAGATCTAAATTTCCAACTTATGCAATTAAAATGAGATGATTTTCATTTTTTATCATTTGAAGTTCGTGTATGAACGTGAATCGTTCACGTTCGTATGTTTTGTTCATTTGTTCGTATGTTCACGTTTTGTATGATCGTGTTCGTGTTCGTGAATGCATTTGAAGTGTGTACACAAATGGATTTAAAATTTCATATTTTTTGATCACGATAATTGCTAATAGATAACAATATTTTTTTTTATCTAGATAAAGATCAAGATTACCAATTATTTGATTATCTAGATAAGACACCTTAGCGTTCTTCATATGCTCTAGCCCAGCGCATTCCCCCAGTGCCACACACTCAGAGATCCGAGGTAAACATTTAACTGGTGTCAGTCACGAAATGGAGCTAGAGGAAGAAGGACCTTCATTTGTGGGAGAAGAATTGACCTCAGCACCTCGTGGAAGGACAGGTGAGTGATGAAAAATAATAACTTATATCAATTGAAATTTATAATTTTTTGACAATCTCAGATAGGATGATATTACTATAAATAGTTATGTTATAATTAATTATTTTTCTTAAAAAAATATATACATATTTTGTACAATCGGCACAGCAAAAATTGACCGGTGAACAAAGAGTGAGAAAAGGAGGTCGCTTGGACAGATTTCTTATGGTGCGATCTAACATTCAGTCAATTAGATTTATTAAACGATCAATTATGTTTGGTTCAATTGCACATTGTATATTTTTTCCCCAATTTACTTACGTCGAAACTATTTTTTTTTACAATTTACTTACGTCGAAGCTATTTTTTTTTTTACAATTTACTTACGTCGAAGCTATTTTTTTTTTTAAATTTACTCCAATTTAAATCATAAACGAATATTAGAGAGGCAAGGAAGGTCACACGAATGAAATAAATTCTTCGTGTGCTTTCTGCTTTCACTTGATAGACAGATATTCTGTATAGACACAGACTTGTTAATAGCATTCGGCCTGTGGCTATTAACAAGTCTGCGGTATTTGATGCTAAAATCAGGATCAATTGACACTTGCCGGCGTTAACATTACCCAACGAACACCACTAATAAGTCATGGAGGAAAAGTACATATTTACACACTCACAAATGTAACAACTCCGTCGACTTTGGTTTGATGGCTTTCGCGGTCATACTTATGAAACACAGAGAGAAGACAAATTCAAATTAACATTTTGAAATTAGTTGGAGGGAGGAC